>CM039510.1:27705200-28305200 GCA_022432975.1 Begonia masoniana
CACGCATAAGGCATGGATAGCGACACTCCTTAACATCCTCCAGCGAGCTCAAGAAGGATACACGCAGAGCTTGGATCTAGGGGTGGGGAGGACCAGACTGTGGACCGAGAACCGGACCGGACTGGACCGGTAGTTTCAGTCTGATTTCGATCCTAGGGTGATGGACCACTGTCTGGTCCTCGGTCCGAGGACCCTAAAACCGAAGACAGTTAGTTCGGTCCTCTGTCCACAGCCCAATTTCCTAAAGAACAAGACCGGACCGAACTTAAACCCACCTTCGGCTTCGGGCTTCATTCCACCTTCGGCTTTGACGACTAAACGGTGAACGTCTGAGTCTTCAGCGTTGCTTCAGTCTTCACTCGCCCCTAAATCCCTAACAGGCGAACACCAAGTCCCGACCTCCGAACACCCGACTGTCAAAACCCCAGGTTTTGATTCTTCGGGCAAATTTTTTGGATGCAAGGACTTCGTTTCAGCCGGGATTGAGAAAAGAGATGATAGTTTTCTAGGATTTCGGGGTTTTGAAGGAGGTGGTTTTGGTGGGTGTGTGAAGGAAGATGAAAGTTTTACCATTTGGATGAGAAGCTGGAAAACAAAACGAGTCAGTAGCGGCCG
Source organism: Begonia masoniana (assembly GCA_022432975.1). Taxonomy (NCBI): domain Eukaryota; kingdom Viridiplantae; phylum Streptophyta; class Magnoliopsida; order Cucurbitales; family Begoniaceae; genus Begonia; species Begonia masoniana. The sequence continues at coordinate 27,705,816 of CM039510.1, forward strand.
AAGAAGTCACGCGACGAGTCTTCTGGACATTCGAGGAAGAAGGTTTCGAGTTCTCCTCTGTGGAAGACGAACTTGAAAGACTGCAATTTTTTTGCTTTTAATTATATGTTAAAATTAATAACCAAATTTTTGAAACCAAAACCCAATCGGCCCGATTTCAGAATTGAACCAAACCCAAATCAATTTTTTAGGTTTTGTTCAAGTTAGTTTCATTCCAATTTTTTCGTAAAAAAAAAATTACATAACTTGTCTGTTTTGGTTTCGTGATAAAAATCCCGAAACCATTCGAGCCGATTTCGATCCGGGCTCGGGATCGGACCGAATCGGCTCGTGCCCACCCCTACTTGGATCTCGACTATTTAAATAAGGCAGTTGGCAAGGGTTTAGTAATACATTCAGCAAATTGGTTGTCGGAAGAAATGAAAGACACTTGGAGTTGATTTGTGAAAACTTTCTCCCAAACAAAGTGAAAGTCCACTCGATGTGCTTGGCTTTCGAGTGCAAGAGAGGGTTGGATGCAAGGTACATAGCACTGAGATTGTTGTAGAACAAACGTAGTGGTTCAGGTGAAGGAATGCGGAGATCAACAAGTAGCGTCTTGAGGCACCAGAGTTTAGATACTCTATCAGCCACACTGCAAAATTCTGATTCTGTACTAGAACGCGACACTATTGGCTGCTTTGAATAAGACTAGGAGATCAAATTTGGACCCAAGAAGATGGAGCTGCCACTAGTGCTTCGACAGTCATCAAGGAGGAAGCCCTAATCAGCATTAGTGTTGTCAATCGCGTCTTGATTCCATGCCGAAAACAGAAAAGTAAAAAATAAAAAACTGAACACAAGGTTAATCGTGGTTCACCAAAAATTGGCTACATCCACGTTGAGCTCCACAGGAGAAACCCTTGCACTATCAGAAACCGATTACACCCTCCCTCACGTTTCCCTCCGAAGAACAATTAAAGATCAAAGAACAAAAAACAAGAAATCTAACCTCGAACTCAATTACCCGAGCTCGAACCCTAGAGAAAACTTCTTTTTCTACTGATCAAGACGATCACCGATTTCTTCCGTGACGTGCCTCAGGTTGCAATTAAAAAAAAAATTAGTAAAGTCCCAAGTTTTTTATCATCTCTCTACTTATTACGTGTTTTCTTTTTGTAGGAATATTTTTGAGGAAGGAATGCATTTGGGAGCACATGGAAGGATTTACCATTCGGCCCATGGGAATTTGTCTTCCCGGCCCAATAATTTGTAATTTTTATTTTCGAACTTATTTGGCATACATTCGCCTTTATTGTATGGATTTTATAATTGCATTGCATGCATTAGATTGTGTGGTTAGGGTTAGATGAATGTTGGTGGATTATGGGTTGAAGAATTTCAACTCAAATATTCAAGGAAAAAGTCTACAACAAATGGAGCCCAAAGGAAGCCATGGCCCAAAGAAGAGCCCACATTTAAAGGTATGATTTTGCAGGTACAAGAGTTAGTGACAACATGGATTGATGATGTGGCAAGATTCCCTCCATTGATCCCTTTAGGCATGGCATTCATCTCCTCCCTAGGATGTGTGCTTGTTTGCTTTGATCTTGGCCATCCATCATTTTTCATCCAAGGGCCACCATTCATTCATCTTTATGGAAACCCTAATAATCCACCCTAGGACTCTATAAATTCATGGCATTGGTGCATGTATGACAATTTTTGCTCATTTATAAAATTTCTATTTCTCTACTCCAAGGGCGTTGTCCTTTATAGTTTTTCCTTGGTTCTTTGAACCAAGTGGAGTAGCCCTCTATTATTAATCTAGCTTTGGGTTGCTAGATTAATCCTTATCTTTTCCCTCACCTTTTCCATTGGGATTAGGATTGAGGATGAAAACCTAGGCCCTAGGTGGTCGATTTTCTTCGGAAAATCATTTATCCGAGAGCTTAAACAGTAAGATCGCTCTACGGATCCGCCAAAGGTATTTCCATTATTTTCATTTCCGCAACACTTCCACACACACTCTCACCTTTAATTTTAAGCCATCACACTCACACACTCCACCATTTATTTTATTTGCATTTTAATTCCTTCATCTTCATCTCCCTTTCTTCACCTTACACACATATTTTCACACCTTTAATCTCTTATATTTTTATTGCACTTTTATCACTTCTTCACCTTCATGTTCGGCCACACTCCATAACACACACCTTCACCTCATTTATTCCTTGCATTTATTATCATATTTTTCCCCTATTTCGGCCATTTTCCATTCACACACACCGAGCACATTTTCTATAAATTTGTGAGTTTGAACACAACCCTTTTCTAAGGCATTTTGTGTCATTCCGCTCTTCGTCGATTCTAGCAACTTCCAGAGAGAAACTACCCGAGAGAGAGAACCTAAAACTACCCCTTACCCGAATACAAAAAAACTCAAAACTCCGAATCTACTCTCTACTGCCAGAGAACCCGACTCTATAGTTTTAACCACTAGAACAAATGATAACCATCAGATTAAAATTAAATCAACACTTCTGATCGTGCCACATCATCACTTGTTATGGGCTTGGGCTTCACATAATCATTGGGCTTCACTTAACAATCTCCACCTTGAAGTCCAATCCATCTAATAACTATCAACACATAGTGGAAGTACTCTTACAACTGCTACAACGCTCGGACCTATGAAGATCATTCTACAAATAGCAAGCCCAAGCAATACTTGAACTTGGTATTTGTTACAATCTTCGTGCCCATATCTGCTGGATTCTCCTCTGTGGGTACCTTCAATAATTTCACAACATTAGTAGAAATCAAGTCCCTAATAAAATGATTCCTAACATTAATATGTTTAGTTCTTTCATGGTATACAAGATTTTTACTAAGATGTATTGCACTCTGATTATCACAATAAATAACAGCAAGAGAATTTAACAACTTAGCTTCCCTTAAGAGTCCTTGCAACCACACAACTTCCTTCATAGCATCTGAAATTGCCACATACTCAGCCTCAGTAGTGGTCAATGCAACCATGTGTTGTAATTGTGACTTCCACACAATACAATTTCTTCCCAAAGTAAAACAGTAACCTGTGGTTGAATTTCCCTCATCCCTGTTACCTACGAAATCAGCATCTACAAAACTCACAAGATCAAATGCAGCATTTCTATTACCATAACATAAGCCAACATCAATAGTACTATTAATATATGCTACAACCCATTTCAAAGCAATCCAATGATCATAGCCAGGATTTGAGATAAATCTACTTAACAGTGATATAGCAAAAGACAAATCTGGCCTAGTACTAATCATGGCATACATAATAGATTCAATCACATTTGAATAAGGAATATTTTCCATTTTAATGAAATCAGACTTAGACTTAGGACTTTGACTCTTATTCAAAATAAAATGACCAGCTAAAGGCATTTGAACATGCTTACCGTTAGCATTACCATACCTTTCAACCAGTTTCTACAAATAAGGTTTTTGATATACTTTCAGAAATTTATTTCTTCTATCTCTTTCAATGACCATACCCAGAATTCTTTTAGCATTTCCTAAGTCCTTCATATCGAACTCAGAACTCAAGTCTTGCTTTAACCTATTAATCTTTGACATAGAATTGCTAACTAACAATATATCATCAACATATAACAGGGTTATCATTAATAGAAGAAAAATAAAAACAAGTATCATATTGACTTCTAATGAAACCAATATTTAAAATAAAAGTATCAAACCTTTTATACCATTGCTGAGGTGATTGCTTCAAACCATACAACGATTTTTTCAGTAAGCAAACATGGTTAGGATATTTCTTATCCTCAAACCCCTCAGACTGTTTCATCAAAATCCTTTCATCTAACTCACCATGAAGAAATGCAGTTTTGACATCTAACTGCTCAAATTCCAAATCCAAGTATGCAACAAGAGATAGCATAACTCTAATTGTTTTGAACTTGACCACATGTGAGAATATTTTATTATAATAAATTCCTTCTTTTTGTGAGTAACCTTTAGCTACTAATCTAGCCTTGTATCTAGGAGGATCACTTGGTAGAATTCCCTCCTTAAGCTTGAACAACCACTTGCATTCAATCAACTTCTGATCAGCTGGTTTCTTAATCAACTCCCACGTGTTGTTAATCCTCAGAGAATTCATTTCTTCATTCATGGCACTTAGCCATTTGTCACTTTCAGTTGAGGCAATAGCTTCTTGATAGCTATTTGGTTCACTCTGACTAACCTCCAAAGTAGCAACCAGAGCGCCATATACAAGTTCAGCATAAGAAAACCTTCTGTTAGGAATTATCTCTCTTCTATTTCGATCACGGGTGAGATGATAGTCAGACAAGTCTTCATGAACTGATCTACTCAACTGTTCAGTCTGATCTGGCAGATCATTTTCTTCTTGATCTCCAGTTTGACTTTCCTTTTGATCCTCAACTCTAAGTGCAGGCCCATTTGTGGCATCCATGGGCTCCACCTCAAACTGCATATTCTGCTGCACTTGAGGGGTCTTGCTAGACTCTCCATTAGAGTTAGTAGAAGAAGTCTTACAAGGGAATGATTCCTCATCAAAAATGACATCTCTGCTAACTATAATCTTAATCCATTTAGACTCCTTTTCCCACAGCCTATAACCTTTGGTTCCATGTTGCTGTTGATAACCTAAGAAAACACATTTTAGGAATCTAGGATCTAATTTACCCTCTTTATTATGAGCATAGGCTGAGCAACCAAAGATCCTAAGGTGATCTAAGCTAGGTTTCCTATTATTCCAAAATTCTATAGGACACTTGAACTCAAGAGCTCTATGAGGACTTCTATTGATAAGATAGGCAGCTGTATATAAGGCTTCCCCCCAAAAAGGCTTTGGTAATCCAGAAGTTATAAGAAGACACCTAACCTTTTCCAACAAGGTTCTGTTCATCCTCTCAGCAACACCATTTTGCTGAGGAGTATACCTAACTGTCTTATGCCTTAAAATGCCAGATCTTTTACAGTACTCATCAAATTCAGAATTACAGAATTCTAATCCATTATCTGTTCTAAGAGCCTTAAGCTTGGTGCCTAATTGGTTTTCTTCTAAAACTTTCCATTCTTTAAATCTAAGAAAAGCTTCATCCTTAGTTTTTAGAAGAAACACCCACACTTTTCTAGAAAAATCATCCACTATGGATAAAAAATACCTATTACCACCATGTATGTCACATCTTTCTGGACCCCATAAGTCAGCATGAACATAGTCAAGTTTATGTTTAGATAAATGCAAGGCAGACTTAAAACTAAACCTATGTTGTTTACCTAGAACACATGGTTCACAGAAGCTTAAGTCACTTATTTTATCCTTGCCAAACATCCCTTGTTTGCTAAGAGAATCAAGACCTCCTTGACTCATATGCCCTAATCTCATATGCCATTTCTCAGAAACTACAAGGTTAGGATCAACAGAAACAGTATTTAAGGCACCAGATTCACAAAGAACCATCAAGAATATATAAACCGGCAACCTTATTACCAGTTAAAACAATTTTGTCATTCTTAAATACCTCCATACTACCATTGCTAGTCCTACTATGACATCCTAGGTCATCTAAGGCATCTATGGAAATCAAATTTCTTCTAAGGCCAGGTATATACCTAACTTTAGTGAGCTTGATTCTTTTACCAGAATCCAAGTCAAGAATGATAGAGCACATATCAAGTACTTCACAGGTATTATCATTGCCCATAAACACAGATTCATTCTTAACCACTTGAAAATCTACAAACCAATCCTTATGAGGACACCTATGGAAGCTACAACTGGAGTCAAGCACCCAATTATCAGGGCACTTAACATCAAAGACATTATAAACCTCAAGGGAGTCATCCTGATTACTAGCAAGATTCGATTCATTATTTTCAGGTTTATTCTTCTTAATCCATTCAAAGCAATTCTTCTTTAAATGACCAACCTTACCATAATGATAACACTTCCTAGTTTCATTTTTAGACTTACTTACAGTCTCAGTTTTATGTTTATTCATTTTAGATTTCTTTTTGGACTTATTATTGGCATTATTGACATTCTGATCGGGTCTATTCTTCACAAAGAGATTCCAACCAGATCTCTTTTGGCTAAGTAATTCTAATTCTCTAGTTTTTAAACCAGATGAAATTAACTCTACACTTGGAACGATACCAGAATACTGATAAACATCTTTGACAACCTGGTAAGACTCAGGAATAGAATTTAATAAAATGATATACTTAGTAGTTTCATCTAAATTCTGATCAGTACCTTTTAGTCTAAGTGTTAATTTTAGAAACTCATCTAAATTATCATCTATCGACTTAGCAATATCCATTTTCCAAGAAAATAGTGAACCTTTAAAGAAAGCAAGACTAGGGGCAGATTGAACGGTAAATATTGATTCAAGTTTTCCCCATACCTCTAATGGAGTCTCAGCTCCATCAATTTTTCTCAGAACATTGTTCGAGAGATTCAAAATCAAGAGGTTTAAAGCCTCTTCGTCAATTTCATCCTTTCTTTTCTTCTGGTCATCAGACCATTTCTGTTGGTCCTTTTCCAGAGTAATGGAGACTTTGTTGTGTGAAAAAAGAGCCTTAATTTCCTCTTCCACACACCAAAATCAACCTTGCCATCATACAGAGAAATTTCTAACCTAGTAGAAGACATCCTGCAACAAGAACTCACTCACAGAAATACCACACACACTCTGTTATCAAAAGCACACACTCACAGTAACCAATCACTTAAAGACCCGAGAAGACCCGAGAGCACAGAAATATCAATATCATGAAAAATAAAGAATCAATAATGCAGAATACTCAATCAAAGAACACGATTAAAAGAGGAAAGAGGCTCTGATACCACTGTTGTCAATCGCGTCTTGAATCCATGCCGAAAACAGAAAAGTAAAAAATGAAAAACCGAACACAAGGTTTATCATGGTTCACTAAAAATTGGTTACATCCACGTTAAGCTCCACAGGAGAAGCCCTTGCACTATTAGAAACCGATTACACCCTCCCTCACATTTCCCTCCGAAGAACAATTAAAGATCAAAGAACACAAAAACAAGAAATCTATCCTCAAACTCAATTACCCGAGCTCGAACCCTAGAGAAAACTCATTTCTCTACCGATCAAGACGATCACCGATTTCTTCCGTTCTTCGTCGATTCCATCAACTTCCAAAGAGAAACTACCCCCGAGAGAGAACCTAAAACTACCCCCTTACCCGAATACAAAAAAACTCAAAACTCCGAATCTACTCTCTACTGCCAGAGAACCCGACTCTATAGTTTTAACCACTAGAACAAATGACAACCATCAGATTAAAATTAAATCAACACTTCTGATCTTGCCACGTCATCACTTGTTATGGGCTTGGGCTTCACATAATCATTGGGCTTCACTTAACAATCAGCATAAGCAACTAGAGAATAAGTAGGGAAGGACTTGAAGAGAAAGTAGTAGTGCAACGTATCATTCAAGTATCGTATAATACGTTTTAAGGCCTGCCAATGAACCTCCATTAGATAATGCATGAATTGTGAAAACTTATTAACAACATATGAGATATCAGGTCTGGTGAAGGAGAAATATTGGAGACCACCAATGAGCTGACAAAAGATTGAACCATTTTCGAGTTTGGAGCCATCGTTAACAGAGAGAATATGGCTGGTGACCATAGGAGTTGGGACCAGTTTACTATTAAGCATATGAGCCTAGTTTAAAGCTGCGTGATGCAAGATGTCTGGTCCAGACGCAAAGAATCACCAATATGTTTAATAGAAACACCAAGAAAGTGATGAACAACGTCGAGGTCCTTGAGTGCAAAAGCAGACCTTAGGAAGGAAATAGGTCAATCGAGAAGCAGATGATCATTCCCAATGACTAATATATCGTCAACATATATCAACATGACCATCGTATCATTGTCAACATTATAAACAAACACGGAAGGATCAGTACCAGAAACATAGAAGCCAAAACGGAGGAGAACATAGAATAATTTGTGGTACCATGCTCTCGGTGATTGTTTGAGGCCGTAAAAGAGCTTTGTGAAGACGACAAACGAATGAAGAACAAGACGGATCCTGAAATCCTGGAGGCTGATTCATAAAAAAATTTTCTGTCAAGTCTCCGTAGCGGAAGGCATTGCTAACATCCAATTATTTGATGGGCCACTGCCCTGAAAAAGTAAAAGATAAAACCATCTGAATCATTGTGTGCTTGACCATAGCGATGAAGGTTTCAGCATAATCAATCACAGCGGTTTAGTGAAACCCCTTTGTAACGAGGCAAGTCTTGTGACGATTAATAGCCCCATCAGAATGAGTTTTCAGTTCCCCCGTCTGGAGGAAGAGGAAAAAATGTCAAAGTTTTGTTGTGAAGAAAAGCCTGCATTCCTCTTTTGTAGTAGTCATCCAAACAGGAGAAAAAGAGGCTTGAAGATAAGTTGTAGTTTCTAGCACGTTGAAGCAAGAGTGGTTGTCCAGGACATAGATTTGAGATTCCCTGTTTTGGAACGTATATAATTAGGGGATGAAAATTGGTGTTTCGATTATTAGATGTTTGACCAGACTCAACCACAAGAGATGGAAAAGAAGGAGAGGAGGAAGGACAAGAAGAAGAGGAAGAGGGTTGTGACGGAACATGTTGAGAATTAGAGGGCACATGTGGCAAAAAGGAATTAGAAATATAGTCAAACAAGGGTGGGTTAGCGGGGGAAGACACTTTGGCAAAGGGAAAAGATTGTTCGTGAAAGGTAACATCACAAGAAATGTAAATTCTTCTAGTAGAGATATTTAAGGCGACATAACCTTTGTGTTAAGGGTTGTAACCAAGGAAGACACTTTAAACCGAGCAAGGATTGAGTTTGTTTGGAATATACGGCCGAAGATTAGGAAAGCAAGAACATTCGAATACTCTGAGATGATGATAAAGAGACGAGAGAAAGAGAGTTTCATGTGGGGACTTGGATTTAACAACAAGGATAGGTAAAATATTAATTAAGTGGATTGTAGCAAGAAAGGCATAAGACCAATATTTTCTCGACATGTTCACTTGAAAGACCAAAGATAACCCAACTTTGACGACATGCTGATTTTTGCGTTCAACTCTGCCATTTTGTGAAGGAGTATAGGGACAAGGCAAACAGTGAGTGATGCCTGCAGAGGTGAAGAAGTTGAAGAGAGGACAGAATTCACCACCCAATTTGATTGAACAGTTTTAATAGAAGTTTTTAAGTGATTTTTAACAGAGGAACAAAAATTAATGAAAATATCATCTACTTAACTTTTTGATTGGAGAAGAAACAACCAAGAACAATGACTAAAGTCGTCGATAATAAGAAGATAATATCAAAAACTAAAAATAGAAACATCAGAAGTAGGTCCCCAAATATCAGTATGTATTAAAGAAAATAGTGCAGAAGCACAAGACATAGAGTTGTTATAAGGTAAACTATGAGCCTTATTAAGAGGGCAAATTTTACAGCCAGAATCAAAATTATTTTTTGAGCATGAAAGATTAATAAACAAGGAAAAAGACTTGACAATACAAATGGATGGGTGACCAAGACGCTGATGCCCATAGGTGGAAAGGAGTTGTATTAGAGGAGGACAGAGCTGAAGGATAAAATCGAGGAGCTAGCAGAAAATAGAGGTCGTCACGGAGAGGGCCATCCAGCAGGATTGTCTTGGACGTCAAATCTTTAACAACAAAATGAAACGAAAAAAATGAGACCATCACATTGTTATCAACACATAAATGATGAATACTGAGAAGATTTTGAGAAATAGAAGGAGAATGAACATATTACGAAGGTGAAGGGTACGACCAAAAGGAGTGAAGACCGACGAATGACCAATAGACAAAATCGAAACACTCTTACCATTTGCAACCACTATTTTATCCAAACTAGTATAGGGAGTAGCAGAGGAGAGCAATGTTGGGTCAGAGGTGATATGACTCGAGGCACTGGAATCCAAGCACCGTTGCACAGGGGGACTATCCTGAATGGTTAGGAGATGGAGTCGAGATAGTAGAAGTAGGAGAAGGCCCAATGCCAATGTCCATAGATCGGGGAGCAGGTTGAAACAATAGATTGAATCGATGATAGCAAGGAACAACACTATGGCCCACCTTAAAATGGATCTGGCATTTGGGCCCGTAGGAATTCTAGCGAGGAGGGCGTAAGTGTTGGGCAAGGGAATGTGGGAAGACTCAAGACACTCGGTGCAAGAGGAGGAGAACCTTGATATGAAGAAGGCAACTGAGACAGAACAGATGCAGACTGAGCTAAAGGTGATGATAAGGAAAGGACAAAGTGCTGCTTGTTTAGACGAAATTCATAGCTTAAGAATAAACTGTGAAGTTCTTCGATTGACAGTTCAACCGAGCGATTAGAAGTCGCCATCTCAAACGGGTTGTATTCAACACCCAAACCATTGAATAAATATATGATCTGATCTTTGATCGAAATAGGTTCACCGATTGCCGCCAGAATTTTGCACACTGAGGTCATTTTGTGAATGTATTCGTTCACCGTTAATCCATCTTTATTAAGGGAGTGTAGTTGGCTTCGTACCTCAGTTATACGTGCAAGGGAGTTGCAAGAATACATTTGAGAGAGAGCAAACCATATCTTTGTTGCAGAGGAATAGGCAACAATATGTGGTAAAATGGGTTCAGACATTGAGGCGTACAGCCAACCCATCACAATTCGATTATACCGCTGCCAGATTGAGTGATCAGAGTTAAGTTGGAAGCTGATGGTGTCCAAAAATTTCGGAGGGGATAAATAGTTGCTATCCAAGAAACATTCCAACCCATTCACGATGATGACATTCAATAGTTGGTTCTTCCAGATAAGATAATTGTCGGAGGAGAGTTTGATGTTGAGGTTTTGAGCTTGAGAAGGGAAGGGAGGGAGGGTAGAGGTTGATTGGGACAAAATTGCACTGCTAGGAGATGCCCTAGCTCTGATACCATGTCAGATGGCGTAAAACTTCAGTACCAGAAGAAGAACAAGAACAAGAACAAGGCAAAGGGTGACAGAAAGATTTTCTATAGTATTCTACTTCTGCCACATGGCACAATGTAAGACATAGAGGAATAATAGAAATACATCACGCATAAGGCTTGGATAGTGACACTCCTTGACAGACACCAACTTTCCACACTCAAAGCAAATGAGTTATTTTTCTTTTTGTGACCTGTCCCTTTTTGTGACTTTCTTTCCTTGCAATATCTTTCATTGGAAGAATTTTCTAAACCTTCTTGTAACGAAAGCAATTTCCTCATCATCTTTGTCCTTTTTCAGGTTCCAATTGATGATATTTTAACAGCGATGTCCTTTTTCTTTAAGATTTCCTTCTCCTTTTGCTCCTCCTTCACATTTGCCTTCGTGGTGATCTCATGCATCAGTAGGGATCTGATAAGCTCTTTTGTTTTAATAATTTTAAAATCTCTTGCTTCTAGGATCACCATAATCTTAGGTTGCCATGTTCTTAGTAGGCAATGAGAATCTTTCTAATGACTTTTCGTTGAGATGAATTCTACCAAGAGATTTTAAACCATTAGTAATGTTACGAAATCTAGTCAACATTTGACTAATAGTTTCATTCATATCCATAGAAAATAATTCATATTGTGAACAAGTAAACTCAATTTACTTTTCTTGACTTGGTTTGTACCTTCATCTGTGATATCAAGTAATTTCCAAATTTCATGTACATTATCCCACTCTTGCACTTTATTGAACCCATATCTATTTAGCACAATACAAATTGTTCATTGCCTAAGCATTTAGACTTAATTTATGCATATCATTATCATTGAACTCTAGAGGTGGTTTCAACATAGTTAAACCACTTTATTGTTTAATTGGAATAAAAGGACCATTTTCAACTAACAACCACAATTGGTAATCCATAGACTAAATGTAAATCTTCATCCTAGATTTTCAATAAACATAGTCATTTCCACAAAAAATGGAGGCCGAAAGATAAATTGCTCTCTACATGCAAAGACTTCAAATTGATAGCCATATATATCTATCAAGATCAAATTCGATATTTCAATCACAATATAAGTTTAAAGACCTAGATCTCATACCAATTGTATGAAAGAATTAACCTAAAAGGAGGGAGGGAGGGAGGGTTGAATTATGTTATTCAAATTTTCTCATGATTGAAACTATGTTAGTTTGCAAGCACAAGTTATTGTTAATTCTCTTTAAGTTTAATAATTCAAAAACTAATATCAAGCACAATTAGAATAATAAAAGAGAAAAGAAAGGACGTGCAAACTAATTTATAAATGCGGATCGACCAAACTTGCCTGCATCTGTGCTTCAATGCTCTTCCTTAAAAATTTCTTTCTAACTAAACTTTTTGGTTTGAAATAGATTGCCTTCCAAGCGTTAATCCAAAGTCTTACACGTGACTCTTTCTTAAGATGTCACCCTTTGCTTGTTCATCGTTAAATAAGAATAAATGTTTGAAATGGAAACAAACAATTTCAGTCTCTCAACAATTGAAATCTCAAGTTAAACTAGGAGGAGTGTGATTCAGTTGAAGGCTCAGAATCTCAAGTGAAAATGACAGTATTTTGTTATGAAATTCAGGTTTGGTAATTTGCACAGTGCAACTTGCATCTATTTATAGATGTCTTTAGAAAAATAGAATACTGGTCGACTACCCAATTCAATCGATCGACACTTTCATAACCGTTGTACGATTAAAATGGTAGACCGCACAAGTCAACAATTTGAGAGACCGATCGACACTTTTAACTCTCGATTTTCTTGAAATAGTTCTCCAGTTTGTTGCATGTGTTGACCCTTCATTGTTTGGTAAACTACAACAGTCGACGAGTCTTGGGAAGGTCCATACTTTGAGCTCTTTCGAATTTATCTCAACATTAACCTGATCGACTCTTGTTGCATGAGTCGACACTTTGAGCTCTCTAGAATTCTTTTCATCATTACACATTTCGACACTTCTAGCTCTTAGGTTTTTGAAAAGTTTCTTCACAAGTTGACTTGCATATTTCCTTTTATTTTTATCATGCAATTCTAATGAGCTTTAGGAATTCTTTTGATCATTACACCTATCGACACTTCCAGCTCTTAGGTTTTTGAATAGTTTCTTCACAAGTTGACTTGCATATTTCCTTTTATTTTTATCATGCAATTATAATGAGCTTTAGCAGTAACCAGGAGTACTTGAAGTCATGTTAGCACAACTCATGTTACACATGACTCTTTCAAGGGTATTCCAAAATAAGATAAATAATCAAACTTTGTACATAATTAACCAATAAAAATCTTAGAATCAATTTAGTATATTTATCATTAAAACATAGAAGCTCAACTTTTTTTAAGCTAGCGCAGACAATACAAATTTTAAAGTAATTTTGTGAACAAATTGGATTATGAATTATTTGTTATTAAGGAATTAGGTTCCCTGTTTAAAAACATTTATAGAGTAAACGCATCAAATATTCATAGTATCTCTCATTCTTTAATCTACAATTTCTTCGACATTTTTCTACAGCAACTCTTGAAGAGCCTATATTTGTTAAAGGCTTTTTAGTCAGCCTTAGCAGCCTGGATCGAGGTTGGGCCTAACTGGGCCTCGTTTTAAGTCTATGAGTGGGCAAGCAAACATCCGCACAATCTGATGAGGCCTGCTAAATGTAGCAGGGGTACGTCACAGGTTTGTTGACTCAACCATTGGCCACCCCTTGGGGGAGGGGTTGGGCTGTGCTCGGCCTTCGTCACCCCAAGGTCAGATGGCCCCAACCTGAGGATGGACCAAGGCCTTTTGAGAGTGAGCTTGCCCGACTCGAGCCCCCTGACTAAGTTTTTAGTAAGACTGTGACACCCCTTTTGCTGCCAATTTAAGTGTACTAAATTTTTTTAATAAATCAATAAGGGTAAAGTGCAATTTGGCCCCCCAAACTATGGTGAAAATAACAATTTTCATCGTAAACTTCGATAATAGCAAAAAACAACCATAATGTATGGATAATGAGCAATTCACTCCCTACCGTGCCATTTTCTTTTAAAATGACATGTTTTCATCACGTGTCTTATTTTACTACCTGATATGCCACTGCCATGCTCTCTTTCTCTCTCCTTCCCTCGCTCTGTTTCTCTCTCCTTCCGTCAACCTCGATGGATTTGAATCCTTTTTTGTTCCAAAAATGCCATGATCTTAGGTCAATTTTGCAAGCACACTGGAAATCGCCTTCCAAGCTATGAATCGTAATGCAAAGAGAGTGGTTTATTAGGTTTTAGCACCATAAAACCATCACGTTGCGCCAATAGCCTGCTATATTGGCTTGGTAAACTCAGGTGACAGTGCTTTGAGCGGTTTTATTCGTTACGAGATTCTCTGTGATTTTCTCTGCTAATGGCGGTTGACTCGTCCACGATTGGGCTCTTAGAGAATGATGAAAAGACATCGCTACTTCCCCCAATTCGTATCGACTAACAAGAGAATCAATACGAATCACATGACTGAGCTCTGCGACGAACGAACAATTGGGGTCACAAACAACAAGAAAAGATGCAGCAGACAGTATAAAATCGAATATGAAAAAAAAAAAAGAATTCTCTGTTACCTTTACTCTTCCCTCTTGAAGTTTCAACGAAAAGCTAAAAATCCGGCCTGGTTTGCCATTGTTGCCAGAAATGAATAGGAGAGAAAGTGAAGAAGAGAAGAAAGAGTGGGAAGAGAGCAAGGGAATGAGAGAGAAAGAGAGCAAGGCATGAGCATATCAGGTAGTAAAATAGGGCACGTGACGAAAATGTGCTATTTTAACGTAAAATAGCACGGTAGGGTGAATTGCTCATTATCCATACATTACGGTTGTTTTTTGCCATTATCGAAATTTACGGTGAAAATTGTCATTTTCACCATAATTGGAGGGCCAAATTGCACTTTACCCAATTAATAAATATGAATTCATTATTGATAATGATGTTTGCATGGAAAAGTAAAATTTAAATCTTGAAATTTAGGAGTCGGTTCGATTTAAATTTTAATTTTTTTTTTAATAAAGTAAAACTTGAATTTTAAGATTCGTTCAACTTAAACCTGAAAATGTTTTTGAATAAAAAGAACTCCAAATTTTACGATGTGAATTAATTAGACCATATTGTTTAGGGGTATACTATCTTCAAGTGGAACCGAGTAAACGGAATCAAACCAATGAAATAGCTCCAGTTCGATTCAATTTCATTTTTTGAAAAACTTAGTTGGGAACCAAATTGAGTAAAACAAGTTCTTGATCTGGTTATCGGTTCCTTTTTTCTACAAAAGAAATTGAATCAAAACAGTATTATTATATTTACATAATTTTTTAGCATAAAATCCATTTTAAATCCCCTAGACATGGAAGCAATGACATCACAAATTTTAAACTAATTTTATTATCAAATTGTACCGTTAAAAAAAAGCCTTTAAAATTATTTATGGAGTCCAAGTGTCAAATACTCAGTCTCCTTGTTCTTCAATCTATAGTTTCTTCCATTGATGGGTAAACTTTTTATCGGCAGAATCTCAACTTCCATTACTGGGTAAACTTTTTATCTCCAAAATAAAACAAAATGAGGGAGATTAAATTCACAACAGTTTCAATCTTCTTCAAATACCCAGATAATGAAGTTAGAAAATAAGTTGAATCAATTGAAGTTGCATTTTTCCATGAAAGAAGTTGCATTTTCCAGCAAGGTTCCTGGCTATGGAAGTAGTATTAGATTGGAAATTGAAAAGCTGGGCTTTTGTTGAGAGAGAGAGAGAGAGAGAGAGAGAGAGAGAGAAGAAAATAATTCAGTGAGCTACTTGTCAAAATTTACAATTGGGAGGTAAGTGAATCAATTGATTTATCTTTGATTTAATTACCTCATTTATGTGTGGGGTGCTATAACTTAATTGAAGATTCTTCTTACTTACAGCAAACCGTCAAAGGAGCGGTGGGAGAAAAAATAAATTCTAAAAGTGTATGTTACACTCTGTGAAATGTATTTTTCTCTCGTTAAACTCTCACCTTTACACCCTTTCTCTCTCCATAAATCTCTTATTCTGTAAAGTCCTCGTCGCAAAAAATCTTTCTCTTATCTTCACCCCCGCTGGAAGGCTTCCTCTTAGTCAATTTCAAAGACGATTTGGAGACTCGATTTTCAACCTTGGTCAAGGAGAAAGACCCAATTCCAGATAAGTTAATTTTTCCATCATCTTTCTAATTCCAAAACTATCAAATGTCTAAAGTCTTACTCAAATTCTTCTCGGTTGAAAGGGGATTATCATAGTGTTGTCTATGTGATTCTGGAAGAGTGAGAAGCCTTGAATTTTTTTGGTTATTGTTGGAAATTTTGGACGATCGAAAAAAAATCAAAATTTTTGGTAAAATGAAAGATTTGATTTTTCTACATCTATTTTCTGACTTTGAATCACCGATTTTGAGATCAATCTTTTATGGTTAAGAAATTAGTTGTAGATGTCAATTTTTCAGAAGTTGCAGAGTCGATCCGAGTTGTCTATCTTGGTTGTCAAAGATGTGAAGTATTAAATTTAAAATTTGAATCCTCGGACTCTTGGATTTTTGGGCTTGATCGGTTGTAGGTCCGCTTGAGGTAGACATTTATTTTATTTTCGGTTAAGCATTATTTTTAATTTGATAATCAAATTCATTTAATTAGCATAAAGTAATTATTTAATTTTATTCCATTGTTTCATTCACATATTTATCAATTGCATACTTTTATCATTTGATGTGAACTATGTGTTTTTTTAACTAAAAGTAATATGACAATTGAAGAGCCGTGTCCTTGGGTGCGAAACCCTAAACCGGATCAGAGTAATTATGTAGCTTACGACTGCCGAGTGTCGTTGTTTTTAAATCATAGCCGATGACCTAGTGTGTTTGGAGTCCAAGACAAACTTCATTTTCACTGAATTTTCTTTTAAAATTATATAGTTGTGTTTAATTTAATTACGTACCATGTATTAGTGAGATATTTTGACAAGTATCCTTCTGTACGTTTTCTAAATAAAAAAAATGATTTTTTATAAAATGTTATTAATTGTGAAGTATAAGCATAAATATTTTATAAATGATGAAAATAAACTCTATCTCTATTGAGTTTAGTCGACTCACCCCAAACGACTTCTCCTTTTAAGATCCAATCAAGAGGATTTATAGTTATTGGCTCAGAAGTAGTCTATTTACAAGGATTCTTCTTTTTTTTTTTTTTATAATTTTTCCTTTGGGGATTTATTTTAAATTTTAAGGTTAGATACTATTGAAAATTTGTAAACTTTATTCTTCTTGCTTCACGCTGTTATTTTATTTGGACTTATATCATCACATTATCTAGTATTAATTGTTGGATATGTTTAATCCATGTGTTCCAAGCCTTGGAGTTATATTAATTTATAAATTTTCTGCTGCGTCTTTCAAGTAAATGAGATTAAAAGTTGGATGATTTGATCGATTTTTGGGTTAGTTGTTCCTCATTCTGTCTTAGGTCCCCTTTAGGGTGTGACAAAAATTTTGGTATTAGAGCTAGTTTACTTTATGCAGAGATAGTTGATGCTAAATTACGTTATGCAGACATAGAAGACCGCCGCATGAATTACTCTATGCAGTGGGAGCGGATAAACTTACCAGTGTTTGTGGGCGATGCTGACCCTCAAGTTGTAGAGAATTAGTTAAGAGTAATTCTCAAAAAGTTGACAGCTATGAGAGATTCGACAGAATATTGGGTTAGATTTGCAACCTACCAATTCGAGAAAATGGGTAAAGTATGGTAGAAGTCTCTAAAGTTGGACTACCCTTTGGAGGATATGACCTGGACCCAGTCCAAATCTATTTTTCGAGACAATTATTGCAATGCCAAACATCACCAAAAGATGATCACGACGTATCACAATTTGGAGTAGGAAAATCTTACCATACTAGAGTACTATGCCACGTTTATGGAGTTCTCTAAGTATATTAGTAACATGGACCCAGTGGATATGCTAGTAAAATTTTGATTGTATTTAAGGTCCAAGATCAGACATCATTTGTCAGGCTTTGCGTTTAATTCCTTTTCTGAGATAGTTGCTGCTGCTCAGCGTGTTAAGGCAGATTTGAAAGAAGAGTTCGGTGTATACAAAGGGAAAGTGAAGGATGATCAGCCTGTGGGAGGCAAGATAACCAATAAAAAATTTAAAAAGGGGAAAAACCGTGAAGGTCATAATCAAGATAATTTTGGCAGATCCTCTGGTCCTGCACCTTATTCTAATGGATGTTCAGGACCATATGTTTGTCACTCTTGTGGACAGGCTGGACACTTGAGGAAGAATCGCCCTACTCATCAGGCCTGGTTTTAGAAGTGACAGAGGATTTTTTGGTCAGTACTAGTGTTATCAGCATCAATATCAGCCCTCTGGTACCGACTTCCATAAGTCTACTGGGTACCAACAGAGCTTTGATTCAAATACTACTTTTACTGCAAATTTAAATCATATGGCTAGTGCTAACCCTAATTCATCGAGGGGTGGATTCGGAGGTGGCAAAAGAGGAAAGGAAAAGATGACTGACCAAGCTTATGCGGTTACAGGGTCTGAGCCTCTTGATCAATCTGGCCAAGGCATCATTGATGGTATGATTTCTTTATTTAATATTATGATGCCTGTCTTGTTTGATACTCGAGCAACACATTCGCTTATTTCCAAATATATTATTCATGATTTATGTGTAGCTATAGAAAAACTTGATAATCCCTTTATTTTGAGTGTCCCTATGAACAAGAAATATGAGATGAATCTCATTGTTCGTTATGCGGCTATTATGATCAATGAACACGAGTTACCTGCTGACCCTATAGTTATGCCTATGGATCAATTCAGTATGATTCTGGTTAAACTTCTATAAGACAATAATTGATTGTCATCGGAGAAGTATAACCATTACTTTGGGAAATGGAAAAGTTTTGATACATCCATGTAATGCTTGTATATTCCCTGTTAATTCTGTTTTACGAACTTGTTTAGGGGGTTGGAGGATATTGGAGCTATATGAGACTATTTTTGCTATTAGCGACAACCATGTTACGGTCAGACATGATTCTGATTTATCAGTGGTTTGTGACTACCCTGATGTACTTGAGTTATCACCCGATCGCGAGATTGAGTTCAGTATCGACTTAGTACCCAACACAGTTCCAATTTCAACTGCTCCGTACCGCATGGCTCTTGCTGAGTTGAGTGAGTTAAGAACCTAGTTAAATGATTTGATACAAAAGGATTTTATTCGAAATATTATTTCACCTTGGGGATCACTAGTTCTATTCGCAAAGAAGCAGGATGGTTCGTTTCGGCTATGCATAGATTATCAAAAATTAAATTACGTGACAGTAGAGAATAAATATCCTCTACCAAGAATTAATGATCTATTTAATCAGCTCGGAGGACCAAAGTATTAAACTATATACACTATTCATTTAGAGTTTCTAGTTAGATTTCAAGTATAGTTTCTTTATCATCATTATTCTCTTTTACACATATTTGTACAATCTTGGTTAGTGAAAATATACAAAATCATTTATTGCTGTCGTCCTTTTTCTCTCCTTCTTCTTCTTCTCTACTGTTCATCATCTTCCTGCTTCTCTGTTCTTCGAACCAGTTCAAAATACATTCCTTAACGTGGTATCAGAGATACCTATGGCATCCACTAGTTCAACTATTCCCCCCTCTCCCTCAACCCCTGTTTCTTCCTTCTCTCTCCCACCCTTCCCCACCGTAAATCAAACATTAACCACAAAATTAACCTCCACAAATTATCTCGTGTGGAAGACTCAGATTCTTCACGTCGTCACCGCCAATGGGATTGCCAACATGCTCGATGGATCCTGTCCCCCTCCACCTCCGTCTCTGGATGATCTCTCCTCTCAGCCCAACCCTGAATTTACCTTTTGGCAGCGGTACAATAGTTTGCTATTGAGCTGGATTTTTTCATCAATGTAGGAAGATCTGCTTCCCCAGTTCATCGCCTTTACCACCGCCAGTGACGTCTGGAAAGCCCTAGCGCTTCGTTTTGCTTCTTCGTCCCTTGCTCGCATTACAGATCTTCGCAATCAACTCCACTGTATCTCCAAAGATGGAGTTTCTACCGCTGCCTATATTCACAAGATTACCTGCCTCTGCAACACTCTGGTTGCTATCGGGCAAACTGTCGCCTATCAAGACCACCTCCTCTATTTCTTAGGCGGTTTGGATAGTGAGTATAACGCATTTGTGACCTCGATCACCAATCGCTCCGACCAGCCACTGCTCGAAGAAATCTACAGCCTCCTCCAGAGCTACAATTTTCGGCTCGAGAAACAGATCCTCGCGCTCAGCCTCCCGACTCCGACTCAGCTTCAGGCGAACGCCGCTTACCAGTGTTCGTTCCGTCCACCCTGGAGTACCCGACCACAATTTCTGCCTCGCCCCAATATGCCGTCGGGTTATCAGCAGAGCGCCGAGCCCCTTTTGTAGGCCCCATCTTGGAGGACTCCCCAGCTCAACAGGCCTCGGTGCTAGATCTGCAATAAAGTGGGCCACTCGGCCCTAAAATGCTACCATCTCTCTTCTGCAGCCCAACGCACCCCAAACCCGGTTTTTCAAGCCCACCTAACTACATTACCTCCTAACCCGACCCAACCCCCTACCCATCAGCCCATCCCAACTCATCCTTTAACCATTTCCAGCACGACCCATCAGCCTATACCCACCCAGCCCTTACCCATTACCCGCCCGACCAACCCTTTTCCCCTGTCTCTTCCCCTCTTGACCCGAAGCTTCCCCCAACCAATCTCAGTCTCCCGACTCAGCTCTCTGGCCCCTCTCTGACCTTCACCGGCCTCCTCCCCACACCGGATTTCTCTTCACCGGCTGCTCCGTGGGTTCTGGATTCCAGTGCTACTCACCATTTCTCGTCCCGCTTGGACTCTCTTAACCATCTTTCCAATCTCCCTCTGCCTTTGCAAGTCGCCACCGCCGAAGGTAACTCTCTTCCTATTTTTTAATATGGCTCCTCTATGATTCCAGCCAACTCTCACCTTGCCCACTGTTTATCACACTCCTCACCTCTCTCACAATCTTCTGAGTGTTTCTCATTTGTGTAAAGATAATTCGGTTTACATTGAATTTCACCCCACCTATTTTCTTGTTAAGGATCGGCTCAATCACTGCATCCTGCTCCATGGGACTCTCACTGATGGTCTGTATCGTCTCCCTCCAGCTGCCACTCTTTTGTCTCTTGCTGCTCGGATCATAGCCTCTGCCCCTGTTTTGCAAACTCTCTGGCACAATTGATTGGGGCATCCTTCCCCTCGGGTGTTCCAGCAAGTCTTTCGTGTCTGTAATCTCAATTCTCAGTCTATTTTGTCTGAACTTTGTACTCCTTGTCAAATGAGTAAAAGTCATCAATTACCGTTTCAAATTTCTCAATCTCATTCTCAATTTCCTTTTGATATTATACATACTGATGTGTGGGGTCCGTCTCCAGTCAAATCTATTACTGGTGCACGATATTTCCTTTTATTTGTCGATGACTGTACACGTTACACTTGGCTTTTTCCACTCAAATTAAAAAGTGAAGTCTATCAAACATTCGTGAATCTCCACCAATTTGTTTTCACTCAGTTTGGTGTTCACATAAAAAACGTTCAATCGGACTGGGGTGGTGAATTTCAGGCCCTTACCCCTCTCCTTAAGTCTCTTGGCATTCAACACCGCATTTCTTGTCCGTATACCCCAAATCAAAATGGTCGTGTGGAACGAAAAAATCGTCATGTCGTTGAAACCGGCCTAGCTCTACTTTTCCACTCCTCCGTCCCTCACCATTTCTAGACCTATGCCTTCCTCACTACGACTAGCTTAATCAATTTACTCCCCACCCCCGTCCTACAAAAAAAATCCCCTTTTGATTGTCTGTTCAATAAACTCTCTGATTACTCTTCTCTTCGTGTCTTTGGTTGTCTCTGTTTTCCCCTTCTTCCCCCTTTTAACCAACACAAACTCCAACCTCAATCTCTTCCATGTGTCTTCTTAGGCTCCAGCCCAAACCATAAAGGTTTCCTCTGTCTTGATCCCCACTCCCACAAAGTATACATTTCTCGTCACGTTACCTTTGTCGAGTCTCAATTTCCTTTCTCCAACTTCCCTAAGTTTGTCTCTCCACTTCCCTCCTTTTCCCTTACTATCCCTTCCCTATCTCATCCCCCCACCGATACTCACCTACCTCTCTCTCCATCTCTTCTCTCAATCCTCCCCCATATCCCCTATTCCTTCTCCTACCATACTCACTCCTCTTCCACCATCTGCCCCCATGCCTATCCAAATCCCCCACCCTTCGCCTCTTAACACTCACCAAATGACCACCAGGGCTAAAGCTGGCGTCTTTAAGCCAAAGGCCTTCCTCCTCGAACCCGCCTTCGAACCGAAAACGTTCACCCAAGCTGCACGATATCCGCATTGGCTCACCGCTATGCAAGAGAAAATCTCTGCTCTCACCCACACCAACACGTGGCAGCTGGCCCCCCTTCCTCCTGGTGTGAAACTTATCGACTGCAAGTGGCTGCAAGTGGGTTTTCAAGACTAAGCTCAATTCTAAGGGTAAGGTTGCTCGGTACAAGGCCGGTCTCGTAGCCAAAGGTTACGACCAAACTGAAGGTATTGATTATGATGAGACTTTCAGTCCTGTTGTTAAACCTACTTCTATCCGTACCATGATCTCCTTAGTCGTCACCTCTCGCTGGGTTATCTGACAACTAGATATCAGCAATGCTTTCTTACACGGTGATTTAACGGAAAAGGTCTACATGCAGCAGCCTCCCGGTTTTATTGATCCTTCTTTTCCATCCGCCGTTTGCTTTCTACAGAAGGCTCTATATGGTCTCAAACAATCACTGCGTGCGTGGTACACCAAGCTATACACTACCTTAATTCATTGGAGGTTCTCCGCTTCAAAGTCAGACTCGTCCCTGTTCATCCATCGTACACCATCATCCATCGTTATTATGCTTGTGTATGTCGATGATATTATTGTCACAGGTGACTCTGCTGTTATCTTGGACCAGCTCTTCACATACCTACACTCTTAGTTTAGAGTCCGAGATCTCGGGCCATTATCATACTTTCTTGGCATCTCAGTGACTCAGACATCTACTGGTATGACTCTTTCCCAGTCTCGTTATATATCTGAGTTACTCCACAGTGCCAATATGGATTCCTCCAAGCTGGTTCCGACTCCAATAGTGGCTGGACCCGTCTTATCTATCCATTCCAGGACACCCTTACGTGATGGCTTTCTCTACCGGAGCATAGTGGGCGGCCTCCAATATTGCAGAATTACTCGTCCCGATATTGCGTATGCTGTTAACAAAGTCTCACAATTCATGCATTCGCCTTCTGATGTTCACTAGCAACCTGTCAAAAGGATTTTACGGTACTTAAAAGGTACTCTTTCTCTCGGCATCTCTTTCCGACCCTCCTCTTCCTTTGCTCTGACGTGTTACACGGACGCTGACTGGGCCTCCTGCCCTAATGATCATAAAAGCACTAGCGGATTCTGCATTTTTCTCGGCGACAACCTTATTTCCTGGTCTTCCACCAAACAAAAGGTCGTCTCACGCTCCAGCACGGAATCATAATATCGTAGTGTTGCTAATGGTGCGGCCAAAGTTCTCTGGCTCCAATCACTTCTCAAAGAGCTCGGGATCATCTCTCCCACAGTACCTCTCATCCTCTGCGACAATTTAAGTGCCACCTACCTTGCCTCCAATCATGTTCTGCACTCTAAATCTAAACATGTGGAGATCGATTTTCATTTCGTCAGGGAAAAGGTGCTTCTCAAGATGCTTTCAGTCAAGTTCACTCCTTCACCAAATCAACTTGCTGATGCTCTCACTAAACCTCTCCCACCAGCACCCTTCCACGTTTTCTTATCCAAGATCTTCGGCTCTCCGCCTTGATCTTGAGGGGGGGTATTAAACTATATACACTATTCATTTAGAGTTTCTAGTTAGATTTCAAGTATAGTTTCTTTATCATCATTATTCTCTTTTACACATATATTTGTACAATCTTGGTTAGTGAAAATATACATAATCATTTATTGCTGCCGTCCTTTTTCTCTCCTTCTTCTTCTCCATTGTTCATCATCTTCCCGCTTCTCTGTTCTTTGAACCAGTTCAAAATACATTCCTCAACGCAAAGTACTTCTCGAAGATTGATTTGAGATCTGGCTACCACCAATTAAAAATTCATGAACAAGATTTTTCAAAAACAACTTTTCGTACTCGCTATGGACATTACAAATTTCTGGTGCTTCCGTTTGGACTGACTAATGCACCAGTAGCTTTTATGGACCTGATGAATGAGTTCTTCGCCTTATCTTGATCAGTTCATGGAAGTGTTCATCGACGATATTTTAATATATTCTAAATCTCATGAGAAGCATATGGAACATCTAAGAATTGTCCTACAAACATTGCGTTAACACCGACTATTTGTAAAGCGAGAGAAATGTGACTTTTGGATGACAGAAGTGAAGTTTTTAGGTCATATCGTTTCTCATAATGGTATCTCAGTAGACCCCGTTAAGGTCAAAGCGGTGTTAGAATGGAAACCACCCAAGAATGTTATTGAAGTACCGAGTTTCTTGGATTTGGCTGGTTATTATTGACGATTCGTTCAAAATTTTTCTTCTATTACTATGCCATTGACTCAATTAACCATGAAGGACATAAAGTCTATTTGGAATGATAAATGTTAGATAGCTTTTAAAGAGCTTAAGCAGAGGTTGACTACTGCGCCAATTTTAACAGTACCTGATGAAAGTTTACCGTATGCAGTATATACAGATGTGTAAGGAGTTGGATTGAGATGTGTTTTAATGCAGCAAGATAGAGTAATAGCATATGCATCTCGACAGTTAAATACGCATGAGAAAAATTACCCTACACACGATTTAAAGTTAGCTACTATTATTTTTGCTCTGAAAATTTAGTGAAATTATTTGTATGGAGATAAATTTGAAATATTTTCTGACCGTAAGAGCTTAAAGTATCTATTTACGCAGCGTGATGTAAATCTCCGACAGTGTTGATGGATGGAGTGTATGAGAGATTATGATTTTATCTTAGAGTACCAAGTTGATGCCTTGAGTCATTACTTCAGGGATCTCTTTCTAGTCTTTTGTTAGAAAATTAGAAGAGATGTATGACTATAGAAGATTATGAACTGCATTACAAAGAAGATAGTCAAACAGTTCGAGTATTTAATTTGGTTGCTACCCCCACACTCTTTCATCGTGTTCAAGATATGCGGAAATTTGATGATGAATTAAAAGAAAGACTTGAGAAAATTCTATCTGGTGAACAATTTGACGGTTGGAAAATCAGCGCCAAAGCATTTTTGTCATTCAAAAGGCGGGTTGTGGTGTCTAAAAATTCAGAACTGAGACAAGTCGTTTTAACAGAAGCCCATAAGTCCAAATTTGCTATACACCCAGGTAGCACTAAGATGTACCATGACCTGAAATGTCAGTATTGGTGGGTTGAAATGAAACGAGATGTAGCTAAATATGTTTCCTAATGTTTGACTTTTTAGCATGTTAAGGCTGAGCATCAGAGACCAGCTGAGTTATTGCAGCCCTTACCTATTCACGAGTGGAAGTGGGATAGGATCACCATGGATTTTGTAACAGGTTTACCAAGGACAGTGTAGAAATTTGATGTTGTGTGGGTGGTTGTTGATAGATTGACAAAGGTTGTTCATTTTGTTCTAGTTAAAATGGACTTTTCCTTGACGAAGTTAAGTTTGTATGTTGAAAACATCGTTCGTCTTCAAGGTGTCCCCTCGAGTTTAGTGTCTGATTGAGACCTGAGGTTCACATCAAAATTTTGGAAAGCCCTTCAGAGAACTTTGGACACCAAACTAAATTGTAGTACAACACATCACCCTCATACAGATGGTCAGTCTAAGCGTACTATTCAAATTCTTGAAGACATGCTAAGATCATGTGTTCTGGATTTTGGAGATAGTTGGATAAAATATTTTTCTTTAGTAGAGTTTGTCTACAACAACAGTTACCGGACCAGTATTGGATTATTACCATATGAAGCCTTATATGGAAGACCTTGTAGATCCCCTTTGAATTAGGCTGAGACTGAATAACGTGTTAATCTCGGATCTGGTATGATTCGAGAGACAACTGAGAAGGTTCAAATAATTAAAAAAAGATTGAGAATAGTTTAAAGCCGTCAGAAAAGTTATGTTGACCTTTTGAGAAGAGAGGTCGAGTTTGAGGTAGAGGACCTTGTGTTTTTTAAGGTAAGACCTAGTCGTGATATAAGTCGTTTTGGTGTAAAAAGAAAATTGGCTCCTAGATGTATTTGTAGGACCGAAACTGACTAAAGGGGGGGGGGGGGGACGAATTAGATAGTTATGTATAATCTGTCTCTTTTTGATTTAATTTAACCTATCGAGTTTCTCTCTTAAATCTAAGCGCAACCAATAAATTAAGGAGAAAGGAAGAGAGAAGCAACACCAAGAATTTTACGTGGTTCGGCCTAACTACCTACGTCCATGCTCCAAGGATCTCCTCCTTGAAGATTCACTAACACTCTCTCCGAGTGAATTGATCACTCTTTACGGGCATCAATTGAAAGCCTTTACACGTCTGGATTGAACTTCGAGGGCGTCAATCCACTGCCTTACACTTTTGAATATGGAAAGGTTTTTCACACAAGTCTACAACCTCACAATGATTTCTCTCAAGTTCAAATCTGGAGAGTTGTAGATGATAGAAGAATTGTCAGCAAAGTAAGCGCAGAGAGTGATCTTCGATCGTTCAGTAATTTTTCAAAAAGTCCTCTCTCAGAATTCTTTTCTTCCATTTATGCCTCCGAGTTCTGCTTCAATTTTGAAACGGCATTTTCTTCAGATTTGTCGTTTTCCTATTTCCATAAACTCTGCAAATGACCGTTGTGTCGAAATATATCCATTGATGTCTGCTTTGGGACAGCATTAAATACAGGTGGACGACTTTAGTGTTGGCAGAAAATGTAAGTGAACTGCCTGTGGACGATGCAACATTGACCTGCCATCGGTAGATGTATCTTTACAATGATTGCGGTAGATGTAAGTGGTCAACATCACTTTCTTCTGCAGGTAGATGTTATTCTTTACTATGCTGGCGGAAGATGCTGTTCAGCGGTCGATGTTGCCTTTGAAGTACCAGCGGTGGATAACAAGTCTGAAGGAAGATGCTGTTCAACGATCGATGTTGCCTTTGAAGTACCAGCGGTGGATAACAAGTCTGGCGGAAGACAATCAACTAACAGAAGATATATTGTCGTGCTAGCGGTAGAAGTCTTCGAAAGATATCACTTAGCGGAAGACTCTGCCAGCGGCAGATAGCTTTGTCCAACAAGGCGGATAATCACACTGATGAGCCATCGGTAGATGTAAACTTTGTCATTTTGCTAGCGGTGGATATCTTTTCTTCTACTTCGGTAGATATGCAGTACTTTATCAATTCCAGTCCTGTTTTGCTATCAAACCTTGAACACTTAACCAGATTTGTTAAGCAACTAAAATACCCTTTTCAAAGGACATTTCCACTTAAAAGTTAGAGAAATATATGATGTCAATATTTAATTTATTAATCAACTTATTAATCTCATCAGCATAATTCATTAATCTCATATATTTAACTTAATCAAATTACACTTCTTAAAACACATCATCAAAAATATCGTTAGACTTAAACATTATTTAAGTCAACAATCTCCCCATTTTTTATGATGACAAATTATAAGTATAGATTGATTAAATATCTCTCCCCCATAATCCTAGCTGCCCCACAACATGTGCATTCAATCCAATTTAATTTTCAAACACAGTTCACAGTATTGAGCTCAAACATGCATACTATCAATGTCATATCAAATCTACTTTCTCGTATCAGCACCAAGCAAACACATTTGCTTTAATCAGTGTTGTCCTACTTTCTCCCCCTTTGACATTATCAAAAAAAGGAAAAATACAGTAAAAAGCAGTCAACTACACAACATTTGTATATTGATGAAATTGTAAAATCAGAGTACCAAAAAAAAAACTTGTGCAACTATTGAATCTGTAAAATTGGGCACCAAAAAAAAAATCACCGAGTTAATCTAAGTCCACAAAGCGCTTCCACAACTCCTTCTAATTGAAGGAGGCACTGCATAGTTCATATTGGCATTAGGAACTATCAGTGGTTCGAAATCGGGAGTAGAAGCATAATGAGCAGAAGGTGGAAATGGACTTCAATACACCACCAAGTCCATACACGGTGGAAGCTCTACCGGTGGATCAGTCGGAAGTGCAGCCATTGAACGTGGTAGCTCAGATGGGGACTCGGTGATAGGGGAACCAAAAGGATCAATGAACTGAAGATCAGCATCCTGAATATCCAAGGGCATTGAGTTCACTTCCTCGTCAACCTCTGGTCTGAAGATCGGAGGGAGTAAGTCGGCAGAACAAGCCTCTGAGAAACAAAGAGGGCTAAACTATTCTGGTTGAAGAACTTGGATATCCGACTGCATAGACCGAAAGACCCTTGTGAGAGAGCCTTCAAGTCTATCCACCTTGTAAGCCAACCGTTCTTGAACGGAGTCAAGGTCCTTGCTCAAGTCCACTCTGGTCTGATTTAGCTGGACTCCAAGAATGTCTGAAGGTACAATGACCAGCTGATCCCTCGCTCCACTTTGATGAGCCTTTAAATCTGTCTTCAGTTGATCAATTCTAGAAGACAATTTAGCAAAGGTGGCATCAAATGACGCATGCATCTAAGCCTCAACAGAACTGAGAGCAGTTCCTAAACTTGCTATGCAGGCCAGCAACCCAGTTATCTGATCCTCATTTATGGAATGTCTCCTCTGATAAGTTTTTGGAGTTTGAGGAACAGTTGGTGGGTTTGGTGAGGAGGTTTGGATTTGAGGAGCAGGTTGTCGAACAGGTGAAATAAGTGTTGGAGCGGTCGGAGAAGGAGAAGTAGGAATCTCTGGAAGTTGAAGAGGCACAGGTGAGTGAGCTGAAGGTGCCGCAAAGGTATGAGTTGGAATGGATGGGGTAGGGTGTCTTGGAACAGGAGGAGCAAGAGACAAGCGAAGAGGTTGAGAGCGTGACACCTGAGAGGATGAAGGTGAATTAACGAAGGCAGGGATTTCAGATTCATCCACTCCTTCGTGAGTTGACTCCTCCTGCAAGAGAAGCTTCCTCTTCCCCAGCTGGGCAGAAGGTGCCTTAGAAACCTTCTTGTGGGTCTCATCCAATACAAATTCCCCTTTTCTTGTCCTTTTGATCCCCATTCTCTTCAGAGTGGAGATCGAGTAGTAGCTTGTAGGTTGAAGACGGAAGGGATCATCTTCCTCTGGATATTCCACTTCAAACTTCTCGAAGATTTTCATGAGAAGCAGATTGTATGGAAGCAATGTATCCTTGGTTGTGACAATCTGAATCATCCTTCTCAAAACAATAAATTCCATGTTGAAGGGGGTCTGTCGGTAGAGTGCAAACAGAACAAATAATTCCATTCCTCTCACTTGATGATAATGACCACCCTTGGGAATGATGTTGTACCCAATCATTTGATGGAAGAGCCGAGCCCGGATGGTGAGGTGCTTGCTCTTTAAGTGGTTAGAGATGTGATTCAGATCTAGAGCTATTGTCCTCAAAAACTGATGACCCTCAGGAGAGTTAAGGAGTGGGGGCTCATGCCCTGACTCATAGAATTTGACATGGTCATCTAAATGAGAACTCTCCAAAAGTTCATTGATGGTTTGGGGTGTTATAACTTTGTTTTTTCCATACACATAACTCGTGATTTTAGAGAAGTCCGAAGAGAAACCAAGATTGGCATAAAACATCTTAATCGCTACTGGGTAATAGAATGATTCTATGTCGAATAACCCCAATAATCTGAGACCCTTCAAGGGTTCAATTATATCCAAGCAAACTAAATCCTCATAGACTATACCACGACTTGGAATCAAGGATTTATACTTAAAATCATCATGATACCTTTCTTTGGCAGCATGACTGAGGAAGTAGAGAGACGGCCACTGAGTTGCACAAGGAAGCTCTCGTGGCTGACGAATTAAAGTCAGCACGAGGAAGCTCTCGTGGCTGACGAATTGAATTGAATCAAGGATTTATGCTTAAAATCGTCATGATACCTTTCTTCGGCAGCATGACTGAGGAAGTAGAGAGAGGGCCACTGAGTTGCACGAGGAAGCTCTCGTGGCTGACGAATTGAAGTCTTGGCCTTCTTCTTGGCCGGTTCCTGAACAGCTCGAGATGAGGATGCCATTTAGTCGGTTGAACAACTTTCTGAACGTGAAACTCGAAAGAGAGGAAGATTATGGAGTGGGGAACCGACGGATAGGGCAGGAGCTATAGAAAGGGCGCGAAAAGATGAAACGTCTTAAAAAAATATGTTTAAATGCTTTAGGGTTTTGCCCGACTATAAGAATATAGACTTGTAAATCGGATATCGCCCGATGGGTGACAAATGACACGTGTCACTTGATAGATGCACATATCTTCCGACGCATAGTGGACGATGCACTATAGTAAGTGGACGATACACATCTTCCGACGGTAAGTAGATTATGCATATCTTCCGATGCCAATGGAAAGTGTGGTCGATGTAAACACTCAAAACTTAGGTTTTTCAAAAACTTTCAATTCTAATTAGACCCAAACAAATTCTTATATCATTGAAAGTCTTCTCATCTAATGGTTTTGTAAAAATATCTGCTAATTGATCTAATGAGTTGACAAATTCCAAAGTGATATCCCCTTTTTGTACATGGTCTCTAAGAAAATAATATCTAATCTCTATATGCTTGGTTCTAGAGTGTTGAATAGAATTTTTTGATATGTTGATAGCACTTGTATTATCACATCTTATAGGAATCCTATTAAAGGCAAGATTGAAGTCTGCTAAAGTTTGCTTCATCTAGAGCATTTGTGCACAACAACTACCTGCAGCTATGTACTCACTTTCGGCAGTTGACAGTGCAACAGAATTCTATTTCTTGGAATACCAAGACACAAGAGACTCACCCAAGAATTGGCACGTACCACTGGTGCTCTTTCTAGCTATCAGACTCCCAGCATAATCAGAGTCAGAATAGCCAACAAGATCAAATGATGTACCATTCGGGTACCACAAATCTAAGTCATGAGTTCTACTTAGATATCTGAAAATCCTTTTAACAGCATTTAAGTGGGACTCCTTAGGTGAAGCCTGAAAACGAGCACACAGACATACACTGAACAAGATGTCAGGTTTGCTAGCTGTTAAGTATAGAAGAGAACCTATTATTCCGTGATATTTCTTAATATCTATACTTAAACCTTTTTCATCCTTATCTAACTTAGTGGTTGTGCTCATAGGAGTTCTAAAAGGTTTGGATGATTCTAGACCAAATCTTTTCAGAAAATCTTTGATATATTTCTCTTGATTAAGAAATATACCATTGAGAGTTTGCCTAATTTGAAGTCCTAAGAAAAAACTTAACTCCCTCATCATACTCATTTCAAATTCACTTTGCATAAGTGAAGAAAATTCTCTGCAAAGTGAGACATTTGTTGATCCAAAAATAATGTCATCAACATATATTTGGACAATAAGTATGTCATTATCCGATTGCTTGGAAAATAGAGTTGAATCGGTATTACCCTTTTTCAATTTCCTTTCCACAAGAAAATTCTTCAACCTATCATACCAAGCCCTAGGAGCTTGTTTTAAACCATAAAGAGTCTTTCTAAGTTTGTATACATGATTAGGTTTATCAAAGGCTTCAAATCCCAAGGGTTGCTCAACATAAACTTCTTCAGTGATGTAACCATTTAAGAATGCACTCTTTACATCCATTTGAAAGAGTGTAAAGTTATTGTAGCAAGCAAAGGCTAAGAGCATTCTAATTGACTCTAATCTAGCTACAGGGGCAAAAGATTCCTCAAAATCAATACCTTCTTCTTGAGAGTAACACTTAGCAACTAGTCTAGCCTTGTTTCTTACAACGACCCCATTTTCATCTATTTTATTCTTGAAAACCCATTTAGTTCCAATAATGGGATGATCCTCAGGCCGTGAAACAAGTTCACATACCTTGCTCCTTTCAAATTGATTTAACTCCTCTTGCATAGCCAAAATCCAATTATCATCATTCTCGGCTTTTTCAAATTTCTTAGGCTCTACTTGAGAAATGAATGCTACATTAGCACATAGATTCCTAAGAGAGGCTCTAGTTTTGACACCTAAGTTAGGATCACCTAGGATGTCATTTGTAGGATGACTTCTGATGTATTTCCAGTATTTTGGAAGTTCTTCAATTTGATGTTCAATTGAGAGATCCTCCACATTACTAGATGAAGGTTCTAAGATAGACTTCCCTAGATAATTCTCATTCGGTTTTTTTATGGGGAGAGAATCCCTTTTCTCTACAAGATTATTATCCTCATCCACATTTGTAGAGGGATGAGGTGATTCATCAAAGTTCACATGCATTGATTCTTCTACAACAAGAGTTCTTCTATTGAAGACTCTATAGGCCTTGCTAGTTGAGGAATATCCTAAGAAGATCCCAACATCCGATTTGGAATCGAACTTGGCAAGATTATCCTTAGTGTTAAGGATATAACACTTGCTACCGAAAGGTCTAAAATATTTGACACTTGGAGTTTTCCCACTCTAAAGCTCATATGGAGTTTTCTCTAAGATAGATATAATGGAAACCCAGTTTAAAACATAACATGTTGTAGATATAGTTTCAACCCAAAAGTACTTAGGAAGAGAATGCTCGTTGAGCATAGTCCTAGCCAGTTCTTGAAGTGATCTATTCTTCCTCTCAACAACACTATTTTGTTGGGGGGTCCTAGGAGATGAGAAATTGTGTTCAAACCCATGCTTGAGACACAATAGTTCAAACTTCTCATTTTCGAACTCTCCCCCATGATCACTACGGATAGCAACAATGGTGAGTTCCTTCTCGTTTTGTACTCTCTTCCTAAAGCTAGAGAAGATGTCGAATGTTTCATCATTTGTCCTTAGGAAGAACACCCATGTGAACCAAGAAAAGTCTTCAACAATGACAAATGCATAGTGCTTGCCACCAAAGCTAGCAGTATTAGATGGACCGAAAAGATCCATATGAAGTATTTGAAGTGGTTTACTTGTTGAAACTATGCTTTTAAAAGGAAACGATCTTTTGGATTGTTTGCCCATTTGTCACGCTTCGTATACTTAATCCTTCTCAAAAGATATTTTAGGGAGTCTGCTAACTAAGTTATTTTTAAATATCTTTGCTATGGTATCCATTCCTACATGGCCTAATCTCCTATGTCAAAGCCTATTGTCACTGGGGGATTTAACAGCAAAGCACTTCTCAATTGCATAATCTACATTATCTAAGTCAATTATGAAGATATTGTCTTTCCTGTATCCTTTAAACAAAACTTTGCCATTTTGTTTATCTTTTATGATACAAGTATTAGACTTGAAAGTGACTTTATAGCCCTTATCATATAATTGACTAATGCTTAACAGGTTATATTTTAATCCTTCTACTAACAGAACATTTTCAATGAGGGGGTTTTCAGGATTACCTATGTTGCCTATGCCGACAATTTTACCCTTTTGATTTCCATAAAAAGTGATATTTTCTTTCTTTTTATTGACAGAGGCAAACATGGATGCATCTCCAGTCATGTGCCTTGAACAGCCACTGTCCAAGTACCACTGATTCTTTATTGGAGACGCATCATCCTACAAAACAGAGATCAAGTGATCATTTTAGGTACCCAAATCTTTTGGGTCCTTAGGTTAGGTCTGGTTCCTTTAGGAACCCATTTAAGCTTACCACTTGATTTTGAGTTAGTGTATTTCAATGGACAGATAAATGCTTTGTGTCATAGTTCATTACATGCATGACAAGTCGTTGGTTTAACAAAGAAGTTCTTATATGATTTCTTTTTGTTAAACTTTTCATATCCTAAACCTGCCTTATAAAAAGTAACCCTTTGTCTTCCTCATAACATGTTCAAGTTCTTACTGCCATTAGTAAATTTAAGAACAGTGTTATTCAAGTCATCATTTCTACTTTTAAGGTTACTAATAGTTTCTTCATGCAGGCTGATTTCTCTGGTGTGTTTTTTAATTAATTCATTCTTTTCTTTTATTACAAAATTATATTTAGTCTTTAACATGTTATACTGTTTGACTAAATCATTAAAAGCATCAATTAGCTCACCATCATCATTATCACTCTCACTATCACTCAAATTACTAGAAGAAGAAGAAGAACTAATCTTATCTTCGTGTGCCATGAAGCATAGGTTGGCAACCTCTTCCTCTCTGATGAAGTGTCACTTTCACTATCATCCCAAGTAGCCTTCATGGCTTTCTTTTTATACTTCTGGGGACCCTTCTTTGCCTGAGGACATTCCATCTTGATATGTCCCGGCTTCCCACACTCAAAGCAGGTAATCTCCTTGTCTTTAGGTGGCTTTTCATTCCTAAGAAATCTTCTCCCTTGCAGCTTCTTCCTTCGGAGAAACTTGCTGAATCTCCTAGTGATGAGAGTTATATCCTCATCATCATCTTCTTCTTCTTCCTCAGAGACTTCATGTTAATTTGAGGAGGCCTTCAAAGCAATATCCTTTCTCTTTGTGACCTTTTTCTCCTTGAGGTCTTCCTTTTCGTTTGCCCTCAGTGTGATCTCATGCGTCATGAGAGATCCAATGAGCTCCTCAAGCTTTAGGACTTTGAGATCCTTTGCTTCCTGAATGGCAGTCACCTTCGGCTGCCAACTTCTTGGAAGACATATGAGGATCTTCCTGACCTGTTCTTCACTAGAGTATGATTTACCAAGAGCTTTTAAGCCATTAGTTATGTTAGTAAATCTTGTAAACATAGAAGAAACAGATTCATCCTTAGGCATAGAAAATAGCTCACACTCGTGTACGAGCATTCAGTTTGCTCTCTTCACCTTATTTGTGCCCTCGTGTGTGATCTCTAATATGTGTCAAATCTCTTGAGCACTCTCACACCCTTGTACTCTATTAAATTTATCTCTATTTAGAGCACAGTACAGGGTGTTTATTGCCTTGGGATTTAGGCTCAGATTTCTTTTGTCAGAATCTGTTAGCTCAACTACTGATTTAGGAGTACTAACTCCATTTTCAACTTTTACAGCCTGGAAAGAGCCGTTTTCAATTATGCCCCACATCTCATAGTCCATAGCTTGAACGAAAATTTTCATTCTAGCTTTCTAGTAAACATAGTCATTGCCATCGAAAAACGGCGGCCTGGAAATGGACTGACCCTCTATGTGCGAATGTAACACCCAGTTTTACGGGATTTGATTTATTTCAATATAAACGGCATTTTTGTAAATATGTCAAATCAAATCCGTTTTGCGAACAGAAGGTTTTAATGGAGCCTTAATAATAAATTTGAATTTAAGGTGAAATATGAAAATTTGGAGAAAACAAATCGTTAGTTAAATAACGAGATATGTGGAGGAATAAATAGAAAATCATAAGGAAGAGCAAAAGAGTAATTTTAGAAATAAAAAATATAATAAAATCACAAAACTCTCATTCTCCCTCACACTTACGCAGGAATCCATTTTCTCTCCCTCTCCTCGCACGATTTTCTTCTCCCTCGCGCGACCCTCTTCTCCGGCAACGATTCTCCTCCTCCGGCAACTCGACTCTTCACGTTTCCTTCTCCTTCCTCGACTCTAGGTACGAATCTATAGTTTTGGTACGTTAGATTTCGATTTCTAGGGTTTAAACGGATTAGGGTTCGTTTAGGGTTTTGCGAAATAGCCGAGTATTGTTTGTAACGGCTAAGTTTACCCTATTTACGACTTAGTAAGTGTATTTATGGTTATTGGTGGAAGTTTAATGGTTTAATAGAGGTTTTGGAGAAGTTTGGTAGTTGGAAGGTTTTAAAAACTCCATTAATGGAGGTTTGAAAATTTACGAGCACGAGTTGCTCGATAAAATGCCTCAATGAGGTGTTTTAGAGTTTAGGAGATTTTCTTTAGCTAGGAGTTTGTAATTTTCTAAACTCGATAGTTTAGAATTGATTTAAATGACGAATGTTGTGCATTGCCTTAGGTGAACAACGCTCGTGGATGGAGCTTGAATTTCAACGGACGCGAGGTAAGTCTTCATGATTTGTTTGACCGTCTTGGCCTACACCATAAGAATGTACGTTAAATTGAGGAATTGGAGATATACTGCGTTTGGGTAACTAGAACGGGTAGTTAGTTTTAGGTTTGGTTAGATTGTTAATTGTTTAGTTTATTGGTTGTATGTTTCTATTTCGTTCATGGCATAATATTTGTTCACGGATCATTGTTTTCGAAAAGAGCATGAAGAATTTCTATGCATGTTTTTACAAAACGAAAAGGTAAACGAATGTAATAAAGGTCACGTCAGTGGCGGTGGTTCAGACATGGCTGTCAGGTGAAGTATGTTTTCCCCCCGGTTAGATACGAAGGGCTATCCAATCGACAGATGTGCTGCTCCTATCTAGAGAGAGTGAAGCCCCGGTAACATAAATGAAATGATTAGCGAAAAGGTACGATGCATGATTTATGAACTGTACATGAATAGCATTTACGTGCATTCACGTAGATTTACTAAGCCTCTAGCTCACATTTTTATTTCTATGGTGTAGGTTATTTTGAGACAGGTGAGGAAGACGTCCCTCCACCTGAAGTATGAGCACGTTGAAGAAGAATGCTCGCGGGAGTGTGCTGGCGCAGTCGGTGCTTAATTTGACCTGTGGGGACGAAGGTAAACGTTTTACAGAAAATTGATGGATATAAAGATAGAAAAAACTGTATAGTTAAATCATTTTAGGATGCTTGGATCTGGATAGATATTGTGTAGTGTTTTGGATGTTTTCAAACAGGGAAAAATATTAAACTTTTAAACGAAACCACGCGGTTCGTTTTTATAGAATTTGGTTATATTTTAAATGTGTTTTGAATTGGTAACGGGGGATTGGTAGAGAGTGAATTGTATGCGAATGGTAGGTTGTTATGAAATATTAAGAGTGGATTTGATGAGAGAAAAAAAAGGTGCAGTGTTTAGGTGTGTTTATGCAGGAAAATAGAAAGGAGAAAGGAAGAGAAGGAAGAGAGGCAGCTCTCTGGAAAAAGTGGATTCCAGAGAGCTTGCCGATCGATCGCCATGGAGGGCGATCGATCGGCCCTCTTTGGTCACGCTCTGGAAGAAATTCCAGAGCGTGTGCCGATCGTTCGCCTGGTGAAGGGAACGATCGGCCATGGTTGATCGCCGAAGGGCGATCGATCGCCTGCATGAGAGGCGATCGTCGCCCCTCAGTTTTTTTCACTGGCGATCGATCGCCCCTATATTTTCACGGGACAATTGTCCCTTTTGCCCTACTTTTGTCTTTTCCTCTGTTTCATTTGTTTTATATGTTTTAATTGTTTATTTAATTGATTTTAAGATTTTTTTTAAATGATCTTCTTAACAATGTTAATGATTTTGATTTCAATTTAAATTTCCGCCCAAACGTTACGAAATTTATAAGGAAAAAAAAAAAATATATATATATATATATATATATATATATATATATATATATATATATATACAGCTTACATAAGGAGAAGTAATGAAACAATAAGGAGTTATTGATAATTCAATAAGGTATTCCAATAAATCAATACGAGAAAAAGTAGTCTTCAATAAGGTTGATTATTTCATTTCAAATTAAAGTTATAAGATTAGGCTTAGAAAAGCTTTGCTTTTTGCATAAATGAATTAATTAATTTCTCAAAATGAATTTTTCTGATATTACCAATATATCTTCCAATTCTACTAAGAATGAACAAATAGTAGAGATTTCTCAAAACTCTTTACTAAATCAGTGGTCTATTCCAGTAATAGAAACCAAAGAAATTTATAAAGTTGGAACTTTTGAATTTCTTTTCAAAAATGCTATCAAAATCTCTGAACAAACTATTTGTTTAGATTCCAATGACAAAACTCTTAAACTTCTAAGTTTAAAAGATATCCAAAAATATTTCAAAAAGTTCAAATATATCCATATAGGATTAATTCAAATTGCTTTTAAACCTTTAACTCTTCCAGGTTTAAATGCCAGTATTTTAGCTAATCTACGAGATGCTAGAAATCAAAATTGGAAAAACTCTCTTATGGGAGTTATTCAAACAAGTTTATGTCATGGTCCAATATACTTTAATGTATATCCAAATCTCAATCTGTCTTTGACAGATCCCAATCTGTTTGAGGCAATCACCTTGAACATTCAAACTCATGGTTATAATTTCCTTCCCGGATCAGAAACCATTGCGGTCATATACCGTATTAATTACAAATTAATGAATACTTTGTGTCCAAATGCCATTATTCGAGAAATTCCTGGCAAAACTATGGTAATAGAAAGTAATCTATTATCTACCAACATAGCTATTCCTCGTCTCATCAACTGGGAAGAAGTTACATTTCCAACAACATGGACAATTCCTCAAGCCATACTTCCAAGATCAAGTATTAATGCTCAAATTGATCAAATTATACAAACAGAGGATGGAGAAATTCAAATCCAATTTACTCCTGAAATTTCTAAAAAAATTTCTTTATCTAGGAGTATGTCAAATAGATCTAGTTTCAAACCAATCGAGAATTCTAGTTCCAGGCATTCAGTTTCTGGTTCTTCCCAATTACCTCAATCTCTCAACATTGAAGAGATTCAGGTTTCCAAAGAACAAATTCCTCATGGAGTTTACAAATATCCTACATTTGGTCAAGAGGACAACAAAAAGGATGATTCTCCAACTGCATCAGAAATGCAATTTAATCTCTAATGGATTTCTCTCCAGGATCTTTAATTAGGAATATTGTTAATGAAGATTACCAAAAGCCTTCCAATTTTTTATTTCGCAAATGGATTCATCATCAGCATGCTGGGAATCCTTTTCAAATCATCAAAGAGCAATTTTACTCTTATCTTCAAAAAGAACAAACATTTATGTTCTTTCCAAAATGGTACTGGGAGTACTATATTCCAAATTACACTTCGTCTATTGATGTCTTAGATCAATATGACAGTTTTCTAATCAATTGGCATACTAAAACAGGAGATGTTAAGTCAGTTCATCCCCCTTTCGAACCTATTCAGTTAATAAACCAAGATAAAAGTTCTACTATTGAAGCAATCCCTCTAGTAGATACTTCTTCCAAAGACAAAGAAGTCATTATCGAATCCACTATTCATAAACAACTGAATTATACAAATATAAATCTCAACACAGTTGGCAACCAACTTTAAAGAATTGAGAAACAATTGGATAAACTACAAAAAGAAATTCCAAAAGAACTTCCCAAATCCCAGGATTCTAAAGAAGCATCCACTTCCAAAGCTTTAGCAATTAGTCAACCTGATCTAAAGCCTCCTATATTCTTGTCAAATTTCAATTTCAAAAATCCAAATAAGGACAACGAGTTTATGGATGAATTAGTTAAAAGATTAAAATCTGTTAACTTATCTCCAATTACAAAATATGTTGAATTTTCTGATGAGTTTAATTCAAATTCCAGTAAGTCTAGTACTGATTCTGATCTGGAAGAAATTCACCAAATGCAAATGTCTTTTCCAAAGTATGAAGATTCTTTGATTGACAACTCTTCATATAATTTATCTCTAAATCGTATCAAATACAAAGACAATTTAGGTGGAGATACTTTCCGTCGTGTCTATTATCCAAGACCAACTCCTCCTGATATGCTTTGGGAAGAAAATTTTTTCAAAAGTCAAACTGCCTATTCAGCCAAAACTATTTATGAATGGAACATAGATGGTTTATCTGAATATCAAATTTACGAAGTCCTTCACAAAATGATGATGTATGCCAGTATTTGCCGTGCATCACATAACACTGACAAAGATATTGCCATTTTTATCATTAGTGGTTTCATTGGCAGTCTCAAAGGTTGGTGGGATAACATTCTCACTCAAATTCAAAGAGAAGAAATTCTCAATGCTGTTAAAATTGAATAGCCATCTACTTCCCAACCTCAACAAGATAGTGTTTATACACTCATCCAATCCATTATCTATTATTTTGTTGGTTCGGTTGACCAGCGTTTGGAACGAGGTACCGAATTATTACAAAATCTCAAATGTGGAGCTTTAACCAACTTTCGTTGGTATAAAGATGTTTTCATTACCAAAGTCTTCCAAAGACCTGATGCAAATGCTCCTTATTGGAAATCCAAATTTATTGAGGGATTACCTCCTCAATTTGCCGAACGTGTCAAACAAGCTTTAAGTACTACCCAAAATGGTCACAATATTCCCTGGAATGATTTAACCTATGGCCATCTTGTTAGTATTTGTCTTCAAACTGGAATCAACTTATGTAACGACATGAAGTTACAATATCAAATTAAGAAACAAAATATCACAGGCAAACAAGAGATAGGTGAATTCTGTCAACAATTTGCTTTTGATATGCCAATCCAATATCCTAAGAGAAAAAAGGATAAAGCCAAACATCATAAATCTCCAAATTATAAAAATTATCAAAAAGCCAAAAGAAAGCTTAAGGCTAAAGAATGGTGAAACATTCCTAAACCTTCTTTTCCAAAGAGAAAGAAAAAATCCCAAAAAACTCCTAAATCCAAAATTAAATGTTTCAAATGTGGACAACTAGGACATTATGCCAACAAATGTTTCAAAGCTAAAAAGTTAAACGAGTTAGTTCATGATGAACAAACCCGCAATCAACTTTCCAAACTCTTTTTAGCATCTTCGGATTCAGAAGAAAGTTTTCCAAGTCATGATGATATATCCTCATCATCATCTTCCGAAGAACATTGCATCAACAAATGTTGCAATCAAATTTCCAAATTATCGATTAATGTGCTTTCACAAGTACAAGAGGATATTCTAAAAAACATTGATCAAATTCCTGATCTTAATTTAAGAATGAAAATTGTTTCCCAATTGATCAATCAGTCCCAACCAGTGTCAAATGAACAGACTGTTCCTGAGTCTATTCTCAAACCTAGATATTATACTATGCAGGAAGTCTTTTCTAGGATAGATCAGAAGCAAAAAATTACTCCTGTTACTCTCCAAGATTTACAAAAAGAAGTCAATCATCTTAAAGAAGAAATCAAAATTCTCAGAAATAATCAATTAATTTCTGATGCCAAAATCAGCCAATTAGAAGATTCCATTTCACATTCCAATGAGGTTGATAATTCCATTCCTTTCCAATCCGACACTCTCAATCATATTAGCCATATTCTAAGCCAGAAATGGTATGTTGAGATTTCTTTACTAATTCAAAATGAATACCAAATTTCCAATATTACTGCTCTTGTGGATAGTGGAGCAGATGTTAATTGTATCCAAGAAGGATTCATTCCTACAAAGTATTTCGAAAAGACTTCTCAAACTTTGATTACTGCAGGTAGCAGTAAACTTTTTGTCAAATTCAAATTATCCAATGTAACTATTTGCAATGAACAAAGTTGTTTACCAACAACTTTTCTTCTTGTCAAAGATCTAAATCACAAAGTGATTCTAGGGAATCCTTTTCTCCAACAGATAATGCCAATCACTATCAATGAAAGTGGCATTATGGCTACTGTCCAAAATACTCAAGTTCTTTATCCATTTGTATCTGACCCTGTGATTAAGATCATAAATGAATTAAAAAACTTTTCTCAAATTAAAACTCAGCAATTGAATTTTCTGAAATCAGAAATTAACTCTTTCAAAATTGAAGAACAATTAAAAGATCTTCAAATTTCTTCAAAAATCAGAGTTATTGAAAATCAATTTCAAACTGAAGTTTGTCATAATGTTCCAAATGCTTTCTGGGAAAGGAAACGACATATTGTTTCTTTGCCATATATTCCCAACTTTGATGAAAATCTTATTCCTACAAAGGCTAGACCTAGTCAAATGAAACAGGAATATCTCAAATTATGTCAAGAAGAAATTCAAAGTTTATTAGAGAAAAAGTTAATTCAGCCCAGCCAATCTCCTTGGAGTTGCACAGCTTTTTATGTCAATAAAAATGCTGAGAAAGAAAGAGGAGTTCCTCGTCTTGTAATCAATTACAAACCCTTGAATAATGTTCTCCAATGGATAAGATATCCAATTCCAAATAAAAAAGATTTGTTAGACAGATTACAATCTGCTCTAATCTTTTCCAAATTCGATCTCAAATCTGGTTACTGGCAAATTCAAATTGCCAAAGAAGACCGTTACAAAACTGCTTTTGTAGTTCCTTTTGGTCATTACGAATGGAATGTAATGCCATTTGGTCTCAAAAATGCCCATTCTGAATTCCAACATATCATGAATGATATATTTTCCAAATATGCCAAATTTTGTATTGTCTACATAGATGATATATTGGTGTTTTCCAACTCAATTGACCAACATTTCAGACATCTGAGAATTATTAAAGATGCTATGAAAACAAATGGTTTAGTTATCTCAGCTCCTAAACTCAAACTTTTTCAAACTACAGTAAGATTCCTTGGTCATAATGTGCATCAAGGTACCATAATTCCAATTCAAAGAAGTATTGAATTTGCTTCTAAATTTCCTGATGAAATTACTGACAAAAAACAATTGCAAAGATTTTTAGGCAGTCTAAATTATCTGGGTGATTTCTATCCAAATTTAGCCCAGGATACTGCAATTTTATATCAAAGATTAAGAAAAAATCCTTCGCCATGGACACCTGTCCATACTGCAGCAGTTCAAAAGGTAAAGGTAAAAGCTCAAACATTACCATGTTTAGCACTTTCAAATTCTGAATGGAACAAAATTGTTGAAACTGATGCCTCTGACAAGGGTTATGGAGGTATTATAAAACAATTAAACCCTAATACTTCCAAAGAAGAGCTGGTTAGATTTACTTTAGGTGCTTGGAAACCAGTGCAACAAAATTATTCTACTGTCAAAAAAGAAGTTTTATCCATTGTCAAATGTATTACCAAGTTTCAAGATGATTTACTCAATAAACATTTTGTTTTAAGAGTTGATTGTTCTTCTGCAAAACAGATTTTAACAAAAGATGTTAAACATCTAGTTTCCAAACAAATATTTGCCAGATGGCAATCTGAGTTATCTGCTTTCGATTTTACTATCGAATATATCAAAGGTATTGATAATTCTCTTCCTGATTTTCTAACCAGAGAATTCTTGCAGGATGTTCACCCCAGTGAGGGGTAGACCTAGAGGGAGACCTCGCGGTCGAGGTATTGGTTTTACCAATACCCATCGTATTTCCAATACAAATTTTCAAAATGAATTTCCCACCTTAGGGGAAACCTCATCCGCGCAACCGGATAAGGCCAATGCAAAGAAAACTGCCAAAGAGGTCCTGCTTGAGAGTGGACCCCCTCTAATCAAAAAATCAGTGGCTGAGTCTTTACTCACACTTTCCAATAGAGATATTGTTCTCAATCACAAAGATGCTTGGTTTTTCAAAGAGCGATATATGGGAAGCCAGCATTATCTAATTACCGAGGGAA
The DNA here is from genome assembly GCA_022432975.1 of Begonia masoniana. Taxonomy (NCBI): domain Eukaryota; kingdom Viridiplantae; phylum Streptophyta; class Magnoliopsida; order Cucurbitales; family Begoniaceae; genus Begonia; species Begonia masoniana. The sequence continues at coordinate 27,749,500 of CM039510.1, forward strand.
AGCTTCGATTTTACTATGAAGCAATTCTGCTCGATACAAATTCTGTCCAAATTCAGCATCATTATGTTGAAGAGGGAAATATCAAAAGTACAATGACTCATTCCAAGTGTTACATTATCAGAGTCATTCATCCGCAGGAATGGGGTTTGAATGTTTTTAACCCAAGGACTACAACTACAAAAAACAGTTCTCAAACATACAACTATTGGGATTATGTTCAGGCTTGGTCTCATATGTTCTATTATCAAAACCCAAAGAGAAATCATTCATGGTTTTTTACGGTGAATCCTGAGATTCTCAAAACCGAAGACCAATTTCCAAACTGGTTTTTGCATTGGTGGCAAAATCACTCTCCTGAGTTTGCTATTCTACCAAAAAAGATCCAAGATCAATTCCAACCATGGTTTGACACCCATCCAGATTTCAAAGATAAGAGATTTATGTTCAAAGGCAAAGCTCTGTTATGGTTCTTTACCGAATTCCAGATCAATTGGATTTGGCAATGGAATCTTGAGTTGGATACAGATCATCTGGATATCCCTGAGCTACAAAGGAACTTTTTTGTCAAATGGTGGTCCCGCTATGACACGGATCAATGCTTTTCCAAAATTGTTGAAGCTATTAAAGTTAATAAAGCAAAAGTTGCTACCAACATTTCCAACCAATCACACAAAGAGTCTGTGCATACAGTAAAACAAATGCGCAGAAATATCAAATCACAATTTCCAACATTATCCAAAGAGGAACGTCACATTAAACTTTTGGAGTCTTTAAAACACCAAATGTTTGATGATTCTGATGAAGAAGACGAAGATCTTTCTAACTCTGATTCTGATTTCTCTATGCATTCAGGATCACATCGCCTTCAGGTGTTACCCGGCGAATCTCAAAATCCTGAGGATATTATTCCAACTGAAGAGGATCTTTTTAATTCTCTTATCGATTGTTCCCAATATCGATATTCACTTACTAAAGGAAAGAAGAAGATTCTATAGATGGCCCACTAGGATGCCGAGCAAGCCATTATAGAAAATATGCAAATTGAAGCTGATCCTTGGAATGATGCCTGGGAAGCAGCCATTCTCCAACAAGAGCGTGCTGATGCTCTTGCTTTTCGAATTCCTTGGGGACGAGAATATCCCATTTCCAAATATCATAAACGAGACAGAGTACCTCTCAGACCTGTTGATCGTATTCTAAGATGGAGACCTTGGCCTTTGGCGCCTAGACATCTCCGACTTCAAAACCGAGCTGTCCAAGAAGCTTTACAACAAATTAAAGATGAGGTAGCCACCAGCCTCAAAAAATACCAAAAATGGAAGAAAAAGAGAAACAAGTGGTGCAAAAAGCATAATAAAAGTCATTATGACTATGCTGAATACAAATGTGACCAGTGGCGTCGAGCTAATTGGACCCCTGAGGATTATGATAATTGGGTTCGAATTCACAAATCATCTGATATTTCTCAATGACAGGTGGTCAAAGGACTTTTCGTCAGAGATTCCTAAGCCCTATTCCAAGACCTCCTTCTGAGTGGACTTTGAGATTTAATAACCAATTACCCGAGAAATCCTCTGGTAAAATTGAAGCTACTAAGTGGTTAGAATGGAATCCAGCTAAGGAGTTTCCACCGTTTCCAAAGTCTGCATGGTGCCAGACATTTCCAAAAATAGTGGACCCAAACAGTACATCCACTACTTCAAATAGTGCTTCAAATAGTGCATCCACTAGCACTAATAGTACTAATAGTACATCCACTAGCACTACTAGTTAGTGCTTTTATCTTTTATCTTTTATCTTTTATCTTTTATCTTTTATCATTGCTTTGGTTCGTAAGCAATGACGGTTTAAGTTTTTGTTTGCTTGTAAGCTCCTCCTCTATATAAAGGAGCCTTAGTTTTCATTTCTCTTTAAGTTTTTAGAGTTTGCCTTCTCATCTGAAAAACTCTCTCGGTTTGTATCCTCCTACTTGTAAGTTTTATAACTCTTGTTAATATAAATTCTTATATTGTCTATATCTCTACTCTACTCTACTCCTTCTGTAGATAATAATAAGTTTTTAATAAATTTTTAATTTATTCCTCTCTCTCTCCGCAAATATGGTATCAGAGCCATTAGGCTAGAACTTTGTTAATTCATTTATGAATTAAGAAATCAGTTCTAAGAATAATCTTATCAATTTAATTTGATATGAATAATCACCAATAAGATGATTTATTTTTTCTCAACACGATGAGTTGGTTTACCAATATGATGAGTTGATATCTTCAATAAGTTTCTTTATCTATTCTTATGAAGGGCTGTGTGCAATATCAATACTAGATTTTCATGATACTTTAGACTTTATCTTCTGGATTCTCGTTGGGGTTGTTGCCGTTTAGCCGTGGTTTGGCGTTTAGGCTTTTGCACCCATTCACGAGATTTTTGAGGATTGATTCTAAAGTTTTATGAAAAGAAATTGGTTGTTTTGATATGGGTAATTCACAGCTTACATAAGGAGAAGTAATGAAACAATAAGGAGTTATTGATAATTCAATAAGGTATTCCAATAAATCAATACGAGAAAAAGTAGTCTTCAATAAGGTTGATTATTTCATTTCAAATTAGCATATCTGGAGAGAGAGAGGAATAAATTAAAAACTTATTAAAAACTTATTATTATCTACAGAAGGAGTAGAGTAGAGTAGAGATATAGACAATATAAGAATTTATATTAACAAGAGTTATAAAACTTACAAGTAGGAGGATACAAACCGAGAGAGTTTTTCAGATGAGAAGGCAAACTCTAAAAACTTAAAGAGAAATGAAAACTAAGGCTCCTTTATATAGAGGAGGAGCTTACAAGCAAACAAAAACTTAAACCGTCATTGCTTACGAACCAAAGCAATGATAAAAGATAAAAGATAAAAGATAAAAGATAAAAGCACTAACTAGTAGTGCTAGTGGATGTACTATTAGTACTATTAGTGCTAGTGGATGCACTATTTGAAGCACTATTTGAAGTAGTGGATGTACTGTTTGGGTCCACTATTTTTGGAAATGTCTGGCACCATGCAGACTTTGGAAACGGTGGAAACTCCTTAGCTGGATTCCATTCTAACCACTTAGTAGCTTCAATTTTACCAGAGGATTTCTCGGGTAATTGGTTATTAAATCTCAAAGTCCACTCAGAAGGAGGTCTTGGAATAGGGCTTAGGAATCTCTGACGAAAAGTCCTTTGACCACCTGTCATTGAGAAATATCAGATGATTTGTGAATTCGAACCCAATTATCATAATCCTCAGGGGTCCAATTAGCTCGACGCCACTGGTCACATTTGTATTCAGCATAGTCATAATGACTTTTATTATGCTTTTTGCACCACTTGTTTCTCTTTTTCTTCCATTTTTGGTATTTTTTGAGGCTGGTGGCTACCTCATCTTTAATTTGTTGTAAAGCTTCTTGGACAGCTCGGTTTTGAAGTCGGAGATGTCTAGGCGCCAAAGGCCAAGGTCTCCATCTTAGAATACGATCAACAGGTCTGAGAGGTACTCTGTCTCGTTATGATATTTGGAAATGGGATATTCTCGTCCCCAAGGAATTCGAAAAGCAAGAGCATCAGCACGCTCTTGTTGGAGAATGGCTGCTTCCCAGGCATCATTCCAAGGATCAGCTTCAATTTGCATATTTTCTATAATGGCTTGCTCGGCATCCCAGTGGGCCATCTATAGAATCTTCGTCTTTCCTTTAGTAAGTGAATATCGATATTGGGAACAATCGATAAGAGAATTAAAAAGATCCTCTTCAGTTGGAATAATATCCTCGGGATTTTGAGATTCGCCGGGTAACACCTGAAGGCGATGTGATCCTGAATGCATAGAGAAATCAGAATCAGAGTTAGAAAGATCTTCGTCTTCTTCATCAGAATCATCAAACATTTGGTGTTTTAAAGACTCCAAAAGTTTAATGTGACGTTCCTCTTTGGATAATGTTGGAAATTGTGATTTGATATTTCTGCGCATTTGTTTTACTGTATGCACAGACTCTTTGTGTGATTGGTTGGAAATGTTGGTAGCAACTTTTGCTTTATTAACTTTAATAGCTTCAACAATTTTGGAAAAGCATTGATCCGTGTCATAGCGGGACCACCATTTGACAAAAAAGTTCCTTTGTAGCTCAGGGATATCCAGATGATCTGTATCCAACTCAAGATTCCATTGCCAAATCCAATTGATCTGGAATTCGGTAAAGAACCATAACAGAGCTTTGCCTTTGAACATAAATCTCTTATCTTGGAAATCTGGATGGGTGTCAAACCATGGTTGGAATTGATCTTGGATCTTTTTTGGTAGAATAGCAAACTCAGGAGAGTGATTTTGCCACCAATGCAAAAACCAGTTTGGAAATTGGTCTTCGGTTTTGAGAATCTCAGGATTCACCGTAAAAAACCATGAATGATTTCTCTTTGGGTTTTGATAATAGAACATATGAGACCAAGCCTGAACATAGTCCCAATAGTTGTATGTTTGAGAACTGTTTTTTGTAGTTGTAGTCCTTGGGTTGAAAACATTCAAACCCCATTCCTGCGGATGAATGACTCTGATAATGTAACACTTGGAATGAGTCATTGTACTTTTGATATTTCCCTCTTCAACATAATGATGCTGAATTTGGACAGAATTTGTATCGAGCAGAATTGCTTCATAGTAAAATCGAAGCTTTCCCTCGGTAATTAGATAATGCTGGCTTCCCATATATCGCTCTTTGAAAAACCAAGCATCTTTGTGATTGAGAACAATATCTCTATTGGAAAGTGTGAGTAAAGACTCAGCCACTGATTTTTTGATAAGAGGGGGTCCACTCTCAAGCAGGACCTCTTTGGCAGTTTTCTTTGCATTGGCCTTATCCGGTTGCGCGGATGAGGTTTCCCCTAAGGTGGGAAATTCATTTTGAAAATTTGTATTGGAAATACGATGGGTATTGGTAAAACCAATACCTCGACCGCGAGGTCTCCCTCTAGGTCTACCCCTCACTGGGGTGAACATCCTGCAAGAATTCTCTGGTTAGAAAATCAGGAAGAGAATTATCAATACCTTTGATATATTCGATAGTAAAATCAAAAGCAGATAACTCAGATTGCCATCTGGCAAATATTTGTTTGGAAACTAGATGTTTAACATCTTTTGTTAAAATCTGTTTTGCAGAAGAACAATCAACTCTTAAAACAAAATGTTTATTGAGTAAATCATCTTGAAACTTGGTAATACATTTGACAATGGATAAAACTTCTTTTTTGACAGTAGAATAATTTTGTTGCACTGGTTTCCAAGCACCTGAAGTAAATCTAACCAGCTCTTCTTTGGAAGTATTAGGGTTTAATTGTTTTAGAATACCTCCATAACCCTTGTCAGAAGCATCAGTTTCAACAATTTTGTTCCATTCAGAATTTGAAAGTGCTAAACATGGTAATGTTTGAGCTTTTACCTTTACCTTTTGAACTGCTGCAGTATGGACAGGTGTCCATGGCGAAGGATTTTTTCTTAATCTTTGATATAAAATTGCAGTATCCTGGGCTAAATTTGGATAGAAATCACCCAGATAATTTAGACTGCCTAAAAATCTTTGCAATTGTTTTTTGTCAGTAATTTCATCAGGAAATTTAGAAGCAAATTCAATACTTCTTTGAATTGGAATTATGGTACCTTGATGCACATTATGACCAAGGAATCTTACTGTAGTTTGAAAAAGTTTGAGTTTAGGAGCTGAGATAACTAAACCATTTGTTTTCATAGCATCTTTAATAATTCTCAGATGTCTGAAATGTTGGTCAATTGAGTTGGAAAACACCAATATATCATCTATGTAGACAATACAAAATTTGGCATATTTGGAAAATATATCATTCATGATATGTTGGAATTCAGAAGGAGCATTTTTGAGACCAAATGGCATTACATTCCATTCGTAATGACCAAAAGGAACTACAAAAGCAGTTTTGTAACGGTCTTCTTTGGCAATTTGAATTTGCCAGTAACCAGATTTGAGATCGAATTTGGAAAAGATTAGAGCAGATTGTAATCTGTCTAACAAATCTTTTTTATTTGGAATTGGATATCTTATCCATTGGAGAACATTATTCAAGGGTTTGTAATTGATTACAAGACGAGGAACTCCTCTTTCTTTCTCAGCATTTTTATTGACATAAAAAGCTGTGCAACTCCAAGGAGATTGGCTGGGCTGAATTAGCTTTTTCTCTAATAAACTTTGAATTTCTTCTTGACATAATTTGAGATATTCCTGTTTCATTTGACTAGGTCTAGCCTTTGTAGGAATAAGATTTTCATCAAAGTTGGGAATATATGGCAAAGAAACAATATGTCGTTTCCTTTCCCAGAAAGCATTTGGAACATTATGACAAACTTCAGTTTGAAATTGATTTTCAATAACTCTGATTTTTGAAGAAATTTGAAGATCTTTTAATTGTTCTTCAATTTTGAAAGAGTTAATTTCTGATTTCAGAAAATTCAATTGCTGAGTTTTAATTTGAGAAAAGTTTTTTAATTCATTTATGATCTTAATCACAGGGTCAGATACAAATGGATAAAGAACTTGAGTATTTTGGACAGTAGCCATAATGCCACTTTCATTGATAGTGATTGGCATTATCTGTTGGAGAAAAGGATTCCCTAGAATCACTTTGTGATTTAGATCTTTGACAAGAAGAAAAGTTGTTGGTAAACAACTTTGTTCATTGCAAATAGTTACATTGGATAATTTGAATTTGACAAAAAGTTTACTGCTACCTGCAGTAATCAAAGTTTGAGAAGTCTTTTCGAAATACTTTGTAGGAATGAATCCTTCTTGGATACAATTAACATCTGCTCCACTATCCACAAGAGCAGTAATATTGGAAATTTGGTATTCATTTTGAATTAGTAAAGAAATCTCAACATACCATTTCTGGCTTAGAATATGGCTAATATGATTGAGAGTGTCGGATTGGAAAGGAATAGAATTATCAACTTCATTGGAATGTGAAATGGAATCTTCTATTTGGCTGATTTTGGCATCAGAAATTAATTGATTATTTCTGAGAATTTTGATTTCTTCTTTAAGATGATTGACTTCTTTTTGTAAATCTTGGAGAGTAACAGGAGTAATTTTTTGCTTCTGATCTATCCTAGAAAAGACTTCCTGCATAGTATAATATCTAGGTTTGAGAATAGACTCAGGAACAGTCTGTTCATTTGACACTGGTTGGGACTGATTGATCAATTGGGAAACAATTTTCATTCTTAAATTAAGATCAGGAATTTGATCAATGTTTTTTAGAATATCCTCTTGTACTTGTGAAAGCACATTAATCGATAATTTGGAAATTTGATTGCAACATTTGTTGATGCAATGTTCTTCGGAAGATGATGATGAGGATATATCATCATGACTTGGAAAACTTTCTTCTGAATCCGAAGATGCTAAAAAGAGTTTGGAAAGTTGATTGCGGGTTTGTTCATCATGAACTAACTCGTTTAACTTTTTAGCTTTGAAACATTTGTTGGCATAATGTCCTAGTTGTCCACATTTGAAACATTTAATTTTGGATTTAGGAGTTTTTTGGGATTTTTTCTTTCTCTTTGGAAAAGAAGGTTTAGGAATGTTTCACCATTCTTTAGCCTTAAGCTTTCTTTTGGCTTTTTGATAATTTTTATAATTTGGAGATTTATGATGTTTGGCTTTATCCTTTTTTCTCTTAGGATATTGGATTGGCATATCAAAAGCAAATTGTTGACAGAATTCACCTATCTCTTGTTTGCCTGTGATATTTTGTTTCTTAATTTGATATTGTAACTTCATGTCGTTACATAAGTTGATTCCAGTTTGAAGACAAATACTAACAAGATGGCCATAGGTTAAATCATTCCAGGGAATATTGTGACCATTTTGGGTAGTACTTAAAGCTTGTTTGACACGTTCGGCAAATTGAGGAGGTAATCCCTCAATAAATTTGGATTTCCAATAAGGAGCATTTGCATCAGGTCTTTGGAAGACTTTGGTAATGAAAACATCTTTATACCAACGAAAGTTGGTTAAAGCTCCACATTTGAGATTCTGTAATAATTCGGTACCTCGTTCCAAACGCTGGTCAACCGAACCAACAAAATAATAGATAATGGATTGGATGAGTGTATAAACACTATCTTGTTGAGGTTGGGAAGTAGATGGCTGTTCAATTTTAACAGCATTGAGAATTTCTTCTCTTTGAATTTGAGTGAGAATGTTATCCCACCAACCTTTGAGACTGCCAATGAAACCACTAATGATAAAAATGGCAATATCTTTGTCAGTGTTATGTGATGCACGGCAAATACTGGCATACATCATCATTTTGTGAAGGACTTCGTAAATTTGATATTCAGATAAACCATCTATGTTCCATTCATAAATAGTTTTGGCTGAATAGGCAGTTTGACTTTTGAAAAAATTTTCTTCCCAAAGCATATCAGGAGGAGTTGGTCTTGGATAATAGACACGACGGAAAGTATCTCCACCTAAATTGTCTTTGTATTTGATACGATTTAGAGATAAATTATATGAAGAGTTGTCAATCAAAGAATCTTCATACTTTGGAAAAGACATTTGCATTTGGTGAATTTCTTCCAGATCAGAATCAGTACTAGACTTACTGGAATTTGAATTAAACTCATCAGAAAATTCAACATATTTTGTAATTGGAGATAAGTTAACAGATTTTAATCTTTTAACTAATTCATCCATAAACTCGTTGTCCTTATTTGGATTTTTGAAATTGAAATTTGACAAGAATATAGGAGGCTTTAGATCAGGTTGACTAATTGCTAAAGCTTTGGAAGTGGATGCTTCTTTAGAATCTTGGGATTTGGGAAGTTCTTTTGGAATTTCTTTTTGTAGTTTATCCAATTGTTTCTCAATTCTTTGAAGTTGGTTGCCAACTGTGTTGAGATTTATATTTGTATAATTCAGTTGTTTATGAATAGTGGATTCGATAATGACTTCTTTGTCTTTGGAAGAAGTATCTACTAGAGGGATTGCTTCAATAGTAGAACTTTTATCTTGGTTTATTAACTGAATAGGTTCGAAAGGGGGATGAACTGACTTAACATCTCCTGTTTTAGTATGTCAATTGATTAGAAAACTGTCATATTGATCTAAGACATCAATAGACGAAGTGTAATTTGGAATATAGTACTCCCAGTACCATTTTGGAAAGAACATAAATGTTTGTTCTTTTTGAAGATAAGAGTAAAATTGCTCTTTGATGATTTGAAAAGGATTCCCAGCATGCTGATGATGAATCCATTTGCGAAATAAAAAATTGGAAGGCTTTTGGTAATCTTCATTAACAATATTCCTAATTAAAGATCCTGGAGAGAAATCCATTAGAGATTAAATTGCATTTCTGATGCAGTTGGAGAATCATCCTTTTTGTTGTCCTCTTGACCAAATGTAGGATATTTGTAAACTCCATGAGGAATTTGTTCTTTGGAAACCTGAATCTCTTCAATGTTGAGAGATTGAGGTAATTGGGAAGAACCAGAAACTGAATGCCTGGAACTAGAATTCTCGATTGGTTTGAAACTAGATCTATTTGACATACTCCTAGATAAAGAAATTTTTTTTAGAAATTTCAGGAGTAAATTGGATTTGAATTTCTCCATCCTCTGTTTGTATAATTTGATCAATTTGAGAATTAATACTTGATCTTGGAAGTATGGCTTGAGGAATTGTCCATGTTGTTGGAAATGTAACTTCTATATATATATATATATATATAAATTTCCGCCCAAACGTTACGAAATTTATAAGGAAAAAAAAAAATATATATATATATATATATATATATATATATATATATATATATATATATATATATATATATATATATATATATATATATATATATATATAAATTTCCGCCCAAACGTTACGAAATTTATAAGGAAAAAAATATATATATATATACGGAAAAATAAGGGAATATTGTAAGGGTCGTTACATGTTGAATGTCATTTGTAAATGTACAATACACTTTTATAAATTCGCACTAGACAATATATGACATTGCTTTGATACCAATTGTAGGACCGAAACTGACTAAGAGGGGGGGTGGGGTGAATTAGATAGTTATGTATAATCTGTCTCTTTTTTGATTTAATTTAACCTATCGAGTTTCTCGCTTAAATCTAAGCGCAACCAATAAATTAGGAGAAAGGAAGAGAGAAACAACACCAAGAATTTTACGTGTTTCAACCTAACTGCCTACGTCCACGCTCCAAGGATCTCCTCCTTGAAGATTCACTACCACTCTCTCCGAGTGAATTGATCGCTCTTCACGGGCGTCGATCGAAAGCCTTTACACATCTGGATTGAACTTCGAGGGCGTCAATCCACTGCCTTACATTTTTGAATATGGAAAGGTTTTTCACACAAGTCTACAACCTCACAATGATTTCTCTCAAGTTCAGATCTGGAGAGTTGTAGATGATAAAAGAATTGTCAGCAAAGTAAGCGCAGAGAGTGATATTCGATCATTTAGTAATTTTTCAAAAAGTCCTCTCTCGGAATTCTTTTCTTCTATTTATGCCTCTGAGATCTGCTTCAATTTTGATACGACATTTTCTTCAGATTTGTCGTTTTCCTATTTCCATAAACTTTGTAGATGACCGTTGTGTCGAAATATATCCGTTGATGTCTGCTTTGGGACAGTATTAAATACAGGTTGATGACTTTAGTGTTCGCGGAAAATATAAGTGAACTGCCCGTGGACGATGCAACATTGACCTGCCATTGGTAGATGTATCTTTACAATGCTTGTGGTAGATGTAAGTGGTCAACGTCACTTTCTTCTGCAGGTAGATGTTAATCTTTGCTATGCTGGCAGAAGATGCTGTTCAGCGGTCGATGTTGCCTTTGAAGTACCAGCGGTGGATAACAAGTCTGCAGGAAGATGCTGTTCAGCGGTCGATGTTGCCTTTGAAGTACCAGCGGTGGATAACAAGTCTGGCGGAAGACAATCAACTGACAGAAGATATATTGTCGTGCTAGCGGTAGAAGTGTTCGAAAGATATCACTTAGCGGAAGACTTTGCCAGCGGCAGATAGCTTTGTCCAACAAGGCGGATCATCACACTGATGAGTCATCGGTAGATGTAAACTTTGTTATTTTGCTAGCGGTGGATATATTTTCTTCTGCTTCGGTAGATATGCAGTACTTTATCAGTTTCAGCCATGTTTTGCTATCAAACCCTAAACACTTAACCAGATTTATTAAGCAACTAAAATACCCTTTTCAAAGGACATTTCCACTTAAAAGCTAGAGAAATATATGATGAGGTCAATATTTAATTTATTAATCAACTTATTAATCTCATCAACATAATTCATTAATCTCATATATTTAACTTAATCAAATTACATGTAACATCCCTAATACTGTACCCATTTTACCCGAATAAATTTTTCGTTTTATTTTACACTTTATGCGGAAATTAAATCGGAATTGAAATCTCCATTTTAAATCACTAAAAACAAATCAATTATAAACTTAAAACCATTTAAAAACAATTAATAAAACTATTAAAACATTTATCAATTGGTTAAGGGAAAAATCGGAAAGCAGAGGCAGAAGAAAGGCAGCGACTAATCGCTGCAAACGCCGCATTATGCAGCGACCAGTCGCTGCATAATGCAGCGCACGATCGCTGCATTATGCAGCGATCAGTCGCTGCATTATGCAGCGATCAGTCGGCATTATGCAGCGATCAGTCGCTGCATAATGCAGTGCACGATCGCTGTATTGCAGCGACTAATCCCTCTCTGGAATCCGAGATTCCAGAGAGCTACATTTCCGAGATTTCCAGAGACTTTCTTCCTTACTCTCCACATAAATTATCTCATTTCTCAAATTAAACGAACTAAACATACGTTAAACTGTCGTAAAAACGAACTGCATGGATACGTTTAAAAGTTGTCTAATCCTCCTGTTTCAAATTCCAAGCAGTTCCAGTAAAAACTATAAAAACACGGATTATAAACAGATTTCCAAAAAACGTTTAAAACATCAAATATGAACCTAACATCTAACCATATCCAATGGTTAGCACACTCCCGCAGGCATTCTCCATCAACAGCATCAGACATCAGGAGGAGGAACGTCGTCCTCACCTGGTTCAATGTCACCTAAAACGTCACCTACACCATACAGACATCTATGAGATAATTAAATCTCAGTAAGCTTTGTAAATGCAGATGCATGCGTGCGTATGCCATTCAGAAAACATGCTCAGATTCAGATACAGAAACAGATACAGATTCAGAGTCAGATTAATTACGTCGCAGACAGAATGTCACTGAGATCGCAACCCACTAACCGGAGAGAGCCCATCCTGCGGTCAGACTACTCTTTCCAGCTAGAGGAGGGGGGTACACGCTTACAACACGTACAGCCGTGCCTGAGCCCCACTTCGCATGACCAGATACAGATTACGTTTATTCATTACAGAGGTTCATTCGTTTTCTTAAAACACGTGCAGAAATTCATTTTCATAACATTTGAAATACGTGATGCATTGAACAGATATCAACATAAAATAAACAACCAACATGCATACAATCAAGACCGAAATAGCATAACCTAAAACAATTATAAACCTAATGTTAGGTTCTAGGCCTGCAATGGGGTTAGAAATGCACATGCGGAAGATAGAAAAATGAGACAATGATCGGTGCTCAAAGAAACACCCCAAAACAGAACAGAAAATCGATAAATAGGGCAATAAGAAATTGAAAATGGCGAGAGGGGGAGAAGAGTGATACCGAGCTTCCAAGAAGTGGGTGCTGTGCAGAATGGTGCGGAAATGATGGAGGAGTGGATTGAAGACCCCAAACCGACCCAGAAACGATTCAGCGTTTTGGGTGACAGAAATCCGTCGTTGCCAGCGAAGGATTCTCGGCGGAGGGCACTATGGCATTCGCCCCTTTTCTTCATTGCTTCCATTGCCTGGAAGAGGAAGAAAGGGACTAAGATCACCCCCTAGCAGCCACGAGCTCGGGATGAAATCGGGGGCTTCATCCAGGCGCTGTGCGCCGATGAAGCACCGAGAGAAAATCTCTCTGTCGCTCGCGGAGAGCGTTCCAAACAAGAAGAAAACTCCTTTGCAATTCCAAAAATTCGTAATATAAGCTAACTTGATTACAGAGGTGGAGAGAAGATTAAATACAAGAGGAAGAATTCGGGAAAGAAGAAGGAGAGAAGAGAAGCTCTGGAAATCGTCGGGCAACGGTTCGATTTGTAGCCGTTGGAGCTTCTGCAGAAAGCTGGCAACCTGTTCGCTGGGCAGTGTTTCTCCAGGGCCGGTTCACTCCTTGCAGCTTGGTTTAGCCTTGGTTTAGTCCGGTTCAAGCTTTAGTTCTCCTTTGTTCAGCCGGTTCAGCCTTGGTTCACCTCGGTTCAACATCCCCTTTTGAAGACTATTACAAACGTACATTCAAAAGGCTAAAAGTTTGCCAATTTACAAGTCTTAAACAAAATTAAAGTATTTTAAATTACAAATAAAATAAAATGAAAGCTTGGTTACAAAAGTTGAATTTAAGGAAAACAAATTCCTTCTTCATTCCAAGCTTCGGAAAGCCAATTTACCTACATAATTCCACAAATCCATTAGATAGATAAAATAGATATATACTTACCTTGACTTGTGTTTAAACGGTTCGAACTGTAGGCACATTATGGTGAGTCTTTGGAACCCGGGGCATATCATCCCCTCTCGGTTGTTGAGGATTTGACCTCAAATCCAATGATTGGCTCATCGGGGGACATTACAACACTTAGGATAAAATTTCTCTACTAAAATATTTAAGCACAATCCACATTAGGCACAAAACATAGTTATCCTAAAGTTGAAAAATCATTTCACCATCCACAATGATCTCAATAATTGCAAAAATTTGAAATGTTCATGTAAATAATTTAAAAGCATATACATGATAATGACATAAGATTCAAGCAAGCATAATTGAACAATTCCATTTTCTAGCTAAGCTATCAAACAAATAGTGAACCACAAATATGAAAATTACCATTTTAAAAACAACACTTGGTTCACCTAATTTTAAAAAAATAAGAGTTTAAAATCAAGCTTAGCATAAGTTCAACTTAAATCCAAAACTCAAGAAAACAATTCTCCTTTTAACGATAGAGTGAGGATTTATCACTTCAAAAACAAAAGGCAACAACAATTTGATCACAAAATTACTCTTTAGTTCTTTCAACAAATTAAATCAAGCTTAGACAAGGAGAATTAAACATGATATCCAATTATAGCAAGAACATACAAGAAGTTGATCTCAAACATATAGTTCATCCAATTAACCTACTATTCAACTAATTTCAAAAGAAATTCAAATAAGGTTTCATGGGTACATACCTTGTTGCCAAAAATCTATCCAACTCCTTGGTTCATCCATAGCTAATGCTCAAAATTGGAGTAGAAAGCTAAACAATCCTCAAAAGATAAAACAATATGCATATATTTTGATTTTACATTTACCTTGGCCAACAACAATTAAACTAATTGACCAAGCACTAGACTTTAAAGTGAGACTCTAAATTTTAATTCCTAAACAAAGACAAACAAACAACACAAGCAACTAAGTCACAAGACTCAACCTAAAAGTCCTAAACATTTAATCAAACAGCACAACAAATCAAGCAAGTTAATCAAAGAAAATAGACTTGCAACTAATATCAATGATAAGCTATTGGGTCTAGGCAACCCTCTAGAACTTTTGTGGAAATCGTCACACTATCCCACACCCTTTGTAACACCCGGGAACCATGATTTCTAGTTTTAAGTTATAATTGCCGAGTTTTAAATTGTAAGCCATATAGAGTTTTAATTCGTAGAAATAGTGAATTAAGTCCAAATGGCGAACGAGAAGTTTTGTTAGGACCCTAGGAATAGGATGAAATATTTGGTGAAGTAAGATAATGTCGGAGAAACCGAACCGATAGACAAAGTAACGATTTAAGTTGAGAAATAATAGGAAGGGGTAAAAGGGTAATTTGGAAGGTCAAATCTTTTAATAAAAGAGAACTTTTTCTCTTCCCTCCCTCACTTTTCCTCCAACGCACGAAACCCTCCTCTTTTTGGCGATTTCTTCCTCCTCTCCATCGCCATTTCCACCGTGCGATTTCTCTTCCATTTTAGGCGATTTCTCCTCCAAGTTTCTTCAACAAAACAACGTGCTAGGTAAGCTCTACGTTTTGGTTAAGTTTATTTGTCGTTTTAGGAGTGATTTCGAGTTAGGGTTTGTAACAAAAATTAGGGGTTTTGCTAGAAATAGTTAGGGTTGTTTGATTATTACTCATTGATGATATATTAATGATTTTTGAAGTTGTTGGAGTAGATTAATGGTGTTGGATGATATTAATGTCAAGTTAGGGTTGTTGAAATGTGGTTGAAAGACATTAATGGAGGTTTTTGAAGTGGTGAGCACCAAGTGCTCGATAAAATGTCTAAATGAAGTGATTAAGAGTTTTTAGAAGAATTTGTCCTAGCTCAAGAAGACAAATTGTTTGATTTGAGGTTCGTGAGTCGATATTAATGGTTTGTTGTTAAATGCCCTAGGTGACTCAAGCTCAAAGGATGGTGCTCGGCATATTTAGGACGCCAGGTAAGTGAGCGTTAGGCTTTCCGGCCACTAAGGCCCTACGTCGTACAATGTTGAAAATGTTGAATGTTATGAGGAAAGTGGTCATACGGGTAGTTAAGGAAAGACGGGTAGTTAAGTAGTGCCTTAGCGATTTAGGTAGTGCTTATGTGATAGGTTCTTCCTTACGTGTATGTCTCCTCATGTATCATGTTTTCTTGAAGTGCATACGAATGGTTTATGAACATGTTTTTATGAAAAGTTAAATGAACGATGTATGTTTTCACGGGACTATATGAATGATGAATGATTCTCACGGGAGTATATGAATGTTTCTCATGGGAGTATATGAATGTTCTCACGGGAGTATATGAATGTTTTCACGGGAGTAAATGAATGTTTTCACGGGAGTAAATGAATGTTTTCACGGGAGTAAATGAATGTTTTCACGAAACTGTTTTACAAATGTCATGCATATATGAAATGTTATGTTTAGTACGCTCCTTACTAAGCATTAGGCTTAATGTAGTTATTGTATGATGTAGGTGACGAGAACGAAGGTGAGGAACCACCTTATGACGAGCAAGTGTAGCAGTCGATGGGTGGAACTCGTGGCGGCGGCATGTGTTTTGGCTAGGCAGGGCTACTTATGGTTAGAGGTTTTTTAGGGTCTTTAGTGACGTTTTTGAGTTAATGGTTAATTGTACAGATTTTGTAAATGTTTAGTTATGTTATTAGGATGTTGCAGACTGTATGGATAACGTAAAATGTTTTGTGGATGTTTTTGATGTTTAAAAACAGGTAGGATTGTTAAACTTTTAAATGGAACCATGCGGTTCGTTTTTATGAAAAATCAATTTCGTTTTAAAGTTATTTGTGTTGGTTATGAGTTTTGGGTAAATTTAGTGTGAAAGTGTTATGTGAGAAGTAAGTGATGATTATGTGAAGAAAAAAAAAAGAGAATGAAGAGTTGTTAGTGTTATGTGTTTATGGGTTAAAGGTGAGGGGTAGGACGTGTGAAGGAAGGAGGAAAACAAAGAAGAAAGAGGGAGCAGAGCGCAGTGGGCGCGCCTGAATGTGCCTTCACGATCGATCGTGCTTGAGCCGCGATCGATCGTGATCGAAGTTTGATTTCAATCAGGAGACCCGAGAGGGCCCGATCGGTCGGGCTTAAGGCGCAATCGATCGTGAACGAGTTTTCGTTTGATCGCGAGGCGAGCAGTCGCCTCTCTTGGCGAATCGCTGGGCACTCTCTGGAGAAATCCAGAGAGTGTGGCGACCAGGCGCCACCAGTTCTGTATTAAAAAAAAAAAAATGTTTTATTTAAATTGTTTTCTTTATTAGTTAATTGTCTTAATTATTTAAGTTTATTGTTTTAGTAATTGTTTTAAATGGTTTACCAAATGAACTCCGATTTCTATTTCGATTTCGATTTTAATCAAGGTTTCCGCTTAAGTATAGTTAAAGTTAAAGAATGTTATAAAAAAAAAAATGTGACATCACGGGTACGGGTCGTGACACCCTTTATAGGCGACTGCCTCACACGACGATCTGTCGGGCCCAATGGCCAGCGGTAAACCTCGGACAATACCAACGGCCCACAGAGGAAAGCTCTTGGCCACAAACACAAATCACTCGACGTACAAGTGAATCCTAAGTGACTAACAAGATAGTATATGACATGCTTTTGTTAAAAATATCGGACCTCAAATTAACATAGTCCTAAACAAAACAAAAACACTCAACTTGATGCAATCAAACAAGAGTTCAAAACAGAATTATAAAACATGGTGAAATAGAATTTGTCAAGCTCTATTTAACATGCAATTTAGTTCATTCTTTTCATTCTAAATTTAACTTAACATCAAGGACTCAAATACTTGACACTAAACACAATTAGACACACAAGTTAAAAACAAATGCCAAATCAATTTGGAAAAACACCAAACAGAAAATTTCAATAAAAACAACCTAAAATGTACTAAACAGAAAATTTACACAATTCTCACCCAATTAACATGAAATTTTAACAGTTGATAGTTAACATTATGAGTGACACGCTATCAAAATTTCAGGTTCAAATTCATTATGAGCAAGGAATTATGCAAGTGCAAAGTTGTAACAAAAAAAAAAAAAGAAAAACCCTAAAAACAGCTTGTAAACAACCTAGATTCCTAAACAGAAACTTGCACAATTCAACTACAAATCACCTGAAATTTTAACAGGGGTTAGTCCACAATATGATGAACATGCTGTAAAAATTTCAAATCAAAATTCATTACGAGCAGAAAATTATGCAAGTCCAAAGTAGTAACAAAAACTAGAAAAACCAGAACTCCTAAACCAGAATTTTAATCTAAACATCCTAGAAAAGTCTAAACAAAACAATGCCAATTTGGACAACAAATTATCACATCAAACTCTCCTAAACATGGAACATGTAAAAAGATTAAACAAAACAAAACGCATACTAAAACACATTTGGAAAACACCAAAACAACACAATAATTTCAGCAAATATAAACTAACATGAGAACTCAATTTTAGCATTCATTTTCAAATCCATTCTCTATGTAAATTAATTTTGCCAACACAACCTAAACAACGAAACATGGTTATAAAAACATAAACAAATATCTATAAACATTCACCTAAACGAAATCGAAATTATGACTCAAAACACAACATTAGAACATGCTTTTATTCAAGAATAACATCCCGAAATTAAACAGATATGGGCCATGGTTAGTTCATGCTTGCTTACCAGAAACATGAGGTTAAGATGGTAAAGTCATATCATATAATTTCACAGTAATGAAATCCAAATAAACAGCAAATTCAAACACAAACAAAAGAACATGTTTTTTTCAAGAAAACACTCTGAAAATTAAACAGATACGGACCATGGTTAATTCATGCTAGCTAATCAGTAACATGAGGTTAATATGGAAAAATCATATCAGGTAATTATCATAACAATGTAATCCAAAGAAACAAGTTCAGACACAGACAAACATAAAACACAAGTTGCTCTCGGTCAACAGTTCCGAAGAGTCTCCACACAGAAAATAAAACTAAACAGAATTTGCTCTCGGTCAACAGTTCCGAAGAGTCTCCACACAGAAAATAAAACTAAACAGAATTTGCTCTCGGTCAACAGTTCCGAAGAGTCTCCCAACAGACTTAAACTAAAAATGGACAAGAAAGTACCTTTAAGCAGAGCAATTAACAGCTCCAAAATTGCCAATTAAGGAGGCCTCTTGCCTTGGGAGATGGGTACAAAAACTGCACAACAAATGTTACGAAAAACACACACACAACAGAGACTAAGATATGCAAAAACAGCAACCTAGAACTAAACAATGATGCAAGGTTCAAATGCTAAACCTCTTAGCAATTTGAACAACATACAACAAACACCTAAACGATTCTAATATGCTGGAATAACAACAACAAAAGATCAAAACACACACTAGAACAACCTACATTGCAAAGCTAAAACATGCTAGATATAGTTTTCTAAATGCCTTAAACATTCAGCAATTGCAACCTAAAAAACAAAATCTAAAACACAAACTAATCAGCAAGAAAGACTCAAGAAAACAACATTTAAAACTCAAGAAAAACACTGAGACACATGCTGAAAAACAGCAAAGGAAAATCACAAAGGAAACAGCAAAGAAAACAGCAAAAAAAATCTAAACAGAATTATCACTCAAATCATTATGTATGCTGTGAAATATTTTCTGCTAAAACTCAGCAACTACCCTTAGTGAATGACTCTAAATAGGGCAGCAAAAGTGCTGCATAAACCTAGCAAAAATGGACTCCTAATGCTGCAGAAAACAGCAAATAGACAAGAAGAAAAGAAGCAGAAAAATTTTCAAAAACCAGAACAGAATTTTGAAAACAAATCAACTCCTAATCATGGACTCTAAACAGAACATGCTGAGACAATTTGGACACTAAAATGAGAGGCAAAGTTGTTGCAAAAATTCAGTAAAACAACTCAACAAGTTGCTGAAAAACTCAGCAAACCAGAACAGATTTACAAGCAACTTCCACCTGTAAACTTGGACACAGATTAGAAAACTACAGCAAGCTAAACAAGCTAACAGCAATCCAAAACTTAAACACATGCTAAAACAGATTGCAAGATGCTTAAGATGTTCAGCAAATGCAACAGCTACACAGAAATCAAAAGATCACAGCAAACAACAACTAAAACAAGAAAATAGAAACAAAAGAAATGACAAACAGGACATATGCTAGCTGAGCTTCGGTCTAAATAAAATAATTTGAGTTCAAGCAATATTGTCCAGGTTCTGTAAACAAGAAACAAACGTGCATATGATGATAGAAAACAAAACCAGATAAAAACCACAAACATAATCATAAAATAACAATTTACCCAATCTGAATTCTAACAGAAATCAAAGTGATCAATTGCTAAACAAGTAACAAATAAGTTAAGCATGACTGAACACAAACCATGAAAAGAAACAAAACAGAATAGAAACATGCAACAAGAAATAGGACACAAAAAAAAAATCAAAACAGAACACAAGACACGACAGTTTTAAACAGTGAACATAAACTCTTAAACTAACATGCTTAACACATTCTAGAAACAGAGAACAAACATGCTAACTCACCTAAAACCATCCTAAAACAATCTAAACATAAAATGAAATAAGACATGCATGCTGACAGAAAACAACAACAAAGCTGAGAAGACACTCAACAGAAAACAGGGGAAAACAGAACCCGAATTGTGCAAACAAGAGCACTTAGGCTCTGATACCAAATGTTAGGTTCCAGGCCTGCAATGGGGTTAGAAATGCACATGCGGAAGATAGCAAAATGAGACAATGATCGGTGCTCAAAGGAACACCCCAAAACATAACAGAAAATCGATAAATAGGGCAATAAGAAATTGAAAATGGCGAGAGGGGGAGAAGAGTGATACCGAGCTTCCAAGAAGTGGGTGCTGTGCAGAATGGTGCGGAAATGATGGAGGAGTGGATTGAAGACCCCAAACCGACCCAGAAACGATTCGGCGTTTTGGGTGACAGAAATTCGTCGTTGCCAGCGAAGGATTCTCGGCGGAGGTCCACTATGGCATTCGCCCCTTTTCTTCATTGCTTCCATTGCCTAGAAGAGGAAGAAAGGGACTAAGATCACCTCCTAGCAGCCACGAGCTCGGGATGAAATCAGGGGCTTCATCCAGGCGCTGTGCGCCGATGAAGCACCGAGAGAAAATCTCTCTGTCGCTCGCGGAGAGCGTTCCAAACAAGAAGAAAACTCCTTTGCAATTCCAAAAATTCGTAATATAAGCTAACTTGATTACAGAGGTGGAGAGAAGATTAAATACAAGAGGAAGAATTCGGGAAAGAAGAAGGAGAGAAGAGAAGCTCTGGAAATCGTCGGGCAACGGTTTGATTTGTAGCCGTTGGAGCTTCTGCAGAAAGCTGGCAACCTGTTCGCTGGGCAGTGTTTCTCCAGGGCCGGTTCACTCCTTGTAGCTTGGTTTAGCCTTGGTTCAGTCCGGTTCAAGCTTTAGTTCTCCTTTGTT
The DNA here is from genome assembly GCA_022432975.1 of Begonia masoniana. Taxonomy (NCBI): domain Eukaryota; kingdom Viridiplantae; phylum Streptophyta; class Magnoliopsida; order Cucurbitales; family Begoniaceae; genus Begonia; species Begonia masoniana. Next base: position 27,770,740 of record CM039510.1, read on the forward strand.
CAGCCGGTTCAGCCTTGGTTCACCTCGGTTCAACATCCCCTTTTGAAGACTATTACAAACGTACATTCAAAAGGCTAAAAGTTTGCCAATTTACAAGTCTTAAACAAAATTAAAGTATTTTAAATTACAAATAAAATAAAACGAAAGCTTGGTTACAAAAGTTGAATTTAAGGAAAACAAATTCCTTCTTCATTCCAAGCTTCGGAAAGCCAATTTACCTACATAATTCCACAAATCCATTAGATAGATAAAATAGATATATACTTACCTTGACTTGTGTTTAAACGGTTCGAACTGTAGGCACATTATGGTGAGTCTTTGGAACCCGGGGCATATCACCTATCTACCCAACCAAAGAAATAAAGCAAACAATCCACTAAGATCCTCGACGCTAAATCGAAGTACGGTGTAGACCAATCGGTCAGAGTAAGTCACGAGAACTTACCTTGAGCGCACTGAATCTCAAGCTTTGTCCACGGGAGTTGTGTGTCTGAGGCAAAACACGATATTCGTCGTTAAAACCAATTTAAGCTATTGACGTCTAAATTTATCGAAACCTTAACTAAGGAATTCCTTAAAACTTCTAACCCATCTAATCGAGACATTTAAACGACTAATTCATGCTCGAGGATTCGAAATTACAATTAACGAACTTCTCCAAAAATTCCTAATTTTTAACCCTTTCACAATTTGATTTAACTTCGTCCAATAACGTCAAACACGTGCAATACATACTTAATCAAGGCCACCCTATTAATTACAAACCCTAATTCGTATTTTTGACGAAACCCTAATGGAAACCCTAACGTTAAATCGGTCCAAAAATTGAAAACTAATGCTATAGAGTCATAGATTCATACCTAGGATTGCGATTGGAGGAAGAATCACGAAGAACGGAAGTCGATCGGAGATCGGAACGGAGGAGAATCGCTCGCGGCCGAGAGAGAAAGCTCTCTGTCGTTTTCGCGAAACATAGAAGAAGAGAGAAAGTGAGGGAGAGAAGAAAGAATTGTGATTTTATAAAATTGATTTGGCAGATTACCTTTTTGCCCTTCTTTGATTTTTATAACTACTTCGTCATTCGTTTCGTAAATCGGCTAACTATTCGGGTTATCGAAAACTCCATATTTTGCCAATAACTCCTATTCGTTGCCAGGGCTTTATAAAAACTGTCCGTTCGCAATTTGGACCTCGTTTACTATTTTTACTAAAACGTCCTTCATATTACGAGAAATGTAATTACTCGGAATATAGCGTTTAATCTCCGAAAATTCCCATAATTTCCTTAAAATTCCTATTAATCCTTAGGATCGTAATGACGCTTTCTGTTTGCGAAACTAATTTGATTTGACATATTTATGGAAAATGCCACATATATATAAAATATAAATATAATATATATTAAATCCAAAATCCGTACAAGCCGGGTACTACATTCCACCCACCTTATTTAGAATTTTGTCCACAAAATTAAATCATGCAAACAAATCAGGATACGTAGTCATCATATCCTGCTGTCGTTCCCACGTAGCCTCCTCCACCTCGTGGTTCCGCCACAAATCTTTGACCAGTGGAATCTCTTTGTTGCGCAAGACCTTGGTAGAATACTCCAAAATGCGTATCGGCCTCTCCTCATAACTCAAGGTTGGCTGTACCTCGATCTCTGTAGTCTCCACGGCATGTGATGGATCACGCAAACATCTCCGAAGCATAGATACGTGGAATACGTCGTGGATACCCTCCATAGAAGCCGGAAGCTGTAATCTGTACGCCAACTTCCCGATCCTCTTCAGAATAGGAAAGGGTCCCACATATCGAGGGTTTAACTTACCCCTCCTTCCAAATCTCGCTACGCCCTTGAACGGAGAAACTTTAAGATACACCTCATCTCCTTCTTCAAACTCTAGCTCTCTCTGTCGTGTGTTAGCATAGCTCTTCTGTCGACTCTGAGCTATCACGATGCGCTGTCGGATAACAGCAATCTTCTCTGTCGTCTGCTGTAGAATCTCAGGACCAACGATGCTGGCCTCGCCAACCTCGTCCCAATATAACGGAGATCTACACTTCCGCCCATACAGCGCCTCGTACGGTGCCATGCCGATGGTAGCCTGGAAGCTGTTATTATAGGAGAACTCGATCAGTGGCAAATACCTGCTCCACGATCCCTGAAACTCCAGCACACATGCTCTGAGCATATCCTCCAGAATCTAATTCGTCCTCTCTGTCTGTCCATCAGTCTGAGGATGAAATGCGGTGCTGAAATTAAGCTGAGTCCCCATAGCTTTGTGCAGACTATTCCAGAACTTTGATGTAAATCTCGGATCTCTGTCTGAAACAATCGAAACTGGCACGCCGTGCAGTCTGACAATCTCCTGCACATAAAGCTCGGCGAGCTGATCCATAGACGATGTCATCCTCACAGATAAGAAGTGGGCTGACTTTGTCAATCGGTCCACAATAACCCATACGCCATCATGGCCCTTCGTCGTTCTCGGGAGCCCCACAATAAAGTCCATGGAGATCTGCTCCCACTTCCACTCCGGAATCGGCAGTGGCAATAACGTTCCGGCCGGTCTCTGGTGCTCTGCCTTCACCTGTTGACATACTAAACAGGTCTCAACGTACTTGGCAACCTCCCTCTTCATGTTCGGCCACCAGAAGTGCTGTTTCAAATCCCGGTACATCTTGGTACTCCCCGGGTGCACAGAATATGCCGAAGAATGTGCCTCGGCCAATATCTCCTTCCTCAGATCCTCGTCGCTAGGCACGTACCACCTATGCCCGAACTTCAGAATACCATCCTCTGATAAATGAAAATCCGACGAGGCTCCCAATGTCATGCTGGATCGAAGCTCCATACACTCCGAATCACTCTGCTGAGCCTCACGTATACGATCCAGAATAGTCGGCCTGAGAGAAATGTTGGTGAGCATACTGGACAACTCTGCCACTACCTCCACGTCAAACCTCTCAATCTCAGACCGCGGAGTAACCGACATCGCTGCTAATGAAAGTTGACTCGCAGAAGGCACTCTACTCAAGGCATCAGCAACCTTGTTCGCCTTCCCCGGATGGTACTTGATATCAAAATCATAATCTTTGACGAACTCGAGCCATCGTCTCTGTCGCATGTTCAGCTCCTTCTGCGTAAATAAGTACTTCAGGCTCTTGTGGTCATAAAATATCTCGCACTGCTGCCCATATAAATAATGTCTCCATATCTTCAGTGCGAAGACCACAGCTGCTAACTCAAGGTCGTGCGTAGGGTAATTCTGCTCGTACGGCTTCAACTGCCGAGAAGCATATGCAATGACTCTCCCCTCCTGCATCAATACACAACCGAGTCCCACTCCAGATGCATCGCAATAAATACTGTATCTGACACCTTCAACAGGTAGCGCCAGTACTAGAGCGGTGGTCAACCTCTGCTTTAACTCCATAAAACTATTATCAGAAGCAGCCGACCATACAAACTTCTCGTTCTTCCGAGTCAATCGTGTAAGAGGAATTGCGATTTTCGAGAATCCCTCTATAAACTTCCGATAATAACCGACCAATCTGAGAAATCCACGCACCACACGTACATTCTTCGGCTGTGGCCAATCTCTGACCACCTGTATCTTGCTTGGATCAACAGAAACTCCGTCCTGTGATATAATATGGCCCAGAAAACTCACTCTGTCAAGCTAAAATTCGCACTTCGAAAACTTTGGATATAGCTGGCGTTGACTCAGAATCTGTAAAACGATCCTCAGATGCTCCTCGTTCTCTCCCTTAGACTTAGAGTAAATCAGGATGTCGTCGATGAAAACCACCACGAACTTGTCCAGATACTCCTTGAAGACACGGTTCATCAGATCCATGAATGCTGCAGGGGCGTTAGTGAGTCCAAAAGACATAACAAGAAACTCATAATGCCCGTACCTCGTTCGGAAAGCTGTTTTCTGAACATCTTCCTTCCGGACCTTCAGCTGATAATAACCCGAGCGCAGGTCGATCCTGGAGAATACTCGGGCACCCTGTAGCTGATCAAATAGGTCATCAATCCGGGGCAACGGATATTTATTCTTCACCGTTAATTTGTTCAACTCTCTGTAGTCGATGCACATCCTGAGGGTCCCGTCTTTCTTCTTGACAAACAGAACGGGCGCACCCCAAGGTGATACACTGTGTCAGATGAAACCTTTCTCTAATAACTCATCGAGCTGAGTCTTCAGCTCTTTCAACTCGGCTGGTGCTAACCGATACGGATTTTTGAACTTTGGTGCAGTGCCCGGATACACATCAATAGTAAACTCAATCTCCCGGTCCGGCGGTAATCCGGGAAGATCATCAAGGAATATATCAGAGAAATCTCTGACGATAGGAATGTCGCTCGGCTTCAATCCGCTGAGCAACTGACAATCAAAGACAGAGGCCAAATAAATAGAGCACGCACCTTTGAACTGCTCGTTGACCTCCATAGAATAAGAGATGGGCGATCCACTCAATCGGTTCATCGCCTGATAAGAAAACTCGGCTCTATCCGGGGGTCAGAAGGTCACTATCCCGGATCGACAGTCGATAGTGGCGAAGTGCTGCGATAGCCAGTCCATCCCTAAGATAAGATCGTACCGCTCTATGCCCATAACTATCAAACGAGCATAAAGGGTAACATCCCCCACTGAGATAACGTTGCCCTGGAGAATACGTTCTGACTGCATAAACTCTCCTGAAGGCAGCATCACTCGATACTCGACCCCAGCTAACTCAGACTCTAGCCCCAATCTAGCCATGCATGTAGTCGATACGAAGGAGTGTGTAGCTCCTGTATCCATCAAAGTAAATACAGCAACGCCCATAAGTAAGATAGTACCTGCAATCACGGCAGGCTGAGCCTCGTCATCAACGTCGCCAGGTTCAATAAAGGCGAAAATCCTGGGCATAACTCTCCTCTGATCTCCGCCCAACTGATCTCGGCCCTGCTTCGGGCAATTTCTGACGAAGTGGCCGATATCTCCACATCTGTAACATTTATTCGTGCCCACTCGGCACTCGCCACTATGCTCGTTTTGGCACTTCGGGCACCATAGTAACTGAGAAGCCTCCTGCACTTGCTTCCCCTTGCCCCGATCGTTACCTCCATCAAGAGGTCTCTTCACACCCCTTGGCTGCTGCTGAGGCTGTGCTCTAGGTTGCCATCCTCGGTTCTGCGACTGAGGACGGATCTCTCGGAAGAAGCCCTTCGCTGGCTCCCTCGGTCTAACACAAGTGGCTCTGGCAGCCTCGATATCCAGAGCTCTAGCTGTAATGTCAGAAAAGGGTACATCAATAATACCTGAGACCACCACGTGCATCCGGATCTCTGGATTAAGTCCCTCCATAAACTGGTGCACCTTCTCCTCATTGTCGCTGACAAGGCGCGGTGCAAATCGCGATAAGGCCTCAAACTTCCGAATATACTCTGCAACTGAACCAGTCTGCTTCAGCTGCATAAACTCGTTCCACTTGGCCACTCTCACTGTGCGGCTGAAATACTTATCGAAAAATAAGAACTTGAACCGATCCCAAGTCATAACCGATACGTCCGTCATCGCTTTGATTGAATCCCACCAGAAACGGGCATCCATCGCTAAGTGAAAAGGTAGCATACGCCACCTTGCTCCCGTTCCCTACATCGGCATAAGCTAACATATCCTCCATTACCCTGATCCATTCCTCGGCACGTGTCGGATCTGGTGATTGGCCTTCAAATACTGGGGGCCGTAGGCTTTGGAACCTTTGCATACCCTGATTACTGGGAACTATCAAATCGTGGGCTCTCTGGTTCTCCCGATTCACTAAGTCCGTAATCTGTTGCGCTTGCCGGTCCATATGCTGAGACTGGCGATCTATCAACTCCGTAAATCGATCTAGCGCGTCATCTCTAGGATCCCTTCCTCGAGTCATAGTTATAAAAATCCTATAAAAACCAAAACAATAATCTTAAGAAACAAAATCAAATAAAGCTATAAACAGACTTACAGTTGATGAACGATGTCCGCGTAGTGGCTGTGCAGTCGAGCAGTCTACAGAACCGATTTTAAAACCCGGGGGCTCTGATACCATAAATGTAACATCCCTAATACTGTACCCATTTTACCCGAATAAATTTTTCGTTTTATTTTACACTTTATGCGGAAATTAAATCGGAATTGAAATCTCCATTTTAAATCAGTAAAAACAAATCAATTATAAACTTAAAACCATTTAAAAACAATTAATAAAACTATTAAAACATTTATCAATTGGTGAAGGGCAAAACCGGAAAGCAGAGGCAGAAGAAAGGCAGCGACTAATCGCTGCAAACGCCGCATTATTCAGCGACCAGTCGCTGCATAATGCAGCGTACGATCGCTGCACAATGCAGCGACCAGTCGCTGTATTGCAGCGACTAATCCCTCTCTGGAATCCGAGATTCCAGAGAGCTACATTTCCGAGATTTCCAGAGACTTTCTTCCTTACTCTCCACATAAATTATCTCATTTCTCAAATTAAACGAACTAAACATACGTTAAACTGTCGTAAAAACGAACTGCATGGATACGTTTAAAAGTTGTCTAATCTTCCTGTTTCAAATTCCAAGTAGTTCCAGTAAAAACTATAAAAACACTGATTATAAATAGATTTCCATAAAACGTTTAAAACATCAAATATGAACCTAACATCTAACCATATCCAAACATCCTAGTTCGTCTATACATACATCATCCATTAATCCCACAAAATACTCACACAGACATCCCCACGGGTCAAAACGCACCGACTGCTCAGCACACTCCCGCAGGCATTCTCCATCAACAGCATCAGACATCAGGAGGAGGAACGTCATCCTCACCTGGTTCAATGTCACCTAAAACGTCACCTACACCATACAGACATCTATGAGATAATTAAATCTCAGTAAGCTTCGTAAATGCAGATGCATGCGTGCGTATGCCATTCAGAAAACATGCTCAGATTCAGATACAGAAACATATACAAATTCAGAGTCAGATTAATTACGTCGCAGACAGAATGTCACCGAGATCGCAACCCACTAACCGGAGAGAGCCCATCCTGCGGTCGGACTACTCTTTCCAGCTAGAGGAGGGGGGTACACGCTTACAACACGTACAGCTATGCCTGAGCCCCACCTTGCGTGACCAGATACAGATTACGTTTATTCATTACAGAGGTTCATTCGTTTTCTTAAAACACGTGCAGAAATTTGTTTTCATGACATTTGAAATACGTGATGCATTGAACATATATCAACATAAAATAAACAACCAACATGCATACCATCAAGACCAAAATAGCATAACCTAAAACAATTATAAACCTATCTACCCAACCAAAGCAATAAAGCAAACAATCCACTAAGATCCTCGACGCTAAATCGAAGTACGGTGTAGACCAATCGGTCAGAGTAAGTCACGAGAACTTACCTTGAGCGCACTGAATCTCAAACTTCGTCCACGGGAGTTGTGTGTCTGAGGCAAAACACGATATTCGTCGTTAAAACCAATTTAAGCTATTGACATCTAAATTTATCAAAACCTTAACTAAGGAATTCCTTAAAACTTCTAACCCATCTAATCGAGACATTTAAACGACTAATTCATGCTCGAGGGTTCGAAATTATAATTAACGAACTTCTCCAAAAATTCCTAATTTTTAACCCTTTCACAATTTGATTTAACTTCGTCCAATAACGTCAAACACGTGCAATACATACTTAATCAAGGCCACCCTATTAATTACAAACCCTAATTCATATTTTTGACGAAACCCTAACGTGAAATCGGTCCGAAAATTGAAAACTAACGCTATAGAGTCATAGATTCATACCTAGGATTGCGATTGGAGGAAGAATCACGAAGAACGGAAGTCGATCGGAGATCGGAACGGAGGAGAATCGCTCGCGGCCGAGAGAGAAAGCTCTCTGTCGTTTTCGCGAAACAAAGAAGAAGAGAGAAAGTGAGGGAGAGAAGAAAGAATTGTGATTTTATAAAATTGATTTGGCAGATTACCTTTTTGCCCTTCTTTGATTTTTATAACTACTTCGTCATTCATTTCGTAAATCGGCTAACTATTCGGGTTATCGAAAACTCCATATTTTTCCAATAACTCTTATTCGTTGCCAGGGCTTTATAAAAACTGTCCGTTCGCAATTTGGACCTCGTTTACTATTTTTACTAAAACGTCCTTCATATTACGAGAAATGTAATTACTCGGAATATAGCGTTTAATCTCCGAAAATTCCCATAATTTCTGTAAAATTCCTATTAATCGTTAGGATCGTAATGACGCTTTTCGTTTGCGAAACTGATTTGATTTGACATATTTATGAAAAATGCCACATATATATAAAATATGAATATAATATATATTAAATCCAAAATCCGTACAAGCCGGGTACTACATTACACTTCTTAAAACACGTCATCAAAAACATTGTTAGACTTAAACATTATTTAAGTCAACAGTATTGGGCCGTTTCAAATCATAGAACGAGTTGGTTTAGTGGCTTATCGTTTAGATTTACCACCACAATTGAATTATGTTCATAATGTCTTCCATGTTTCTATGTTGAGGAAGTCTATCTCTGACCTATCACATGTCATATCTTGAATCATGGTGCCTATCCAGGAAAATGTCTACCACGAGTAGGAGCTTGAGAAAATTTTAAGTTGAGATATCAAGGTTCTACATCACTGTGAGATACGCTTGGTAAGGGTGCAGTGGAAGAATCACAGTGAAAAGAGAAGCCACTTGGGAAATTGAATCGGAGATGAGAATAAAATATCTCCAACTGTTTAATGATGTGTTTATTGTTGATCCAACTTTTGGGAACCAAAGTTCATTAAGTGAGGAAAAATGTGAAATCCACCATTTGAATTGGGAAGGTAAGTGAATCAATGATTTATCTTTGATTTAATTACCTCATTTATCTGTGGGGTGCTATACCTTAATTGAAGATTCTCCTTACTTATAGCAAACCGTCAAAGGAATGGTGGGAGAAAAAAGAAATTCTAAAAGTGTACGTTACACTCTGTGGAAGGTATTTTTCCATCATTAAACTCCCACCTTTACACTTTCTCTCGCTCTCTCTCCATAAATCCTTATTCTATAAAGATTTTCCCGTAGAAAATCTTTCTTTTATCTTCACCCCTCTGGAAAGCTGCCTCTCGGTGATTTTCAGAGACGATTTGAAGACTCGATTTTCAACCTTGGTCAAGGAGAAAGACCAAATTTTAGGTAAGTTAATTTTCCCATCTTCCTTCCAATTCCAAAACTATAAAACGTCTAAAGTCTTACTCAAGTTCTTCTCTGTTGAAAGGTAATTATCGTAGTGTTGTCTATGTGATTTTGGGAGAGAGAGAAACCTTGAATTTTTTAGTTGTTGGAAGTTTTGGAAGATTGGAAAAAAATCAAAAATTTTGGTAAGATGAAAAATTTGATTTTTCTACCTCTATTTTCTGACTTTAAATCACTGATTTTGAGATCAATCTTTTATGGTTAAGAAGTTAGTTGTAGATGTTAATTTCTCAGAAGTTTTAGAGTCGATCCGAGTTGTTTGTCTTGGTTGTTAAAGGTGTGAAGTATTAAATTTAAAATTTGGATCCTCGAACTCTTGGATTTTTGGGCTTGATTGGTTTTAGGTCCGCTCGAGGTAGAAATTTATTTTATTTTCAGTTAAGCATTATTTTTAATTTGATAATTAAATTCATTTAATTAGCATAAAGTAATTATTTAATTTTATGTCATTGTTTCATTCACATCTTTATCAATTGCATACTTTTATCATTTGATGTAAACTATGTATTTTAACTAGAAGTAATAGGACAGTTGAAGAGTCGTGTCCTTGGGCGCGACACCCTAAAGGTAATTATGTAGTTTACGACCGCTGAGTGCCGTTGTTTTTAAATCATGGTAGATGGCCTAGTGTGTTCGGAGTTCATGAGAAACTTCATTTTTACTAAATTTTCTTTTAAAATAGTATAGTTGTGTTTAATTTAATTATGTACCACGTATTAGTTAGATATTTTGACAAGTAGCATTCTGTATGTTTTCTAAATAAAAATAAATAAATTTTTATAAAATGTTATTAATTGTTGAGTATAAGTATAAACATTTTATAAATACTGAAAATAAACTCTATCTCTATTGAGTTTAGTCGACTCACTTCAAATGACTCCCTCTTTTCAGGATCCAATCAAGATGAATTCTAGTTATCGGCTCGGGAGCAGTCTCTTTACAAGAATTCTCTATTTGTTTTATATAATTTTTTCTTTGAGCGTTTATTTTAAATTTTAAGGTTAGATACTATTGAGAGTTTGTAATCTTTATTCTATTTACTTCACGCTGTTATTTTATTTGGATTTATATTACCACATTATCTAGTGTTAATTGTTAGACCTCTTTAATCCATGTGTTCCGGGCCGTGGATTTATATTAATTTTATAAATTTTTCACGGAATCTTTCAAGTAAATGAGATTAAGAGTTAGATGATTTGACTCGATTTTCGAATTAGTCGTTTCGAATTCTGTCTCGGGTTCTTTGGGGTGTGAAAACAGTTGTGTTTGTCTCGGGTTCTTTGTGGTGTGAAAACAGGTGTGTTTGTTATCCAAAAACACAATGTGTTGTTAAAAAAATAGAATCAGGTAATGATTGGAAACAAAACCGAGAAAACACATTTTGCTCTGGGCTGGTTTTCAAAGTGAATCTATATTTGTCGATTTCTTTCCATTCTCTCGACTAGTTTCATCCTTTGTTTACTGGGTTTTCCATGCATTGAAAGAATATGTATCGAGGAAAAACTTGGCAGCCATGAGTATGGTTTTTCCTTCTCTTTGATCATAGTTCTTGATCTGTGTGAAAACCCGTCAAAAATAAAATTAAAATTTAAAATCCCCATTCTGGGGTTAGTTGCCGAGGAAAGAGGAAGTCCCATTCCCCTATTTCAGCATTTGGACGTGGGTGTTCCTCTTCACTTTTCATCAGGAAACCTCTCTTTTTCCCTCTCGTCATATTTTATCCTCAAAAGCGAGACTGAAGAAAGCAAGAGAAAGAGAATGGAAGTTTTCCTTCGCAGTCGGAAACTCCATCGGAGGGTTGAGGCGTTTTCAGATCAGCGACCGAGAAGGATTGCTTTTGAAAGAAAAATCGTCTCTGGTTCAGCAGCGAACGGGTAGGTTTTCTCCTTCAATTTCATTGATCTCTTTTTGCGGCTCTAGATTGAAGAGTATGGTTATTTGGATCTGGAAATTTTTAGAACTTAGAGGGTGAAGGTGGTTGGAAAAAAAAAAAAGATTGCAACTTTCTAAGATTAAACTCGATAGTCAAAGGAGCAGAATTTTGGGTGTAAACTGAAAATTCTTCCTCATTTGGTTGTGGTGTTTTGGGGTATATTGCGCCGTAAGTATTTAAATTGGGTTTTCGTTCTGTGAACATTTGTTTGTGCAAATTGAGTTATTTATAGGGGAGATTATTCTTTGTTGAGAAGATTAGAATTGGGCTTTAGAAAGGGAAAAGCGTTGCTGTGTTGTTAAGAAAAAAGGAATCTAAATTTGGACTGGAGCAGCATTATTGTTTCGTCATTTCGGCAAAGATTAAAAGAATTTGAGAGGTATATTAGATTGGAAAATTCTTCTTTTACCTGCGTACTATAATAGCCCTTGATTGAACTGATGTTAATAGATTGGGAAGTTTGTCATAAGAGGTTCAGTTTTTAGAATGTCTTGTTCAATATTTTTATCCATGTTCCCTTTTAAATGTTTGGATTTGAGTTCGTCGGAGAAAAAAAACAGAAATTGGACAAAATCTGATTAAGTTCGGTGGCTGACGTTGCTGGAGAAGACGTCGGGCTGCGGCCCTGGCCTATTTTTGGGGTATAAAAAAATTAAATTTGACCCAATCGTTCAGGGCTGTTTTGGACCTAAAATTTGGGTTTTAAGGTTGATTAAAATTTTTTGGGTTCAATTGCTATTGGATTTCATTGGATTTTGGTATCTGGTTTTGGATTTGATATGCCCTGTTGAGGAATGAATTTAATTTGATGTACAACATGTTTATATTAAATATTTACTTTCATTAATTACATTTAAAATTGAACATGTACGTTCATTTAAATTTCATATTCTTTTTATTTATTATTGTTAACTATAGAACTAATAGGACAACTGATGGCCGTGTTCTTGGGTGCAAAATCCTAAACTTGATTATGGTATTTTGTGGCTTGCCATCGTCGAGTATCGCATTCTTTTTGTTTCCTATAGCATGTTCTGCCCCGGGTTTATAAGTGGCTCCATTTCCACTGGAATAACGTACAATAGAAAAATATTTTTCTTATCTAACACATTATAGTGGACGTTTTACCACTTGCTCTACTGTATGATTTTCTCATTTTTTTTATACTATTTCATAACTGTCATTCTCACTTACGATTTAAATTAAAATATTGAATATAAAATTTTACCCCTATTGAATTTAGTCGACTCACTTCAAACGACTCATTCTTTCAAGACTTTTTAAGAGAGATTCGGATTGGCCGACGCGGGATTGAGCTAGACAATATTTTAGACCTTATTTTATTTCTTGAAAATATTTCTTGGTTAGGTCTTTCTCCATTTTAATTCGTTTCATTCTTTTTGAATCATGTTATATCACTTTTATTAAAATTTGTACAGTTTATTGAATTTATATTAACACACTATCATTGATGTCACTATTAGACCTTGATTTAACCCATTGGTAGTTGGACCTGACTATTTAATAAATTCTATGAATCTTCCGTTGCTTAAAGTTAAGAGTCAGACGATCTAATCCGTTTTGGACCGGGTCGTTCCCCATTCTGTCTCGGGTATCTTTTGGGTCAGGATAATATGGATTCTCAAAACCAGTTGAAATGTTTAATGACGATAAATGCTCCAATGCTTTGGAGAATTTCTTGTCTAAACCGTGATTGAAGCTGTAATACCTAGAAATTTTGTTAAATATAACTTTAGATTATATTGCTACTTCTTCTTATTATTAGAATGTTTTGGAGAATCATTTGATGTTCTAAAGATTTAAGTCTCAAAGATGTTATGAAATTAATTGAATAAAAAAATAAAATTAGAGGCAAAATTGGATGGAATATTCCTTAGAATATTCCATACCGGTCAACACCTTGCCTACAAATTTCAGTGATAAAAAATAGCAAGTTTGAAGTGTTGACCATTTGGAAGAGCGATTGACCAAGAGGTCGACTAGAGGGACAAAAATAACGACCGAAAGAAGGAGATGATGTCAGACATTCCGTATTAACTAACGATCGACCAAACTTAATGAAGTATCAACCGGTGACGCGGGAAATCACATATTTATACAAAAATTTAACCTTAAAAACGTATTATTTTGACCTAGAGCTGCGAGCCTCTCCAAACTCTATCAATGTAAGCTTATTTTGCATTAAAATTTATTAGCTAACGATCCGCGAATAGTCATATAAATAAGCAAAGATCGATTAGGGTTTCGATTTTGAACATTTGTGATTCGCAATTTGTATATATTTAGAATACTAATACATGAGAATCTTTATGCCAAGATTGATTTGAAGAGAAAGATAATCGTCGTGAAGCGATTGTTATCGTGATAAGGAATCCAGGTAAGAGATATTTGTATGTGATTGGCCTTTTGACTTACATCACAAAGTGTTAAGGTAACTTATTATGTTTATCGTTTTAATCGTAATGATGTGATCTGTAACACCCGACAATTTCGGCCATGTGATTTCTCAACTGATTTAACTGTCACCATTATTATTGGATCTTTTGATTTAAATTTAATACCAAGATTTGCTCCACATTGTGTGAAACTAGGTTGAGTGGCAAAATTGTAATAAGGGTGAGTTGTGATCGTTATATAAAGGAAATAGAAAATTTTTAAACCTCACCAACGCCACTGTAGCCGACACTTTCTCCTTTCAGCGATTTTCTTTCCCGAGCTCTCGCTCTCTGCCTGCCAGTAATCCTCCCTTCGAAGACCAGTTCCCTTGCTATTTCTCAGATACTCTACGCTCGAGGTATGAGTTAGACAATGTAGTTGTCAGTTAGTTGTTAAGTTTTGTTTTTCAGCTTAGTGTTGGAGTTTGGTTTCTCCAATGGCCGAGTAACAATAGTAACATTTATAATCTGGATTTAGTAATGTCATTTCCGAATCGATTTTGGACATTTAATATAACCGACCCTGATTAATCGTTAGTTGAACCTAGCTGTTTCAGTTTTTGGATTTCAGACTGCACACAGAGAACTAGACTAAGGGATTCGGGAATAACTTTAACTACTAGATCCTAGGATGACTTGTGATTAGGACTTTTAGGATTTTGTTTTAACTACTGCGATGTAAATGTTTTAGGTGAAGAAGTCTGAAGAAAAGGAGCACGAATTTGCTAAGGAAGCCAGGTAAGTGAATGTATTAAGATTTCCGGTCATTAGGGCCCTACATCTTAAGGGTACTAAATTAGTTATGTGTTTGATGTTTGTTTTAAGTTAGTAAAATGGTTGTACTCGGATGATTTACGGATGTTTGAGAATTATGTTATATGATGTTCTGGTAGAGTCTATGAAGTCAACTGTCTAGTATGATATTTTCAATAGTCCGATGATTTAAGAACATTCATGTCATGCATCATGATTTACTTCTCAAGCATATAAAAATGATTTAAGAGCATGTTTTTCCCCATGAACAAGATATGAGAATGAATATGAAACTTATGCAACCGGATTAAGTGAGGGTTGGGGGCGGTTTGGCGTATGTCACTGTCCAAAGAGAAGGACCATGAATACGGCTCGAAAGGAACTATGTACACTTGCACTGTCATCCCCCCTTTACGGCACAAATCCTCCCTTAATCCATATGATGAAAGTGATGATTAAGAACACAAACAAGAACAAGGAAAGAGCATGAAATGAACATGATCATGGTGTTCTCGCAACTATGCATTCACGTTTACATGTTAATATTGCATTCCTTACTAAGCATTAGGCTTATAGTTTAAAACTTATGATGTAGGTGACGAAATATCAGGTGAGGATCCCAAATTTAATGAAGATGTCTAAGTTCGGTTGCTGGAAGGTGTTCAGGGAGCAATTCTGTGGCTGGATGGCGATTATGACCCGTGGTTATGCTCATTTTATGTCAGTAAGATTTATGAGAAAACTGATGTCTAAGTAGGATAAGATCATGTTTTTAATTTGGACTTGAAATTGTCTGGTTCAACTTCTGAGTTTGAGGATGATTGTAAGAACCTAGGACATCCTGTTTTATGTGAGTCTTCCACTTACGTATCCTGAACGAGTCTATGATTTTTATTCGTTTAAGGTTTATGTCCATCAAGTTGAAATGTGTGTGAGTCGAGGTATTTCCTGTTGATTGAAGTTGCTTGATGATTATTGTATTTTACTGCTGAATGATAGAAGCTGGATGTAGACATCTGTGAAGGTCAAGTTACCTTTCTGTCGGTATGAGTTGTTTAAAGATTTCCAGGTTTCATTGCTGTGTGATAGAAGTTGGGTGAACGTATCGTCCGGCTGACGTCATCGGCAGGAGCTGTGTGATAGAAGCTGGATGAATGAATCATCCGGCTGACGTCACCGGTGGATGGTGAACGTTTGCTGTTCACCGGATGATGTCTCTTATCGGATGAGGTAACTGAGTCACGTGTTTTGCACATGCCTACCGGAAGATGTCTCTGACGGATGAGGACATCATCCGGCTGATGTCATCAGTGGATGGTGAACGATTGTTGTTCACCGGATGATGTCTCTTACTGGCGATGCTAAGTAGTCACGTGAGATGCACATGATAACCGGATGATGTAAATTTTCACTACCGGCAGAAGCGAGCCCTGTGCTTGTCGTTTAGCGATCGGCATAAGTGAGTTTTATGTTTTGTCGTTTAGTGATCGGTAGAGGTCGAGTGTTTTATGCATTGGATGATGTGAGTAGAGCTGCTTGTTGTCTAGCAACCGGCAGATGCCTGCGATTTCGAGCAGCTCAAGAATAATGAGGTCGAGTGTTCTAAGGGCATTTTCTATTGTCTGATTATGTTACAAAACCAATGTCTGGGTTAGTCGTTCGATTCAGTTGATGATGAATTCGCAAAATTTAAGACAAATGGAAGTTTTGAAAGGATCGAGCTTTGTCAGTTATAGCGTTGTCCCGAGTTTTGTCAAAAAAAGAAATAATAAGGGATATATATATATATATATATATATATATATATATATATATATATATAAAGTTGTACAGATAGAAGGATTAATATTTATGATTTAAGAAAGTTTATTAATTATGTCTTGACCCTACTGGGGTCGTTACATGATCAATGAAGTGTTATCTTATAGATTTGATTTTAATATGTTATTAGATTATTGATGACATTGATTCGAAGATGTGTTTCACTATATGCTTAGAATAACGACTTGAGGATTAATTTTGCTATATGCTATGTTGATATTGACTTGAGATTTTTGCTCTATTACTATGTTATGACTATGTTGACTTAAGAACATGATAATGAACTGATGTTGGACTGTAGACTAATTTCTAATATTTGTATGTTATGCACGACTTATGCATCATGTTTATAAAAGAACATTGAAAAAGTTTTTCATGCATAAGATTTCATGTAGAACTACAACACGCAACGAGTCGTCAGTGGAGCTCGAGTTAGACTGCCTCGAGCGAGGCCAAATGATACTTACTCCCTCTTGTGGTTGCCCCAACGATCAAACGATCAAACTATCGAACGAAATATAAGAAAGAATGAAAGACAAAAAGATGGACTGAACAAACGTAATGATCGTTGTGGGTGGGGATGAGTTTGTTATCCCATATAAGGTGGACCAAATAGTGCTTATTCATTCCCTGGACTGAATTACTCTAACGACTGGATTGTATATCGAAAGTAAAGAAATAAGAAAGACCAAAACAAAATAAACAAATGTTTTTACAAATTTGCTGGTCATGTTATATTCATATTAGTTATACATTTCTTATTGAGTGTTAGACTCATAGTTGAACTTTGTGATGTAGGTGAAAGAATCTATGATGAAGAAAATGAATGAAAGATGCAGTTGAAGAGATACACTCATGACAAGACTACTGAGTTGTTAATGCAAGAATGTTTCGAAGAGTTATAAAGAAATAAAAGTTTTATTTAAAGCAGACTTGAGATTTATTCACTATTTCGATAAGTCTTTAATTATGATAGACTTTTATTAAATGTAGTTTTTGAAAGAATAGTTAGAATGCATGTTTACTTTAATTGATATTTATTTAAGTTTAAAGAAATTTATTTAAAGTTTCTTATCCTCATAAAGTTTCATCAGTCATCTCAATATATATGAAGGTAAAGTGTAATTTGGCCCCTACAACTAGAAGAAATAAACAATTTACACTGTAAACTCGGATAATGGGCAAAAACAACTTTAATATATTGATAATGGGTAATTCAATCCCTACCTTGCCATTTTCTGTTAAAATGACACGTTTTCGTCACGTTTCATATTTTTTCTCCCAAAATGTCCATGCCCTGCATCTGTTTTTAATTAAGGTGGGCAGAATCGGTTTTTGCTGAACGGTTCAGCTGAACCCTCAGTTAATTCAAACTCTGAACTTCAGAGTTTAGAGTCTAAAAACTGAAGCTTTGACTCAAGAACTCCCGGCTGCCGAGCATCAACTTCGAGCGACTACCAACTACCGACTAGCGAGACTTGAACTTCGATTTGCAACTCCCGAGCGACTCCCGTCCCCAGCGACCAGCGTTCTGCTCCCGACTCCCGTGGTGATTGAGTCTTCCGATTCGCAAGACGCAAAGCTCCGTCTCCGTCTCCGTGCTTTGTCTCCGTCCTCACTCCTCACTGTATGTACTGTATTGTGTAATTTTGTAGAAGTAAAAATTAGGGCTAATTGTTTTTTATTTTGCTGCTCAATGTTTGGATGTTGGTTGATAAATAATTTTTATTGATTGGTTGGTTGATTAATCAGAGATGATGATGGTTGTTTGGGTTAGAACAAAAAAACCAGAAATAGTAGTTTTTTGTTATTTTTTTCCTGGATGGTGTTATGTTTTCAAAAAAAAAAAGAAATTGCTTGCAGTTTTGATGAATCAATTGCATGTTTAACTTGGCATATAATCTGTTGCAAGTTGATTTTGAACCTCTGAAATTCTGTTCTGTTCTTAGATGCAATTTTGTTTTGTTTTGGATAAAATTATTGCATAATTCAATTGTATAATCTGTTGCAACATATCTTGTGTTTGACACTTTTGTGAATTAGCTAAAAATCCATTACCAAAATCTGGTTTTCAAATTGCTGAAATTTTGTTGCTGAATATAATCGTGGTGAAGACTGGACATTCATTTACGATCAACAAAAAGTAAGTATATGTGATCATTGTGAAGGTTTATATATTTTCACCTACTGACATATAACATATCTTTTATGTAGAGTTTGGAAGCAGTTCTTTGAAAACATGTACCAGAGGAAGATCAACTTTGTTTAGTTTTTCTTCATCTTGCATCAGAACCCAAGTTACTAATGTTTTTTCTCTTTTTCAATTTGTTACATCGTATTTAATTATTGTTAACAATTAATTGTTTATATTATGCAGGAGTCTTAAGTACAACCAGACATTCGCAGATGATGATTTTGTAACGATAATATGAATATAATGTTGATATGAATATGGATATGGTTGAGAATTCTGATTTGGATATGAATTATGGATATGTAGTTGGATATGATATGGATTTTTTTTGTGGACAGCTGGATATTTTTACATAGCCGGATTTGCATATATAGCTGGATATTATTACATTTTGTATATAGCTGGATTTGCATATCATGGATTCGCAAAGGATGATTTTGTAACGATGATATGAAAAACACATGCATATCATAGAAAATGTCATTACAGTTGATAAAGAGTATAATTAATTGTTTATATTATGCAGGAGTCTTAAGTACAACCAGACATTCGCAGATGATGATTTTGTAACGATAATATGAATATAATGTTGATATGAATATGGATATGGTTGAGAATTCTGATTTAGATATGAATTATGGATATGTAGTTAGATATGATATGAATTTTTTTTGTGGACAGCTGGATATTTTTACATAGCCGGATTTGCATATATAGCTGGATATTATTACATTTTGTATATAGCTGGATTTCCATATCATGGATTCGCAAAGGATGATTTTGTAACGATGATATGAAAAGCACATGCATATCATAGAAAATGTCATTACAGTTGATAAAGAGTATAATTATTACCATACGAGTCTACTAAAACAATTGATACAAACTGATCAACAATAATGCAGTAGTGAGACCCTATAATACCAAGAACCATAATCTATCCCTAAGCAGCTGCACATTGATTTAGCTTCTTCGAGTGTTGTTGCAGCTTGTTCGAGTTTTGATTCAGCATCTGCGACTCTTGCTTCAGCCTCTTCGAGTGTAGATCGTAAAATGTTAAGCACATTCTTTTGTCTCTCTCCTAATGGTTCGTCGTACCAGAAAAAGAAATTGTATCCTCTTACGCTTCCCTGAAAAAATATCAACCATTATTTACAGTAAAAATTTATGCATCAATTATGACAACGAATAAAAATTTACCTAAAACTTCGAACAAGTAAGAAACTTTAGTCCACGATTCTTCCGTCCAGCAAACAAGTTCCCAATTGTTCCTCAATTTTCAGCACATAACAGGATTTTAGACAACTCAAATGTGAACTAGATATGCAAAAAAAGAGCAAACAGATTTTCAGAATTTGCAAACCAATTTTGAAAAGTTTTAGCAAATCAAAACAACGAAAGGTAATGCAACAACCAAAGTTTAATTTCAAATATGCTTGCTGCTTAAAGACTTGAGTAGATAATTCAGCAAAGTAAGCAAGCAATATGCAGAAAAACAGAAAATCAATTACCATTCAGCAACAAAATTTCAGCAATTTGAAAACCAGATTTTGGCAAAACTAGAAATTGCACAGATTCAGCAATCAAAACAGATTTTTGGTAATGGATTTTTAGCCATTGAAAATCTGTAAAATCCCTTAGAAACAAGGAACAAAATACAAACCAGCAGTGTAACAATTTGGCAAAAATCACTCAATAGAAAACAACCAACATCCTTAACATACTCAGCCTATCCGAATAAATATTTTTTTTTTCACAACACAATTTATCATGGAAAAGCAAACTTGCAGCATGTTCTTCTAACCAAAACGGCAAGCTAACCGTGTGAAAAACAGGACATGGAATTCAACATATTCTCTCAAGCTTAGCCAATTCACAGAAGTGTCAAACACAAGATATGTTGCAACAGATTATAGCAATTGAATTATGCAACAATTTTATCCAAACTGAAACAGAATTGCTTCCAAGAACAGAACAAAATTACAGAGGTTCAAAATCAACTTGCAACAGATTATATGCCAAGTTAAACATGCAATTGATTCATCAAAACAGCAAGCAATTTTTTTTTTTTAAACAGAACACTATCCAGGAAAAAAAAACATAAAACTACTATCTCTGGTTTTTTTGTTCTAACCCAAAAAACCATGATCATCTCTGATTAATCAACCAACTAATCGATAAAAATTAACTCTAATTTATCAACCAACATCCAAACATTGAGTAAAAAACAATTAGCCCTGATTTTTACTTCCACAAAAATTACACAATACAGTATATATAGTGATGAGTGAGGATGGAGACAAAGGACGAAGACGGAGAAGAAGAAGGAGAAGGAGCCGGAGCCGGAACTTTGCGTCTTGCGAATCGGAGGACTCGATCACCACGGGAGTCGGGAGTAGGACGTTGGTCGTTGGGGATGGGAGTCGCTCGGGAGTTTCAAATCGAACTTCAGCTCTCGCTAGTCGGTAGTCGGCAATCGGCAGTCGCTCGAAGTCGACGCTCAGGAGTCGGGAATTCTTGAGTCGAAGCATTAGTTTTCAGACTCTGAACTCTGAAGTTCAGAGTTTGAATTAACAAAGGGTTCAGCTGAACCGTTCAGCAAAAACCGGTTCTGCCCACCTTAATTAAAAATAGATGTAGGGCAGGGGCATTTTGGGTGAAAAAATATGATACGTGACGAAAACGTGCCATTTTAACAGAAAATGGCACGGTAGGGGGCGAATTGTCCATTATCAATACATTAAGATTGTTTTTGCCCATTATCTAAGTTTACGGTATAAATTGTCCATTTCACCTAGTTGTAGGGGCCAAATTGCACTTTACCCTATATATAACTATGCGTTCAGGCTTTCATTAGTCATCGCATGCGTCTAGGCTTTCATTAGACATCTTATGCTTTCCATCAATTTTACTCATTTTCATGCATTCATACTCATGTACATTATGTCTTAACATTTTAATCTTTATGCATTTCTATGTCAAATGTCTATACATGTGTGTCCAAATAAAAATCATAATTTAAATAATAATATAATTTAAAAAAATAATTTAAATATACGCTTTGTGATGTAGGGCTTACGACCAAAACTTCAAATTTTAGTGTCTTTACTTATTTGGATTTTGAGAGTTCAACGTTATCGGTTTCTTGCGTTAGTGGGATCTTCGTTGCCTAAATAAATTATTTTACGATCTATTCTAACATCATATTAAATATCTATATTTGCATATTTATTTAACAAAAATAAGTTGGAAATTCATACTTATTGTAAATTTAGGTCGGCTTAGGCGGGATCTAGTTAGGTTTGATTCTTGTTCGGTTGGGCCTAAGGGTGGGCAAGACCGGACCACGAACCGAGAACCAGACCGGATCGAATGTGTCGGTCCGGTTTCAGGCGGTTCTTGACGGTTCTCGGTCCGGGACCGGTCCTCAAAGTAGAAATCCCATGAGCAATGGTCCGGTCCATGGTCCATAGTCCGAAATTCCCAAAAGACCGGACCGGACCGAGAACCCAATTCAAAATAACTCTTAACACTAAAATAGTTAAGACTTTATTTTAATGTTTATCTCTAATGGTTTAGAAGTTGGATTGAAATTGATTATTTAGTTGGATTTATTATTTAGTTTGTATTTTTACATAGTTGAATTTACTTTGTACGTAGATAGTTCGATTTATTTTTTATGTTTAATTTAGTTATTTAGATTTCATTATATTTATAATGTTGGATAGTTATATTGAGTTTCTATGTTAAATAGTTGAATTTAACTTTTATGTTAGATAGTTTGATATATTTTAGATGTTGAATTTAATTTATCTTATGAAATTTTTATTTTAATTATGGATGTAGAGGTGTTTAACGGGCGGGCTGGCCTGCAGTAGCGGGCCGAGCTTGGCTCGACTCGCTACTGTAGCGAGTCGAGCCAAGCTCAAGGGCTGGGCTCGCGAGCCCTCCAGGGACCGAGCCAAACGAGCCGGCGAACGGGCTGGCTCGTTGGCTCGGCGGGCCAGGCTCGCGAGCCAGCCCGCCCAGCCTCAGCAGCAACTGTCTTTTGACCATTGCTTTGCTGCCCCCCTCGCCTGAGCAACTTACTGCCTCCGAGTATTTATCGGAGAAATATAAATTAAAACTCGACTTACCGTTCGATCTACGTTCACCATTGTTGTAGATGTAACACCCGACATTTCGGCCAGGTGATTTTCTGACCATTTTCATTGTCACCCCCCTCTTATTTAACCTTTATGATTTAAATTTAATGTTAAGACAAAATTTATTACAAGTCGAGTAAAACTAGGTTGGGTGGCAGATTTGTAATTAAAATTGATGGATTGAGTATAAATAGGAAATGGAAACCTTAAACCTCATTTATTACCACTGTAGCCGACATTCCCTCTCGGCGATTTCTTCTCTCCCAAGTTCTTGCTCTCGGCTACCAGAACTTTCCTTTACCGACGGCTGGTTTCAGCTTGCCTTTCCTCTACGAATCCGTATCTGAGGTATACATTGACATTGTGGCTATCTATTAGTTTGTTACCCTATTCTTAGCTCGGCGTTTGAGTTTCGGTCCTTATCAATGGTCGTGTGATATTAGAACATTGTGTAAACTGAGTGTGGTAACGACCTTCCCGAATCGATTCCGATCATTTAGAGTAATCAACTCAGTTTCAATCGATGGTAGAACCTGCCTGCCTATTTTTGGATTTCTGGCAACACGGTGTATCAAACAGAGTATTTAGGAATGACTTTAGCTATTAGAGTCCTATGACGATTTATGATTAGAACTATTAGGACCTTTGTTTTAACTACTGTAATGTACATGTCTTAGGTGAAGAAGTTTAAAGGGAAGGAGCTCGGATTGCTAAGGAATCCAGGTAAGTGAATGTACTAAGATTTCCGGCCACTAGGGCCCTACACCGCAAGGGTATTAGTAAATCATTGAGATGTCTGTCTGTTGACTATGACTAGTTATTGCCATGATATGAAGAATTTGTGTAAGAATACGTTAAGTTACAGGATGTTTTGCTTGTCCTTATGGTATGACTTCTCTCTGTGAACTTCATGTTTATGCATTGAGTCCACGTTCATGACTAAGTTAAGAACATGAAAAGTAAATGTAATCATGATTAAGTGCAGGACGGGGAAAAGAGACTATGACAAGTATAGCTCGCGAATTCTCCCACTGGTGGAGGCCGAGTTGATGATATGTATGACTCGCGAATTCTCCCACTGGTGGAGGCCGAGTTGATGAAATGTATGACTCGCGAATTCTCCCACTGGTGGAGGCCGAGTTGATGATGTGTATGGCTCGTGAATTCTCCCACTGGTGGAGGCCGAGTTAGTCGTTACTATGATTGCCGCGATAGGCAAATGACTATGTACCCCTGTCTTTCTCCCTCGTCTCCTGCCTTAATACATGCTATGTAAATAATGAAAATGAACATGAATAAAGAAAGGTTTATGAACTTGTGTTCTTTAATTTGTGCACTCATGTATATCTGTCAGCATGCATTCCTTACTAAGCATTAGGCTTATAGTTGAACCTTATGGTGTAGGTGAAGAAGGCTCAGGTGAGGATACTATGTTCAAAGAGGATGCTTAAGGCTGGTTGCTGGGGGATGCTCAAAATGACAGTGCAGGGCTGGAAAGGCGATTTATGACCCCTGGTTAATGCTCTTTTGTTTCAGTAAAATAAAGGATATGGTAGTTTAAGTAGGATGAGATTATTTTATAATGTTGAGCCTTGAGGCTGTCTAGTTGATCACTGAGTCAGGGAATGATTATATATAGATTTATAAATGATCTGTAGCTTAAGTCTTCCGCTATATGCATTCTGAATGAGTTGTGGTTTCTTTCTGTTGGGAGGAGTCATTTGATGATTTAGTGTTTTCTACCGTAAGATGGAAGCTGGATGAGGTAGTCTTCCGGCTGACGTCATCGGCAGATGCCGAATGATAGTAGTTTGATGGTTTAGTCTTCCGGCTGACGTCATCGGCAGATGCCGAATGATAGTAGTTTGATGGTTTAGTCCTCCGGCTGACGTCATCGGCAGATGCCGAATGATAGTAGTTTGATGGTTTAGTCTTCCGGCTGACGTCATCGGCAGATGCCGAATGATAGTAGTTTGAGGGTTTAGTCTTCCGGCTGACGTCATCGGCAGATGCCGAATGATGGTAGTTTGATGGTTTAGTCTTCCGGATGACGTCACCGGTAGATGTAGAATGTGTTTTGTCGTTTAGCGACCGGTGGATGTTGGCTGACGTCACCGGAAGTTGTAAATGTTATCTTGTCGTCTAGTGACCGGTGGATGTCACCGGATGATGTTTTAATTGAGCACGCGAGGCCCACGTGCCCACCGGAAGATGTCTCCTTTTAGGCGGTGTTAAGCGAGTCACGCGCAATGCACGTGATGACCGGACGATGAAATTTCTGTGGATTGTCAACGCATGCAACCCATGCAAACCCGAGTAGGATCATGTTAAGAGAGTTGAGGGCATTCCTTCCTTGCCCGAATTTGTCAAGAAACTGATGACCGAGCCTAGTCGCTCGACTCTGTGAGAGTTTGAGCCGACGAGGTGAAGGAAATCGAGCACGAGAGGATTCGTCTTCCTCGATGGTTCTACGTCTCTGTTTCCAGTTTAAATAAAAAATATATATATTATGCAAATGTGAATGTCTGTCGAGAAATAGAAAAGATGTAATAATAGTAAAAGTCAAGCGAACGATTAATGAAAGATTATGAACACGTGACGGCTCCTGGCCGGGGGTTGTTACAATTATGGTATCAAAGCAAAACCAGGTTCTAAAACTGATTCTGTAGACTGCCTTCCAGCACTGACTGTCACATGAGCACACCTCAGCAACTGTAAGTATTTATGATTTCATGTATGTCATTAAGTTAAGTTATACCTGTAATGATTTGTCTAGGAGTCCCATAATGGTTAGAGGTCAACAGAGGGAGACCAATGAGGATAGCAATGCTATTGCTCAGTTGACTGAGCTAGTCATGCGCCAATCCCACCAGATAGAACGACTGATGACAGCTAGAGAAGAACAATGCAACTCCAGTACTAACGCAACTCATGATCATGGGGGTGAGCGCTTCCATCGGCTTCGACCCCCGGTGTTTAATGGGTATGTTTCAGACCCTACTCATGCTGAGGAGTGGATTCGAAAGATAGAAGACATGTTTAAGTATGCAAAGGTTGACGAAGGGGATAAGGTCACCTATGCTGTCTTTCATTTGGAGTTAAGTGCAAGGCATTGGTGGGACTCGATCCAGAACACCGCTAATGCCGAAACTATGACCTGGGGGATGTTCAAGACTGCCTTCTTTGACAAGTACTTTAATAGGACTGTTCGGGCAAACAAGAAGAAGGAGTTCATGAAACCTACGACAAACTGGCTCTGTGACGGATTACATATGCGAATTTGATGCCTTATCACGGTTTGCTCCCCGTATGATTGAGGATGAGGAAGACAAGATTTACCAATTTGTTCAAGGACTGAAGCCAAGTCTGTACATGAAAGTGAAGACTGCTGGGATACATAATGTACCTTATGGTGAAGTGACGGCTAAGGCCTTGGAGCTGGAAGAGGCAGAAATGACAGCATATGCACAGCGCGAACAACCAAAGAAACTCATGAAGGACATTCAGCCGCCACCACGTCAGAACAAAGGATGACAGCCGCGACAGAACAGGGGACCACCGCAACAACAGCAGGGAATAAAGAGGCCCCTCAACCAGAATGGTGACCAGGGAAAAGGAAAGAGACCTCTGGCACCTCTATGCCCTACATGTCAGAAGAACCACCTGGTGAGTGCAAGTTGCTTTCTGGCCGTTGTTTCAGGTGTGATAAGACCGGACACTTAGTCAGAGACTGCCCCATGCCGCCAGACCCGAACCGTGCAAGAGTAATACCCAGAGTTTACGCTATGTTGGAAGATGAGGACACAGTGCCGCATACAGTCATATCAGGTACCATCATGATCTGTGGTTTTGCTGCTTATACACTTATAGATACAGGGGCCACACACTCGTTTATATCAACCTTGTTTGTATGCAATCATAACATAGGATCATTAACAACGGAAAGGTCATATAGTGTCATGTTGCCATCAGGAAAGTCCCTACATTCAGAACAGATTGTTAAGGGTGACGTTGTGTCCTTAGGGGATAAGAATCTCTATGCAGAACTAATTGTTATTGACATGAAAGGGTATGAAGTGATATCAGGGATGGATTGGTTATTTAAGTATCATGCCACAATAAGTTGTAGATCTGTAATAGTTGATTTTAGACCCCCAAATGGCAATCATTATTCCTTCCAAGCTATTCCTAAAATAAGTAAGATACCAATTATATCCTCACTAGAAATATACCGGATGCTGAGATGTGGTTGTGAGAGCTACCTGGCTAGTGTGATAGATGACCGAGTGAAGAATAAAATTGAGCCACAGGATATTCCTATAGTCCGAGAGTTTCCCGAAGCATTCTTGGATGACTTACCGGGTATACCACCCGATAGGGAAATAGAATTATTAATTGATACATAACCTGAGGCATCACCTGTATCTAAGAATCCTTACCGTATGGCACCTGTTGAGTTGAAAGAATTGAAGGTCCAACTGCAGGAATTGGTAGACAAGGGATTTATTCGCCCCAGCAGTTCTCCTTGGGGTGCACCAGTCTTATTTGTAAGGAAGAAAGATGGTTCCCTTAGAATGTGCATAGACTATAGGGAACTAAATAAGTTGACAATCAAGAATAGGTACCCCTTACCTAGGATTGATGATTTGTTTGACCAATTGCAAGGAGCTAAGGTATTTTCAAAGATAGATTTACGTTCGGGTTACTACCAACTGAAGGTTAAGGAAGGAGATATACCAAAGACAGCCTTCAGAACCCGCTATGGACATTATGAATTCTTGGTCATGTCGTTTGGATTGACAAATGCCCCTGCAGCCTTTATGGACTTAATGAATCGAGTTTTTCGGGGGTACTTGGACAAATTTGTAATTGTGTTTATAGATGATATCCTGATATACTCACGGACTGAAGCTGACCATGCAGAACATTTAAGAGTAGTTTTGACAACATTGAAGGAGCACCAGCTTTATGCCAAATTGTCTAAGTGTGAATTTTGGTTGGACAAAGTTAATTTCCTTGGCCATGTAGTTTCTGCTAATGGAATATCAGTGGACCCGACCAAAATTCAGGCAGTAAAGGATTAGCCTCAACCTAGGAATGCCAGCGAAGTCCGCAGCTTCCTTGGATTGGCAGGCTATTACAGAAAGTTCATCAAGGGATTTTCTATGATAGCTAAACCCCTGACGAGTTTGACAAAGAAGGACATTAAGTATTCTTGGACTGAAGCCTGTGAAGATAGCTTTCGGACGTTGAAACTGAAGTTAACAACAGCCCCTGTTTTGACCCTCCCAACCGAAGAAGGAAAATTTAGTGTTTACTGCGATGCGTCTAAAGTTGGTTTAGGTTGTGTCCTGATGCAAGAGGGTAAAGTTATAGCGTATGCTTCTAGACAGCTAAAGAATCACGAGCAGAATTACCCCACCCATGATCTAGAACTAGCTGCTGTTGTTTTTGCTTTGAAGGTTTGGAGACACTATTTATATGGACAGCAATGTGAGGTGTTTTCTGACCATAAAAGCCTAAAGTACCTCTTCACACAGAAGGAGTTGAACATGAGACAGAGACGTTGGTTGGAATTTGTCAAGGACTACGATTTTGAAATCAAGTATCACCCGGGGAAGGCTAACTCTGTAGCTGATGCACTTAGTAGGATGTCAACAACAATGCAGCCCGTGGTTTCAACCATGTCTATACCTTTGAGAACAGAAGTTCAGATGTTTGACTTGGAGATAGTTCCAAAGTTATCAATCCTGCTCGCTGAGTTAACTATTCAACCAACAATTTTGGAAAAGATCAAGTGTAACACCCGACATTTCGGCCAGGTGATTTTCTGACTATTTTCATTGTCACCCTCTTATTTAACCTTTATTATTTAAAATTTAATGTTAAGACAAATTTATTACAAGTTGTGTGAAACTAGGTTGGGTGGCAGTTTTGTAATTAAAATCGATGGATTTAGTATTAATAGGAAATGGAACCCTTAAACCTCATTTATTACCACTGTAGCCGACATTCCCTCTCGGCGATTCCTTCTTTCCCAAGTTCTTGCTCTCGGCTACCAGAACTTCCCTTTACCGACGGCTGGTTTCGAGCTTGCTCTTCTCTGCAAATCCACACCCGAGGTATGAAATGGACAATGTAGTCATTCATTTGTAAATAGAGCTCTGTTTTCAGCTCGGCACTGAGTTCGGATTTTTAGCAGTGGCCGAGTAGTTTAAGACTTTTAAATCTGAGAGTAGAAATGTCATCCCGAATCGATTCTGAGCATTTTAAGTAACCAACTCGGATTTAATCAATGGTAAAACCTGTCCACCTAGTTTCGGATTTCAGACTGCAGTGTGTCAAACAGAGGAATCGGAATGACTTTAGCTATTAGATCCTAGGATAGCTTATGATTAGGACTATTAGGACTTTGTTTTAACTACTGTAATGTACATGTTTTAGGTGAAGAAGTTTAAAGGAAAGAAGCTCGGATTGCTAAGGAATCCAGGTAAGTGAATGTATTAAGATTTCCGGCCACTAGGGCCCTACACCGCAAGGGTATTAGGAAATCACTGAGATGTTAGCTTATTGACTATGATTTGTTATTTCCACGATATGAAGAAGTTGTGTAAGTAAATGTAAAGTTACAGGATGTTTTACTTGTCCTCATGATATGACTTCTCTCTATGAACTTTATGTCTATGCACTGTGTCCCTGTTATGATTAAGTTGAGAATATGAAAAGCAAATGTAACCAAGATTAAGTGCAGAGCGGGGAAAGACTATGTTATGTATGACTCGCGAATTCTCCCACTGGTGGAGGCCGAGTTAATGATATGTATGACTCGCGAAATCTCCCACTGGTGGAGGCCGAGTTAATGATATGTACGACTCGCGAAATCTCCCACTGGTGGAGGCCGAGTTAATGATATGTATGGCTCGCGAATTCTCCCACTGGGGAGGCCGAGTGATGTATCATGATTGCCGCGATAGGCAAATGATTATGTACGACTGCCGCGATAGGCAAATGACTATGTACCCCTGTCTTCCTCCCTCGTTCCCTGCCTTAATACATGTTATGTAAATGATAAAGATGAACATGAATGAAGAATGGTTTATGAATTATGTCTCTTTAAATTGTGTACTCATGTATATCTGTCAGCATGCATTCCTTACTAAGCATTAGGCTTATAGTTAAACCTTATGGTGTAGGTGAAGAAGGTTCAGGTGAGGATGTTATGTTCAAAGAGGATGCTTAAGGCTGGTTGCTGGAGGATGCCCAAGGTGACAGTGCGGGACTGGAGAGGCGATTCATGACCCCTGGTTAAGACTCTTATGTTACAGTATGTTAAAGGATATGGTAGCTTAAGTAGGATGAGATTATTTTAAAACGTTGAGCTTTGAAACTGTCTAGTGGATCACTGAGTCAGGGAATGATTATATAGATTTATAAATGATCTGTTGCTTAAGTCTTCCGCTATATGCATTTTGAATGAGTTGTGTTTTCTTTCTGTTGGGAGGAGTCATTTGATGATTTAGTGTTCTCTACCGTAAGACGGAAGCTGGATGAGGCAATCTTCCGGTTGACTTCATCGGCAGATGCCGAGAGTTAATTGTTTGATGGTTTAGTCTTCCGGCTGACGTCATCGGCAGATGCCGAAGGGTAGTTGTTTGTTGGTTTAGTCTTCCGGCTGACGTCATCGGCAGATGCCGAAGGATAGTTGTATGATGGTTTAGTCTTCCGGATGACGTCACCGGAAGATGTAAAATGTGTTTTGTCGTTTAGCGACCGGAAGATATAAAATGTGTTTTTGTCATTTAGTGACCGGATGATGTTTTAATTTAGCACGCGAGGCCCACGTGCCCACCGGAAGATGTCTCCTTTTAGGTGATGTTAAGCGAGTCACGCGTAATGCACGTGATGACCAGACGACTAAGTTTCTGAGGGTTGTCAACGCATGCAACCCATGCAAACCCGAGTGGTATTTTGTTAAGAGAATTGAGGGCACTTCCTCTTTTCCCGAAATTGTCAAGAAACCGATGACCGAGTCCAGTCGCTCGACTCTGTGAAAGTTTGAGCCGACGAGGCGTGGGAAGTCGGGCATGAGAGGGTTCGTCTTCCTTAATGGTTCTGCGTCTCTATTACCAGTTTAGAAAAAAAAAATATATATGTAAAATGTGAAAGTCTGTTGAGAGATAGTAAGTGAATGTAATAATAGTAAAAGTCAAGCAAACGATTAATGAAAGGATATGAACACGTGACGGCTCCTGGCCGGGGTCGTTACATCAAGGATGCGCAACAGAGGGATTCAGAGGAAAATATCAGCATGATGAATAAGTTGAAAGACACCACCTCCGAGTTCAGTCTCTCCAAGGATGGAATCCTGAGGTTTAGGAATCGGTGGTGCATTCCTAATGATGTGGAATTGCGTAAGTTGATCTTAGCTGATTCGCACTCCTCTTCCTTTTCTGTACATCCTGGCTGCACCAAGATGTACCGAGACCTGAAGTTACTGTACTGGTGGCCTAACCTAAAAAGGGATGTTGCTAAGTATGTAGAGTCCTGTTTAGTATGCCAACAAGTCAAAGCCGAGCACCAACGACCAGGAGGTACTCTTCAGCTTTTGCCTATTCCCGAATGGAAGTGGGAACACATAGCTATGGATTTCGTAGTAGGACTACCTAAGACGACAAAAGGACATGATTGTATTTGGGTTGTGGTGGATAGGATGACAAAATCAGCCCATTTCTTACCAGTAAGGACCACCTATACGATGGACCAATTCGCTGATCTCTATGTTCAGGAAATTATCAGGTTACATGGAATCCCTGTATCCATTGTCTCAGACCGTGACCCTAGGTTTACCTCTCGATTCTGGAAAAGTTTGCAAGGCACATTAGGCACAAAGTTATCTTTCAGCACGGCTTTTCACCCACAGACCGATGGCCAATCAGAAAGGACTATTCAAATACTAGAAGATATGTTGAGAGCATGTGTACTTGACTTTCAGACAACTTGGAGTAGACATTTACCGCTAGTTGAGTTCTCCTACAATAACAGTTGTCAGTCCACCATTGGTATGGCGCCATATGAAGCACTGTACGGTAGGAAATGTAGGTCACCTCTTTATTGGGATGAGATTGGTGAAGTAAAACTTCTTGGACCTGATATCCTGCAGCAAATGTCAGATAAGATTGCCACTATTCGGAAAAGAATGATGACTGCACAAAGCCGGCAGAAGTGTTATGCAGATCAAAGGAGGAGGGAACTCGAGTTTGCAGTAGGAGATGAAGTATTCTTAAAGGTGTCGCCATTTAAGGGAGTTTTAAGATTTGGCAAGAAAGGAAAACTTAATCCGAGATTTATTGCACCCTTCCCTGTCTTGGCAAAAGTCGGAAGTACAGCTTACAGACTGCAACTGCCTCCATCATTGGATAAAGTTCATAATGTCTTCCACGTGTCAATGTTAAGGAAGTGCATGCGTGATCTAATGCAAGTCATCCAGCCACCGGATATTGGTTTAGAGCCGACACTGGAGTATGAGGAGAAACCGATATAGATATTGGAATATGCGGTCAAGACTCTGAGAAACAAAGAGATTCCATTGGTGAAAGTTTTATGGACAAATCACGGCATTGAAGAAGCCACATGGGAAAGACAGCAGGAGATGTTGGACAATTATCCTGAGTTATTTGCTTGAGCAATTTTCGAGGACGAAAATTTTGTTTAAGGAGGGGTGGATGTAACACCCGACATTTCGGCCAAGTGATTTTCTGACCATTTTCATTGTCACCCCCCTCTTATTTAACCTTATGATTAATTTAATGTTAAGACAAAATTTATTACAAGTCGAGTAAAACTAGGTTGGGTGGCAGATTTGTAATTAAAATTGATGGATTGAGTATAAATAGGAAATGGAAACCTTAAACCTCATTTATTACCACTGTAGCCGACATTCCCTCTCGGCGATTTCTTCTCTCCCAAGTTCTTGCTCTCGGCTACCAGAACTTTCCTTTACCGACGGCTGGTTTCAGCTTGCCTTTCCTCTACGAATCCGTATCCGAGGTATACATTGACATTGTGGCTATCTATTAGTTTGTTACCCTGTTCTTAGCTCGGCGTTTGAGTTTCGGTCCTTATCAATGGTCGTGTGATATTAGAACATTGTGTAAACTGAGTGTGGTAACGACCTTCCCGAATCGATTCCGATCATTTAGAGTAATCAACTCAGTTTCAATCGATGGTAGAACCTGCCTGCCTATTTTTGGATTTCTGGCAACACGGTGTATCAAACAGAGTATTTAGGAATGACTTTAGCTATTAGAGTCCTAGGACGATTTATGATTAGAACTATTAGGACCTTTGTTTTAACTACTGTAATGTACATGTCTTAGGTGAAGAAGTTTAAAGGGAAGGAGCTCGGATTGCTAAGGAATCCAGGTAAGTGAATGTACTAAGATTTCCGGCCACTAGGGCCCTACACCGCAAGGGTATTAGGAAATCATTGAGATGTCTGTCTGTTGACTATGACTAGTTATTGCCATGATATGAAGAATTTGTGTAAGAATACGTTAAGTTACAGGATGTTTTGCTTGTCCTTATGGTATGACTTCTCTCTGTGAACTTCATGTTTATGCATTGAGTCCACGTTCATGACTAAGTTAAGAACATGAAAAGTAAATGTAATCATGATTAAGTGCAGGACGGGGAAAAGAGACTATGACAAGTATAGCTCGCGAATTCTCCCACTGGTGGAGGCCGAGTTGATGATATGTATGACTCGCGAATTCTCCCACTGGTGGAGGCCGAGTTGATGATATGTATGACTCGCGAATTCTCCCACTGGTGGAGGCCGAGTTGATGATGTGTATGGCTCGTGAATTCTCCCACTGGTGGAGGCCGAGTTAGTCGTTACTATGATTGCCGCGATAGGCAAATGACTATGTACCCCTGTCTTTCTCCCTCGTCTCCTGCCTTAATACATGCTATGTAAATAATGAAAATGAACATGAATAAAGAAAGGTTTATGAACTTGTGTTCTTTAATTGTGCACTCATGTATATCTGTCAGCATGCATTCTTTACTAAGCATTAGGCTTATAGTTGAACCTTATGGTGTAGGTGAAGAAGGCTCAGGTGAGGATACTATGTTCAAAGAGGATGCTTAAGGCTGGTTGCTGGGGGATGCTCAAAATGACAGTGCAGGGCTGGAAAGGCGATTTATGACCCCTGGTTAATGCTCTTTTGTTTCAGTAAAATAAAGGATATGGTAGTTTAAGTAGGATGAGATTATTTTATAATGTTGAGCCTTGAGGCTGTCTAGTTGATCACTGAGTCAGGGACTGATTATATATAGATTTATAAATGATCTGTAGCTTAAGTCTTCCGCTATATGCATTCTGAATGAGTTGTGGTTTCTTTCTGTTGGGAGGAGTCATTTGATGATTTAGTGTTTTCTACCGTAAGATGGAAGCTGGATGAGGTAGTCTTCCGGCTGACGTCATCGGCAGATGCCGAATGATAGTAGTTTGATGGTTTAGTCTTCCGGCTGACGTCATCGGCAGATGCCGAATGATAGTAGTTTGATGGTTTAGTCCTCCGGCTGACGTCATCGGCAGATGCCGAATGATAGTAGTTTGATGGTTTAGTCTTCCGGCTGACGTCATCGGCAGATGCCGAATGATAGTAGTTTGAGGGTTTAGTCTTCCGGCTGACGTCATCGGCAGATGCCGAATGATGGTAGTTTGATGGTTTAGTCTTCCGGATGACGTCACCGGTAGATGTAGAATGTGTTTTGTCGTTTAGCGACCGGTGGATGTTGGCTGACGTCACCGGAAGTTGTAAATGTTATCTTGTCGTCTAGTGACCGATGGATGTCACCGGATGATGTTTTAATTGAGCACGCGAGGCCCACGTGCCCACCGGAAGATGTCTCCTTTTAGGCGGTGTTAAGCGAGTCACGCGCAATGCACGTGATGACCGGACGATGAAATTTCTGTGGATTGTCAACGCATGCAACCCATGCAAACCCGAGTAGGATCATGTTAAGAGAGTTGAGGGCATTCCTTCCTTGCCCGAATTTGTCAAGAAACCGATGACCGAGCCTAGTCGCTCGACTCTGTGAGAGTTTGAGCCGACGAGGTGAAGGAAATCGAGCACGAGAGGATTCGTCTTCCTCGATGGTTCTACGTCTCTGTTTCCAGTTTAAATAAAAAAATATATATATTATGCAAATGTGAATGTCTGTCGAGAAATAGAAAAGATGTAATAATAGTAAAAGTCAAGCGAACGATTAATGAAAGATTATGAACACGTGACGGCTCCTGGTCGGGGGTTGTTACAATTATGGTATCAAAGCAAAACCAGGTTCTAAAACCGATTCTGTAGACTGCCTTCCAGCACTGACTGTCACATGAGCACACCTCAGCAACTGTAAGTATTTATGATTTCATGTATGTCATTAAGTTAAGTTATACCTGTAATGATTTGTCTAGGAGTCCCATAATGGTTAGAGGTCAACAGAGGGAGACCAATGAGGATAGCAATGCTATTGCTCAGTTGACTGAGCTAGTCATGCGCCAATCCCACCAGATAGAACGACTGATGACAGCTAGAGAAGAACAATGCAACTCCAGTACTAACGCAACTCATGATCATGGGGGTGAGCGCTTCCATCGGCTTCGACCCCCGGTGTTTAATGGGTATGTTTCAGACCCTACTCATGCTGAGGAGTGGATTCGAAAGATAGAAGACATGTTTAAGTATGCAAAGGTTGACGAAGGGGATAAGGTCACCTATGCTGTCTTTCATTTGGAGTTAAGTACAAGGCATTGGTGGGACTCGATCCAGAACACCGCTAATGCCGAAACTATGACCTGGGGGATGTTCAAGACTGCCTTCTTTGACAAGTACTTTAATAGGACTGTTCGAGCAAACAAGAAGAAGGAGTTCATGAACCTACGACAAACTGGCTCTGTGACGGATTACATATGCGAATTTGATGCCTTATCACGGTTTGCTCCCCGTATGATTGAGGATGAGGAAGACAAGATTTACCAATTTGTTCAAGGACTGAAGCCAAGTCTGTACATGAAAGTGAAGACTGCTGGGATACATAATGTACCTTATGGTGAAGTGACGGCTAAGGCCTTGGAGCTGGAAGAGGCAGAAATGACAGCATATGCACAGCGCGAACAACCAAAGAAACTCATGAAGGACATTCAGCCGCCACCACGTCAGAACAAAGGATGACAGCCGCGACAGAACAGGGGACCACCGCAACAACAGCAGGGAATAAAGAGGCCCCTCAACCAGAATGGTGACCAGGGAAAAGGAAAGAGACCTCTGGCACCTCTATGCCCTACATGTCAGAAGAACCACCCTGGTGAGTGCAAGTTGCTTTCTGGCCGTTGTTTCAGGTGTGATAAGACCGGACACTTAGTCAGAGACTGCCCCATGCCGCCAGACCCGAACCGTGCAAGAGTAATACCCAGAGTTTACGCTATGTTGGAAGATGAGGACACAGTGACGCATACAGTCATATCAGGTACCATCATGATCTGTGGTTTTGCTGCTTATACACTTATAGATACAGGGGCCACACACTCGTTTATATCAACCTTGTTTGTATGCAATCATAACATAGGATCATTAACAACGGAAAGGTCATATAGTGTCATGTTGCCATCAGGAAAGTCCCTACATTCAGAACAGATTGTTAAGGGTGACGTTGTGTCCTTAGGGGATAAGAATCTCTATGCGGAACTAATTGTTATTGACATGAAAGGGTATGAAGTGATATCAGGGATGGATTGGTTATTTAAGCATCATGCCACAATAAGTTGTAGATCTGTAATAGTTGATTTTAGACCCCCAAATGGCAATCATTATTCCTTCCAAGCTATTCCTAAAATAAGTAAGATACCAATTATATCCTCACTAGAAATATACCGGATGCTGAGATGTGGTTGTGAGAGCTACCTGGCTAGTGTGATAGATGACCGAGTGAAGAATAAAATTGAGCCACAGGATATTCCTATAGTCCGAGAGTTTCCCGAGGCATTCTTGGATGACTTACCGGGTATACCACCCGATAGGGAAATAGAATTTGTAATTGATACATACCCTGAGGCATCACCTGTATCTAAGAATCCTTACCGTATGGCACCTGTTGAGTTGAAAGAATTGAAGGTCCAACTGCAGGAATTGGTAGACAAGGGATTTATTCGCCCCAGTAGTTCTCCTTGGGGTGCACTAGTCTTATTTGTAAGGAAGAAAGATGGTTCCCTTAGAATGTGCATAGACTATAGGGAACTAAATAAGTTGACAATCAAGAATAGGTACCCCTTACCTAGGATTGATGATTTGTTTGACCAATTGCAAGGAGCTAAGGTATTTTCAAAGATAGATTTACGTTCGGGTTACTACCAACTGAAGGTTAAGGAAGGAGATATACCAAAGACAGCCTTCAGAACCTGCTATGGACATTATGAATTCTTGGTCATGTCGTTTGGATTGACAAATGCCCCTGCAGCCTTTATGGACTTAATGAATCGAGTTTTTCGGGGGTACTTGGACAAATTTGTAATTGTGTTTATAGATGATATCCTGATATACTCACGGACTGAAGCTGACCATGCAGAACATTTAAGAGTAGTTTTGACAACATTGAAGGAGCACCAGCTTTATGCCAAATTGTCTAAGTGTGAATTTTGGTTGGACAAAGTTAATTTCCTTGGCCATGTAGTTTCTGCTAATGGAATATCAGTGGACCCGACCAAAATTCAGGCAGTAAAGGATTAGCCTCAACCTAGGAATGCCAGCGAAGTCCGCAGCTTCCTTGGATTGGCAGGCTATTACAGAAAGTTCATCAAGGGATTTTCTATGATAGCTAAACCCCTGACGAGTTTGACAAAGAAGGACATTAAGTATTCTTGGACTGAAGCCTGTGAAGATAGCTTTCGGACGTTGAAACTGAAGTTAACAACAGCCCCTGTTTTGACCCTCCCAACCGAAGAAGGAAAATTTAGTGTTTACTGCGATGCGTCTAAAGTTGGTTTAGGTTGTGTCCTGATGCAAGAGGGTAAAGTTATAGCGTATGCTTCTAGACAGCTAAAGAATCACGAGCAGAATTACCCCACCCATGATCTAGAACTAGCTGCTGTTGTTTTTGCTTTGAAGGTTTGGAGACACTATTTATATGGACAGCAATGTGAGGTGTTTTCTGACCATAAAAGCCTAAAGTACCTCTTCACACAGAAGGAGTTGAACATGAGACAGAGACGTTGGTTGGAATTTGTCAAGGACTACGATTTTGAGATCAAGTATCACCCGGGGAAGGCTA
Source organism: Begonia masoniana (assembly GCA_022432975.1). Classification (NCBI taxonomy): domain Eukaryota; kingdom Viridiplantae; phylum Streptophyta; class Magnoliopsida; order Cucurbitales; family Begoniaceae; genus Begonia; species Begonia masoniana. Next base: position 27,808,687 of record CM039510.1, read on the forward strand.
ACTCTATAGCTGATGCACTTAGTAGGATGTCAACAACAATGCAGCCCGTGGTTTCAACCATGTCTATACCTTTGAGAACAGAAGTTCAGATGTTTGACTTGGAGATAGTTTCAAAGTTATCAATCATGCTCGCTGAGTTAACTATTCAACCAAAAATTTTGGAAAAGATCAAGGATGCGCAACAGAGGGATTCAGAGGAAAATATCAGCATGATGAATAAGTTGAAAGACACCACCTCCGAGTTCAGTCTCTCCAAGGATGGAATCCTGAGGTTTAGGAATCGGTGGTGCATTCCTAATGATGTGGAATTGCGTAAGTTGATCTTAGCTGAGGCGCACTCCTCTTCCTTTTCTGTACATCCTGGCTGCACCAAGATGTACCGAGACCTGAAGTTACTGTACTGGTGGCCTAACCTAAAAAGGGATGTTGCTAAGTATGTAGAGTCCTGTTTAGTATGCCAACAAGTTAAAGCCGAGCACCAACGACCAGGAGGTACTCTTCAGCCTTTGCCTATTCCCGAATGGAAGTGGGAACACATAGCTATGGATTTCGTAGTAGGACTACCTAAGACGACAAAAGGACATGATTGTATTTGGGTTGTGGTGGATAGGATGACAAAATCAGCCCATTTCTTACCAGTAAGGACCACCTATACGATGGACCAATTCGCTGATCTCTATGTTCAGGAAATTATCAGGTTACATGGAATCCCTGTATCCATTGTCTCAGACCGTGACCCTAGGTTTACCTCTCGATTCTGGAAAAGTTTGCAAGGCACATTGGGCACAAAGTTATCTTTCAGCACGGCTTTTCACCCACAGACCGATGGCCAATCAGAAAGGACTATTCAAATACTAGAAGATATGTTGAGAGCATGTGTACTTGACTTTCAGACAACTTGGAGTAGACATTTACCGCTAGTTGAGTTCTCCTACAATAACAGTTATCAGTCCACCATTGGTATGGCGCCATATGAAGCACTGTACGGTAGGAAATGTAGGTCACCTCTTTATTGGGATGAGATTGGTGAAGTAAAACTTCTTGGACCTGATATCCTGCAGCAAATGTCAGATAAGATTGCCACTATTCGGAAAAGAATGATGACTGCACAAAGCCGGCAGAAGTGTTATGCAGATCAAAGGAGGAGGGCACTCGAGTTTGCAGTAGGAGATGAAGTATTCTTAAAGGTGTCTCCATTTAAGGGAGTTTTAAGATTTGGCAAGAAAGGAAAACTTAATCCGAGATTTATTGCACCCTTCCCTGTCTTGGCAAAAGTCGGGAGTACAGCTTACAGACTGCAACTGCCTCCATCATTGGATAAAGTTCATAATGTCTTCCACGTGTCAATGTTAAGGAAGTGCATGCGTGATCCAATGCAAGTCATCCAGCCACCGGATATTGTTTTAGAGCCGACACTGGAGTATGAGGAGAAACCGATACAGATATTGGAATATGCGGTCAAGACTCTGAGAAACAAAGAGATTCCATTGGTGAAAGTTTTATGGACAAATCACGGCATTGAAGAAGCCACATGGGAAAGACAGCAGGAGATGTTGGACAATTATCCTGAGTTATTTGCTTGAGCAATTTTCGAGGACGAAAATTTTGTTTAAGGAGGGGTGGATGTAACACCCGACATTTCGGCCAGGTGATTTTCTGACCATTTTCATTGTCACCCCCCTCTTATTTAACCTTTATGATTTAAATTTAATGTTAAGACAAAATTTATTACAAGTCGAGTAAAACTAGGTTGGGTGGCAGATTTGTAATTAAAATTGATGGATTGAGTATAAATAGGAAATGGAAACCTTAAACCTCATTTATTACCACTGTAGCCGACATTCCCTCTCGGCGATTTCTTCTCTCCCAAGTTCTTGCTCTCGGCTACCAGAACTTTCCTTTACCGACGGCTGGTTTCAGCTTGCCTTTCCTCTATGAATCCGTATCCGAGGTATACATTGACATTGTGGCTATCTATTAGTTTGTTACCCTGTTCTTAGCTCGGCGTTTGAGTTTCGGTCCTTATCAATGGTCGTGTGATATTAGAACATTGTGTAAACTGAGTGTGGTAACAACCTTCCCGAATCGATTCTGATCATTTAGAGTAATCAACTCAGTTTCAATCGATGGTAGAACCTGCCTGCCTATTTTTGGATTTATGGCAACACGGTGTATCAAACAGAGTATTTAGGAATGACTTTAGCTATTAGAGTCCTAGGACGATTTATGATTAGAACTATTAGGACCTTGTTTTAACTACTGTAATGTACATGTCTTAGGTGAAGAAGTTTAAAGGGAAGGAGCTCGGATTGCTAAGGAATCCAGGTAAGTGAATGTACTAAGATTTCCGGCCACTAGGGCCCTACACCGCAAGGGTATTAGGAAATCATTGAGATGTCTGTCTGTTGACTATGACTAGTTATTGCCATGATATGAAGAATTTGTGTAAGAATACGTTAAGTTACAAGATGTTTTGCTTGTCCTTATGGTATGACTTCTCTCTGTGAACTTCATGTTTATGCATTGAGTCCACGTTCATGACTAAGTTAAGAACATGAAAAGTAAATGTAATCATGATTAAGTGCAGGACGGGGAAAAGAGACTATGACAAGTATAGCTCGCGAATTCTCCCACTGGTGGAGGCCGAGTTGATGATATGTATGACTCGCGAATTCTCCTACTGGTGGAGGCCGAGTTGATGATATGTATGACTCGCGAATTCTCCCACTGGTGGAGGCCGAGTTGATGATGTGTATGGCTCGTGAATTCTCCCACTGGTGGAGGCCGAGTTAGTCGTTACTATGATTGCCGCGATAGGCAAATGACTATGTACCCCTGTCTTTCTCCCTCGTCTCCTGCCTTAATACATGCTATGTAAATAATGAAAATGAACATGAATAAAGAAAGGTTTATGAACTTGTGTTCTTTAATTGTGCACTCATGTATATCTGTCAGCATGCATTCCTTACTAAGCATTAGGCTTATAGTTGAACCTTATGGTGTAGGTGAAGAAGGCTCAGGTGAGGATACTATGTTCAAAGAGGATGCTTAAGGCTGGTTGCTGGGGGATGCTCAAAATGACAGTGCAGGGCTGGAAAGGCGATTTATGACCCCTGGTTAATGCTCTTTTGTTTCAGTAAAATAAAGGATATGGTAGTTTAAGTAGGATGAGATTATTTTATAATGTTGAGCCTTGAGGTTGTCTAGTTGATCACTGAGTCAGGGAATGATTATATATAGATTTATAAATGATCTGTAGCTTAAGTCTTCCGCTATATGCATTTTGAATGAGTTGTGGTTTCTTTCTGTTGGGAGGAGTCATTTGATGATTTAGTGTTTTCTACCGTAAGATGGAAGCTGGATGAGGTAGTCTTCCGGCTGACGTCATCGGCAGATGCCGAATGATAGTAGTTTGGTGGTTTAGTCTTCCGGCTGACGTCATCGGCAGATGCCGAATGATAGTAGTTTGATGGTTTAGTCCTCCGGCTGACGTCATCGGCAGATGCCGAATGATAGTAGTTTGATGGTTTAGTCTTCCGGCTGACGTCATCGGCAGATGCCGAATGATAGTAGTTTGAGGGTTTAGTCTTCAGGCTGACATCATCGGCAGATGCCGAATGATGGTAGTTTGATGGTTTAGTCTTCCGGATGACGTCACCGGTAGATGTAGAATGTGTTTTGTCGTTTAGCGACCGGTGGATGTTGGCTGACGTCACCGGAAGTTGTAAATGTTATCTTGTCGTCTAGTGACCAGTGGATGTCACCGGATGATGTTTTAATTGAGCACGCGAGGCCCACGTGCCCACCGGAAGATGTCTCCTTTTAGGCGGTGTTAAGCGAGTCACGCGCAATGCACGTGATGACCGGACGATGAAATTTCTGTGGATTGTCAACGCATGCAACCCATGCAAACCCGAGTAGGATCATGTTAAGAGAGTTGAGGGCATTCCTTCCTTGCCTGAATTTGTCAAGAAACCGATGACCGAGCCTAGTCGCTCGACTCTGTGAGAGTTTGAGCCGACGAGGTGAAGGAAATCGAGCACGAGAGGATTCGTCTTCCTCGATGGTTCTACGTCTCTGTTTCCAGTTTAAATAAAAAAAAATATATATTATGCAAATGTGAATGTCTGTCGAGAAATAGAAAAGATGTAATAATAGTAAAAGTCAAGCGAACGATTAATGAAAGATTATGAACACGTGACGGCTCCTGGCCGGGGGTTGTTACAGTAGATCTTCGCGAGTGAAATGTTTTGAGAATTGATTTGAGAGAAACGGAGTCCGGGCGGCGAGTGCGACCCTCGTCTCTCCTCCCTCTCTGTTGCACTCTCTCTCTCTTCCAGTTCCATCTGGTTCACGCCGCGCAGAAGAAGGGTTATTTAACCCTTCTTCTTCTTTTCTTTATTTTATTTAGTAATAATAAATTTAATTATTATTTTATTTTATTAAATAAAATGATAATATAATAAAACTTAAATAACCTCATTTCACACTCGACCTTATAAAATCATACTTAGCAACGTGCAATTCAAATTCTAACCAATTGACTAAACGTATACGTGAAATAAAACGACAAAAGTAGTTTAAATATTTGACACGTTAACAGTTAATAATGCGGAAAAAAAAAATACCCATAAAATTAAAAGTCGTTAAAATTTTCGATTTTTCCATATATAAACTCTATGCAATGACTTTCTTCAACTAATTTTTATTATAATTTTAAATGAAAATTTTTAAAAAATTTATATTATATTAATACAAGTTGAAAATATTTATATATACTTGACTCGTTAGGCTCGGCTCGTTTGGCTCGTTGAGCCGGCTCAGCTCGGTTCTTTTAACTCGTGGCTCGCGAGCCGGCTCGAGTTGAAATTTTTTCAGGCTGGCTCGTTAAGCTCGGGTCGTTAGGCTCGGTAGGCTCGTTATGTAATACCCAGCTTTTCTGGATATTATTATTTTAATGTATAATGGCATTTTCGTAAATATGCCAAATTAAGCATGTTTTGCAAATGAGAGGTTTTATTGGAACCCTATAAATAAATTAGAGTATCTGGAGAGATGAAGAAATTTTTGAAGATATAATGATAATATTACGAGATTTTAGTATTTCTCGTAATATATGGGTATTTTAGTAAATATAATAAACTAAACCCGTTTTATGAACGGAAAGTTTTAATAGAACCCTTATGACTAATATGAATTTTAGGAGAAATATGGAAATTTTAGAAATCCAAATCGAAGGTATACGGTCAAGTTTCCGTTTTTAACCCTATAGTGGTTTAATTCGTAGAAATAGCAAAATAAATCCGTTTGACAAACGGAAAGTTTTATTAGAGCCCTAGGAATAAGTTGAAACTATTGGTGAAATAAGGAAATTTTAGAGAAACCGAATTGATGACGAATAATAGGATAAACGAAAAGTCGGATGGAGGGGCAAACTTGTCTTTTTACAATTTAATTAATAAAAGTGGGGCAAAGCCCCTTCTTCCCCCTCACTTGACAAATTCCAGAGAGGATATTGTTTCCCCTCTCTCTGGCGACCAAGCTTCCAACGGCGGTTCTCCTCCGTTTCTCCATCGATTTCTCTCCGATCATCAAACGTTCTTTACGTTTTCTCTTCCCCTCGCGATTCTAGGTAAGTCTCTAGCGTTTTCCGGCTTTAGTTCTCGACTTTTAGAGATTTAAACGTTTAGGGTTTCGTAGGGATTTCGTAGAAATAGCCGGGTTTTTGTTAGAATAGGTTATTTATCGCTTTACTGATGATTATTGAGCATTATTGGATGGATTGGTTGATGATTTAAATGTGCAAAACTGGAAAATGTAGGGCAACTTCGGTTTTTGATTTTCTACAATTCTTCGGGTTTGGCTTTTGATAAATGAGTTTCACCGTTTGAAAGTAGACATTCTAAGGAGCTCATAGCCGCTTGAATCATCAAATTTGGACATATATTCAATTTATTACAAATTTTTGAAGTTGGATAAAAAAATTACGATTTAAAAACTGGACACTTTCGGTTTTCTTGAGAACTGACCTAGCTCTTGATTCTAATTTGTTAAATGGCTTGTATCATTGGATAGGGGACTCTTAGAGGAATCCATAGCAACTTGAACCACTTGATTTCATTAAGAATTGATTTAATTATGAATTTTTGAAGTTATAGTACAAAAACTGGAAAATTTCGGAGAACAGTTCGGTTTGCGAAATTCTGACCTTAACTCCGATTCTCTTTTGATAATTGGTCGATTCCACGTTAAACTAGACATTATAAGGTTTCCAAAACTTGTTGAATCATTGAAATCGGATAAGAATTGAAGGAGTTATCCAGGTTTAAAGTTAAGCCAATTCTAAAGGCAAAATCCGAGAATAAAAGGTTTTATTCAAATACCTTGGTTATATTTTTAGTTTCAAGTTTGAAGTTGACTATGCTAAATTGGTTTATTTTGTATTAAATTGCCTTGTTGATGGTTAGATGAAGTTGAGTAGAATGTTGCGCAATTCTGAGATTTTGAATTGATGCTTGAAGTTTATGTTGTGAACTTGTATGTATTATTAGGTTGTTGTGAATTGTCTTAGGTAACCAACGCTCGTGGACGGAGCTTGAGCTACAACGGACATGAGGTAAGTTCTCGTGATCTTCTCTGGCATATTGGCCTACACCGTACGTCGAGGTCGTCTCGAGGAGTTTTGGTGACGTGTTATTTAAATTGTTTTGGATGGGTAGATAGGACTAGTTATTTTATAGAGTATGTTGTTTCCGTCTTGATGGTATATATGTGATTGTTTACTTTAAGATATGAATTGTTCATGCATCATGATTAACAAAAAGAAAAACGAAAAGGTTAACGAAAAGGTTAACGAAAAGGAAAATAAAAAGGTAAACGAAAAGGTTAATGAAAAGGAAAACGAAAAGGTAAACGAAAAGGGAAACGAAAAGGTTAACAAAAAGGAAAAGGAAAAGGTAAACGAAAAGGGAAACGAAAAGGTTAACGAAAAGGTAAATGAAAAGGGTAACGAAAAGGAAAACGAAAAGGTTAACGAAAAGGAAAACGAAAAGGTAAACAAAAAGGTGAACGAAAGGTTAGCGAAAAGGTAAAACGTTTGAATGGTTTATGAACAGCATATGCATAGCACGCATTTTCATTTACGTAGAGCTTACTGAGATTTTTATCTCATAGTGTGTCTGTATGGTGTAGGTGACCTCAATATAGGTGAGGACGAGATCCCTCCACCCGAGGAGTGATGCAGTTGACGGAGGATGGTCGCGGGAGTGTGTTGCGCAGTCGACGCTTACCTGACCCGTGGGGATGTATGTATAGATTTTGGGATTTATGGGATGATTTTGATCGATGGTTGTATAGATAGAACATTATAGGATGTTTGGATCTGGATAGGTTTATGTATCTGATTTAATAACTGTTTGGGTGATTTCAAAACAGGAGGATTTGTTTAGGTTTTAAACGTATCCACGCAGTTCGTTTTCAGGGAACTGTATTTCATTTTAAACACGTGTTTTGAGTCGTTGTTTTGGATAAAGAAATTGAAGGAATTAGTGTAGGAATGTATAGTTGAGATGATGGTTAAGTGATGTTTTAATTGAAATGTTATGCAAGTAGAGAAAGAAGAAAGAACGGAAAGAAATGTGAAGAGAAACAAAGAGAATAGAAAACAGGGAGAGGCGCTCCCTGGAATTGGATTTCCAGGGAGGGTGGCGAATGATCGCCTGAGGAGGGGATCATTTGCCCCTCGGTCGCCGCTCTCTGGAGAAAGCCAGAGAGCGTGGCGATCAATCGCCACAAATTGTGCCAATGGATCGCCACAGGCGACCAGTCGCCTGTTGCAATCGCCGAAGGGCGATTGATCGCCATGATCAATCGCCCCTCATCCCCTTTTTGCCCCTCCCCTTTTATGTTTTAAATTTATTTATTTTAATTGTTTTAAATTGTTTTTAATTTCAATTGTTTTAGTATTTGTTTTAAAAGACTTACTAAACGAATTTCGATTCCGATTTAAAAGGTTTTAATTCCGCTCACACGTACGAGATTTATTTAGGATATATAAAAAAAAATAGTACGGGAATATTAGGTACAGTATTAGGGTCGCTACACGTTAGGCTCGGCTCGTTTAACTCGATAGGCTTGGTGAGCCAGACTATTTCTGGCTCGGCTCGGCTCAGCTCGACCCGCTCGTTAGTCATCTCTAGTTGGATGGCAAGCTGCGCTTCAGGTTTGGTTGGCAGAAGAGTTAATCAACTTCAGGCCAAAGAATCAGATTAGTTGGGTTTGCTGGACCATGAATCCAGATTTGAGGACAACTCTTTTTTAGGAGTGTGGGATTGATGAAGATCCAAGAAGTAAATCCAAAATAATTTCAAGAGATCTATTAACCAATGAAGAAGGAGAAATATGGGCAACAACTGTAAATTAGGAAAGTTGTTTTGTATTTTTGATATTTTAGTATTATCTTTATTTAAATTGTTATGAAAGTTATTTTAGCTTAGATATATTTTAGTTTGGGCTGAACTATGTCTTTCCATCGACCCATACTTCATATTTCTTTTATAGCTTTATTAAATAAGGCCCATTATAGCATTATATAGCTTTATTAAATAAGGCCCATTGTTGTCTAACCCAAAATACACAATTACGATGAATTGACTTCAATTTGTTAGAGTATCATGGAGGTTTCACAAAACCTTAGAACTTATCAAGATCTTTCTTGTGGCGTTCCTTTGAACTTGTTATGAATTTTCTTGTGCCGGTCAAATTAAATTTATCTCTCCTTCTCATCTATGTATGGAGTGTGACGTCTATAAATTTTGTTATACCTTTGGTTAATAGTTCTTTATAGATAACGAGTCAAAATTTTCTATCTTCCATCACTATTATATTTTTGGTTCTTATCTTTTCATAGATATGGTCAGAGTCCGCTATTAGCGTTTGTTTTTCGAATATGATTTAGAATGATTATTTTTATTTTTTTTGAATCTTACTATTATTAGTGAGGTTCATATCAACATCCAAAACTAGCCTCACATTCTTTAAAGTCAACTGTGTCAATTGTAAGACATTTGAAGAAAAGTTAGGTGACTTCCAATCCAATCCAACATCGATCTTACATGTATTCCCTATAGTGGCTCGAGAAAAACATGTGTAATAAATTTAACCTTTGTCATCCAAAAATTCTATTTCTTTATCTTAACATACAACTTATGATCTTTTAATGTTCGCAACACAATCTAAGTTGCTCCACATGCTCGTAGTAAGTTTTTGAATAAATAAGTCTATCATCAATGAATGCCACAACAAAATGATCAAGAACCCAATTCATTGGATTCACGAAAGGTAGATGAGACATTGATCACTCCAAACAAGAGAATCATAAAAATTGAAAAGCCAATAAAGTGTACATAAAGCTATCTTGGAGATGTCCTCCTTTGGGAATCTTCAAATGATTGCGGTCTGACCTCGAATCAATTTTTGAAAAATATTTAGACCCACCCAACTAGTTAAACAACTAATCAATTTTTGGCAGTGGGTTGTTCTTGATCATCACTTGATTCAATTTCTGGAAGTCAATATACAGACAAAGCAAATCATCCTACTTTTTTAGCAAATAAAAAAGTGCTCCTCATGACGGAGTACTATTGCGAGTGAAACCACTGCATATTAAATCATTAAGTTTATTTCCTTTACTCTTTCAACATAGCTAGAGTCATCATGTAGTGCTCACAACAAAATCGATGCAAGACTCTATTTCATGGTTGGGTGGCAACCCTAGTAGATTCTCAATAAACACATCAAGATACTCAATCACTACATATAAATACGTGTCATGCCCGAGTGGCTCATAGTCATTGTCGATAGTGTACAAACTCTCATGGTGCATCAATCTCTTGTATTTACTCATACAAACTCGTAAAATGAGGTTAACAGGAATTATCTTAGAATTACTTTGATGTACTATTACTTGTCCATCATCAAACTGAAGAGTGACAATCTTCGCATAACAATCAACTTTCTTTTTGAACAACTTCATTCTTAAACTCACAACAAACCGAACAATAGGCATAACTATTAAGTTCGGAGGTAGTTCATGGAATAATAATAGCCGCAAAGCGGTAAACATGAACATCTCACTATCAACATTTAATCGATTTTACCATATAGACACTTATGACCTTCCCCTCTATGGCATCCCATAATGATTCTTTTGGCATACCACCTTTATATACTGATGTGATTTCTAGCCTTTCTATTTTAATACCCAACATATTGAAAAAAAAATAAAGAAGAGAAATGAACGTCCTTTTATGTTATTTCATCTACCACCCTTGGAAGTATTAGGTCTTGAATCTGCAACTTGACTACAAATTCTTGGAGGAGTGGGGTTAGAAGCAAAACTCTATTGATACCTAATAAACCTTTGAAAGTTGGTACCACTAGGCTGATATTGATGGTAGTAAAACATTTTGTACCCAACTTTTTGTGGTGGAGGAACAACTTATGAACTTGAATAACTCTACTGACTCTGGTTGATATAATCTCTGTTGGATTCAAAGCATAGCCAAATGCAATAAACTGAGTAGGGTAGAAATTTGCTGGGTTTGGTTTAATTCATCTGACAATTTCTTCTCACTGGTATGAAGAACACAAGGGTCTGACCACCCGCCACTAAAAATCCACTACTAGGGTTGATGAGTCGATTTTATACTGGGGAATTGATTTTAATCTTTCTTAAAAAAAAAATTTAGAATTGAATTGTGACTGAACCGTGAAACCAGTTTGGTTTTGAAACCTAAAGGTTTCGGGCTAGTTCAAAAATTCAGGAACCATTGGGCCACAGTTCAGTTCGGTTCCTGGATAGAACCAGACCGATTTTTAGAGAAAAAACTGATCTCTGCTGTAGAAGGGCCATGGCATTATAAGCCTGATGCTTAGGCACCGCAAAAACTAAGATGGATGGCTAGGGGTCCTAGAATATGATTGCCCTTTCTGGTACGCTTGAACCGGGCCGAATCGACTAGTGCCTAGTTCTAGGAAAAAGGTATTCGATGTCGAACATCATATTCTAGGACACCTAGGCATCCAACGTAGCTTATGTGACACCTAGGTGTCGGGCATATAATACCACGGTGCCTTTTGTACAAGTGATTGGGTTTCTCTCCTAAAATTGAATATTTCTCCGATTATTCAACGTGTTCTGAATTAAATCCAAGGCAGAATACAAAAACTCAATCTTTCTTCAACTATTCAACATGTCAGATCTTAAATCCGGCTATTCAACATAGACCGATCTTAAATCCAAGGCAGATAGTTTATTACTCATATTCACAGAAGGAATTTCGATTTTTATCCATAAAATCTAAGTTTCGACATCAAAATAATTTTTTTGCATTAAAAACTTTGAAAATTACAAAACATTTATAAAAATGTTGAAATCTAAGTTACTCTCAAGTGCAATTTCCTATCTTAGAAGCCATTTATTATGGGAAATCAGGTTAACTGAAAAAACTAGTTTTTTATAACCTCTCTGGCGCATTTGTCAAAAGCCATCAGCCATGATTAAAATTTCTGTAACCGCCGTAATACTTAAAGAAACATTTAACTATTATTTTTAGTGTTTGTGTCATAAAGAATATGATTAATTGCACCAACTATTTTATTTGAAGCCACTGCTGTGGCGAAGAAAGACGCTGCATCTTCTGTACCAATTTTATCCATGCATGTTAAAAATAAAATAAAGTGTAAAACCCGTCATACATGTAGTATGAGGACTTATTTGCCGTAAAATAGTAGATAATCTTTGTTTTCTATGTGATACATTACAAAATAGGATCATGAAAACAAAAAATACACAGTTGAATATTATAAAATAAAATAAAAAACTAATTTTGATGAAGATGAGTCTTCTTACTATAGGAAACGTTATTTTTAAGAACATGGTTGAACTCATAAAAATCTACCAAACCTATAACAATATTATCATCAATACCCTTCTAACACTCTTAAAATAATAGTTTGGATTATATATTTTGTAAATGCTAAATATTGATTGACATTGATTTTTTGACAATTGACATTTAAGAAAGTTTATATTTTATCTATTTATTTTTTGGAAAGTTGTTACTAGGAGAGCAAGTTATCACGACATTATAGGAAGTTATTATTTTGGAAAGCTAATTTAAATATTGTGATTCTGTTAGGCTAGATTGTGATAAGATATGAGATCACAGTAATTTTGAGATTCATTCCTGATTTCTTGTTGGCACTTTCCTATTATGTCGCATCCAGTGTCACAGATCCGAATTTTGTGGATTCGGTTTCCTTCTTATGTGCGTTTTTGTTTGGATAAAATATCTGAAGCAAAATCAGAAAGATTTGTTGCAAATGATATTTAAGCATTCTTCTCTCACAGAATGTTGATAGCGCGGATTATTCTTCATTTCACAATTACGTGTACCGCGAGTTATTCTTTCTCTCCCTAACATTTTGCCCTATGAGTTTGTGATTATTCATTTTGGTTATTGAATAAATCTTTACACACTATGCTTATCGTTGGAATTCATTGTTATTTGAGTGTGTTGATTGATTGCATCCGAAGACAACGGCGAGTGTCACTGGCGGTGTCAAAGGTGCTTTCCTTGAGATATTCATTGAAGCTTAGTCTCGAGAGGAGATTACCTGGAACTCGGGAGGAGTTCTCATCGTGGGCAAGGGGATCTTGCCATACATGAATTCCGAGAGAAGTAATCATCGACAAGGGGATCCTGTCACGTTTAGATTTTGGGAGGGATCAATCTCAAGACGAAGGGAGCTCGAAAAAAACAAATTCATTGAGGAAGTTAGGAAGAGGTGGCAACAAAGAAAAGAGGGAGTCTTGTTTTGTGTTAGACCGGGTGTCATGTAACTTTGTAAACTCTGTGAATTGTTTTTCTAAATTTGGGCGCGGCCTCGTAGACGTAGGCAATTGCCGAACTGCATTACCAACCTCTTGTCTCTTTACTTTCTGCATTTTTATATTGTCTATCATCGCGTCTATTATCAGTGTCTCACTTAGTGTTCGAACACTCAATAAAGACACTACATATCTAATCACGTTCTTTCATTTGGTATTAGAGCGGGTCGTTTCTGTTTCTTAAGTGGGATCGCAGGACAAGAACGTTTTGTTTGTGCAATGGACTCTACGAAGGAATGAGGTTTAACAATGCGTCCACCTCTGTTGGATGGAAGTAATTATGCTTATTAGAAGGCCAGGATGAGAGCGTTCATCAAAGCCATAGATGAGAAGGCTTGGAGATCTATTTTGACAAGATGGAATCCTCCAATGGTTACCAAAGAAGAGGATGTCTGTAATACCCAGCTTTTCTGGATATTATTATTTTAAATATATAATGACATTTTCGTAAATATGTCAAATCAAGTCCTTTTTACAAAAAGAAAGCGTTATTAGAATCCTAATGATTAATTGAAATTTTAAGAAATTTACGAGAATTTTCGGAGTAATAACGCTATATTTCGGGTAATTACGCTTCTCAAAATATAAAGAACGTTTTAGTAAAAATAGTAAACGAGGTCCGTTTTGCAAACGGACAGTTTTATTGGGACCCTAATAATAAGTTAGAACTATTGGTGAAATAAGGAAGTTTGGAGAAGCCAAATCGTTAGCCAATTAATGAAACGAAGGACGAAACAAATAGAAAATCAAAGGAAGGGCAAAACGGTAATTTGCCAAATCAAAATTATAAAATAACACATAATCTTCTTTCTCCTCATTTTCCTCTCTGCCGCGAGAAAACCAGAGAGCCCTCCTCTCTGCCGTCGACGATCTCCTCCATTCCGACCTCCGTTTCTCCTCCGATCAATCTCCGTTTTTCCCGTTTTCTTCACCGATCAACGCCCTAGGTACGAATCTATAGCTTTAGGACGTTAGTTTTTAGTTTTAACGAAGTTAAACGGTTAGAGTTTCGTTTAGAGTTTTTGTTAAAAATGTGATTTTAGGTTAGAAATCGATAGGTTTTCTAAATTTATGAAAGTATTGAACGTAAATATTGTTATTGGATGAATTTAAGTGATTTAGGACGAATGTTAAGGTTTGACGATTTTTCGAGATTTTAAAAAAAACTCGTAAATGGTGGTTTGAGGTATCGAACGTTGATTGTTCAATATAACGCCTCGATTAGTTAAATTAGAATTTTAGGAAAACTTCTTTAGTTAAGGATGTCATTAATTTGGACGTTTAACGGATTCGGCTCGTATTAACGACAACCGTTGTGAATTGGCTTAGGTGAACGAGGCTCAAGAACGACGCGCACGGTTTGCTAAGGACGTCAGGTAAGTCTCTCGTGATTTGTTTGGCCGATTGGCCTACACCATAAGATGTTATGTTGTTCGAGGAAATTGGAGAAAGTAGGTTGTGTCGGGCGAATAGGTTGGGTAGTTAGTATTAGTTATGTGTTGTATGTTTATGTTAATTGTTTGTTTACCTTGATTATGTTTATAGCATTGCACATGTTCATGCATCATGGTTTCTAGAAAAGGTAGAGGAAAAAAGTAAATGAAAAGGTTAACGAAAAGGTAAATGAAAAGGTTAACGAAAAGGTAAAGGAAAAGGTAAATGAAAAGGTTAATGAAAAGGTCAACGAAAAGGTAAATGAAATGGTAAATGAAAAGGTAAAGGAAAAAGGTAAAGGAAAAGGTAAATGAAAAGGTAAACGAAAAGGTAAAGGAAAAGGTAAATGAAAAGGTTAATGAAAAAGTCAACGAAAAGGTAAATGAAATGGTAAATGAAAAGGTAAAGGAAAAAGGTAAAGGAAAAGGTAAATGAAAAGGTTAACGAAAAGGTAAAGGAAAAAGGTAAATGAAAAGGTTAATGAAAAGGTCAACAAAAAGGTAAATGAAATGGTAAATGAAAAGGTAAAGAAAAAAGGTAAAGGAAAAGGTAAAGGAAAAGGTAAAGGAAAAAGTAAAGGAAAAAGGAAAACGAAAAGGAAACAAAAAGGTCACGGTTTTATGAACTATATATGCATCGCATGCATTGTCATCACGTAGACTTACTGAGCCTTAAGCTCACGACTTATTTCTACGGTGTAGGTGACCTTGACCCAGGTGAGGATGAGATTCCTCCACCTGAGGAATGAAGCAGTTGACGGAGGATGGTTTACGGTAGGGGTGCTGGCGCAGTCGATGCTTAACCGACCCGTGGGGATGTATGTACATGTTTTGAGGGTGTTGGGTTATTTTGGGGTAATGTATGTATAAAGTTAGAACATTTTAGGATGTTTGGATCTGATAGTGGATAGGTTTAATGATTTTAAACGTTTGAAATCTGTTTTATAATCGTTTGGAAAGTCTATTTTGGAACTGTTTGGTAATTTGAAAACATGAAGGATTGCCGATTTTTAAACATATCCACGTGGTTTGTTTTTACGAAAATTTAACATGCATTTAGGTCGTTTAATTGGGAAGGATGAAATGAGAAATGAACGATGTGATGTTAGAGTTTATGAGGAAAATGTTAAGTGTGTGGTGTTCAGGGAAAGTGAAGGAAACATAGTGTTTTGCTCTCTGGAATTTCGGATTCCAGAGAGCATTTGTAAAAAAAAAAAGAGAAGAGAAAGAAGAATGAAGAGAGGCGACTGGGCGCGGGGTGAGGGGCGACTGATCGCCCCTCCCTGTTGGAAGTATGGTGATTAGGAGCGGCATCGATCGCCGTGACAGTGATCGATCGCCCCTCCACTTGGGCTGCCAATTGTCGATTCTGCCCTTCCTTCCAGCCGACTGTTTATATGTTTTAATTTATTTATTCAATTGATTTTAAATTGTTTTGTTTAATGTTTTCTTTTAGTTTTATAATTAGTTTTCAGCCTTGTTTAAAAAGGTATATGGATATAGATTTCGATTTGATTTCCGCCTAGAGTTTATTAAAAGTATAGGGAAAAAAAAATGTGTACGGAAAAATTGGGTACAGTATTAGGGTCGTGACAATGTCACATTTCCCAAGCCTGAAGAAAGTTGGTCAGTAACTGAAGATACGTTGGCAAACAGTAATTCAAAGGCACTTAACGCTATTTGTAATGGAGTTGACCCTATTCAGTTCTGACTCATTTCTACGTGTGAGTCAGCCAAAAGGGCAAGGGAGATTCTCCAGTCAACTTATGAAGGAACGTCAGCTGTTAAGTTATCAAAAAATGCAGATGCTAACTACAAGATTTGAGAATCTAAAAATACATGAAGATGAGAGTATAGCCGAGTTCAATGCCAAACTTTGTGACATTACAAATGAGGCGTTTGCTCTTGGTGAGGTTTTTCCTAAAGAATGGTTGGTAAGGAAAACTTTATGATCTCTTCCTCAACGTTTCGCTTATAAAGTCACTGCCATTGAAGAAGCAAAATATGCCTCTAAAATGAAGGTAGAAGAGTTAATGGGATCACTTAGAACATTTGAGATGAATTTCATAGTGGACACAGAAGTAAAGAAGCTGAAAGAAGTAGCTCTAAAAGCAGAAATACATTATTTAAATGATCACGATGAAGATGACCTTGAGGAATCTCTAGCACTACTATTTTTAGAACTTCAGCAGAGTTATGAAGAGATTTGGTAGAAATAATCGTGGTGTCAAACACAGTGTTAGTAACACCAATAATGGCTCTTCAAGCAATAAGAAGTACAGAGAAGAAAATCATGCTTCCGATCAATCTCTTAAGAACAGAGGAATTCAATGCAGAGATTGTGATGACTTTGGGCATATTCAGGTTGAATGCGCTAATACCTTGAAGAAAAAGAAAAACTCTCTCAACATGACTTGAAGTGAAGATGAGTCGAAAAAAGAAGACGAATTTCAGAACAAACATGTGGTATTTGTTGCTTTAGCTGAACATACAGATAATGGTGGTGTTACACGTGATATCACAGAAAATATATCACTTTGTACTGTTGAAGATAAAGAGGAAGTTACAAAAGAAGACCTCATCGTTGAATACAAGACTCTTCATAAGAAATTGATCAAACTTGTTAGAGTAAATCAGCAACAACGCATTCAGATTGGTGGCTTGAGAGATGAGAAGATTAATGTTCAAAATTCAGTTGTGGAATTAGAAGCAAAGTTGAGAACGAGTCGGGATGAAGTTAAGAATATGTTCAATGAGATAAATCACCTGATGAAAAATGTCAAAATGTTAAATTAAGGTTCCTCGAAGCTGGATAATATTCTGAAAATTAGCAAATCAAATGGTTATCGTTCTGGACTCGGCTACAAAGGAGAAATTTCGGTGTCACAGACAGTGTCAATCTTGATGTCACAGACAGTGTTAGTAACAGGTGGTGATCACAAAAGAAAGCAAGTAATTATGAGTACTGCATACGACAAGAAGAAGTCAGATCCTTGTGATTTTTATCCTATTTCCAATAGTAAAGGTAGCAGATTTATTTTAATTTGTCACTATTGTAACTGCCGTGGTCATATTCGTCCTAAATGCTTTACATTTCTTGCTGATTTAAGACCAGGTACTGCTAGAAATTTTTCTTCTCGTAGATTTCCTCATCAAGAATGGGTGAAGAGCTCCAACTTGATAAGTTCAATGCCACTAGAAAGTATTGGAGCAAAACATTATGCTTATATAACTGTTGATGATTTTTCACGATATACATGGGTGGAGTTTTTTAGAGAAAAGTTTGAAAATTTCAAAGTCTTAAAATCCTTGTGTATTCGACTCCAACGTCAGAAGGATTGTGTCATCATGTAACGCCCCGAGTTTTCAGAACTGATTCGCTACTCATGACATAGAACAAGATTAAGAAATTTAAAAAAAATTCACTCGACAATAAAATTAAATCTTCAAAACTTGCAGCGGAAAACTTTTCGTATAAGTAACATTTATAAAATAGACAAAATATTAAGACGTTTGTCTGAGAGAAAAGAAATTCAAAGCACATCTACCGCTGAACGTTACCAGCGGTGGGAGTGGATACAAACGATATCCACCGCTAAATAGTACCAGCGGAAGAGGCAGAAACAGAAGACATCTTCTGCTTCTATCGTCCAACGCACACGTCAGCCAAACGATGCGTCGATTTTCACGCATATTACGCTCACATCCGCCGACGACGCGTCGGCTACTCTCATCTACCTATCACAAAATGACAAAACTCTCTACTCACATCTACCGGTCACAAAACGACAAATCTTCTACTCACATCTACCGGTCACAAACGAAAAATCTTCTTCTCACATCTACCGGTTACAAAACGACAAAAATACTTGACATCCACCGGTGGACTACATCCATCGATACACAAAATACTTGACATCCACCGGTAGACAAAATACTTGCAAAATTTTACTGAAAACATACAAGACAATCTGACCCTAAGAAACTTCTGAATTCCGTCAAATAACAATTTGAAACCAACATTGTATCTTTATCCATTAAAAATCCCAAATTAGCAATCCATAACAAAACCAAATCAGGTCTTCATATCAGGAAAAAAACTCAAAACATTCTAAAACCTTCAACTATTACTATCATCAAAACCCTTTGCACTCCTCGCCAGAATGTCTGAAAAGTTAGACTTCACATACAGACAATAGTTAAACCGCCTCATCAGAGTACCAGACCGTGGCATAAAAATGCTCCTCCAACTTCACCTATTCCTCAGTAAACTCACAGAATTCACCTGTTACAACCTCAGTACCTACATCACAAAACTCTTCTATTAGCCTAATGCTAAGTAAGTAAAGCAATAATGAAATGAAATGCTGAAACATAAATCCTAGACATGTAGTTTCTACTTTCACATTTCAGTTGCATATGCATTCGTTTCTGGTCTTATCCCCCTATGAAATTGGGAGTTGGATCACTCCTTCCAAAGTCATACATCCTCTCTCTTGATTAAGGGGCGGATTAGTTCCCTTAATAACTGATCTGTTTCAATCTGTTCAATCTTCACCATGCCATCATACATTTAAATTCATTTTTGTATACTTTTAAAACATGATACATGACAAACTGAAAACATACATAACATGCATAAACCTACTGTTTTGTGATGTAGGCCCGAAGGCACACATATACTCTACTTACTTGGCTTCCTGGAAATGCTCGGTTTCGAACTACTTCGGAAGTTCTGCTCACCTAGTTTAGGGCAAAAATCGGAGAGGAAATCGCCTGGAGAGCTCTGCTGAGCTTGAGTTGAATACCGAGAGAGAAAGTATGGAAAATAGTGGCGGCTATGATGTATTAATCCTAAAACCTCTTTCCTTAAATAGTTTATTACTATAATCCTCTATTTACCATTATATCATTACTTAGTCATTTATCAACATAATCACTAATTCTCCCAATTTCATTCCATAAAACATGCGCTATAAGTTGGTTAAGTAAATTGGTTCAATAAAACCAGGTGTTACAATCTACCCTCCGTAAAAGAATTTTGTCCTCAAAATTCGTTACCTGAATAATTCTTGATATTGGTCCATCACATCCTACTGGCGTTCCCATGTTGTCTCCTCTATGTTCTGGTTATGCCATAAGACTTTTACCAGTGGAATTTTTTTGTTGCGCAACACCGTCACAGCATAGTCTAGGATCCTTACTGGTTTCTCCTCAAAAGTGAGAGTAGGATGGACTTCAATATTCTGCTGTTCCACAATCTGAGTTGGATCCCGCATACACTTCTTCAGCATAGAAACTTGGAACACATTGTGGATTCCTTCCATAGAGGTTGGTAACTCTAACTGATATGTTGTTTTCCCAATCCTTTTCAAGATTAAAAAAGGTCCAATAATTCTGGGATTCAACTTGCCTATTTTCCCAAATGTCACAACTCCTTTGAATGGTGATACATTAAGAAAAACTTCATCACCTACTTTGAATTCTAATTCTCTACGTCTGCAGTCAGCATAACTTTTCTGTCGGCTCTGAGCTGTCAAGATTCTCTGTCGGATGAGAGCAATCTTCTCAACTGTTTGTTGCACAATGTCAGGACCAATCATTCGTGATTCTCCAACTTCATCCCAGTACAGAGGAGATCTACATCTTCGTCCATACAATGCCTCATAAGGTGTCATTCCAATTGTTGCCCTAAAACTGTTATTATAATAAACTCCACCAATGATAAGTACTTACTCCAAGACCCTGAAAATCCAATGTGCATGCACAAAGCATATCTTCTAACGTTTGGATGGTTCTTTCGGATTACCCATCTGTTTGAGGGTGAAAAGCTGTGCTAAAGTTGAGCTGTGTACCCATAGCAGTGTGCAAACTCTTCCAAAACTTAGATGTAAATCTAGACTCTCGGTCTGAAACTATGGTACTAGGTACTCCATGCAATCTAACAACCTCATGCACATACAACTCGGTGAGCTGATTCATCGAGTAAGTCATCTTTATGGGTAGAAAATGGGCAGATTTGATTAGACGGTCAATTATCACCCAAATTGCATCATATTCCCTAGTTGTTCTAGGCAATCCCACCACAAAGTCCATCGTTATTTGCTCCCATTTCCAATCGAGAATTAGTAAGGGTTGTAACATTCCTGCAGGTCTCTAATGTTCAGCTTTAACTTGTTGACAAACTAAACACAATCCTACGTACTCTGCCACACTTCTTTTCATATTTGGCCACCAATAGAGTTGTTTAAGGTCTATATACATTTTTGTACTTCCAGGATGGACGGAGAGTCTAGAAGAATGTGCCTCTGAAAGAATCTCATTTCGAAGTTCTATAATGGCAGGAACAAACTATCTATTCCTAAACTTAAAGACTTCATCATCAGAATAGTTGAAATCCAATTTACCAATAGACTCCATGCTTAATTTGTACTTGTTGCACTCTACATCATTTGTTTGAGCTTCCTTTATCCTATCCAAAAGTGTAGGCTTCAAAGACATGGCTGAAAGCATGGTTGACACACTGGACACAGCTTCTAAGTTAAATCTTTGAAATTCTGACTCTAAGGCTAACGGCATGTCAAGAATCAAGGTTGAGACTGAAGTCGTCACTCTACTCAATGCATCAGCCACAATATTCGCCTTGCCGGGGTGATATTTAATCTCAAAATCATAATCTTTGACAAACTTCAACCACCGACGTTGTCTCATGTTTAGCTCTTTCTGTGTGAAAATATACTTCAGACTTTTATGGTCTGAAAATATCTCACAAGGTTGTCCATACAGGTAATGCCTCCAAATCTGTGCAAAAACCACTGCGGTTAACTCTAAGTCGTGTGTGGGGTAATTCTTCTCATGTGTTTTCAGCTGTCTAGAAGTATAGGCTATCACTTTTCCATCTTGCATCAAAACACAACCAAGGCCAATCTTGGAAGCATCACAATAAATGCTAAACTTTTCATTCTCATCGGGTAGTGTCAATATAGGGGCATTGGTCAATTTCTTTTTCAAGGTCTGGAAACTGGATTCACAATCCTCTGTCCAAGCATACTTGATGTTTTTCCTTGTTAACCGAGTGAGGGGTGTTGCAATCTTTGAGAATCCTTCAATAAATTTTCTGTAATATCCTGCTAACCTAAGGAAACTCTGAATATTTACAGCACTCTTCGGTTGGGGTCACTCCTTGACTGTTTGAACTTTGGTTGGATCGATAGATATTCCATGTCAAGAGATCACGTGACCAAGAAAGTGAACACTGTCCAACCAAAACTCACATTTGGAAAACTTAGCATAAAGTTGGTGCTGTCTTAGTTCTCCTAACACCAAACTTAAATGCCTCGTATGCTCATCCTTGGTACGTGAGTAGATTAAGATATCATCAATAAATACTATGACAAATTTATCTAAATACTCATGAAACACTCTATTCATTAGGTTCATGAAGGCTGCTGGTGCATTTGTTAATCCAAAAGATATGACCAAAAATTCATAATGTCCATACCTTGTGCGAAAGGCAGTCTTTGGGATATCTTCAGATTTAACTTTTAGTTGATAGTAACCTGACCTTAGGTCAATCTTAGAGAAAACTCGCGCACTATTAAGCTGGTCAAATAAATCATCAATCCTTGGCAATGAATATTTGTTTTTGATAGTTAACTTATTTAATTCCCGATAATCGATGCACATCCGCATTAATCCATCCTTCTTCTTGACAAAAAGGACTGGTGCACCCCATGGTGAAAAGCTAGGGCGTTTGAATCCTTTCTCCAATAGATCCTCCAACTGTTTCTTTAATTCTTTAAGTTCGGTTAGTGCTAATCTATATGGATTTTTGGACACAGGCTCAGCGCCGGGGTAAACATCTACAACAAATTCAATTTCCCTATCTGGCGGTAAGCCAGGAAGGTCATCTAAAAATACTTCTGGAAAGTCTTGAACAACTAAGACATTCTGAGGACCTGCCTTTCCTACAAGTTGTGTGTCTAAAACACTAGCTAAGAAACACAAATACTCTCCACATGGGGAAGGTCTAGTGTTGATAGAAGTCATCACAGACATTTCCTTACTCTTCTTCAAGGCTTGAAAGGTATGTTTCAAACCATTAGGAAGTTGAAAACTAACTACTCCAGTCCTGCAATCAATTGTGGCGTAATGCTTGAACAACCAATCCATCCCTAGGATTACATCAAATCCCATTATATCCATAATAATGAGATCAGCAGGTAAATTCTTGTTTCCTACTAACACGATACTATTAAGCATCACTCGGCTAGAGTGCATGCATTCGCCAGAGGGTAACGTGACAGTAAACACATGTTCAAATGGTGTAGGTTGTACATCTAACTTAAATGCAAATGCAGATGATATAAATGAATGCATTGCACTGGAATCTATTAAAGTAAAAGCAGGTATAGAGTGTATCAATATTGTACCTGACACTACAGCGGGCTGTTCTTCACCCAACTCCATCATGGAGAATATCCTCGGTTTAATCTTATCAGGGCCACTCTTAAGAGCTGGGCAGTCTCTTCTAATATGGACGACTTTGTTACAATTGTAGCATCTGGTGATTCTAGGCTTCGGGCATTCTTTGAACGTGTGTCCAACCTCCTCACAGTTGAAACACTTTCCAAAATTCAATCTACACTCGCCCGGGTGGTTCTTCAAACACTTAGGACACTGAGAAAATTTCCTGGTATTCTGTATTTTCCTTCCTGTTTATTGGCTATTCTGGCCTTCACTAGGCCTCTTCATTCCTCTCTGTTGGTGTGGTTGGTGTGGCTGGATAAACTTTTATGGGACCTCCCTTGGTCTAGCACACATTCTTTCAGCTTCTTCCATTTCCAAAGCTGTGGACACAAATTCGCTGAATGTCAAACCTTTAATACCACAAAATTTAACTCCTCTGTAAATTTCTGGCTTCAGCCCGTGCACAAATTTGAACACCTTATCCTTGTCCTTGTGAGCAAAATGTCCAACAAACCTGGGACCCTGTCTGCTTCAAGTTCAGAAACTCCAACTTCTTTACGGTTTGGACAGTGCTGTTTAAATACTTCTCATAGAAAATGTCCTTGAATTGTGACCAAGGCATCGCCAAAACATTAGTAGTGGTCTCTATTGTTTCCCACCAAAGTTGAGCATTACCAGCCAAATGAAATGTTGCCAACGTGACCTTGTCTCCTTCTCCAATGTTGGCACATCTAAACATACTCTCGATCTTCCTAAGCCATCCTTCAGCAATAACCGGATCATATGACTGTCCATCAAACGTGGGTGGTCGTAGCCTCCTGAATCTATCTCCAGAATGTTCATTGCTAGAACTCGAGTTGGCACTTCCTTGTACTTCTCAGTTCAACAGCACTCCTAACTGATCGGACTGCTGACGCACTAAGTCGGTTTGCTGTCGCACCAGATCTGTCAGCTGCCTAATTACGCTAGGATCTTCTTCACGTCCCGGATTCAGTATCTCTCTTGGTACTCTTGGTCTTCCTGGTCGTCTAGACATCTTACTAGATTCCTGCACAGGGTTAGCCACTCTCATAAACATCTAATAACTAAGGCTAACATAAACACTTACAGTTGTTGGATTACTCCCATGCGACGATCGGTACTGATGAGTAATTTTTTGAACGGTTTAACAAAATGTCTCTGATACCATGCTGTAACGCCACGAGTTTTCAGAACCGGTTCACTACTCATGACATAGAACAGAACTAAGAAATTTAAAAAAAATTCACTCGACAATAAAATTAAATCTTTAAATCTTCAAAACTTGCAGCGGAAAACTTTTCGTATAAGTAACATTTATAAAATAGACAAAATATTAAGACGTTTGTCTGAGAGAAAAGAAATTCAAAGCACATCTACCGCTGAACGTTACCAGCGGTGGGAGTGGATACAAACGATATCCACCGCTAAATAGTACCAGCAGAAGAGGCAGAAACAGAAGACATCTTCTGCTTCTATCATCAAACGCACACGTCAGCCGAACGATGCGTCGATTTTCACGCATCTTCCGCTCACATCCGCCGACGACGCGTCGGCTACTCTCATCTACCGATCACAAAACGATAAAACTCTCTACTCACATCTACCGGTCACAAAACAACAAATCTTCTACTCACATCTACCGGTCACAAACGACAAATATTCTTCTCACATCTACCGGTCACAAAACGACAAAAATACTTGACATCCACCGATAGACAAAATACTTGACATCCACCGGTAGACAAAATACCTGTAAATTTTTACTGAAAACATACAAGACAATCTGACCCTAAGAAACTTTTGAATTCCGTCAAATAACAATTTGAAACCAACATTGTGTCTTTATCCAATAAAAATTCCAAATTAGCAATCCATAACAAAACCAAATCAGGTCTTCATATCAGGAAAAAACTCAAAACATTCTAAAACTTTCAACTATTACTATCATCAAAACCCTTTGCACTCCTCGCCAGAACGTCTGAAAAGTTAGACTTCACATACAGACAATAGTTAAACCGCCTCATCAGAGTACCAGACCGTTGCATAAAAATGCTCCTCCAACTTCACCTATTCTTCAATAAACTCAGAGAATTCACCTGTTACAACCTCAGCACTTACATCATAAAACTCATCTATTAGCTTAATGCTAAGTAAATAAAACAGTAATGAAATGAAATGCTGAAACATAAATCCTAGACATGCAGTTTCTACTTTTACATCTCAGTTGCATATGCATTTGTTTCTGCTCTAATCCCCATGTGAAATTGGGAGTTGGATCACTCCTTCCAAAGTCATACATCCTCTCTCTTGATTAAGGGGCGGATTAGTTCCCTTAATAACTGATCTGTTTCAATCGGTTCAATCCTCACCATGCCATCATACATTTAAATTCATTTTTGTATACTTTTAAAACATGATACATGACAAACTGAAAACATACATAACATGCATAAACCTACTGTTTTGTGATGTAGGCCCGAAGGCACACACATACTCTACTTACTTGGCTTTCTGGAAATGCTCAGTTTCGAACTACTTCGGAAGTTCTTCTCACCTAGTTTAGGGCAAAAATCTGAGAGGAAATCGCCTGAAGAGCTCTAATGAGCTTGGGCTGAATACCGAGAGAGGAAGTATGGAAAATAGTGGCAGCTATGGTGTATTAATCATAAAACCTCTTTCCTTAAATAAGTTATCACTATAATCCTCTATTTACCATTATGCCATTACATAGTCATTTATTAACCTAATCACTAATTCTCTCAATTTTATTCCATAAAACATGCGCTACAAGTTGGTTAAGTAAATTGGTTCAATAAAACCAGGTGTTACACATCATGAAGATTATTCGGATCCGTAGTGACCATGGAAGAGAGTTTGAAAACTCAAAATTCTTGGACTTCTGTAATCAACTTGGAATAGCTCACAAATTCTCAGCACTTAAGACTCCTAAAAAAAATGGAGTCGTTGAGAGAAAGAATCGAATTTAGCAGAAATGTCTCGCGTAATGTTACACGATAAAAATATTCCATAGAGGTTTTGGGCTGAAATGATGAACACTACATATTACACAATAAATAATGTGTATCTTCGTGGAGGAACTTCAATGACACTCTATGAGATATGGAAAGGTAAAACTCCAAATCTTAACTATTTTCATCCTTTTGGTAGTACATGCTGTGTGTTGAATGACAGGGAACATAGGGGGAAGCTAGATCCCAATAGTGATTATGCTATTTTTCTTGGTTATAGCCGTGACTATCGTGTATACAACAAACAGACTAGAAATGTCATAGAATTTGCAAATGTTCAAGTGAACGATTCTCTGGAACCAGCTGATAATTTCAAAGAAGATGTAACCTAGATTTCAAATGATGAAAGCACTAGTGTTCCCACCAATGTCACAAATGGTGTCTCAGATCAGGTTGGAACAATTGATGAAGTGGAGGTAATGATCTCGAATAACAGGAAACCATCTACACATATCCAGAAGGATCATCCTGCAAATGAAGTTATTGGAGGTCTGAATGATGGTATTCGAACCAGAGACAAGCCAAGAGTTAACTATCGAGAAATGATTCAAATGACATGTTTTACTTCAACAATCGAGCCCAAAAATGTGAAAGAAGCCTCGCTAGATGAGTACTGGATTAGTACTATGCAAGAAGAACTTGGTCAATTTACCCGAAATCAAATTTGGGACTTAGTACTATGTCCCCCCGATGTGAATGTCATTGGTACTAAGTGGATTTATAAGAACAAGAGCGATGAACATGGAAACATCATCCGCAACAAGACCAGATTAGTTGATCAAGGTACTCGCAGATTGAAGGTGTTGACTTTGATAAGACATTTGCACTGGTTGCTCGACTTGAGTCCATTGCGTCTTTTATTAGCTATTGCTTGTGTGATACGATTCAAATTGTATCAAATGGATGTGAAAAGTGTCTTCCTCGATGGTCTTCTCAATGAGGAAGTTTATGTTACTAAACCAAAGAGTTTTGAAGATCTTCATTATTCTGAGTACGTCTACAAATTGAAAAATGCATTGTACGGGCTCAAACAAGCTCCTCAAGTGTGGTATGAAAGACTCACGGTGTATCTATTGTCCAAGAGATATGAGAGAGGAGGAGTAGACAAAACCATTTTCGTTCACCGTGACAAAAGTCAGTTTTTACTCGCTCAAATTTATATTGATGACATAGTGTTTGGCTCAGTGTAACAGGTGATGGTGGATGAATTCATTGGTCAAATGACTAGAAAATTCGAGATGAATATGGTAGGAGAACTTAATTATTTCCTTGGACTTCAAATTCAGCAAGAATAAAGGTATATTTATTTCTCAAATCAAGTATGCAAAGAATTTGTTGAAACGGTTTTTGAGAATGTGCGTCCTAGGAGAACACCGATTGGTAAGCATGAAAAGTTCTCCAAAGATGAGAATGGACTGTCTGTTGATGCTCGTTTATATAGAAGTATGATTGGTATCTCTTATATCTAACTACTAGTAGGCTGGACATTTCTTACAGTGTGGGTTTATGCGCTCGGTTTCAAGCAAATTCTCGAGAGTCACAGCTAGTGTCAGTAAAGCGGATTCTCAAATATATTAGCGGGACAACCGACTATGGGATCTAGTATTCATTCGATGCAAATGCCAATTTAGTTGGCTATTGTGATACTGACTGTGCTGGGAGTTCAGATGATCAAAGAAGTACTTCTGGTGGATGTTTCTATTTAGGAAACAACTTAGTATCATGGTTTCGCAAGAGAAAAACTCAATTTCTTTGTCCACGACCGAGGCAGAATATATTGCAACTAGTAGTAGTTGTATTCAGCTTCACTGGATGAAGCAAATGCTGAAATACTATGGTGTAACACATGATGTCATGACACTCTATTGCGACAATTTAAGTGTTATCAATATTTCTAAGAATCCGGTTCAACATTCTCAGACCAAGCATATTGATATTTGACATCATTTTATTATATCTCTTGTGGAAGACAAAATTATTACCTTGGAGCTTGTGGTAACGGAAAAGAAAATTGCCAATATATTCACCAAGGCTTTGGATGGTGTAAGATTTGAAGAACTGCGATCTGCCTTAGGCTTCTGTGTCATGTGAAGAAATTTCTTTCAGTTGTAAGTATTTATTTGCTTTCATAATTTAATTTAAAAAAAAAAATTCGCCACCTGTTTTAGGCGATTTTCTCTATTGCAAATAGTTTTTTGAGATATTGGTCTACCACACTTTGCATGACACAAGAATTTTTGCTATCTATGAAAATTAGATGTTGGTCTTCTACTAATTCAAAGGGAATTGCTTGGAACTTTATTATGACATTCAATTGAGTTTATTTCTCAACTTATTGCACTTTAGATTTATTTTCCAAAGTTTATAAGAAGTTAAAGAAATATTTATGAATTTATGGTTTATTTCCATAATATCATTGAAATTATTCTCAAATTCTAAGGAATTTCAGATTTATTTTCTGAAATATTACATGAAAATTAGAGAAATATCTTTGAGATTTGTTAGGATTATGTCAAAATTCAAATTGAGAATTTATGGTTTATCAAATGGGAATATCTTTAATATTTTCTCTCGCTCTATATCTCTCTTTCTCTCTTTGTCAACCTGAAGCACAGTCGATTTTGAAGCTATTTTTTCTCAAGATTAGGGATTTCTGTTTCTTCACCAATGGCAATTATCGAAGAAATCTATGAAGATGCTCTCATTGAATGTGTTCCAGAGTCGAGCTTTGGAGGTAATCGGAGTCAAGAAACTTCGGCATTAGAGATGGCTCTGGTTAAGTTCACAGAACCAACTGAAGAGGTAAAGTCATTTAGGTTCTGGAGCGATTTGTCTAAAACTACAATAAAAGTCATCCCAGTCAATTAAGTCGACTCTTACGGCATAAAGATCTGCTTCAGACGATCAAGCAGCAACCAATTTAAAACTAGTGTCGCTCCTTCTAGGGCACCTGACAGGTCTAGAGCCACTCGAGTTTCGAAGGGAAAAAGGGCTAGACCTAAAAAAGAGAGTTCTTCCGATGATTATTGGATCAGTGAAGATGAAATTAAAATCAATACTTCTGATGATGATGTTACAGAGGTTCCAGTAAAGAAATCTACCAAGACCCCTCAGTCTAATTCTAAGAAAGAGACTCCAACGCTAGTCTCTATCAAATCTCCAAAGCCCAAACAAATGAAGTTAAATCCAAGTCTCGTGTTAAAATGTTCCACACGTTCTCAATTAGTGTCAAAGGTAAAGTCAATCGTCAAGACAAATAAGCATTCTGCTGGCTCTATAGAAAACTATTTTAAATCTAAATATCATGCTGGGCTATGAGAAAAAGTTTCCAATAGAAATATTTGGTGTGAAAGAAATATTCATGAAAGAGATTTTAAAGACTGTGAAGCTATTGTGTATCATCTTGTTAGCCAAGAACTGGGAAGAACTTTTAGAGGATTAAATTCATTTGTTTGGAGAGTGGTTCAAGAATTCTATTGCAATCTAGATTTGGATGGAAGAACCCAGAACATCAAAATTTTGGTAAAGTGTTTGTAAGGGAACATATGTTTAAATTCTCTCTTATTGTGATAAATACACATCTGAGCAGTCATTTGATTGATATAGAGGAATTTACTCCCGATTTCAGCAAAATTATTGCTGATGTCACAGGAGGTGTCTGACGGGAATGACACCATGGAAAAGACTTTGCTGCTTCACAATTTACTGTGAAATATGTCATTTTGTACAAAATAGCTATGAGAAACTGGCTTCCCACCTCACATGGGACATGTGTGAATAAATCAATGATTGTTTTATTGTTCAAAATTGGGAACTCAATTGCATTTGATGTTGGAAAGTTCTTCTTTGATCAAATTGTTAAGCATGCTGATTGCAAAAATGGACGGTCAGCTCTTCCATTTCCATGCTTAATCTACAACATTTTATCTTCTCAACATTCGATAATTACAGAAAAAGAAGAAGTTTTTATTGACTGGAAATCATGTTAATGATCTGAACGATGTTCCTGAAAATCTTTTTGACATTAACAAGACTTCTAACTCTGCACTGTTATCTCGTTTGATCTAAGTTCTTGAAAATATGCTAAATTTCTTGAATCATCAACAAGCTTTTATTGAGAAGAATAAAACAATGGTCACAGGACTACTTAATGATATTTACAGGAAAAGGTCTACTATGAAAGTAGCTGATGATGTTTTCAATTTGCAGGAAAAAGTTAAAGAGGTCGATGTTGCACCTGATGTCACTAAAGATGTCCCAGAAGTGGCAGGAAAGGAAGCTCTGGTCTCTCATAATGAAGTTGATACGGTTCAAGATAAAGATACTTGTGTGGATATGCCAGCAGCTTCAATCGGGTTGACATCTAATAATGATTGATTATGTTTTATGACTATTTACGCACTGTTGAGACAACTTATTTTATTGTTGATGGATGGTTTCTGTACCCTTTTATCCATTTGTGGCAAAAAAATAGAGTATTTAGCTGGGCACCTGCATGGTACTATCTGCATGTATTTTGTGAAATATTTATTTTGCAAATTTCTGTTCAGCGGGAGCTTTGTCGATCTTATTTATAGCATGCAAGGGGAGTTTTTAATTTTGCCAAAAAAATGCCAAATGGGGAGATTGTAAATGCTAAATATTGATTGACAATGATTTTTTGGCAATTGGCATTTAATGAAGTTTATATTTTATCTATTTATATTTTAGAAGGTTGTTATTTGGAGAGCAAGTTATCACAACATTATAGGAAGTTATTATTATGGAAAGTTAATTTGAATATTGTGATTCTGTTAGACTGGATTGTGATAAGATATAAGATCACAGTAATTTTGGGATTCATTCCTAATTCTTTGGAAGGTTAATTAATGAATCTTGTGGTACAAGAAATGTTGTTCTTGGAGATTAAGGAATTATCTAAATTCATCTTTGGAAGGTCAATTAAAAAAGATTGTGGTGCTATTAGTTGGAGATGAGATCACAACGATTTTGGGATCCGTTCCTGATTTCTTGTTGGCACTTTTCTATTATGTCGCATCCAGTGTCACAGATCCGAATTTTGTGGATTCAATTTCCTTCTTCTGTGCATTTTTTTTTTGATAAAATATTTGAAGCAAAATCAGAAAGATTTGTTGCAAATGATATTTAAGCATTCTTCTCTCACGGAATGTTGATAGCACAGATTATTCTTTGTTTCACAATTACGTGTACTACGAGTTATTCTTTCTCTCCTTAACATTTCGGCCTATGAGTTTGTATTATTTATTTTGGTTATTGAATGAATGTTGACACACTCTACTTATCGTTGGAATTCATAGTTATTTGAGTGTGTTGATTGATTGCATCCGAAGACAACAACGAGTGTTACTGACGATGTCAAAGGTGCTTTCCTTTAGGTATTCATTGAAGCTTAGTCTCGGGAGGAGACTGCCTGTAACTCGGGAGGAGTTCTGATCGTGGGCAAGGGGATCTTGCCATACATGGATTCTAGGAGGAGTCATCATCGACAAGGGGAGCTTGCAAAATAAATTCATTGAGGAAGTTAGGAAGAGATGGCGACAAAGAAAAGATGGAGTCTTGCTTTGTGTTAGACCGGGTGTCTTGTAACTTTATACACTCTGTGAATTGTTTTTCTAAATCTGGGCGTGGCCCCGCAGACATAGGCAATTGCCGAACTGCGTTACCAACCTCATGTCTCTTTACTTTTCGTATTTTTATATTGTCTATCATCGCGTTTATTATCAGTGTCTTACTTAGTGTTCCAACACTCACTAAAGACACTACATATCTAATTACGTTATTTCATATTTGAATAAGAATAAACATAGGAACACTTAAAAAGAAAAACTCTCAAAATTGGCCTAAACTACCAATGTCACTCAACCTCTGTAGATTGATGCCACAACCACCACCTTGTCATGCCGTGGGACCCGTGCAATAGGCGCATGTGTCACAAGTCCTTCTGAGTTGAGTGTAAGATATTTGGCACCACAGTGTGACATCCGACAATCATCTAGCTCACCTAGAAGAATAAAACCAACGCCACGACATTGATGGCCAAATAGAGGCTTTAATGTTGTGACGCTAGACTTCAAGCTTAAGAGTGCAGTGCTTTTATGTAAAGGGCATTGTGTCCCCTCATCGGGTTTTTGGTATTGTCTAGGTTTTTTGAGTTGAGATTACACATAAATCCCCATTTCTACCTATTTCATTTCAAATCAGTACTCCAACCTAGCCAATAACATTTTAAGGCTAAAGCGACCAACATAGTTGTATACTGACTCTTTTTTTCACCTCAAATTTGAATTGTGACGAAATTATACAAAACTAACAAAGTTGTTTTAGAATCAACGTAGCCTCAAAAACTTGTTGAAAAAAGATAAAGAATAGAGAAATCCACGAAGTCTAATCTAGGGTCAGAACCAAAGGGTTGATGCCCTTTTCATAAAGAAATACAAATTTTTATTGAATTATATATAGTAAAAAAAATTCTTAAATCCTATTTGGTTGGAAATCTAAACAATATCCTAACAATATCTAAAATATTATAATTTTAAGTTACCTGTCTTTACTATGATTGTTAGTAGGGGTAGGCACGGTCCGGTTTGGTCCGGTTCCAACCTCAGACAGAAACTGTATTGAAGATTCAGAAATTTTTTCCTGAATCCCAGAACCAGCCTTGTGAGGGACTGAGACCAAACCGGGACCAGACCAAAATTTTCGGTCCTGTCCCGATTCGGTCCCAGTTTCTCCCACCCTATTTATGATTAAAAAATAATAAATCACATTGAATCACACATACAAAAAAAAGATACCGAGGCATCTGAAGCTTCTTCCTCAACTCCTCGTCGATTCGTAGCCCCAAGAGTCCACACCCCTTGAACGACTTGATCACTGACTATCTCACCATAATCGGAATCGAATCGTCGGTGCCAGGAGACGTTGACGTTTCCATATTCCTTACTTCTGTCACTTTTGCTTTGGCCTCTGCTAGAAGAATTCAATAAATCTATTTGCAGAAATTAGATCTAGCTTTATGCTTATAGTTTCAACTAGTGTCTGAATAACACTGGGAGAGCAGAGCACCGAGGGGCGAGGGTGAGGGCGAGGGGGCGAGCAGGCGAGGCGAGTGCTGAGGACAGTGAGGAGGGACTGGGGTCTGGCCGTCTGGGACTGGGAACACCAGAGCAGACGCAATTCAGGATTGGAGCATTGAGCAGTGGATATGGGAATTGCTGAAGTGAGAGCACCGACTATCTCGCCAGAATCGGAACAGCCGAATAGGGGAGACAGAAACTCTAGGGTCGTAGTTCGGCGCAGGGGAGACCGAAACTTCGTCGTTCGGGACTCGGTTCGCACTTGTCCGTTCTCACTTTGTCATTCGGGACTCGGTTCGCACTTCGTCGTTCGCACCGAAACTTTATCATTCGCACTTCGCCGTTCGGGACTCGATTCGCACTTCGCCGTTCGCACCAAAACTTTGCTGTTTGGGACTGGTTGTTCGTGACTGCTGACTATTAGGGATACTCAGCAGAGTGAGGTCGGGACAGACTGGGAAGGGAGATCGAATTTGGGATTTCAGGTTTTCAATTTTCAGCAGAGCGAGGTCTTAAGTTCGGTCTGTTGGTCCGGTTCCGGTTCTTTGGGATTTCAGGCACTGGACCAAAGACCGGACCAAAGGACTTCGGTTCCAAGTGCCTTGGACCAAAGACCGAACCGCGGTCTATCAAATAAGGACCGAACCCCGATAGAAACTGTCGGTCCAGTCCAGTTCCTGGTCCACGGTCCGGTCCTGCCCACCCCTAATTGTTAGCCACCACCGTAATTTTCTCGGCGAGAAATTCTTGCTTTTTCCGATTGAACAAGGTGATTATTTTATAAAAATCAAAATTAATCACGAGATAATTAACTTTTGCCAAAGGAAAAGATTTAGTCGGTAATTTATAAATTTGCAAAAATGGCAGATTGTATAATATGTTTGCTTCCCAAACAACGCCAGAAAAGTTTCTTAATGATTTTGAGTGGCCTAATTTGTAATAGGCTCCTAAATTCTAGAAATTTAGAGTTACCCAGTGGAATAAAAGTTGTCAATCTCATGGTATGTGGAACTACCTCTCCACTAGCTTATTGGTACCTACCACGACTCAAATGAGACCCGAGAAAGAACGAAAAATGACTTGACCCAAAAATCAAATCGAGCTATTCAATCCTTGAACTTAATTTTAACAAATTAGGTAGTGAAAGACTCATTTGACAAAGAAAGCAATAACCAAAACCAAATAGATTAAATTTTAAGTCTATAAGTGACATAAGATAATGCAGTAATACATGTATAGAAATAATAGTGTCAAAAAAAAATTAAATAATTTAAAAGTTACACCCAAATACCTTTTCTAATCCACCCACAAAAACATCAATAATAATAAATCCAATCCAAAAATCTGAATCCAATTCTTTAAAACCATGTTTTCTAATCAAAACCAAATCCTTACATAAATTTCTAAATAAAGCTGTTGTTTTTTTTTACATCTCTCTAGAGAGATTCTAGCCTTCAGTTACTTTCGCATAAGCCAATAGAAGATTTGCTCTTCATACTTTGATCTAACTCTGGTTCTCGCCTGTTGTAAAAATGAGTTCAATCAGAGTTGTTTTGCCACTTGTCGCTAGTTTTGACTTGGAAGTAGAACAACTTGATGTGAAGACAATTTTCCTCCATGGAGATTTAGAAGAAAAGATTTATATGGAGCAGCCCAAAGGCTTTAGAGCTAAAGGGAAAGAAGATCTTGTCTGCAGGTTGAGAAATAGTTTATACGGGTTTAAGCAAGTGCAAAGATAGTGGTACAAAAAGTTCAACGCTTCTGTGGAAGTGAATGGGTACAATTAGACTACTTCTGACCATTGTGTTTTTATAAATAAATTCTCTGACAATGATTTGTGATTCTCTTGCTATACGTCAATAACATGTTAATTGTTGGACATGATGCTGCTAGGATATATAAGTTGAAGAAAGAGCTCCGTAAATCTTTTGCCATGAAGGATTTAGGTCCGACTAAGCAGATTTTTTACATGAACATTATTCGTGATAGGAAGAAGAACAAATTATGGTTATCTCAAGGGAGGTACATAAAAGAAAGTTCTTAAGAGATTTAACATGAGCAATGCGAAGCATGTTGTGTCTTCACTTGCAAGTCATTTTAAGTTGAGTGCCAAGAAATGTCCTGCAGGTGAGAATGATAAACAATAAATGAAGAAAGTGCCTTATGCATCTGCATTGGCTACCTTAATGTATGTCCTAGTGTGTACAAGACCCGATATTGCTCATGTAGTTAGAGTTGTTAGTCGTTTTCTTTCTAATTATGGAAAAGAGCATTAGGCTGTAGTAAAATGAATTCTCAGGTATCTTAGAGGTACTTCCAATATGTGTTTGTGCTTTAGAAATAGTAAGTCTGTGTTGGATGGTTTCACATATGCATATGCGGCTGGCGACATGGACTCAAGGAAATCTACATCAGGGTATATGATTACATTTGTAGGGGGAGCTATTTCATGGCAATCTAATATGTAGAATTGTGTTGCTTTGTCAACTACAAAGGCTGATTATATATTGCAATTACAAAAGCTTGTAAAGAAGTCTTGTGATGAAAAAGTTCCTACAATATTTGGGTCATGAATAAGATAATACCAGTGAGTATGGATTAGGCGTGATGACAAAAACTTTGCCTAAAGAGAAACTTAAGACTTGTAGGCAGAAAGCAAGCGTGTTATGTCTAGAAAAAAAAAGGTTGTGGTGCCAATAATAAAATATGTAAATGTAATGCCCGGGTTTTTTAGGTTTCCCCTCTTAATTTGTTATGGCCAGAACAAATTAAGGTTATTTCTTGAGCGTGAAGTTTCGTTAGGATCCTAGTAATTAATTATGAGGGTTAGAGAAATAAAGAAAATTTCGAGGAATCTAAATCAGTAATGCCCGAGTTTCTGATTTTTTTGCTATAAAGGGTATTTTCATAAATATAGTAAATCAGGCCCGTTTTACGAACGAGAAGTTTTGTTAGAACCCTATAAATAAATAAGGATTTTTAGTGGAATATGAAAATTTCGGAGAAACCAAATCAATAGGTTAATTAACGAATTAAGCAAAGAATTGAGGAAATGGCATTTAAGTAATTTACAAAGTTAAAATTTTAAGTAAAACTCAAACTCCCCCCCCCCCCCACCCCACACCCTAGGCATTTTACGTTTTCTCTCTAGGAAAAAAACCTTCTCCCCTTTGCGATTCACTCTTCCCCTCCACGACATTTTCGGCGCTCCTCCCTTCGGCGTTTTCTCCTTCGATTTTCTTCCCCATTTGACTCTCTAGGTAAGACTCTACTATCCTAGATGTTTAGTTTCGATTTAGGGTTGTTATTCGGTTAGGTTATTTCGAGTTAGGGTTATAGAATTTATCAATTTTTGTTGTAAATCGAGGGTTAGCCGTGATTGTGGTCGATGACGATGCATTTGTTGTTATTTAGGTTGATTGAATGAATTAACGGTGTTTGGGTGATTGTTAGGTTAATTTTAGGGTTGTGGGAGAATTTAGAAATCCATTAATGAATTGCTCGATAGAATGCCCGAATGAAGTAAATTAGAGTTTTAGAAAAAATTGCCTTAGCTAGGGGTTTCGATTAGTTTTGAATTCGATGGTTTAGAGTCGATGTTAATGATGTGTTGTGAAATGTATTAGGTGAACCAAACTTTTGGACGGTGCTCGGCTTGCTAAGGACGCCAGGTAAGTGTGTGCGTAGGTTTCGAGCCCTTAAGACCATTCATCGTATTGATGCTAGGTTATACATGTTTTATTGATGTTTTCTAAATTATGGGGTTTTTAACGAGTCGGGTAGCCTAGGATGTTAGCTATTAGCCGTGCGTTAGGTTCGTTTATGAGTTAGGTATGTTTATGTATTTTTATGAACTGTTTGGATGGTATGTTATGCGTTGTTCCCTCATGCATCATGTTTTATTGAAAAATGCATATGAAATGTTTTACAAGCATGTTTATGAAAAGTAAAGTAAAATGATGAAAACAAAGTATGTGTTCTCACGAGCAAAGATTATGTTTCTCACGAGCAAAGGTCATGTTTCTTACGAGCAAAGATTTTGTGTTCTCACGAGTTATGGTAAGTGTTCTCATGGGGCAAGTCATGTAAAGTAAAGTAAATAAACAAAAAATGAACATGTTTTATGAAAAGTCATGCATTCACGTATATGTACATGTTAGTGTACTTCTTACTGAGCGTTAGGCTTAATGTTTAAATCGTATGATGGAGGTGAAGAAGAGCAGCACAGTGAGATTACACGAACATGATAGGATTACAAATGCGGTTGGAGGAGTACGACCATGGCGGTAACCCGGCAACATTGTTAGGGCGATTCCGACCGTGGTTAGTATGGGTATGTGTCCGTGGTTAGTATGTGTAGGTGTCGATTTTGTTTGGGAGTGACTAAGAAAGTTTAAGTATATGTATAGAAACGTAATGGGAGAATGTACGGAAACGTTTATGTATGTGGATAGAAAGTTTTGATAGAAAAATGTATGAAAAATCACGTTTTTAGTGTGAACATTGTGGTAGTAGAACGTTTAGAATATGAAGTCTTTATTTAGAAAATATACTGCAATTGTTTGGATGTTTTTAAACTTGTAAGGATATGCTCGGTTTTTAGAGTGATCAATGCAGTTGCTTTTTGTGAATTTTAATATGTTTTTGGATACTTTTTTGGGCTCCGTTTTAAGTCGGGATTTGGAGGGTTGAGGTATTTTACGTTTAGAAATATTTGAAGTAAGTTTAAGGATGAAGTGTAAATGAAGGAGATGAAGAAAAGTGGGAAAATGGTGAAAAGTTGGAGGAGTGGCGCAGGTGGGGCGCTAGTGCAGCGCTGGGCGTACTGGGGAGCGCACGCAATAGGCGCGGGGCGTGCTGTTGGGCGCGCAGCACCCTAACGGATCGATCGGCACATCCTCTGGAGTGCGGCGCGATCGGCATAGAGTCTGCCGATCAATCGGCGCTCTGCACGCGCGACAGCGCGCAACGCGCCTACTGTCTGGGTGACGCGCGCGCGCCGCATCACCCGAGGCTCAACATGAATTTTTTTAAAAACTGACTTTTCAAAACACGTTTCAACCCGACCTTTTACGATACTTTTTAAAGGTATTTTACGAGCGACCCCACATATTTTAAAGGATTTTAAGAACCCAAAAATCGAGCTGACATTTTATCAAAAAATAGTTTTAGCCTCATTTTTAATGTTTTAAAAGTCGAAATATTTTACGCCCAAAATGTCTAAGTCAAAGTTAGACCCTAAAGGTCGATAGAGGTGAGTCAATTGTCTAAGTCTGTTTTCCTTTAAAGTGTTAAGTAAAAATGAAAAATTTTATGTGAAAATACGAGGACTCAAGTCAAAGTTAAGTCAATGTCAAGTCAAGTCCTGTGACGGCCCGGAGAGGATCGGGGTCGTTACAGTAAATTTTTGTGGGGTTTTAAGAAATTATCCCAAGATGGGATTTATCTCAATATGGAATCTGTCATTGATATTTTAATATTTCAAAGTATGATATTGATAAAAGTATAATGATAGGTTTGAGATTCGAGAAGAATTCTAGGAGATATCTTAAGAGCAAATAAATATATGATCATAGTTGTGTTAGTATTGTAATAGGTAGGGATTTCTTTTAATGTATATATGAGTTTTTTTCTATCATCATAGTTTATTCGAGTAAGTCTGGTAGTGATTTATATTTTGCATTTATGGTAGGTGGATTGAAGTTGATAAGCCCGGTTATTAGGGTTGTGCATGTTAAACATCTATTAGCTATAAGAAGATGCATGTTGATTTTGCGCGATATAGAGTCGTCTAGATGGTCTATGATTGCATCTTGATGTGGAAGTCTTCAAACCTGATCAGGGGTCACGTTGTTCGATCGCAGTCTAGGTGAAGTTTATTTTGCTCAATTCTATTAGGTGACTAGGGAAGTGAGGTTCAGTTGGTAAGTTCATTTTTGTAATTTGATTTAGATGTGTAATTACAATTTTTTATAAGACATAATTTTTCACTAGAAAAGCAGTGGTGATGGTATATAAGAGTTTTTAAAAATGCTCCCTAGGCGATTCGATGAGCTTGTTTTCAAAGAATAATAAAAAAATTTAGGCAATGTGAGTGAAAAGGTAAGTGTTCAAAGCATCGAATATAACACTAGAAACATATATTGAAATTAGTCAATTCAGCCCAGTCTATCTATTTTTCTAGGTGGTAGTTTGGGTTGTGAAACCAAGTGCGAGGAGTTGAGTACCAGTGACCTTATTGGTAGAGTTTTTATTCAGAGTTTATTATTTTATTCTATAACTGATGATGAGTTTGAAAGTTTTCATTTAATTATAAATTTTTGGACTGTAATATTTTATTCACGACACATCTTTTCTACACAAATATTTATTTACCGTCATAGTTATATGATGACCATTATTGTGGAAATGGAATCTCGAATCTAGTTCACTAAGAAATTCGTTGCAGACCACTAAAATACCTTGGGTCGGATGGTTGGACTTTGAGAGTCAGGTCGTTCCTCTCGGTATTTCTGTCACAGTCTCTTTTCGAGTAGTAACACCATGCATGAAAGTTGGATCAAAGGTCTTTGATAAATACATGAACTTTATGCATGCATAAAATCCTTTTTGGAATGTAGCTGATAATAGTTGTTGGTTTTATACATTAGTTGAATTTGTAATCTTGGATAATCATGGTTTAATTAATTAAATATTGGATATATGGTGTTAAAGGTCAAGTCCATGCATTAACTATGTTGAATTTTTTTTAAGTGTAATTTTGGTACAAATTTTGAGATGAACAGGTGTGAATAAACATACTATGATAATTTGGAAAGTTCCAATTAATTTATAAAAGACTAGCTGAAAGAATAACTTGACAATGTAGAAATGGTAGGGGTGTGCAAACCGAACCGGAACCGGTGAACCGAACCGGAACCGGTGATTTAGGTTCGATTTTCACCGGTTTTTAGCATAGGAAAACCGAAGTCCGGTTTGGCATGTCTCAAAACCGGCCACTTCGGTTCGGTTATCGGTTTGCCTTGGTGAAACCGAGCAAAACCAAAACCGAAACCGAACTGTTGATTAAAATGAGGATGAAGACTGAAGACTGAACACTAAAGAGCGAAGTCGAAGCCGAAGCGAGTGCGAAGACCTAATCCCGATTCTTCAACTGCGACTGCGACTGCGACTGCGACGACTAGAGACCCGGCAAGACAAGGACGATCCGACGAGGCGACGGCGAGGCGACGACTCTACTCTTAGTCTCTGCTATCGAGTATCGAGTATCGACGACGACAGAGAGCACCGGGTATGTGCTATGCTTTGTGTTTTACTAGAGACTTCGTTTTTGTGTTTGACAGAGAGCAAAATCAATGATTTTGCTCTCTGTAAAAAAATCACAGAGAGCAAAATTGCTCTCTGTCGTTTGTTCACAGAGAGCAATTTTGCTCTCTGTAATAAAAGTAAACCACAGAGAGCAAAATTGCTCTCTGTCGTTTGTTCACAGAGAGCAATTTAACCAGAGAGCAAAATTGCTCTCTGTGAACAAACGACAGAGAGCAATTTTGCTCTCTGTGGTTTACTTTTATTACAGAGAGCAAAATTGCTCTCTGTGATTTACTTTTATTACAGAGAGCAAAATTTCTCTCTGTGAACAAACGACAGAGAGCAATTTTGCTCTCCTCTTTTAGCATGTTTATATGTGTTTTGCTCTGTATAATTACATAATGTTTCTGTTTTGAGAGACTCTTCGGGCGTGACCGAGAGCAATTTATGTGTTTTCTTTATTTGTTATGTGCTGTTTTATTATAACCGAAAGCATTAGAGCAACATGTGTAGTGTAGTGTAGTGTCTTTGATTTATACTGTGAAGTTATTGTTTGAGTTTTGGGAGACTCTTCGGGCGTGACCGAGAGCAATGTATGTGTTTTATTTGTTTGTTCTGTGATATTTTATCATAACTGAGAGCATTAATCTAATGGTTACCAAACAATTAAACAAGTCGTTGATTTTGATTGATTAAATTTGTTTTAGGATGGAAAGCATTAATGATAGTGTAGAAGGTCCTGCACGTAGTCAAACGAAAAGAAAAAAATCAGAAGTTTGGGATCATTTTACGAAGATTGACAGTTGTGATAGTAGCAATCCTAGAGCAAAATATAATCATTGCTCACAGTCATATGCATGTCATGCTTCGAAGAATGGGACAACAAACTTGAAAAAACACATTCTTTGTAATGCCCCAAACCCACCCCGGGCCCGGTGCATCACGTTGCAAACCAAACCCGCGTTTAAAACTACGTTTAAATGATTTTTCGTAAATTTTTCGACTCGGTTTTTGGGTTTTTCGAACCCTAAAACTTGTGGGGAAACGGGCCCAAAATACGTTTAAAATACATCGGAAAATGTCGGGTCAAAATATTGTAAAAAATAGGCAAAATTTCAAAATTTAAAAAAAAACAGCCCAAATGGGCGCTGGGCGCCGCGCGCGCCCAGACAGCGCGCCAGCGCGCGCGCTGTGTGCGCGCGCCTGCGCGCTGCGCGCTGTTTGGGCGCGCGCGGCGCCCAGCGCGCGCGCCCAGCGCCCATTTGGGCTGTTTTTTTTAAATTTTGAAATTTTCCCTATTTTTTACAATATTTTGACCCGACATTTTCTGATGTATTTTAAACGTATTTTAGGCCCGTTTCCCCACAAGTTTTAGGGTTCGAAAAACCCGAAAACTGAGTCAAAAAATTTACGAAAAATCATTTAAACGTAGTTTTAAACGCGGGTTTGGTTTGCAACGTGATGCACCGGGCCCGGGGTGGGTTTGGGGAGTTACAAAGTGGTATCAGAGCGATAGTAGTCGAGTCATTCAAAGGATTACCCGACAATACCGGCCGCCGTGCAACGTGCTTCACCGACTGTAAGTATTTCTTAACTTTAGTTAATTCTTTTCTAAGATTAGAGTGTCTAACCTTTTCAGGAATAGAAAAGAAAATGCCTAGAAACCCGGGAGAGCCAAGACGACCCGGACGACCCCGGAATGAACCCGAACCACCTGAGGACCCTAATAAGCAACTCAGGGATCTTTTGACTATGCAATCTCAGCTACTCGGCATTTTGATGAACCAAGGACTACCGGGAAACCTTGGAGCGGGGTCCAGCTCTGGTGCTGGCTCTAGCGGTGAGAGGTTCAGAAGGTTAAAGCCTCCGACCTTTGAAGGAAGTCTGACCGATCCGGTAGCGGCAGAAAATTGGATTTGTACAGTTGAAGAAATGTTTACTGTTGCGGATGTAGAGGATGAGAACAAGGTAAAATGCGCAACGTTCCACCTGGCAAGCAGCGCCAAAAGCTGGTGGGGGTCTGTAAAAGCTACAACAGATGTTCAGAGCATGAATTGGGAGGACTTTAAGGAACTATTTTATGAGAAATATTACAATCGGACGGTCCAATCTGGAAAGCGTTTAGAGTTCATGGCTTTAAAGCAGACTGGGTCCATTGGAAACTATATTCAACAGTTCGAAACATTGTCCAAATTCGCCAGCCGTTTGGTCAGCAGTGAGGAGGATAAAATATTCCAGTTTGTTCAGGGTTTAAAGCCGGAGATCGAAATGCTAGTAAAAACATTCGGAATTGAAGGGATACCATATACTCGTGTGACAGCCAAGGCTTTAGAAGTAGAGGCAAGTGCTGGGAAGATTCTTAAACCTGTTGAGGCTCCGAAGAGAATGTTTAGGGACATTACCGCTCAATTTAGTCGAGGAGGCTCATCTTCACAGCAGCAGGGAACGAAAAGACCTGGAGGAAATATAAAGGATCAGAGAAGTGGAAAGAAGCCACAGCAACAACAGAAGAACAAATTTCCGCAATGTCCAAAGTGCCTGAAATCTCATCCCGGAGAGTGTGGGCAGTTTGAAGGAAAGTGTTATAACTGTTTGGAAACTGGTCACCTTTCTCGTGATTGCCCCAAGCAGAGAGTTCTTCGATGTTTTAACTGCAATCAGCCCGGTCATAGAGCTACCGACTGTCCTACACCGAAGAAACATCCAGTCAAAGCTATGCCCAGAATTTTTGCTATGATAGAGCCTGAGGAAGAAGATCGAGCAGTCGTCATTTCAGGTACGGTACTTGTTAATTCAGTACCTGCATTTACCTTGATAGATTCAGGGGCATCCTATTCTTTCGTAGCGGTAGCATTTGTGGCGAAAGTACAGTTAGAGGTAGAGCCGACTGAAAGTGCGTATATTGTGCAATTAC
This sequence comes from Begonia masoniana, assembly GCA_022432975.1. NCBI lineage: Eukaryota > Viridiplantae > Streptophyta > Magnoliopsida > Cucurbitales > Begoniaceae > Begonia > Begonia masoniana. The sequence continues at coordinate 27,851,910 of CM039510.1, forward strand.
CATCCGGCGAGTATATGCATTCTGCGCAAGTAGTGCCTAACAATTTGGTGACGGTCGGAAGGAAGGCTTTACCCGCTGATTTGATCGTTATGGGGATCACTGGGTATGATGTAATACTCGGTATGGACTGGTTATTTCGACACCATGCGACGATCGATTGCAGAGCAGGGACTGTAAATTTCCAACCTCTGAATGGTGAAAAGTTGTCTTTTCAAGCTTTGAAGAACATAAAGAGACTCTCAGTTATGGCACCCTTGGACGCTCGTAAATCTGTTATTGGTGAGTTTACGTGTTTTCTTGCCACTATTGTAGATTCTCAGTCTTTGGTAGAAGTTAAGCTGCAGGAGATAGATATTGTCCGTGATTTTCCTGAAGTGTTTTTAGATGATTTGCCTGGTCTACCTCCGGACCAGGAAATCGAGTTCGTAATTGACACCTATCCTGGAGCAGAGCCAGTGTCGAAGAATCCTTACAGGTTGGCTCCGCCTGAATTGAAAGAACTGAAAAAGCAATTGGAAGAGTTGGTCGATAAGGGCTTTATACGCCCTAGTTTTTCGCCCTGGGGAGCACCCGTGCTATTTGTTAAGAAGAAGGATGGGTCACTTCGAATGTGCATCGATTACCGGGAGTTGAATAAGCTAACTGTGAAGAACAAATATCCATTGCCAAGGATAGATGACCTATTTGATCAGTTGCAAGGAGCTAGAATATTTTCTAAAATTGATTTGAGATCAGGATACTACCAATTGAAAGTTAGAGCACAGGATATTCCGAAAACGGCTTTCAGGACTCGGTATGGACACTATGAGTTCCTGGTTATGTCGTTTGGTTTGACGAATGCTCCAGCCGCCTTTATGGACCTAATGAATCGAGTGTTCAGAGAGTATCTCGATAAGTTTGTAATTGTATTTATCGATGACATTTTGGTTTATTCCAGTGATGAAGAGGAGCATAGGGAGCACCTGAAGATAGTACTGGAAACTTTGAGACGACATCAATTATATGCCAAGTTATCTAAATGCGACTTTTGGTTGACGAAGGTGCATTTTCTTGGTCACGTAATTTCCAGTGGTGGAATATCAGTAGATCCGGCTAAGATTCAGTCAATTAATGAATGGCCTCAACCGAAGAACGTCAGTGAAATTCGGAGTTTTCTGGGATTGGCTGGTTATTACAGAAGATTCATTGAAGGGTTTTCGAAAATAGCAGCACCTATGACTCGATTGACACGAAAAGACGTGAAGTATGAATGGTCTGAAGAGTGTGAGCTCAGCTTTCAGACGTTGAAGCAGAGATTAACAACAGCTCCGGTTTTGACGTTGCCTGTAGCCGAGGAGAAGTTCTGTATCTATTGTGATGCGTCTCGGATAGGTCTGGGTTGTGTGCTTATGCAGAATGATAAAGTGATAGCATATGCTTCCAGGCAGCTAAAATCTTATGAGAAGAATTATCCAACCCATGATTTGGAGTTAGCTGCTATGGTGTTTGCTTTGAAAATTTGGAGGCATTATCTGTATGGTCAGCAATGTGAGGTATATTCGGATCACAAAAGTCTGAAATATATCTTCACGCAGAAGGAGCTGAATATGAGGCAGCGGCGGTGGTTAGAGTTCGTGAAAGATTATGATTTGGAAATTAAATATCACCCCGGTAAAGCTAATGTAGTTGCAGACGCCTTAAGCCGCGTATCGACTTCAATTGCAGCCTTGGAGGCTGGTATGTCTGAGTCATTACGATCTGAGGTTCAGAGATTTGATTTGGAACTTGTTTCAGATGGGACAGCAGTGTTATCAGCTTTGTCTCTGAAGCCTACGATTTTGGAGAAAATTAGAGAAGCTCAGCAAGGAGATGCGGAGTGTAATAAATTTAAGCTGAGTACGGTGTCTGACGATAGGACTGAGTTTAGCTACTCGGATGACGGTATTTTAAAATTTCGTAATCGGTGGTATGTTCCGAATGACGAGCAACTTCGGAAGGAAATTTTGGTTGAAGCTCATTCGTCGAGGTTTTCTGTTCACCTGGGAAGTACCAAGATGTACAGAGACCTCAAGCAACATTATTGGTGGCCTGGTATGAAGAAGTCAGTGGCTGAATTTGTAGAGACATGTTTGATTTGTCAGCAAGTGAAGGCAGAGCATCAGAGACCTGCTGGAAAGTTGCAGCCATTGCCAGTTCCTGAATGGAAGTGGGATCAAATTTCAATGGACTTCGTTGTTGGATTGCCTAGGACGACAAAAGGATTTGATGGCATATGGGTGATCGTTGATCGTTTAACGAAGTCAGCCCATTTTCTGCCGGTGAAGATGACATACAGTATGGATCAGTTTGCTGAACTTTATATTCAGGAGATTGTGAGATTACATGGTGTACCGACTTCAATTGTATCAGATAGGGACCCGAGGTTCACTTCAAAATTTTGGAAAAGTCTACATAAGGCGATGGGAACTCGATTAAACTTCAGCACTGCTTTTCATCCTCAGATGGACGGACAATCTGAACGGACTATTCAGACTCTTGAGGATATGCTCCGAGCGTGTGTGCTTGAATTTCAGGGTTCCTGGAGTAAGTATATACCTTTGGTGGAGTTCTCGTATAACAATAGTTATCAGGATACTATTGGAATGGCTCCATATGAGGCTCTATACGGAAGGAAATGCAGATCGCCTCTTTATTGGGACGAGGTCGGAGAATCTAGTTTGATTGGTCCAGAGATCGTGCAGCAGACTACAGATAAAGTCCAGTTTATTCGGCAACGTATTCTGACAGCTCAGAGCAGACAAAAGAGCTATGCTGACGATAGGAGACGAGAGCTGGAATTTGAAGTAGGCGATGAGGTTTTCTTGAAGATCTCGCCATTTAAGGGTGTCATGCGATTCGGGAAGCGAGGTAAGCTGAACCCGAGATTTGTTGGTCCATTCCCTATTGTGAAACGTGTGGGAAAAACAACGTATCAGTTGGAGTTGCCTGCTTCGATGGAGGGAGTGCATAATGTATTCCATGTGTCGATGCTTCGGAAGTGTCTGAGGGATCCATCGCACGTGGTGGTACAGCAGGAGGTCGAAGTGCAACCTACATTGTCTTATGAGGAGAAGCCAGTGGAAATATTGGATTATGCAGTGAAGAAATTACGCAATAAGGACATTCCATTGGTAAAGGTGCTGTGGCGCAACCACAACGTTGAGGAAGCAACGTGGGAGCGTCAACAAGACATGATGGCGCGTTATCCAGAATTGTTCAGGTACGCAAATTTTGAGGACAAAATTTTTGTAAGGAGGGTGGATTGTAACACCCAAGAATTTCCGATAGCATGCGTAGCCTTAGGTTAGAAGTGTTAGGAGAGTTCAATTGCTCAAGTTTAGTGGAGTACATTGAGGAGTAATAGAAGAGATGATAGGTGGAGGTGTTGACAATTCAAACCTAGGGTTGAAAAGTCAAATGGTTATATCAACCAATAGGAAGTAAGCAATTAATGATAGAAAGTGGGGGAATTAAAAACCCATCACGTTGGATGCAATGAGAAGGTGAAGAGTGAGGTTGATTTGTAATTTTAAAAAGTTAAATGGAGGAAAATTAAAAGTAAATGAAAGTTATGGTTTAAAGTTAGGTTTTCATTTCTTTTTCTTCATCTTCATCGACTTCTCTTGCTCTCCTCCATAGCCATCGATCCCCTTCCTCCTTTCTTCATCTATTGAAGACTTTTCAAGGTAATTTCTCTTGGGTTTTGGTTTGTGTACATTTAGATGGAGTTTAGAAGTGTTTTTAGGTATTTTGGTTGAGTTTGGTGAATTTTAGGAAACCCTAGGTTAGGGATTCCGAAAATTTGAGTTTAGATGTTAGATTTCTTTCCTATTTTTGGTAGTTTAGTTGTTGAATGGAGTGGTTTAGGTTGTTGGAGGGGTAAGATGAAAGATTGAAAGAGTGTTACACAAAAATGGTTTAAGAACACTTTAGGGCCGAATCTGTCTTTGGGAATTTCGGGTTGGCCAAAGTATTTATTTGGTTAATTTGAGTTATTCAAGGGCTAGTAGACGTGTAGAGGTTTCCGAGGTTGGGTGGCACGTCGAAATCCGTTGAAAAACGAGAAGGTTATGGCCGTTTAATGTGGACGTCGGTAATTTGTCTAAAAACCGGGTTTAGTATTTGAAGGGTGAGGTGTGCTTTAGGTGTGTTAAGTTTTAGTTAGAAAATCTTTTAGAATTTATTGATAGCTTATCAAACTAAGTTTACGTTGTTTTAGGTTATCGAGCATGTGAATTGACCGAGTTAAGTGAACAAGTGGAAAACCGAGCATCCAGGTAAGTAGTGGTAGCTTTCTTTCGCCTTCGGGCCTACACCACGGAACGGTAGGATTATTTATTTCGTGTTGTGTTTTGTTGGGTTTGGTTGCATAATGGTTGACGTGCATCATTGTTTCAGTAACGAAAATACGAGTTGTTTTTGCATGGCTGGTTGTGAGTGTGAACGTAATCAGATAAATAAAGTTCCTTGTCGGGATACAGTGCTTGCAGTGGTACCCCGAAGGGAACCTGAGATCTCAAATAGTGTGCCTTGTCGGGATGAGGTGCTTGCAGTGGCACCCCGAAGGGAACTCTATGAGAGAACGGCTAAAATACGAGATCTGGAATAGTGTGCCTTGTCGGGATGAGGTGCTTGCAGTGGCACCCCGAAGGGAACTCTATGAAGGATGGTTGGCTAAAATATGTAAAGGTCGTGAGTATGAATTCCTAGACGGTCATAGGATTCTACGATCGACGAGGGAGATTATGCATGGCCATCCTAGACGGTTATGGGATGTGAGCTAGCTGGTCTTGCTCTGGTGATTTTGAGTTTGGCCGTCCTAGACGGTTATGGGATGTGTGCCTACTCAAATCACACGGCTTATGAAACAAATAATGTAATGAACAGCAACGAACAGCAAATAAACACAACTGAGTGGTAGAAACTGCAGGTATTAGGTTGCTTGCATTGTGTTGTAGTCTCATTCGTTACTCCCTACTTGCTAAGCGTTAGGCTTACGTTTTGTGTTCTGTGGTGTAGGTGACGAACTCTATTCAGGTGAGGTTGATGAGACAACTGAGGCTTAGGCTGCAGTCGGAGGAGTACGGTGACCGCCGGTGCAGGCTATTGTGGGGGCGTCTCGATTACTATCGTCCTTGGGTATTTTGTGGCAAGGTGGTAGATGGTTTGGTAAGCGTTTTGTAAGGCTTTTTGGTTAAAACGACTTCGAACTATTGGATGTTTAGTATGAAGATTTACAAAAATGTTTTGGTAGTGGATTTTATTGTTTTGAGTTGGGGATATTGTGTTTAATGGTTGTATTATTTGAGAAGTTGAAAACATATATTTTTGGGTGTTTGGTTTCAGGGTTTGGTTTAAAGAAATTTAGGCGTTATGCCGCCCGTTTCGGTTTTGAATTATTTAACGTCGGGTTATGTTCGCTATTTTTTATTTAATCGTTTGAAGACGGTTTTCTACGAAATTTACGGGATTTGAAGATTTGAGTGTCGGGAAGTCACGGTTAAAGTTTCGTGATTTTTGGAGTCGCACGGGGTGGTTAAATGTGAAGGAAGGTGAGGGAAGGTCAAATTGGGCGTTTTTGGAGTGTTTTGGGTAAGAAAAACCCGAGCCGGCCCGATCGATCGGGCCCGGGGCGCGATCGAACGTGGTCGGGGTGTTTTTGGGTGAATTTGGCCCGAGCGGGCCCGATCGGTCAGGCCCAAAACGCGACCGATCGCGGATCGGGCACGCGTGGGGCGCGCCCAGCGTGCAAGCGGGCGCGCAGGGCGCAGGCGCGCGCACATAGCGCGCGCAGCAGCGCGCGCGGCGCCCAGCGCGCGCGCCCAGCGCCCATTTGGGCTGTTTTTTTTAAATTTTGAAATTTTCCCTATTTTTTACAATATTTTGACCCGACATTTTCCGATGTATTTTAAACGTATTTTGGGCCCGTTTCCCCACAAGTTTTAGGGTTCGAAAAACCCGAAAACCGAGTCGAAAAATTTACGAAAAATCATTTAAACGTAGTTTTAAACGCGGGTTTGGTTTGCAACGTGATGCACCGGGCCCGGGGTGGGTTTGGGGCGTTACATTCTTAATTGCAAAAAATTATTGGCAAGTGTTGATAGGAAGCAAAAGACATTAAGCTTTCAGAGTATGGAAGGGGGATCGAGTCTAACTTGTTTTAGTCTTGAAACTTGTTGAGAATTGCTTGCAAAGATGATTATTGTTGATGAATTGCCTTTGAAATTCGTTGAAGGAAAGGGTTTTAGAACATATTCCCAATATGTTCAACCTAAGTTTTCCATACCTTCTAGAACTACCATTGGAAGAGATATTATGAGTATTTATGAGAAAGAAAAATTGAAACTGAAAGATTATTTTAGAAATACTTCTCAACGAGTATGTTTGACTACAGATACATGGACATCTGCTCAAAATTTGAATTACATGGTATTAACTGCTCATTACATTGACAGTGATTGGATATTGGGTAAGAGAATTATCAATTTTTGCTTGATTTCGAATCATAAAGGCGAAACGATTGGTAAAGAAATAGAAAGATGTTTGTTTGAATGGGGAATTGAAAATGTTCTGACGATTACAGTTGACAATGCTTCATCGAATGATGTTGCAATTTCGTATTTGGTCAAAAGTATTAGAAATTGGAATGGGTTATTTTTGAATGGAGAACACATGCATGTGAGATGTTTTGCACATATTTTGAATTTGATTGTGTGTGATGGTTTAAAAGATCATCAAGAGTCTATTGCAAGAGTTCGTAGAATGGTGAAATATGTTCGATCTTCTCCTGCAAGGCTACAACAATTTAGAAATTGTGTTGATAATGTAAAGATCACTTGCAAAAGTAATGTATGCCTTGACGTACCTACTAGATGGAATTCTACATATTTAATGTTAGAAAGCGCCGAAAAGTATGAAATGGCTTTTGCAAAGTTAGTTGAAAATGATAGTCATCATTTTTTTGATTTGAGCGGGGAAAGTGAAAGACCACCCACAATAGAAGACTGGGCTAATGTTAGAGAGCTTGTCAAGTTTTTGAAGATATTTTATGATACAACTGTTTCCGTTTCGGCTTCCTCACATGTCACCTCCAATATTTATATTAGTGAAGTTTGTAATTTGAAAATGATTATCCATGAGCACTCTCAGTGTGATAATCCATTGTTGAAAAGAATGGCGATTGACATGCAAAGAAAGTTTGACAAATATTGGGGGAGTTGTGATAAATTCAATATGTTGATGTGTGTAGCAATTGTACTAGACCCTAGATATAAAATGAAATTTCTGAAACATTGTCTCACCGTGTTGTTTGATAGTGACAAAGCAAATGATTTAGTGAGACAAGTAGAAATTGTGATGGAAAGATTATATCTCCATTATAAATCTGATTTTGATACTTCAGAAGACAATTCTAGTATGATGGTTGGAACGACTTCTACCGTAACGAGACAAAGTAGTACTTCAACTTGCAATAAGGTGCATGAGATGTTTTTTAATGATCAAGATGAGGATGTCGATTCAATTAATCAGACTGAAGTTCATCAATATTTATCTGAAAGATTAACAAAGTTTTCAGATAAAATTGATATTCTAGCATGGTGGAAAGTTAATTCCTTGAAATTTCCACTATTGAGTAAAATAGCAAGAGATGTATTAGTTATCCCCATTTCAACAGTTGCTTCGGAATCAGCCTTTAGTAACGGAGGACGTGTGCTCGATTCATTTCGTAGTTCTTTGTCCCCAAAGACTGTCGAGGCTCTTATTTGCACTCAAAGTTGGATTCGGATGGCAAAACATCAATCTGCCAACTTTAATTCTTCAATGGCAAATATTGATGAAATTGAACAAGGTATGTTCTGTTTTATTTTATATCTTTGTTTTCTTTTCGTTTCATACTTCTAATTCATTTTATCTAATTGGTTTATCAACTATATTTTGTAGATTTCTCATCAACTAATGGAGAAGAAGATATTCTTCCAATATTGGTGGAATAGTTGAAAGTTTGGAGCGAATATTCTGTTTTTTATTTATATTTTTACAACATTCTGAAATATTGGTTTTGTGTTTTTTGAAATATTGGTGGAATATTCTGTTTTTTATTGTTGTAATACATTTTTTTTAAGGAAGAGGGCGTAAGATTGATCCGTGGGAAGGGAATTGGGGAGAAAGGGAGTAGAAGCCTCGAGGTAGATTAATGATTTTTGTATGCTGCTGACCAAATGCCAACATGAAAGGATAGAAAACTGTTATGAGATCCGTTCTAGCGAATTCAGGTCAGAGTGTAGTTCAAGTCATTCCAATCTTCAATTTGATCAAAGAAAGCAGAAGCCATGACCCCATTTACAAGCAAGGAAGCAACCAAACGATTGGAACAAAAACCTCCTTCCTGAATTTCAAATTCAGGTCTCTCAACATCAGTCGAAGGCCATGCCATCAAATCCAAGCACTCAGTCTTTTCAAACTCAGAATTTGGAAGGCAAAAACAGGGGAGCCTCGATGTTTCTGTCGAGTGAATGCGACAGAGGCAGCTGCATCAACATTTATATCAACACTAGTATTCAAGGTATCGACAACTCTATTGTGCATGACAGTGCTGTAAAGATGGTAGATCCAGGAGTAAGATTATATTTTGGAGATGTTTTTTTATTGTTGTAATACATTTTTTTTAAGGAAGAGGGCGTAAGATTGATCCATGGGAAGGGGATTGGGGAGAAGGGGATTCTGTTTTCGTTAATACATTTGTTTTTTAATTATTTAATTTTTTTAAAAAATAGGTTGTAAAACAGAAACCGAACCGAAACCAAACCGAAACTTTGGGTTCGGTTTAGGTTCGGTTTTGGTGTGCCCCAAAACCGGTTTCGGTTCGGCAAATCCAAAACCGAAACCGATCGGTTCGGTTTGGATCTTCCTCAAAACCGAACCGAAACCGGTTTTGCACACCCCTAAGAAATGGTAGTGTATGTTCGAGGAAAAAAAACCTTAAATGGAAGTTTGTCAAAATAAGATAGAATTAGGTAATTGATGTATACTAAAGTTTCCCTAAAATGGAGAATTAGGAATCGTGTTAAAGAAACTTTACTATAATAATATTTTGTTAAACTCTAATATAAATGCGTTTAACTTTTAAATTTTTGTGAAGCTCTATAAATCACATTATGGTATAAAAATACTACTTAAAGTAACCAAGTCAAACATACTACAATAATTCTAAAAGACAGAAGCTAATCATATTTTAGAAATTCACGAGTTATGTTCACATGAAAGCGCAAAGCGGGACCAACACGAGCACATCATTTCATATATAAGAAACAAAACATTATTCATGCACCAACTGTAACGTCCCTGAACCCACCCCGGCTCGGTGCGCTACTTTGCTCACCTATCCCACATTTAAAACATAATTTAAAATAATTTTCTATAAAATTTTGACTCGATTTTTGAGTTTTTCGAATCCTCAAAAAGGGTTGGAAAGCATGCTAAAATACGTGGAAAACGTGTCGGAAAAAGTTGGGTTAAAAACATATTTGAAACGAGGAAAATTAAAAAAAACAAAATGGTACTATTCACTTAGCCGATCGATCGCCAAACTCTCTGTTGCCGATCGCCAATCAATGAAACGCCTGCCGATCGATCGGCTAAATTTTGCCGATCGATCGGCAGCTTCTCTGCCCTGAAATCCATAGATACCGAACACCAGCCGATCGATCGCGCCTAGCGCCGATCGATCGGCAGTTCACTGTGCACCCTGCACACCTATATTTTTTTTTTTCTCCTTGCACACTTTACCAAATTTATAAAACACCATTATCCTCTTTTGAAATTTTCCACTAAACTTTCTCAATTTAAAAAGTAACCCCCACCCTTATCTCTCCCCATCAATCCAACGTGAATATTCATCCAAAAGTAATCCCTTTCTCTAAGTTTTAATCAATTTAATTTACTTTTACATAAAATTCTATAATAACCACTAATAAACAAATCCAACTTAATAGCTTTCATTCTAATTTCACTTGCAAATTTTGCTTTCCATTCAAGAGCTTAGAAAAACTCTAAGATTAATTTTAAACACCCCACATCGTCTAATTTTAAGGGCTACGTACGTTATAGGAATTTTCTGGGTGTTACACCAACAATCTCAAAATGTAAACTAGAAATTCATGTCTTAAAGTCATAAAAAAAACATAACGAACAAACTAAAAATTTATTTTCGAAAAGGCAAAAGAAGACACAAAACACAAACTAAAGTTCATGTCCTAAATGCATGAGTACACAAAATTGAATCTAAAAATCAATCTAGAGACATTAAAGGACACAAAACAAATATGAAATTACACATAAAAGAAATTCATTAGTTGCCATATGGATTACACTGTGAGAAATGAGTTGATACAATAATTCCAAGCCATCAAATCAATTTAAATTGTTGTATTCAATGATCGTAATGATAGACATCAAGTTCGAGTCTAATTTTTCACAATAGTCAATATAAGGAGACAAATTTCACATAATGAAAGTGAAAAATGGGTCTATCTTCTTGACTCAAAAAAATTAGCATCCCCACATTACATATATGATAAAATTGGAGCACGGTTCCTATTCCTTTTAGTTTTTCAAAGCTATCATGTGTCACAACATTCATTAAAACATATCCTCCTCTAAATAGTGTTTGATAACAACAATGAGGTAGTAAAACTCTTGAACAACTTTTTGTAAACTACACCATTATTAGATTTTTAATCTATATGGTGGACCTACATATGATATGCACCTTATAGTATAAAGTTATTATTATGTCATGCCCATATAAAGTGAATAATGATAATTAAATAGTTGGACATGAAGTATATATAATAATAGGAGTAGGCCTAATGGTGATCAAACCATATGTAGAGACAAATTAGTAATTCTTTATTTTATAATGAAAAAATTAGTAATTATACAATCAATAATATGAAGGGTCATGGTCATCAATTTTTAAGTAATCTTTCATTCTCTTTATGTCATCCATCATTTAAAGAGAGATTTAAAGAATGAAACTTAGAGAAAGGAACTTGGACGTCTTCGAAATATTTCATATCGATATTTGTGGAAAATTTCCTAGGGCTTATTGGAATGTTCAACAATATTTCATATAATTCATAAATAATTATTCTTGTTACAGCTATCCGTAACTCATACATGAGAAATCACAATAATTGGACATTTTTAAGACCTTTAAAGCTGAAGTTGAGAACCAACTCAGCGAAATAATTACAGTCATTAGATCTTATCGTGGTGGAGAACACTATGGTCTGTATGCTGGATCAGGTGAACAACGTCCAAGACTGTTTGTCAAATGCCTAGAGAAATGTAAAATAGTTCTTTATTACACTAGGCTAGTGTCGCTTAGTGTCAAGGTCTGGGCTTGTCCAAGGGATGTTGCCTATGGCCGCCCATGCTGCTAGGTAGGTTTATTTCCTTTTTAAGTAATTGAGTTGTATTTATTTTCCTTTTATATTTCAAGAGTGACTCCTCGCAACTATAGCATGTCTACTCCCGCTATAGTGGAGATGGTCCAGATTGCTCTTTAGGGGGAGAGACATTACTGCACGTAGATCCCCCTACCCACTGATGTAATTTGCTGCCAATCAATGAAAAAGCTTTTTACATACACCATCTTTATGCACACTATACTCAATGATGCTGCTTTCGATTAATCTCGCTCGCTCGTTGCTTACTCGTTAGACACAAGCTCGCTCTAACGAAGTGGGCACTCGGTTCCGTTGGCACGCTCGTTGGCTGACCCAGTACAAGTGTGATATTGGGTGCCACACGGTCTCGTTACGCCCCTTGAAAGTAGGACCGTGACAGTTGGTATCAGAGCCCAGTTGGCTCAAATCGTGAGAAATTATGCTGAAGAAAGATTCGATGGAAAGGTCGAGTGCACCATTGGATCAACTCGAGCGCCTTGTCGAGTTGGAAGAAGAAGTACGGTATCTGCAAGACATACCAGATAACATTTGATTCATAGAGGAACGAATGAAGGAAATGTCTGAATTTCCTACTGAAATTGCGGCTATTCACAATAGAATAGACACCATACCAATCTCAGAGCTGGTGGATCGGGTGGAGATCCTCGAATCTCGACAAGAAAAGGGAAATGGAGTTTACATAGGAGAAAGTTCCATAGGTGCAATAATCGGGGTCCTTGAGCGCGTCGATGAGATCGATCTTGCTTATACCCGGTTGTTAGAAACTGTGTCTCAAGTAACCATGGACTTCAGAACAATGTTTGATTCTCTCAGGACCGAGATTGCCGAGATCAACATTAAGCTGAACCTTACTATGAGAGCCATGAGGAGTCAAACCCAGGCTACTACTGCAGCTGAACTTAGTCGAGTGAAAATCCTTGAGCCAAAACCCTTTAAAGGAGCCCGGGATGCAAAAGAAATAGAGAATTTCATCTTCGACATGGAACAGTATTTCAAGGCCACTAAAACGAATGATGATTCGACAGTGACCTTGGCCACAATGCATCTTACTGGTGATGCAAAACTTTGGTGGAGATCAAAATACCATGATATCAGTATGGGCGAATGTGTGATCGACATTTGGGAAGAACTAAAAAGGCAACTGAAGGATCAATTCTTTCCAGAGAATGTTGAGTTCAACGCTTGCAGACTACTTCGAGAACTGAAGTAGACTGCAAGCATTCGAGAATATGTTAAACAGTTTTCGGGACTCATGCTGAATATTAGAGATATGTCGAAAAAAGATAAGATCTTCGCTTTCATCGAAGGTCTTAAACCATGGGCCAGAACCAGATTATACGAACAAAGGGTACAAAGCCTTTCAAGCGCACTTGCCGCAGCAGAGTGGTTGTTCGATTATAACTCTGAGAACCTTGGCAAGAGAAGGACACTCCTAGTAGCCCAAATGCCGACAAGTTTCAGAAACCGAACGCAGGAACTGATGAAAAGAAACTGTTTGCCCCGAGAGAAGGTTATGAAGCAACAAGAAATGCTAACAACCAACGACAAACAAATAGGCCTATGTCATGTTTTCTGTGCCAGGGACCCCATCGAGTAGCCGAGTGTCCGCATAGATCAGCCTTAACTGTAACGACCCCAGTAGGGCCGAGACCAAACCATGATTCTTTTAGAATTGACCATATATCCTTACATTCCTTTGTTCCCTCTCTGTTTTTTTTTTAAAATCAAAACTTAGTTCAAGAAATCACACGTGGTTCATTAGGCATCGCCCAGCAACGAAATACATTACTCATCTGCCGGCGGACACGGGCATTTCACGTGCCTAATTAAAACATCGCTCGGTCACTAAACGACAAAACATTACTTATATCATCCGGTAAAGAAAACACCTACATCGCCCGGTCACTAAACGAAAAAACATTACTTATATCATCCGGTAAAGAAAACACCTACATCGCCCGGTCACTAAACGACAAAACATTACTTAAATCATCCGGTAAAGAAAACACCTACATCGCCCAGTGATCAACAATCATTCACCATCCACCGATGACGTCAGCCGGATGATGTCTTCATCCAACAGAGGCATCATCCGGTGGACATGTGCAATGCACGTGACTCACTTACTTTATCCGACAGGAGACATAATCCGGTGAACAAACGACTAAATACTTTACTTACATCATTCGGTGAGTAAACACTCGACATCATCTGATGACGTCAGCCGGAAGACTCCGGAAGACTCAATCGTTCAACTTCTATCATTCGACATCCACCGATGACGTCAGCTAGATGATACACTCATCCGACTCATATCACTCAGCAGTAAAACACGATAATCATCAAGCAACTTCAACCAACAGAAAAGTACCCCGACTGTCATAGATTTCAACTTGATAGGCATAAACTTTAAACGAATAAAAATCACAGACTCATTCAGGATGCGTGAAGCGGAAGACTTAATTAAGCAGATCATTCTATAAACTTAAATCATTCCTCGAATTCAGAGGTCAAATAGAAAAATCCCAACATCCCAAAGTTATAAAAAGGAATCTCATCCTATATAGCCTTCAGTCTTTCATAAACCTTACTGACTTAATGTGAACATAACTGCGGGTCAATATCGCCTGCCAGCCACAAATCTCCACCCTGAGCACCTTCCAGCAACCGAGCTTAAACATCCTCATCAACTTTGAGATCCTCACCTGAAAACTGATCATCTACATCATGAGGTTTAACTATAAGCCTAATGCTTAGTAAGGAATGCAAACTAACATGTATTCATGAATGTACAGTTGAGAGAAAACATGTTCATGATCATTTATCATTCTTGTTTCTGTTCATCGTTTTCATCATATGGATTAAGGGAGGATTTGTGCCGAAAAGGGGGGTTGACAGTGATTTTGATCATATTCCCATCGTATTCATGGTCCCTCTTTGGACTGTGGCATGCGTCAACCCGCCCCCAACCCTCACTTAATCATGTTGTTTGAGATCGTTTTCATATTCATTCTCATATCTTGTTCATGGGGAAAACATGCTCATAAATCATTTTCATATGCTTGAGGAGTAAATCATGATGCATGACATGAATGCTCTTAAATCATCAGACTATGGAAATTATCATACTAGACAGTTAACTTCATAGACTCTAACAGAACATCACATAACATAGTTCTCAAACATCCGTAAATCATCCAAATACAAATCATCTTACTAACTTAAAACAAGCACCAACATAAGTAACAGACAATGGTTTAGATAACTTCTAATCATTGTATCAGCTTCTACCTAGCATCCTTATGATGTAGGGCCCTAATGGCCAGGAATCCTACACATTCACTTACCTAGTTTCCTTAGCAACTTGAGCTCCTTTTCTTCGGACTTCTTCACCTAAAACATTACATTGTAGTAGTTAAAATAAAATTCCTAATAGACCTAATCACAAATCATCCTAGAATCTAATAACTAAAGTCATTCCCGAATCCCTTAGTCTAGTTCTCTGTGTGCAGTCTGAAATCCAAAACCAAATCAGCTAGGTTCAACTAACGATTAATCAGGGTCGGTTATATTAAATGTCCAGAATCGATTCGGAAATGCCATTACCAAACATCGACAAAAATGTTTCTATTATCCAGCCATTGAAGAATCTTGAAACATTGGGTTCTAGTTGAAAACAGAGTTCCAAACAACTACACGGCAATTACATTGACTAAATCTTACCTCGAATGTAGGTTACCGGAGTGGAGGCTGGAGAAATCGATCGCCAAAGAGGGAATTTCCGGCAGAGAAAAAGCTCTGGAAGCACGGGAATCGCCGTGAGAGAATGTCAGCTACAGTGGGGTTTAAGTGAGGTTTAAGGTTTCTATTTTCTATTTATATTAATAAGATCCTTCCTTATTACCATTTTGCCACCCCAAAATTAGAAATCAAATAAACTTTGGCATTAAAATTAAATTCAAGTATTAATAATTAAGGTGACAGTTAATTTCGTTAAGAAAATCACCTGGCAGAGATTGTCGGGTGTTACATCCACCCCTCCTTAAACAAAATTTTCGTCCCCGAAAATTGATCAAGTAAAGAGTTCTAGATACTTGTCCAACATGTTCTGCTGTCGCTCCCAAGTGGCTTCTTTAATACCATGATTCCTCCATAAGACTTTCACCAGTGGATTTCTTTATTTCGAAGGGTCTTCACTGCAGACTCCATAATCCTTACTGGTTTCTCTTCATACTCTAGGGTCGGCTCGATATCGATTCTAGTTGGTTCAACTACATGTGCTGGATTACGTATGTATTTTCTTAACATTGACACATGGAAGGCATTATGTACCTTTTCCAGTGATGGAGGCAATTGCAGTTTGTAAGCTGTACTGCCAATCCTAGCTAAGACGGGGAATGGTCCAATAAATCGCGGGTTAAGCTTTCCCTTCTTACCAAATCTTAAAACTCCCTTAAAGGGTGAAATCTTTAAGAAAACTTCGTATCCAACAGCAAATTCAAGATCTCTCCTTCTTTGGTCTCCATAACTATTCTGTCGGCTTTGTGCATTCATCATTCTCCTCCTAATAATGGCAATCTTAACAGACATCTGCTGTAAAATCTCGGGTCCAAGGAGTTTTGCTTCACCAACTTCATCCCAGTATAAGGGCGATCTACATTTCCTACCATATAACGCCTCGTAGGGTGCCATACTGATAGTGGACTGATAACTATTGTTGTAAGAGAATTCAATTAAGGGCAAATGTCGACTCCAAGATGTCTGGAAATCTAGCACACATGCTCTCAACATATCCTCGAGTATCTGAATTGTCCGCTCAGATTGTCCATCGGTTTGTGGGTGAAAAGCAGTGCTGAAAGATAACTTCGATCCTAATGTGCCCTGAAGACTCTATCAAAATCTTGAGGTGAACCTGGATCACGGTCAGAGACTATGGATATCGGAATCCCATGCAGTCTAATGATTTCCTGAACATACAGGTCAGCAAGTTGGTCCATCATGTATGTAGTCTTCACGGGTAGGAAGTGAGCTAACTTCGTCAATCTGTCAACCACAACCCAGATGTTGTCATGACGTTTAGTTGTCTTAGGTAGTCCAACAACAAAATCCATGGCAATGTTTTCCCATTTCCATTCGGGGATCGGTAAGGGTTGAAGGGTACCTCCTGGACATTGGTGCTCTGCTTTAACTTGTTGGCATACAAGACATGACTCCACATACTTGGCAACATCCCTCTTCATATTTGGCCACCAATAATGTAATATTAAATCCCGATACATCTTGGTGTTACCAGGGTGTACAGAGAAAGAAGATGAGTGAGCCTCAGCCAAGATCAACTCACGTAACTCCTTGTCACATGGAATGTACCATCGATTCCTAAATTTCAAAATACCATCATTGGAGAGACTGAATTCAGAGGAGGCGTCCTGCAACTTACTCATCATGCTATTATTTTTCTCCGAATCCTTTTGTTGTGTCTCCTTGATCTTGTCCAAAATAGTTGGTCTAATTGTAACATTAGCAAGTAAGGCTGACAACTCAAAAACCATTTCCAATTCAAATTTCTGAACCTCCGACCTCAAGGGTACAGACATGGTTGATAACGTAGGTTGCATTGTTGTCGACATTCTACTTAAAGCATCGGCTACAGCATTAGCCTTACCCGGGTGATACTTGATTTCTAAGTCATAATCCTTAACAAATTCTAACCAACGTCTTTGCCTCATGTTTAATTCCTTTTGAGTGAACAGGTACTTCAGGCTCTTATGGTCAGAAAACACCTCACACTGTTGACCATATAAATAGTGTCTCCAAATTTTTAACGCAAAAACAACTGCGGCTAACTCTAAATCATGAGTCGGGTAATTCTGTTCATAACTCTTCAGTTGCCTAGAGGCATACGCCACGACTTTTCCTTCTTGCATCAAAACACACCCCAGTCCAACTTTGGATGCATCACAGTAAACACTAAACTTTCCTTCTTCAGTTGGTAGAGTCAGTAGCGGGGCTGTCGTCAACTTCAGCTTAAGTGTTTGGAAGCCTTCTTCACAAGCTTCAGTCCAAGAATACTTGGTGTCCTTCTTTGTTAAATTAGTTAAAGGCTTAGCTATCATAGAGAATCCCTTAATGAAATTTCTATAATAACCTGCCAAACAAAGAAAACTACGGACTTCACTGACATTCTTTGGCTGTGGCCAGTCCTTAATAGCCTGAATCTTGGTTGGATCCACTGATATACCCTCAGCAGAAATGACATGACCTAAAAAGTTGACCTTATCCAGCAAGAACTCACACTTAGACAACTTGGCATAAAGTTGTTGCTGTTTTAATGTCGTCAAAACTATTCTTAGATGCTCTGCATGGTCAGCCTCAGTACGTGAGTATATTAGTATATCATCTATAAACACAATCACAAACTTGTCTAAATATTCACAAACACACGATTCATCAAGTCCATAAAGGCTGCAGACGCATTAGTTAACTCAAACGACATCACAAGGAATTCATAATGTCCATAACGGGTCCTGAAGGCTGTCTTAGGTATGTCACTCTCCTTAACCTTCAATTGGTAGTAACCCGAGCGTAAGTCAATCTTTGAAAATACCTTAGCTCCTTGTAACTGGTCAAACAAATCATCAATTCGGGGTAAAGGATATTTATTCTTAATTGTTAACTTGTTTAACTCTCTGTAGTCAATGCACATTCTAAGATAACCATCCTTCTTCTTAACGAATAAAACAGGTGCACCCCAGGGAGAACTACTAGGGCGTATGAATCCCTTGTCTACTAATTCCTGTAGTTGAACTTTTAATTCCTTTAACTCAACAGGTGCCATACGGTAAGGATTCTTAGATACAGGTAATGCCTCGGCATATGTATCAATCACAAACTCTATTTCTCTATTAGGTGATAATCCTGGCAAATCATCCAAGAATGCTTCAGGGAACTCTCGGACTATAGGAATATCTTGTAATTCTATCTTATTCTTCACCCGAATATCCATTATACTAGCTAGGTAACTTTCACAGCCATCTTTCAATATCCGTTGAGCCTCTAGTGAGGATATAATCGGTATTTTACTTATTTTCGGGATAGTTTTGAAGGTATACCGATCTCCATTTGAGGGTCGAAACTCAACTAATCCAGACCTACAACTTATTGTGGCATAGTGTCTGGATAACCAATCCATTCCTAATATGACTTCATATCCCTTCATGTCAATTACAACTAGTTCTACATATAACTTCATATCTCAACTAATCCAGACCTACAACTTATTGTGGCATAGTGTCTGGATAACCAATCCATTCCTAATATGAC
This sequence comes from Begonia masoniana, assembly GCA_022432975.1. Taxonomy (NCBI): domain Eukaryota; kingdom Viridiplantae; phylum Streptophyta; class Magnoliopsida; order Cucurbitales; family Begoniaceae; genus Begonia; species Begonia masoniana. The sequence goes on from CM039510.1 coordinate 27,870,719, forward strand.
TTCATATCCCTTCATGTCAATTACAACTAGTTCTACATATAACTTCATATCTCCTAAGGACACAATGTCACCCTTCACAATCTGTTCAGAATGTAAGGATTTCCCTGACGGTAACATGACACTATAAGGCCTATCAGCTGGTAAGTATCTTAACTTATGCTTACAGACAAACAGGGTTGCTATAAATGAGTGGGTGGCCCCGTGTCTATAAGTGTGTAAGCAGAAATACCACAGACCATAATTGTACTTATTATGACTGTATGCTGCACAGCATCTTCGTCCTCCATCATAGCAAAGACTCTGGGTGCTATTCTTGCTCGAATTGGGGTCTTGTGGCATGGGGCAGTCTCTAACTACATGCCCGACCTTGTCACATCTGTAGCAGCGGCCAGAGTGTAGCTTGCACTCGCCATGGTGGTTCTTCTGGCAGTTGGAGCATAGAGGGGCTAATGGTCGTTTTCCTTTTCCTTGATCATCATTTGGATTGAAGGGTCTCTTTATACCTTGCTGTTGCTGTTGTGGTCATCTGTTCTATTGCGGTTGCCATCCTTTGTTCTGACGTGGTGGCGGCTGAGCCTCCTTAATGAACTTCTTTGGCTGATCTCGCTGTGCATATGTTGTTATCTCGGCTTCTTCTAGTTCCAAGGCCTTAGCCGTCACTTCACCATATGGTATATCATGTATTCCAGCAGTCTTTACTCTCATATACAAACTCGGCTTCAATCCTTGAACGAACTGATGGATCTTGTCCTCATCATCCTCAACCAATCGGGGAGCAAACCGTGATAAAGCCTCAAACCTACATATGTAATCCGCCACAGAGCCAGTTTGACGCAAATTCATGAACTTTTTCTTCTTGCTGGCCCGAACGGTCCTATTGAAATATTTATCAAAGAAAGCAGTCTTAAACATTTCCCAGGTCATAGCTCCTGCATTAATGGTGCTCTGGATTGAGTCCCACCAATGCCTTGCACTCAGCTCTAGATGAAATACAGCATAAGTGACCCTATCTCTTCATCGACCTTGGCGTACTTGAACATATCCTCCATTTTTCGAATCCACTCCTCAGCATAAATAGGATCCGAAACTTGGCCATTAAATGTTGGGGGTCTAAGTCTATGGAAGCATTCGCCACCATGATCATGGTTTGCATTAGAGCTAGAGTTCCCATGCTCTTCCCTGGTGGTCATAAGCTGCTCGATTTGTCGCGATTGACGTATAACCAACTCCGTTAGCTGAGCAATAGTGGTACTATCCTCATTGTCTTCTCTCTATTGTCCCCTCACCATTTTGGGATTGCTAATAAAATAATCATAACATATCTTAATTTAATGACATTACTAAAATCATAAACACTTACAGTTGTTGGAGTGTACTTAGGTGGCAATCTATGCTGGGAGGCAGTCTGCAGAATCGATTTTAGAACCCAGTTTTGCTTTGATACCATAATTGTAACGACCCCAGTAGGGCCGAGACCAAACCATGACTCTTTTAGAATTGACCATATATCCTTACATTCCTTTGTTCCTTCTCTTTTTTTTTTTAAATCATAACTTAGTTCAAGAAATCACACGTGGTTCATTAGGCATCGCCCAGCAACGAAATACATTACTCATCTGCCGGCGGACACGGGCATTTCACGTGCCTAATTAAAACATCGCTCGGTCACTAAATGACAAAACATTACTTATATCATCCGGTAAAGAAAACACCTACATCGCCCGGTCACTAAACGAAAAAACATTACTTATATCATCCGGTAAAGAAAACACCTACATCGCCCCGGTCACTAAACGACCAAAACATTACTTATATCATCCGGTAAAGAAAATACCTACACCGCCCGGTGATCAAGAATCATTCACCATCCACCGATGACGTCAGCCGGATGATGTCTTCATCCAACAGAGGCATCATCTGGTGGACATGTGCAATGCACGTGACTCATTTACCTCATCCGACAGGAGACATCATCCGGTGAACAAACGACTAAATACTTTACTTACATCATCCGGTGAGTAAACACTCGACATCATCCGATGACATCAGCCGGAAGACTCAATCGTTCAACTTCTATCATTCGACATCCACCGATGACATCAGCCGGATGATACACTCATCCGACTCATATCACTCAGCAATAAAACACGATAATCATCAAGCAACTTCAACCAACAAAAAAGTACCCCAACTCTCATAGATTTCAACTTGATAGGAATAAACTTTAAACGAATAAAAATCACAGACTCATTCAGGATGCGTGAAGCGGAAGACTTAATTAAGCAGATCATTCTATAAACTTAAATCATTCCTCGAATTCAGAGGTCAAATAGACAAATCCCAACATCCCAAAGTTATAAAAAGGAATCTCATCCTATATAGCCTTCAGTCTTTCATAAACCTTACTGACTTAATGTGAACATAACTGCAGGTCAATATTGCCTGCCAGCCACAAATCTCCACCCTGAGCACCTTCCAGCAACCGAGCTTAAACATCCTCATCAACTTTGAGATCCTCACCTGAAAACTCGTCACCTATATCATGAGGTTTAACTATAAGCCTAATGCTTAGTAAGGAATGCAAACTAACATGTATTCATGAATGTACAGTTGAGAGATAACATGTTCATGATCATTTATCATTCTTGTTTCTGTTCATCGTTTTCAACATATGGATTAAGGGAGGATTTGTACCGAAAAGGGGGGTTGACACTGATTTTGATCATATTCCCTTTCGGGTCGTATTCATGGTGCCTCTTTGGACTGTGGCATGCGTCAACCCGTCCCCAACCCTCACTTAATCATGTTGTTTGAGATCGTTTTCATATTCATTCTCATATCTTGTTCATGGGGAAAACATGCTCATAAATCATTTTCATATGCTTGAGGAGTAAATCATGATGCATGACATGAATGCTCTTAAATCATCAGACTATGGAAATTATCATACTAGACAGTTAACTTCATAGACTCTAACAGAACATCACATAATATAGTTCTCAAACATCCGTAAATCATCCAAATACAAACCATCTTACTAACTTAAAACAAGCACCAACATAAGTAACAGACAATGGTTTAGATAACTTCTAATTATCGTATCAGCTTCTACCTAGCATCCTTATGATGTAGGGCCCTAATGGCCGGGAATCCTACACATTCACTTACCTGGTTTCCTTAACAACTTGAGCTCCTTTTCTTCAGACTTCTTCACCTAAAATATTACATTGTAGTAGTTAAAATAAAATTCCTAATAGACCTAATCACAAATTATCCTAGAATCTAATAACTAAAGTCATTCCCGAATCCCTTAGTCTAGTTCTCTGTGTGCAGTCTGAAATCCAAAACCAAATCAGCTAGGTTCAACTAACGATTAATCAGGGTCGGTTATATTAAATGTCCAGAATCGATTCGGAAATGCCATTACCGAACATCGATAAAAATGTTCCTATTATCCGGCCATTGAAGAATCTTGAAACATTGGGTTCTAGTTGAAAACAGAGTTCCAAACAACTACACGGCAACTACATTGACTAAATCTTACCTCGAATATAGGTTACCAGAGTGGAGGCTGGAGAAATCGATCGCCAAAGAGGGAATCGCCGGCAGAGCAAAAGCTCTGGAAGCACGGGAATCGCCGAGAGAGAATGTCGGCTACAGTGGGGTTTAAGTGAGGTTTAAGGTTTCCATTTTCTATTTATATTAATAAGATCCTTCCTAATTACCATTTTGCCACCCCAAAATTAGAAATCAAATAAACTTTGGCATTAAAATTAAATTCAAGTATTAATAATAAAGGTGACAGTTAATTCCGTTAAGAAAATCACCTGGTAGAGATTGTTCGGTGTTACATTAACTGCTTTACAAGCTTCAATTCGGGATGACAACTCAGCTAAGGAAGTTGCTGAAGAAAAATCCACTGAGCTTGCTAAAGTTGAGGCTATGACTTTCTTGTCAGATATACAACAGCAGATGGAAGATCTTAAGAAGATCCCAGGTAAAGGTCTCATGTATGTCAAGTCATCCATCAACAATAGATTTGCTACAAGTACGATGATAGACTCGGGAGCTACTCATAACTTCATTATAGAGAAGGAAGCTCACCGTCTTGATTTGAAGCTAGAAAAGAATGATGGTAGGATGAAAACAGTAAATGCAAAAGCGATGCCAGTACTCGGGATTGTAAGAAGAGTCCAGTTAAAACTCGGCTCATGGATGAGACTCATTGACTTTGTCGTAGCACGGATGGATGACTTTGATACGATCTTGGGGATGGAGTTCTTGATAGAACACAAAGCCATCCCAATACCCTCCACGAAATGTTTAATAATCACAAGTAACAACCCAACTGTTGTTCCTGCGATTCTTAAACAACCAAGTGCTATCAACATGAAGATGATTGCTGCAATGCAATTCAAGGAAAGGTGGGAGCGCAATGATCCAACCTGTATGATTGCTCTGTGGGAAACAAGAAAAAAGAAGGAGAAAACAATACACCCTGAACTTTCAAAAGTCTTGAAGGATTTCAGGAGTTCCATGCCTAATTTCTTACCCAAGACATTACCTCCACGAAGAGACATCAATCATCAGATTGAACTGAGTCAAAGATCTAAACCTTCTGCAAAGGCCCCGTATATAACAGCTATGACAGAACTAGCAGAACTGGAGAATTGGCAGAGTCTACGCAATGTTGCACAATCTTGTTTTAACTGTTAAAAGAGCTCTTCAACAGGACTGAGCCCGTTTGAAGCAGTTTGCGGAGACAACCAAGCATGCCATACACCTTAGAGCAGCCATATTCTGGAAAGAGTCCTAAAGCTTACAACTTCCCAAAGGAATGGAAGCACAATACAGAGATAGCTCGTGCTTACCTGAAGCAAACCTCTAAGCATATGAAGAAGTGGGTAGCTAGGGAACGGCTGTCACGACCCTAATACTGTACCCAATTTCCCGTATATATTTTTTTTTATCCCTACACTTTAAATAAACTTAATTAAACTTTAAGCGAAAGTCAAATCAAAATCGAAATCTAGTTTTTAAAACCATTAAACCAAAACTTAAAATCAACTATATAAAAAAAAAACAAATTAAAACTAATTTAAAACAATTCATTAAAACTATAAAACAATCGGCTAAAAGAGGGAGGGCAGAATAGTCAAAACTGTAAAAAAGAGGGCGATCGATCCCTGAGGCTAGGCAGCGATCGATCGCTAGCCTCAGCAGCGATCGATCGCTGCAGCCATCGATCGTGCCAGCGATCGATCGCTGCATTGGCAACATGGAGGGGCGATCAGTCGCCCCTCACACCCGCGCCTGATCGCCTAACTCCACTTCTTCTTTCTCTATAATTTATCATACAATGCTCTCTGGAATCCGAAATTCCAGAGAGTAAAACTCTACGTTTCTTTCACTAACCCTGCACATCATACTTCATAAATTATCACGCAACTAAACAGCTTAAACACACATCAACTTTCGTAAAAATGAACTGCGTGGATACGTTTAAAACTATCCTTTTCCTCCTGTTTTAAAATGTCCAAGCAGTTCATAAAATCAAGTTTTCAAACATTTAAAACATGTAAACATAAACCTATCAACTACCAGTTTTAAAACATCCTAAAATGTTCTAACTGTATAATTACTTTTTCTAATCTACCATCAGCCCAAAACGCCCCGATACCCTCAAAACACGTACATACTTCCCCACGGGTCTGGTCAAGCATCGACTGCGCAACACACTACTGCAAGCCATCCTCCGTCAACTGCATCACTCCTCAGGTGGAGGTATCTCATCCTCACCTAAGTCAAAGTCACCTACACCATACAGACACCTATGAGATAAAAATCTCAGCAAGTTCTAGTAAATGTAAATGCATGCTATGCATATGAGTTCGGAAATCATGCAGCATTTTCTTTATCTTTACTCTATGGGTGTCACCGAGATCTCAGCCTCCTAACCGGAGAGAGCACATCCAGCAGTCGGACTACTCTTTCAAGCTAGAAGAGGGGGGTACACGCTTGCAACGCGTACAGCCGTGCCTGAGCCCCATCTCGCATGACCTATAACTGTATAACTGTATGAGTATGCAATAGATGTGGTATTGTGACAAACCTGTAATCGGTCTTCATAATAGGTCGTGCCCCTCTCCAAGCCACATCGCCATTTTCTTTAAAACATCATGCGGAAATTCATTTTCTATGTTCTTTTAAAACACGTAATGCGTGAACAGTTCAATACGACAGAAAGTAAACATACATGATTCGTACCATCGAGATAATAAAACATTTAAAGCATAACCTATACAGAACTAATCTTAACTACCCGACCAAAACAATTTAAACATCTACGTCACCAAAACTCCTCGAGACGACTTCAACGTACGGTGTAGGCCAATCGGCCAGAGAAAATCACGAGAACTTACCTCGTGACCAAAGCAGCTCAAGCTCCGTCCACGAGTGTTGTTTGTCTGAGGCAAAATACAACATCGGCGTTAAAACGAGTTTAAGCTTCTAAACGTCCAAATTAACAAAACCTTAACTAAAGAAATTTCCTATAGCTTTGATCAAATTCATTGAGCTATCTCATAGAGCAATTACATGGTCGGCACCTCAAATCCCTAATTACGAGCTTTTCCTAAATCTCGAATTTTTACAAAATTTAGCATTCGTCCTAAATCAAGTAAATTCATCCAACAACGTCAAATACGTTCACTATATCTTAAATTACGACAAACCTATCGATTTCGAACTCAAAATCAGATTTCTAACATAAACCCTAACGAAAACCATAATTGTTCAAACTCCATAACAATCGAAATAAATGCTCTAAGATCGTAGATTCATACCTAGGGCGTCGATTGGAGGAGAAAACGTGAAGAAAACGATACGATCGGAAGACGAATCGGAGGTCGGAACATCGAAGGATCGTCGATGGCAGAGAGAAAGAGCTCTCTGGTTTTCTCGCGGCAGAGGAGAAGTGAAGAGAAAGAAAGGATTTTGTTATTTTATAATATTGATTTGACAGATTACCGTTTTGCCCTTGCATTGTTTTTATATTCGTTTCGTCGCTTGTTTCGTTAATTAACTAGCTATTCGATTCCACCAAATATCCTTATTTCACCCATAAGTCCAACTTATTATTTGAGATTTATTAAAACTGTCCGTTCACAAATCGGACCTCGTTTACTATTTTTACTAAAACGTCCTTTATATTACGAGAAACTTAATTACTCGAAATATAGCGTTATTACTCCGAAAATTCTCGTAAATTCCTTAAAATTCCAATTAATCGTTAGGATTCTAATGACGCTTTCTTTTTGCAAAACGGACTTGATTCAACATATTTACAAAAATGCCATAACATAATATATTATTAATATTTCGTACAAGCCGGGTATTACAACGGCAGCCAATGGAGTTTAAGGCTGGTGACTTAGTACTGATTAAAATGTTACCCGAACAATTTTGCTTGAGGAGCAGGAAAGACAAGTGACTCGTCAGAAAGAATGTAGGTCCTATTGAAGTCATCGAGAAGGTCGGGAGAACGTCCTACCGAGTCAATCTTCTAGCATGGTTTAGAGTTCACCTTGTCATCTATGTCAACAACTTAAAGCCCTATCATCCAGCAGACGACAACCAAGAAAGGAACGACATCTCTAGACCAAGTATTACCATCAACAACCAAAAGAAGAAAGAAGTTGAAGAAGTCTTCGCAAATCGAAGCATCAGAATAGGTCGACAAAAGTACCAGGAGTATCTCATCAGGAGAAAAGGATTAGAAGATTCTTAAGTATCTTGGAAGAAAGCAAAAAGACTTGGAGAACTCATCATAGAAGATCGAGGAATTCAAGCAGAAGTAGAGTTGACATCAGGTCGACGAAAGTACAAAGAATATTTTATCAGGAGAAAAGGACGAGGAAATTCCGAAGTATCTTGGGAGAAAGCAAAAAGACTTGGAGAACTCATCGCAGAAGATCGAGAAATTCAAGCAGAAGCAGAGTTGACGAGGACGTCAACAACTCAAATAGGGGAGAATGTCAATGTCTGGACTTGTCCAAGGCATGTTGCCTATGGCCGCCCATGCTGCTAGGTAGGTTTATTTCCTTTTTAAGTAATTCAGTTGTATTTATTTTCCTTTTATATTTCAAGAGTGACTCATCGCTACTATAGCATGTCTACTCCCGCTATAGTAGAGATGGTCCAGATTGCTCTTTAGGGGGAGAGGAATGACTACACGTAGACCCCCCTACCCACTGATGTAATTTGCTGCCAATCAATGAACAAGCTTTTTACATACACCCTCTTTATGCATACTATGCTCAATGATGCTACTTTCGATTAATATCGCTCGCTCGCTGCTTACTTGTTAGACACAAGCTCGCTCTAACGAAGTGGGCACTCGGTGCCTTCGGCACGCTCGTTGACTGACCCAGTACAAGTGTGATATTGGGTGCCGCACGGTCTCCTTACGCCCCTTGAAAGTAGGACCGTGACACTTAGCATGAACAGAGTATCTAAGAGAGGAATATGACTCTTAAAGATATGATAAGAAGTATGATTGCCAATTCTTTCTTACCAAGTCTCTATAGGTAGAGGAAATTAAAATTGTAACATATATCTTGAATAGAGTACCCTCAAAAGCACCTAACAAGACCCATTACGAATGTTGGATAGGTAAGAAATATGTTATGATAAATTTTCATGTTTGAAATTTTCCAGCTGAGGCAAGGCCTTAAAAGCCCAATAAAAGATATTGGATTCTAGTACTATTTGTTTTCGTTGGGGCATCCTGAAAAGTCAAGTGGGTAAATCCCAACTACTGGATCAATCTTTGAGACGAGAACTGTTTGATTCTTTGACGACGTTAAGTTTGTAAGGTAAGGTACTGAGTAGGACATTATTTTTAAAGAGGGAGTTGTTTCTCTTTCTACAACTGCTATTGATGTTGATCAACTAGAAATTTTGGCTAACAATGTCAATGTTCTTATTAAACGATTTCAGGAGATTACTTCTTAAGAACAATCTCAACATTCTTAAGAACAAATGTCATTAAAAAGATATACTAGAGAGAGGAAAAGTACTATTTCAGATGATTCAGTCGTATTTTTATAATAACATGAGGTTATTGATATTGAGAAAATGAAAGATGAGCCGACCAATTTCCACCAAGCCATGAATGTAGGATCGTGATTGTCTAAGATGAGGGGTGAATTAGAAATTTCTTAACCTAATCGTTTTTAACAACGCAAATTAGTTTCATATTATCTTCTTTCGTTGTATACAATTACCAACAAACACATAAAAGTAAGAGGAATGGAAAGAAATTGACACAAATATTTTTACGTGGTTCAGCCTACCCTGCCTACGTCCACGCTTCAAGGTTTCTCCCTTGAAGATCCTTTCCTTCTCCTCAATGAGATTTCTTGATCGAACTTCACGGGCGTCGATCTACATCCTTACAATTCTGGATTGAACTTCACGGGTGTCAATCCACTGCTTTCAGATTTTTACAAATTTGAATAGTAGAGCACAAAAACTACACTATCTCAAAAGTCAAAAACTCAAGTTTAGATGTGGAGAGGTGTTAACAGAGATTGTCGTGTGAGCTCGTGTGAGTTGAGAAAAAATTGATCATTTGGCAAAAAGTTCTTCTCCCGAGCTTCTACTCTTCTATATATACTCTTGTTTGTAATCTGCTTCACATTCGGAGGACTCCTTGTTTCCGTACAAAAATATGACTGTTGTGAGGAGTCCATACATAGAAATCTAGCTGTTGAGGTTTAGAGTTGATATTACTCGCGGCGGAAGTCTTCTTGATTCAGATGATGTTATTCTATTAGATGAAATCTTTATTCGGTCGACTTCGTTATTCATTCGGAAGACTTCTTGATTTCAGATAATGTTATCCATTTAGAAGACTTCTGAATTTTGGATGATGTTATCCTTTTGGAAGACTTCTTATTCGGATGATGTTAATCTGGCAGACGAAATCTTTGTTCGGACGATGTTGATCTTGTGAAGCATTATCATATTGGACGACTTTTTTATTCGGATGATGTTATAGTTGTGGACGAAGTATTTGTTCGGTCGACGTTGTTTTCGGTAGACTTTAGAATCTGGTCAACTTGGATTTGGTCGATATTGATTTTGGAAGACGTCAGAATCTGGTTGACTTGACTTTGTTCGGTATTGATTTCTGTAGACATAGAATCTAGTCGACTTGATTTTGGTCGAGATTGAATTCGGTAGACTTCAGAATCTAGTCGACTTGGTTTTGGTCGATATTGCTTTCGGTAGACTTTAGAATCTGGTCGACTTGGATTTGGTCGATATTGAATTCGGTAGACTTCAAACTTCGATCGACTTTACTTGATCCTGTTGATATATCTGGCAGATGTCTTCCAAATCTGCTTTGACAGTGGTAGATGTTCAATTGGTTCCACCATCGGTCGATGTTCATTTTGACATACGACTTAAACGTCTGGTTGGCATTATGCATACTTCATTCTTGACTACCAACACTTAATCAAAAACATTAGAAAACATAATACCCTTTTTAAAAGAGCATTCCCAATTAACTGCAATAATTAATATTATTCATTTCTTACCATCATCATTTTATATATTTCGCATTAATCACAATCATCAAAAATATAGTTAGACTTAAACATATTTTAAGTTAACAATGAATGATTCTACCTCTCAAAAGTGCATCGATGCGATGAATGAGGATTTAAAATCCATGAATGACATTGACAATTGGGATCTTGTACAATTATATGAAGGAGAGAAAACCATTAGTTGTAAGAATTTTCAAAACCAAACGGAATTCAAAAGTAATGTGGGGAGGCATATGGCAACATCATCTGTAAAGATGTTTTCTCTCTGATTTCTTTGAAAGACTCTTTAAAGATTATTATGACATTTGTAGCTCATTTTATCTTGAGCTACATCAAATTGATGCTAAGACTGTAGCAACCGGTATGTGACTTTTATTTCATGGAATTAAGTGATTTTGATTGGTTGCTTAAATAGGTTAAAGTTTGTTAGTCAATGGCATATGTGTAAATTGTGAAGCGTGTGATATAAACGGAAGGTTTAGTGAAGGATAGCCGCCACTGTTTCATTACTTTCCTTTTTCAGCTCAGCCGACTCCTCTGGCGATTTTTCTCTCTGAATCTTCTTCAACTTAAGTGAGTTCTTCCTTGACTTCTTCTTGCTGATGATTTAGGATGAATATAGGATATACATTTGATGATTGGTTTACGGTAGAATGAGTGTCTTAGGAATGCTGTGAGCGAGAGCTGAGTTCGGGTTTTGTGATGAATCGGGAATGCTCGAGGAACAGAGCTTCCAACTAGTTTCCTTAGAATTTCTAGATAGTTTAGAATGAGGTTTAGCAAAGAACTAACTAATACTCTTTCTACGGTTTTAGGTTTGAGAAAAACCCCAAAGTAGTTTGCAACCAAGCTTTTCCAAGAAGTCGGGTAAGTAGAGTATGTATGTGTCTTCAGGCCTACATCACAAAACAATTGGAATTATGCTTGTTTTGTATGTTTTCAGTATCTCAAGCATCATGTTTATGAAAGAACACGAAAAAGAATTTACATGTAATGGCATGGTAAGACATGAGTAGTTTGAATCAGACAAACTATTAAGGGAACTAATCCGCCTCTTAATCGAGTAGAGGATGTAGACTTTGAGAAAGTTGATCTGCTTCCCATCGAACAGAGGGATCAGATAAGCTATTAAGGGAACTAATCTGCCCCTTAATCGAGTAGAGGATGTAGACTTTTGGAAAATTGATCTACTTCCCATTGTACGGAGGGATCAACAGATAACAGATATAACTGAGTCGTGAAAGTAGAAACTGCATGAATAGGATTTATGATTCAGCATTTCATTTCATTATGCTCTACTTATTTAGCATTAGGCTAATAGATGAGTTTTGTGATGTAGGTGCTGAGGTTTCAACAGATGATTTCTCTGAGTTTACAGAAGGATAGGTGAAGTTGATGGAGCACAACTATGTCATAGTTTGGTGCACTGATGAGGCGGTTTAACTAATGTCAGTATGTGGAGACTTAGTGGACAAGTGTTTTGTTGAAGTATGCTGAGGATTTTAATAGCAGTAGTAGTTTTAATGTTTTAACAGTTTTGGGATTATCTTGATTATGAAAACATGATTGGTTTTTAATTGTAGTTTGCTATTCTGGATTTTTAAAAAGTTGTAGACTTATGTTATTTTGAATGGTTGCTGTTAAAATTTATAAGTTCTTTTAGTAGTCAGAGTTGTTCATTTGTTTAGAGTGTAATGGTTAATGTGTTGTGATGTTGTCGTTCGGTAGATGTGATCGGCAGATGTCGTTCGGCGGAGGTGATCGGTGGATGTTCAAAATCGGAAGATGTTTTTTGTTTCTGCTTCTACCGCTGAGACTATTTATCGATCGGTAGATGTTCAAAACCGGAAGATGTCTTCTGTTTCTGCTTCTACTGCTGAGACTATTTAGCGGAAGATGTCTTCTGTTTCTGCTTCTACCGCTGAGACTATTTAGCAGAAGATGTCTTCTGTTTCTGCTTCTACCGCTGAGACTATTTGGCGGAAGATGTGTTCAAATTTAAGACATTTAAATATTCAACACCTTTATGCCCTCGGTTCTTTTGGCCGAATGTTTCTATTATTTTAATTGTTATATAAATATTGTTTTAGTGTTTTGTTTTAACCCTGTTTGACACAAATGATTTTCCGCTGGAAGTTTTAATGTTTTTAAATAATGTCGAAATTTGACCGTTGAGTGAAGTTTAAAAAAAAAAAAGTTTTAAAATTTTCCCAGAATGTCTTAGTTCTGTTCAGTGTTATAAGTAGCGAACCGGGTTTCCAAATTTCGGGTCGTTACATTTTGGTATCAGAGACATTTTGTTAAACCGTTCAAAAGATCACTCATCAGTACCGATCATCGCATGGGAGTACTTTAACAACTGTAAGTGTTTATGTTAACCTTAGTTACTAGATATTTATAAGAGTAATTAACCTTGTCCAGGGATATAGCAAAATGGCTAGACGACCAGGGAGACCAAGAGTGCCGAGAGAGATGCCAAATTTGAGAAGTGAGGAGGATCCTAGTGTGATTAGGGAGCTGACGGCTTTGGTACGTCAGCGGTCTGAACAATTGGGACTGCTTCTGAACCGAGATGTGCAGGGGAGTGCCAACTCATGTTCTAACAATGAGCAATCGGGAGACAGATTCTGGAGATTATAACCGCCCACGTTTGATGGACAATCATCCAATCCGGTTGTTGCTGAGGGATGGCTTAGGAAAATTGAGAGTATGTTCAGATGTGCCAACATTGGAGGAGATAAAGTCACTTTGGCAACGTTTCATTTGGTTGGGATGCTCAACTTTGGTGGGAAACAATGGAGACCACCACTGATGTTCTGGCAATGTCTTGGACACAATTCAATGAGACTTTTTATGAGAAATACTTTAACAGCACCGTCTAGACTAAAAAGAAGGTGGAGTTTTTGAACTTGAAGCAGAAGGGGTCCGTGTCTGAGTACAATAGACAGTTTGAGTCCCTGTCCAGGTTTGTTGGACGCCTTGTACACAGGAATGAGGATAAGGTATTTCAATTTATGCATGGACTGAAGCTAGAGATTTACAGAGGAGTCAAGTTTTCAGGTATTAAAGGTTTGTCTTACGGTGAAGTTGTGTCCACGGCATTGGAAGTGGAAGAAGCAGAAATGAAGTGTACTGGACCAAGAGAAGCCCCACGAAAGTTTATTCAGCCACACCAACAGAGAGGGATGAAGAGGCCCAGTGAAGGCCAAGGCAGTCTGGGAAAGGAGAAGAAGGCGCAAGACACCAAGAGTTTTCCTCAGTGCCAAAATGCTCGAGATTTCACCTGGGAGAGTGCAGAATGGGTTCGGGAAGGTGTTTCAACTGTGAAGAAGTTGGACATACGTTCAAGGATTGCCTCAAGCCCAGAGTCATTCGGTGCTACAACTGTAATAAGGTTGGTCATGTTAACAGGGACTGTCCAATTTTAAAGAATGGCCCTGCTAAATTGAAGCCGAGGATATTCTCTATGATGAAGTCGGGTGATGATGATCAGCCCGCTATGGTGTCAGGTACTATATTGATCAATTCTAGCCTGCTTTTACTTTAATAGATTTCGGTGCAACTCATTCTTTTATAGCGTCTACATTTGCTGTCAAGTTAGATGTACGACCTACGCCAACTGAACATGTATTTAATGTCACGTTACCCTCTGTTGAATGCATGCACTCTAGCCAAGTGATGCTTAATAGTGTGGTGTCAGTGGGATGCATGAATCTATCTGCTGATCTCATTATCATGGAGATAATGGGATTTGATGTAATCCTAGGAATGAACTGGTTGTTTAAGCATTATGTCACAATCGATTGTAGGACTGGAGTAGTTAGTTTTCAACCCCCTAGTGGTTTGAAACATACCTTCCAAGCTTTGAAGAAGTGCAAGGAAATGTCTATTATTGCCCCTATCGATGCTAGACCTTCTCCATGCGGGGAGTATTTATGCTTTTTGGCTAGTGCTATAGACACACAGGTTGTAGGAAAATCGAGTCCTTAGAATGTCTTAATTGTCCAAAACTTCCTAGAAGTATTCCTAGATGACCTTCCCAACTTGCCGCCAGATAGAGAAATCGAGTTTGTGGTAGATGTTTACCTAGGCGTGGAGCCTATATCTAAGAATCCTTACAGATTAGCACCAACAGAGCTTAGGGAGTTAAAGAAACAATTGGAGGAACTGTTGGAAAAAGGATTCATACGCCCGAGTTTTTCACCGTGGGGTGCACCTGTTCTCTTTGTTAAGAAAAAGGATGGATCATTGCGAATGTGTGTTGATTATCGGGAATTGAACAAATTAACTATCAGGAACAAGTATCCATTACCAAGGATTGATGATCTATTCGACCAACTTTGTAACAACCAGCACCTTTGTCGGGAATCTTTTCCGTGAATATTTATGGAGTGGTTGATGGAATAAGGAGTTTATAAAAGAAAAGTAGGTTTAATGGCAAAAATTGTAATTAAAGTGAGCTGGATCGATATAAATAGAAAAAGGAAAGTCTAAAACCTCATTTAAACCCCTCCTGTAGCTGACTTTCCCCTCTGGCAATTTCCTCCTTCAACGACCGATTTCTTTCTCCTCTTTCTTCGACGATTCAAAGCTCAGGTAAGGTTTAGATGATTCATTCTTTGAGTCTTCGGTTTAGGAATGGTTATTGGTTAGGGGTGGGCAAGACCGGACCGTGGACTGAGAACCGGACCGGACCGTAGGTGTTGGTCCAGTTTTGGATGGTCCTTGACTGTTCTTGGTCCGGGACTGGTCCTCATAGCAAAAACCCCGTGGGTAATGGTCCGGTCCACGGTCTATAGTCTGAAATTCCTGAAAGACCGGACCGGACCAAGAACCCAAATTAGAATATTTTCTAATAAAAACCATTCCTGTGAAAAATATTTTTTGTTCTATGCCACCAACGAGTCTTCCATAGTTTATTGTCCTAAACTAGACCATCACATGACATTGTTACGCCATTCGAGTGCACACCAAGTTTTGTCTCTTCAAAAGTTGCCCTCTGCCTCCACTTTTTGCTCTTTTCATTAATGCTCATTATTGCTCCCAATAGTTCATAGCTACTAACATGAAAATTAAGATCTTTAAACTGATGGGTTTTATACTGTAAACGAAGCTGTCCATGTAGAGATAGTTGAGAGTTTGACTGCTATCTACTTTGAAAATTGGAGAGTTAATGCAACTGAGTTCAGCTGGGGTGGTAGGTTTCAATTCATTTTGGTGAATGCCCTGTTTTTTTTCCTAATCCAAAGTAGAAACTTTTCAGGGAAATGTGTCACTACTTGACATTTGGATAGAAAAAAGGATTTTGATAGAAGTTGTTCCTCATTTTTAGACGTTGAATTTAGTTTATCTGATGAGATTTTATTTTAATCATAGATTATTAGATTTAATTTGTTAGTTTAATATACGTTACTTTCATTTTTTATTCTTTCATTTAAAAGTACAAGTAAAGATATGTATGCTGAGTTTATTGGAAAAATTTATATGCAATTTCAGATTTTTTTGTTTTTTTATTTTTTTAAAAAAATATTCAGCATTACAATGGGAGAAACCGGGACCGGACCAAATTTTTCGGTCTGGTCCCGGTCCTTGCACGGTCCGATACTGGGATTCAGGATAAAATTCCTGAATCCCATGGTCCAGTCCAATTTCAGCTCGAGACCGGACCGGACCGGACCATGCCCACCCCTATTATTGGTTGATGTCTTAAGATTGAGAATCGGTCGATGCCAGATTCACAGCCATATCTTCGAGTTCCCTTATTTAGTGGCATTGAGGATAGGATTCTGATGTTGTCGATGTTTGGACTTTGAGAAATTTGATGTTGGTATGGATCTGGTAGTATAGACGCTAATGCCATTAATGTTAATGAAGGTTAAACTCTGCACACTAGGTGCTCAGCGAAATGCCTTAGAGGTTTAAACTAGATTCTAGGATGATTTCTTTAGCTAAAATTTTACCAGCTTTGAGTTTAGATTATTCAGGATATATTTAACATTGATGTATGAAATGTCTTAGGTGGAGAAGGATTCAAGTGAAGGCACGACATTGCTAAGGAGTCCAGGTAAGTGAGTGTATTAAGATCTCCGGCCATTAGGGCCCTACATCACAAGGATACTAGGTTGGTTTCGTCTCAAATGTTCAGATAGTGTTTATGAAATTGTCTTTTCTGGTATGATGCTTGGGTTATATTATGATATGTTATCTGATGTATGACTATTTCCATAGTCTGATGACTTAAGTGCATTCCTGTGTCTGTATTATGATTTGTCTTCCAAGAATACGAAAATGATTCTCATGATATGATCAAGAACACGAACAAGAACATGATTCTCATGATATGATCAAGAACACGAACAAGAACATGATTCTCATGATATGATCAAGAACACGAACAAGAACATGATTCTCATGATATGATCAAGAACACGAACAAGAACATGATTCTCATGATATGATCAAGAACACGAACAAGAACATGATTCTCATGATATGATCAAGAACACGAACAAGAACATGATTCTCATGAT
The DNA here is from genome assembly GCA_022432975.1 of Begonia masoniana. Taxonomy (NCBI): domain Eukaryota; kingdom Viridiplantae; phylum Streptophyta; class Magnoliopsida; order Cucurbitales; family Begoniaceae; genus Begonia; species Begonia masoniana. Next base: position 27,887,868 of record CM039510.1, read on the forward strand.
ATGATCAAGAACACGAACAAGAACATGATTCCATGATATGATCAAGAACACGAACAAGAACATGATTCTCATGATATGATCAAGAACACGAACAAGAACATGATTCCATGATATGATCAAGAACACGAACAAGAACATGATTCCATGATATGATCAAGAACACGAACAAGAACATGATTCCATGATATGATCAAGAACACGAACAAGAACATGATTCCATGATATGATCAAGAACACGAACAAGAACATGATTCCATGATATGATCAAGAACACGAACAAGAACATGATTCCATGATATGATCAAGAACACGAACAAGAACATGATTCCATGATATGATCAAGAACACGAACAAGAACATGATTCCATGATATGATCAAGAACACGAACAAGAACATGATTCCATGATATGATCAAGAACACGAACAAGAACATGATTCCATGATATGATCAAGAACACGAACAAGAACATGATTCCATGATATGATCAAGAACACGAACAAGAACATGATTCCATGATATGATCAAGAACACGAACAAGAACATGATTCTCATGATATGATCAAGAACACGAACAAGAACATGATTCTCATGATATGATCAAGAACACGAACAAGAACATGATTCCATGATATGATCAAGAACACGAACAAGAACATGATTCCATGATATGATCAAGAACACGAACAAGAACATGATTCCATGATATGATCAAGAACACGAACAAGAACATGATTCCATGATATGATCAAGAACACGAACAAGAACATGATTCTCATGATATGATCAAGAACACGAACAAGAACATGATTCCATGATATGATCAAGAACACGAACAAGAACATGATTCCATGATATGATCAAGAACACGAACAAGAACATGATTCCATGATATGATCAAGAACACGAACAAGAACATGATTCCATGATATGATCAAGAACACGAACAAGAACATGATTCCATGATATGATCAAGAACACGAACAAGAACATGATTCCATGATATGATCAAGAACACGAACAAAAACATGATTCCCATGATATGATCAAGAACACGAACAAGAACATGATTCTCATGATATGATCAAGAACACGAACAAGAACATGATTCCATGATATGATCAAGAACACGAACAAGAACATGATTCCATGATATGATCAAGAACACGAACAAGAACATGATTCCATGATATGATCAAGAACACGAACAAGAACATGATTCCATGATATGATCAAGAACACGAACAAGAACATGATTCCATATGATATGATCAAGACATGACAGATCATGACCCCCTCCCTAATCTGAATAATGAATGTGAACATGATTTCATTAAGTATGCATTTATGAGCATTCATGTATATGTTGCACTTCTTACTAAGCATTAGGCTTATAGTTTAAACCTTATGATGTAGGTGACAAGTTGGAAGGTGAGGATCTCAAACCGAATGAGAATGATAAAGTCTGGTTGTTGGATGATACTCATGGCGATAATTTGTGGCTGGGAAGTGATTTTGACCCGTGGTGTGTTGCTCGTAGCATAAGTAAGATCTAAGATACTAAAGTATAAGTAAGATAAGGTTTTTCCTATGTTGATGAATGCTGAGGTTGTCTGGTACAATGTTATGTTTTAAAGATTGCTTTTAAGATAAATGGTTTTAATCCGTCTTTTTTAAAAGTCTTCCGCTACGCGTATTCTGGTCGAGTTTATGAATTTTGTTGCATGAGTTTATGGGAATGAAGTTTGAGGTTCGTAGAAGTTAAGAATTATTTGGATGTTTGAGTCATCCGGCTGACGTCACCGGTGGATGTTGAGTGTTACTGTTCACCGGTGGATGTTGAGTGTTACTGTTGATCGGTGGATATTGAGTGTTACTGATGTTCGGTTGATGTTGGATGTTTGAGTCATCCGGCTGACGTCACCGGTGGATGTTGAATGTTACTGTTCACCGGTGGATGTTGAGTGTTACTGTTGATCGGTGGATGTTGAGCGTTACTGTTAATCAGTGGATGTGTTCTGTGGATGTGAGCAGTAGAAGTGAGCGGTGGATGTGAGCGGTGGATGTCGTCTGCCGAGTTAATGATGTCACGTGGGTAACACGTGGTCTGAGCGGTGGATGTATTCAGTGAATGTGAGCGGTGGATATGTTTTGGTGAATATGAGCGGTAGAAGTGAGCGGTGGATGTGAGCGGTAGATGTCGTCTGCCGAGTTAATGAAGTCACGTGGGTAACACGTGGTCTGTGGATGATAAACTTAAATAAGTCTATGGGTTGAGTTCAGTGGGTTTAAGATTTTAGTCGATGTTGTTTAAGTTATATGTCCGCGAGTTTTCGAAAATATATATAACCTTAAATTATTTATGATCCGAGTCTAGGATTTATGGTGTCACGAGGAAAAATGAAAAGTTTTATGTCATGGAATGAAACTAGAAGTAAATGTACGTCAAGACAATACCCATGGCGGCCCTGACTAGGTTAGGGTCATTACAATTATGGTATCAGAGCGACCCGGGTTTTAAAATCGGTTCTGTAGACTGCCTACCAGCACAAATCACCGCATGAGTACTATCCAACAACTATAAGTGTTTACGATTTTAGTAATGTCATTTAAAGTTAAGATGTGTTTGATGATTATGACTTGTCATGTGCTATGTTATGATACGTGATGTATTGTTCGTTCTTATAGTATGTCATTCCTTTATGTACCCATGTCCATGCATCGTGTGCACGTTTTATATGACCAAGATAAGAACATGAAATGTATATGTAAGTATGTTTACGTTTATGTACGTGAAGAATTCGAAGTGATTTAATTGGATATTGCCTTAATGTGAAATAAGTATTGATTGTAATTAATATTTTGTCGTTAGATTACGGGTTTGTAGGATCATTGTTGCCAAATAATAGGCAGAGAGTATTTAGAATTGTTATGGTTATTTTCCCTTGGAGTGAAAGGATCTACAAGGTTTCTTTTGGACAAGGATAAATTTAAAGGATGTCTAGGCTAACTCATGGATAAAATGATGACCTCTAATAATAGGACGCCCATGGTATATATGAATATACACTACAAGAAAAATTTATTAAGATATTGTCAGAATGTAGGATGGGTACAAACTAGTGCTCATGAGGTAACGAATAAGATCATATGGTCAAGGACTACTCGAGGTAGTAAAGGAGCTGGACGAAAGTTTTTCCAAGGATTTGCTCTTATGGAAGTTGGTGTCGCTTATCAGTTTACAGGGATATTAGATACGACGTTATTTTAGAAATGAGATAATTGTGTTAGAATACTTAAGGGAGAATGATTACAAGAGAAGCTAAGGGAAAGAAGGGTGTTATAACATACTTTATGGTATGGTGGGACGACTTAAAGAGGGTGAAGTAATTATCTCATACTTATCTTTTTCTGAAATTATAAGTACTCCCTATAAAGCTATGTAGCTAAGATCGGAGATCAAGGCACTGTTTAGGCGTGTTCGTGTTGACCATTACACGAAAGGGAAAACAAGGAGATCAATCAGAGTTAGAGAATTAATAAATTTCGAAGACATTTAAGGGACCAGAGAACTTTATATTAGGAGATACTCAAATTACTAGAACGAGCCGTTTCCCTAGGAAATGAGTTCTGCCTTTAAAAAAAAAACATTCGGGGGAAAGCTAAGCACCTTAAATTGAAAGTCATGTTTAAAGGATTAACGCCACAGGGTGATGTTAGAAGAATGACGAATCGGTGGGAGTGGGTACCAATTATAGGAAATGTAACAAAGTAAGGGATTGTAAACTCTGTTGGTTTATGAGTGTCGGAGTTAACAGATGAGTCTATAGTTAATACAATTGAGTTAAGAACCACAGACATGGGACTTACTTCCAAGATGGAGGTAGGAACATCAATGTTCGGAGAACTATAAAGACAAACCGTAACGATGTGATGTTTCCAGGTTTGAGAATTATAGGAAGATAAGTTTGGGGTAGTATATCCAAGTGCAAAACTACTTCTACAACCTAAATTGCAATATACCATGAACTTAAGAAAGTAACAACTTTAGCTCCTAGTCGGATCTGTTAAGATCATGAGAGTAGTTTGATAATATAGTTGAGGATTATGGCAATGGGGACTTTAGATGTGAAACCCACAGTGAAACAATTATAAATGAAGAATTTCTTGAGGAAAGTATGTGACTTTGGATGCTATGGATGAAGTAGTTTATGAGAGAATGTTACTAGGGAAGTGTAGAACTTGAGTTGCCATACACCATGACTAAGGTTAAAGTTGGGGAACTTATGTATGGGATTGGGTTACAACTCAGAGTTATTTGAAATCACTTGGTTGACCCGTGGTGAGGTATAGGTGTTTGACGTGGGGCACACATGTTTTGAGGTATACGGATGTATAGGATTGAGTTAGAAGAATTGTAAAAAGTTTTAAAACACTTTGGTATGGAAAAGTTAGGAATAAATGAAAGTTTTGTGTGTATGTTTTCAAGAAGGTTTGGGCAGGTGATTTTGGGGTTGATGATAAGTATAAGATTATGCTACCCATTTTCGTACATAAGTGATTAATTGGGTGAGTAGGTGATGTAACGAGATAAAAGATTTTGAGAATTTTAGAGGATTTGGATAAAGGTTGTAAACCTACCCACGACAAGTTTACTAACAAGGAAATTATTGGATGGAAACAAGTAAGATATTTAGAACTTGCCTATAAGGAATTATAGGTAACAGACTGGTTAGTAATTTTCGAGGGAATCCTTGCGTGATATTAGGAGTAAGTGTAGGGCATTGTTAATTAACGAGGTGTTTTTGTTGAGTTTGATTAGGGATTGGAAACCCCAATCGAGGGGTCTGAACTTTCCCCTTTCATTCGTTGGCTGACTTTAGAAGTTGGCTGACAATGGACGTTCGCTAGCTTTGGTCGTTGGCTGGCTTTGGACGTTGGCTAGCTTTGGACGTTAGCTGGCTGTGGACGTTCGCTGGCTGTTTGGTCGTTGGCTGACTTTAGAAGTTGGCTGACTATGGACGTTAGCTGGCTGTAGACGTTTGCTGGCTGTAGACGTTAGTTGGTTTTGGACAAAACGAGCGAGGTGGACATAATTATGGAAACTAGTGGACACAATTATGGAAACTAGTGGACACCTTGAAAACGTATAAGGGTAGATTTAAGTGTTTAGAGCCCTGAGTACGAGAATGACATTTGAGTGGCTATTGAAAAATTATGATTAAAGAACGTATGAGTGATTAAATTAAGAAATACGTAAATAGGAGGATTTAAAACCCAAGGAATTACTAGAAATCCTTATACGGTAGTTAACCTAAATAAGGTCAGAGAGCTGAAGTATGATTTTAACAAGATGTATAGCTGAAGAAAACATCGATTATAAGACCTTGGAGTCAGCTTTATTTGGATATTGAGGGTTTAAAATCAACACTGATCAAGAAACCTGAACATAAGGCAAAAAAAAATTAGATTGGCTAGGAAGTTTAGCTTGTGGATGATTAATTGGAGATTTAGGAACTTGTTAGTACATGATGCATAAGCGAGGACGTGTTAAGTCAAATTGAAAGTAGTGAATACGGTTATGAGACCAATGTCGGTTAATGCAATCTTGGAAATTTTAGTTTAGAGCCGTAGAGATTGATCTCAACTTCAGATAGAATCTTAGTTCAAAATTTCAAAGAGTACTGAATGATTATAAATTGAGAGGGGTGAGACCACTATGCTGGGCAAATTTTGAGGAGAAAATTTTGTTTAAGGAGGGAAGGATGTAACAACCAGCACCTTTGTCGGGAATCTTTTCCGTGAATATTTATGGAGTGGTTGATGGAATAAGGAGTTTATAAAAAAAAAGTAGGTTTAATGACAAGAATTGTAATTAAAGTGAGCTAGATCGATAAAAATAGAAAAAGGAAAGTCTAAATGTTCAATCGAAGCTCCTCACACTCCATATCTTTCTGCTGAGCTTCACGTATCTTATTCAGAATAGTCGGCCTGAGAGAAATGTTGGTGAGCATACTGGACAACTCTGCCACAATCTCCACATCAAACTTCTCAATCTCAGACCGCAACGTAACCAACATTGTAACACCCGACAACTTCAACCAGGTGACTCCCTAACTGTATTAACGGTCATGAACATTCAATCTTCACGGTTTAGAGTTTTATATCAAGAATAATTAATTTCATGTGGATTTAAACTAGGTTGGGTGGCAAAGTTGTAATAATGGAGGGAGATGACCACTATATAAAGAAAAAAGAAATGTTTTAAACCTCACTTAAATCACTGTAGCCGACAACTTCCTTTTCGGCGATTTCTTCTCTCCCAAGCTCTTGCTCTCTGCTTTCAGCATACTCTCTTCAACGATCGGTTTTCTCTGCCACTACTCGACTACTCTGTGCCAGAGGTAAGCAATAGACAACGTAGCTATCTGTTAGTTCGTTAGCCCTGTTTTCTACTTGGCATTGGAGTTTTGGGTTTTTCAATGGCCGACTAATAATAAGAACATTTGAAATCTGAGAGTGGGAATGACTCTTAGCTATTAGACCCTAGGATGACTTGTGAGTATAACTTTTAGGATTGTGTTTTAACTACTGTAATGTAAATGTTTTAGGTAAAGAAGTCTGAGGAAAAGGAGCTCTCATTACTAAGGACACCAGGTAAGTGAATGTATTAAGATTTCTGGCTAATAGAGCCCTACATCGTGGGAGTACTAGGTTGTTTTAGATGTCTAATGTTTACCTTATGATAATGAGCTTGTCTGCACTTGAAGGATTGATGAATGTTGTGAGTTATACTATTTGATGACCTGCTAGTGAATGTGAAGTTGTCTGCTCTGATATGATCCTTGTCATAGTCTGATGGGTTAAAAGTTCTCATGTTCATGCATCATGAATGTTTCTCAAGCATAAGAAAATGTTTTAATGCATGTTTTCCATGAACAGGATATGTATGTATATATGTATATATATAAGATTTATGCAACGTGGACTAAGTGAGGGTTGGGGGCGGTTCAGCGTATGTCACAGTCCAAAGAGGGACATATGAATACGACCCGCAGTAGGGAACAAGATCAAACTCACTGTCGAACCCCCTTTACCGGCACAAATCCTCTCTTAATCCACACAACCTAAATGAAGAATATGATCAAAGACTATGAATGATGAATATGGTCAATGACTATGAACGATGAATATGATCCATGACTATGAACGATGAATATGATCTATGACTATGAATGATGATTACGAGCAAAGATATGAACAAGAAAAGACTTATGAGCATGTGATTTTCCCAAATTATACATTCATGCATCCATGTTAGCGTTGCATTCCTTACTAAGCATTAGGCTTATAGTTAAACCTTATGATGTAGGTGAAGAGTTAGCAGGTGAGGATTTCCAGTCCAGAGATGATGTTTAAAGCTGGTTGCCAGAGGATACTCAGTGTGACAGTGAAGGCTGGATAGGCGATTAAGTTCCCTGGTTATACTCATAGTAAGTCAGAAAAGTTTATGATAAACAAATGACTAAGTAGAACAGGATTTCTTATAACAATGGGATTTGGATTTGAAGGGTTTGTCTTTAGAGTCTGAATACGATATTAAGGATTATCGAATGGTTTGTTTTGCTTAAGTCTTCCGCTATGCGTATGTTGAATGAGTTTATGATCCTTACTCTTTGAGGTTTATAGTTACTAAGTTAAGAATCGGATGAGTTGTGATATGTTCTATCGGATGAGTTGTGATATGTTCTATCGGATGAAGATGTATGATGATTATAGTGTTTTACTGCCGTATGATAGAAGCTGGATGAGGCAATCATCCGGCTAACGTCATCGGCGGATGTCAAATGATGGGAGTTGAACGATTGAGTCTTCCGGGTGACGTCACCGGAAGATGTAGTATGACGTCACCGGAAGATGTAGTTTGTTTCCTCGCCCGACGATGTAAATGTTAATTTGTCGTCTAGCGTTCGGTGGATGAAGTGTATTTCTTCACCGGATGCTGGGAATGTTATTTTGTCGTCTAGCGTTTGGTGGATGAAGGGTATTCCCTCACCGGATGATGTATACGGTATTTTGTCGTCTAGCGTTCGGTGGATGAAGGGTATTCCCTCACCGGATGATGTATAGGTATTTTGTCGTCTAGCGTTCGGTGGATGAAGTGTATTCTTCACCGGATGATGTAAATGTTAATTTGTCGTCTAGTGACCGGATGATGTGAGTATTCTCTTATTGTTTAATGTTCAGGTAATGTTTTAAGTCGGTCACGTGAGGCACACATTTCCACCGGTCGATGTAGGGTAAATATGAACATCTAGTGGAGAATGTTCGGGACCGGGCGATGTCTTTAATTAGGCACGTGCAATGCCCGTGACCACCGGCAGATGTCTATTGCTGGTTGAGATCAGATGTGTCGCGTGGCGGACACGTGATCATAGGTCGATGTGAGTCTATAACTCTATCGGTGGATGCAGATCAAGAGATGTTTAAAAGAAAAAAAAAAGAGAAAATAAAGAGGGAATAATATTAACACTTATAATGAATAAAGTGTATGGAAGCAAGAATCAAATGATTAAGAGATCAAGTAAAGAATTTGTGTGGCGATTCCGTTGGGGTCATTACAATTATGGTATCAGAGCAAAACCGGGTTCTAAAACCGATTTTGTACACTGCCTTCCAGCACTGACTGTCACGTGAGAACACTCCAGCAACTGTAAGTATTTATGATTTCAGTAAATGTCACTAAGTTAAGATGCATTTATAATTATTTGTCTAGGAATCCCAAAATGGTTAGAGGTCAGCAGAGAGAGACCAATGAGGATAGCAATGCCATTGCTCAGTTGACAGAGTTGGTCATGCGCCAATCTCACCAGATCGAACGACTGATGACTGCTAGAGAGGAACAAGGCAACTCCAGTACTAATGCAACTCATGATCATGGGGGTGAGCGTTTCCACCGGCTTCGACCCCCGGTGTTTAATGGACATGTTTCAGATCCTATTTATGCTGAGTAGTGGGTTCGAAAGATAGAAGACATGTTTAAGTATGCAAAGGTTGATGAAGGAGATAAGGTAACATATGCTGTCTTTCATTTGGAATTAAGTGCAAGGCATTGGTGGGACTCGATCTAGAACACCGCTAATGCCGGAGCTATGACCTGGGAAATATTTAAGACTGCCTTCTTTGACAAGTACTTCAATAGGACTATTCGGGCCAACAAGAAGAAGGAGTTCATGAATCTACGACAAACTGGCTCTGTGACGGATTACATATGCAAATTTGATGCTTTATCACGATTTGCTCCCCGAATGATTGAGGATGATGAGGACAGGATTTACCAATTTGTTCAAGGACTGAAGCCGAGTTTGTACATGAAAGTAAAGACTACTGGGATACACAATGTACCTTATGGTGAAGTGACGGCTAAGGCCTTGGAGCTGGAAGAGGCGGAAATGACAACATATGCACAGCATGAGCAGCCAAGAAAATTCACGAAGGAAACTCAGCCGCCACCACGTCAGAACAAAGGTTGGCGGCCGCAACAGAACAGAGGACCACAACAACAACAACAAGGTATAAAGAGACCCTTCAACCAGAATGATGACCAAGGAAAAGGGAAGAGGCCTCTGGCACCCTTATGCCCCACCTGTCAGAAGAACCACCCCGGCGAATGCAAGTTGCGTTCTGGCTGCTGTTTCAGATGTGATAAGGTTGGACATATAGTCAGAGACTGCCCCATGCCGCCAGATCCGAACCGTGCAAGGGTAGCACCTAGAGTCTATGCAATGATGGAGGATGAGGAAGCCGTGCAGCATACAGTCATAACAGGTACCATTATGATATGTGGATTTGCTGCTTACACACTTATAGATACGGGAGCCACACACTCGTTTATATCAACTTTGTTTGTATGCCAACACAACTTAGAAATTTTACCAGCCGAAAGGCCATATAATGTTATGTTACCATCAGGGAAGTCCCTACATTCTGAACAGATTGTTAAAGGTGATGTTGTGTCCTTAGGAAGTAAGAAACTATATGTTGAACTGATTGTAATTGACATGAAAGGGTATGAGGTGATATTAGGAATGAATTGGTTATTTAGGCATTATGCCACGATAAGTTGTAGATCTGGGATGGTTGATTTTCGACCCCCAAATGGTGATCATTATTCCTTCCAAGCTATTTCTAAGATAAGCAAAATACCGATTATATCCTCACTAGAAATTTACCGGTTACTGAAAAATGGTTGTGAGAGTTACTTAGCTAGCATAATGGATGTTCAGGTGAAGAATAAGATAGAGTTACAAGATATCCCCATAGTCCGAGAGTTCCCTAAGGCATTCTTGGATGATTTTCCAGGATTACCACCTGATAGAGAAATAGAGTTTGTAATAGATACGTACCCTGAGGCCTTACCGGTATCTAAGAATCCTTATCGGATGGCACATGTTGAGCTAAAGGAGTTAAAAGTCCAACTACAGGAATTAGTAGACAAAGGATTTATACGCCCTAGCAGTTCCCCTTGGGGTGCACCTGTCTTATTTTTCAAGAAGAAAGATGGTTCCCTTAGAATGTGCATAGACTATAGGGAGCTAAATAAGTTGACAATCAAGAATAAGTACCCCTTACCTCGGATTGATGATTTGTTTGACCAATTGCAAGGAGCAAAGGTGTTTTCAAAAATAGATTTATGTTCGGGTTATTACCAACTGAAAGTTAAGGAAGGAGATTTACCAAAGACAGCCTTCAGAACCCGTTATGGACACTACGAATTCTTGGTCATGTCATTTGGACTGACCAATGCACCTGCAGCCTTTATGGACTTAATGAATTGAGTGTTTCGTGAGTATTTGGACAAATTTGTAATTGTGTTCATAGATGATATCCTGATATTGTAACGACCCCAACCCCGTAGGGCCGTCACAGGACTTGACTTTACATTGTCATAACTTTTACCTAAGCCCTCGTGTTTACGCATAAAATTTTTTTTTTTCACTCGACACTATAAAATAAACCGAACCTAGACAATTGACCCACCCCTAACAAACTTTAGGGTCTAACTTTGACTTAAGCATTTTGAGCGTAAAACATTTCGACTTTTAAAACATTTAAAACTAGACTAAAACCATTAATAACTTAAAACAATTAACAATTAAAGTAAGATCAATTAAAACAAAACACTCATTCGTCGATCATCAAAACACGACGCTAATATAACCTATACTTTCGGGAAGAACTCAAGAAAACGAACTGCATGGATCGCTCTAAAAATCGAGCGTATCCTTACCTGTTTTAAAATAACCAAACAGTTCCAGTATATTTTTAAAATTAAGACTCCACATTCTAAACGTTCTACTTCCACTACATTTACATCAAAACTCAACCTTTCATACATTTTTCTATCAAATCATCTGATCCACATCCTTCAACATTTTCATACTTTCACAAACAAAACTCACACGTAGACCTACTAACAATAGACTCGTACTCATACTAACCACGGACACATACTAACCACGGTCGGAATCGCCCTAACAATATTGCCGGGTTGCCACCATGGTCGTACTCCAACAACTGCGTCCGTAATCCTAGCATGCTCGTGAAAACTCACCGTACCTGTTCTTCTGCACCTACATCACAGAACTCAAACTATAAGCCTAATGCTTAGCAAGTAGTGACAATATGAATTAAAAATATTTTACTTAACATATGCAGTTTCTACAGTTTCATCATACATAATCATTTCGTTTCAGTTTATATCGTTTCCATCATACATAATCATTTCGTTCCCATCATACATAATCATTTCGTTCCCATCATACATACATGTAATCCTCTACCAATGGAGGGCGGATTAGTTTCTCCATCTCTAGACGTTCCACAACTTCATCTGAAGGGTGAACCACTTCCTTCAGACGTTCTATATTTTCTGGACGTTCCACACTTTACATTTGAAGGGTGAACCACTTCCCTCAGACACTTTACATTTTCGTTTTACATCGTTGTCGTTTCTACGTTCAAATCGTGAAAACATATGCTAAAACATTTTTGTACTTTGTCTAAAACATGATGCATGAGAAAGCTAAACATACATAGAAACATGCAGCATAACCTAGCGTTCCGTGATGTAGGCCCGAAGGCAACACGCATGCAACACTACTTACTTGACGTCCTTAGTAATTCGTCTCTATCTGAAATCTTAACCGTGGAACCTGAAAAATCCAAATATCAAAACATTGCATTAGAACTCGCTCGGCATAACTAAACTCTCATTTTCGTGAAAACATCTTAAACTACTATTTCTAGCCTAATCTAACTAAAATCTAACTAAATGGGCCACTATTTTGGGTTCGGTAGAAACTGACCCGAAACTTCAAACGCGCATAACTTTTGCGTCGGTTATCAGAATCGAACGATTCCAGCGGCCACGTATTCCTCTAATAACCTATTTTAACCTGCCAAAAGGAATTTTAAAACAAACGACTGTAACTAGGTCAATTATTGCAAAACCCGATTCTGCCCTTTACCCGGAATTTCCCCTTTTTTAGTTTTTCATCAATTCTCATCTAATTCTTTACCAATCTATCATATTCTAACGTATTAAGCATAAATTAGGGTTTCCAATTTCAAAAACCCAAAAACCAGATTTCCCCCTCACGGTTTTCTCCCTGAAAACCGAGATACCACAGCCCACCGGCAAACACTCGCCTCACATCCGTAATTCCCCCACATTTTCGTCACAAATCGACCAAAGAATCGACCCAACTCGTGGGCCACTCCACGGCCGAGCAACAAAGAGAAAATAGGGAGGAACTACCTATTTTCGGTCGGGTCTGGCGCGAAGATAGCCGAACCGAGCTCTGGCTTCAGCTCGCCAGAGTTCCCTCGTCTGAACGATGGTCGGAAACGCCTGGTCGCCGTCGAAGGGAGGTCGCTCGCGCTCTTCACTCGGCGTCGGGAGCTCGGGCCGAAGGGAAACAGAATGGCTTCTTCGTGAAGCCATTCTGTTTTTCTATAAAAAAATTAGTTTATTTTTATTTTATTTAATCTTTTGTTATTTTATTTATTTATCTAAAAACAAATTACTAAATCGCCCTCTCGTAATTTCGGCCATTTCGAATTTCATTCAATCTCGTTATTAAATCATAACCCACGGCTTAATTTCACTGGAAATACCCGAATCTAAATTAATTAACCAATTATGTTAACCAAACTTATTCACTTTTCTTTTAAGTTACTTAAAACAATTATTTATTAAACAATTACCTATCATTTTATTTTCTCTTAAAAATCCCGGGTGTTACAGATATACTCACGGACTGAAGCTGGCCATGCAGAGCATTTAAGAGTAGTTTTGACGACATTAAAGGAGCACCAGCTCTATGCCAAATTGTCCAAGTGTGAATTTTGGTTGGACAAGGTCAATTTTCTTGGTCATGTAGTTTCTGCTAATGGCATATTAGTGGACCCGACCAAAATTCAGGCAGTAAAGGATTGGTCACAACCAAAGAATGCTAGTGAAGTCCGCAATTTCCTTGGATTAGCAGGCTATTACAGAAAGTTCATCAAAGGATTTTCTATGATAGCTAAGCCCCTGACGAATTTGACAAAGAAGAACAATAAGTATTTTTGGACTGAAGCTTGTGAGGATAGCTTCCAGACATTGAAGGTGAAGTTAACAACAGCCCCGGTATTGACCCTTCCAACCGAAGAAGGAAAGTTTAGCGTATTTTGTGATGCATCAAAAGTTGGTTTAGGCTGTGTTTTGATGCAAGAGGGAAAAGTTGTAGCGTATGCCTCTAGGCAGTTAAAGAGTTATGAACAGAACTATCCCATCCATGATTTAGAATTAGCCGCTGTTGTTTTTGCCTTGAAGATATGGAGACACTATTTATATGGACAGCAGTGTGAGGTGTTTTCTGACCATAAAAGTCTGAAGTACCTCTTTACACAAAAGGAATTGAACATGAGACAGAGACGTTGGTTAGAATTTGTTAAAGACTATAACTTCGAAATTAAGTATCATCCAGGCAAGGCTAATGTTGTAGCCGATGCTTTAAGCAGAATGTCAACGACAATGCAACCCGCACTATCAACCATGTCTATACCTTTGAGGACAGAGATTCAGAAATTGGAGTTGGAGATAGTTCCAGAGTTGTCAGCTTTGCTCGCAAAATTGACCATTCAACCGACGGTTCTGGAAAAGATCAAAGAAGCACAACAGAAGGACTCAGAGGAGAATAACGGTATGATGAACAAGGTGAAGGATACCACCTCCGAGTTTAGTCTTTCCAAGGATGGGATTCTGAGGTTTAGAAATAGATGGTATGTCCTTAATGATGAAGGATTACGTAAGTTAATCTTGGCTGAGGCGCATTCGTCTCCCTTTTCTGTACATCCTGGTAGCACCAAGATGTATCGAGACCTGAAGTTACTCTATTGGTGGCCAAACTTAAAGAGAGATGTTGCTAAGTATGTAGAGTCATGTTTGGTTTGCCAACAAGTTAAAGCCGAGCACCAACGTCCAGGAGGTACCCTTCAGCCTTTACATGGGGGCCGAAAAGTCACAATCCCGCATCGACAATTGATGGTGGCGAAGTGCTGTGAAAGCCAGTCCATCCCTAAGATAAGATCGTACCGCTCTATGCTCATAACTATCAGACAAGCATAAATGGTAGTATCCCCCACTGAGACGACATTGCCCTGGAAAATACGATCTGAATACATATGCTCTCCTGAAGGTAGCATTACTCTATACTCAAACTCTACTAACTCAGACGCTAACCCCAATCTAGCCATGCAAGCAGTTGAAATAAAAGATTGCGTAGCTCCAGTGTCTATCAGCGAAAATACAGCTACGCCCATAATCAATATAGTACCTACTATCATGGAAGGCTGAGCCTCATCGTCGATATCACCAGTCTTGATAAATGCAAAGATCCTCGGCATAACCCTCCTCTAATCTGTGCTTAACTGCTCACGGCTCTACTTTGGGAAATCTTTAATGAAATGGCCAACTACTCCACACCGATAACACTTATTCGTGCCCATTATGCACTCTCCACTGTGCTCTTTCTGGCACTTAGGGTACCAAGGCATTTGAGAAGCCCCTTGTGCCTGTTTTTTCCTTACCTCGATCGTTGCCTCCCTCTAAAGGCCTTTTAACGCCCCGTTGTTGTTGCTGTGGCTGTCCTCTCGGCTGCCAGCCCTTATTTCTGAGCTGAGGGTGGATCTCTTGAAAGAAGCCTTTAGCTCGCTCTCTTGGTTTTACATAGCTTGATTCAACGACCTCAATCTCAAGTGCTCTGCCCACGATCTCGTCGTAGGATACATTCCGCACCCCTGATATTGTAAGACTTTTCCAAATTTCCTGACCAAGCCCTTGCATAAATCTGCGTACCTTGTCCTCGTTAACACTAACCTGACGTGGCGCGAATCGGGACAGGGCCTCAAACTTTCTCACATATTCGGCAATCGAACCAACCTGCCGCAATTGCATGAACTCTACCATCTTCGCCTCTCGCACTGTATGGCTGAAGTACTTGTCATAAAACACCATTTTGAACCGTTCCAAACTCATTATCGTCACGTCGGTGGTTGCCTTGATAGAATCCCACCAAAATCGGGCATCCAGTGCTAAGTGATAAGTCACCAACGTAACCTTCTCTCCGTCCTCAATGCTTGCGTAGGACAGCATGTCCTCCATGGTTCGAATCCACTCCTCGGTTGAAGTGGAATCCGTAGATTTCCCGTTGAACACGGGGGGTTGGAGCTTCTAAAATCTCTTCATCTCTCGATTACCCGGAGTCGCTGTCTCTCGAGCTCTAATGCCCTACCGGTCGATCAAGGTGCCCAACTGTTGGGACTATCTCTCCATTTGTTGAGCCTGTCGCTCCATGTGTTGGGACTGTTGGGCAATGAATCCCTTAAGCTGATCTATCGTATCGTCTCGGTCATCTCGATCATTCTCTCGACGCACTATATTTATATAATTCCTATAAAAGTTAGAAAAAAATAATCCTAAGAAATCGAAATCAAATAAAGCTTTTAAACATACTTACAGTTGATGAAGGATGTCCGCGTAGTGGCTGTGCAGTCGAGCAGTCTACAGAACTGATTTTAAAACCCGGGAGCTCTGATACCATAAATGTAGCGACCCTAACACTGTACCCTTATTTTCCCGTATTATTTTTTTTTATTCTTATAAACCTCGTAACATTTGAGCGGAATTAAATTGTAGACTCAATAGTTAAAAATCGTTCGGAAACTAGTTTTAAAACCCCTTAAATAAAAACTTAAATCAATTAATAAAACAATTTATAATAAAGAAACATCGGCCAACAATTGGAGGGGCAAAAGGGACATCTGTCCCGTAAAAGGTAGGGGCGATCGATCGCCCCAATGCCAGGTGATCGATCGCCCATTGCAAAAACTGAGGGGCGATCGATCGCCCCTCATTGTGGCGATCAATCGCCCATATAAAATTTTAGGGGCGATCGATCGCCCCACATATGGGCAATCGATCGCCCCACTCTCTGGAAAATCCAGAGAGTGGCAATCGCCTACCGATCGATGGTGATCGAACGGCAGGTTCTCTGGAATTTCCATTCCAGAGAGCCACCCTTTTTCCTGTTTTCTTCCTCCCCTGCACACAACTTCACAATTCATCACTTCTTCACCAATAAACACAATAACATCATAACTTAAACTCAACCAAAACGTATCCTAAACTCAAGTAACTTGAAACGAACTTTACGAAATCCAACTGCGTGCATAGCTCTAAAACTCGAGCATATCCATGCATAACCTAAAACGTCTCCAAACCTTTCTAAAAAATCCAAATAAAACTTAGTAAAACGTTTTATAAAACAAGTTTATCAAAACATCAAAACATCTTTTATCAACTAACCAGATTCCAAGCACCCTAATATGTTCAATCTATACAATTTCTTCTACGACCTAATTATCGTGTCCCCAAAATACTTAAGTACATCCCCACGGGTCAAAAGGCGCATCGACTGCCCAGCACACTCCCACGGGTCATTCTCTTTCAATTGCATCATTTCTCGGGTTGAGGGATCTCGTCCTCACCTATATCAAGATCACCTACACCATACAGACAATCTATGAGCTAAAGGCTCAGCAAGTTTCGTAAATGCAATGCATGTTGTGCATATGAGTTCGTAAATCATGCTACATTTTCTTATCATTACATAGGTTGTCACCGAGATCTCAACCCGCTAAATGGACAGGGCACGTCCGGCGGTTGGACAACCCTTTCCACCTAGCGGAGGGGGGTACATGCTTACATACGTACAGCCATGCATGAGCCCCACCTCGCATGACCATATAACATACATGGGTTCTTATTAGATGCGGTAGTGTGACCGGCCCTTCTCAGCCTTCACAATAGGTCAATAGCCCCTTTTCGGGCCACATCGCCATTTTCTTTAAAACATAGTGCGAAAATTCATTTTCCATGCATAATTGAAAAGACGTGATGCATGAACAATTTATAACGTAATATAAACATACGTACCATCGAGACAATAAAAACAATTAAAAGCATATCCTATAAAAGAACTAATCCTAACTACCCAACCAAAGCGTTTAAACAAACAAATCCACAATAATCCTCGACGCGACCTCGATATACGGTGTAGGCCAATCGGCCAGAGTAAGTCACGAGAACTTACCTCGTGTGCGTTGAACTTCCAGCTCCGTCCACGAGCGTCGTTCGCCTAAGCAATTCATAACAGTTATCGTTAAAACGCGTTTGAACCATTAACTTCCAAATTAACGAAATCCTTAACTAAGAAAATTTCTAAATTTCTAACTTAACTAATCGAGACATTTTAACCAAACAATTAATGCTCGATACTTCGAAACCACCATTAACGAGTTTTTCCAAAAACCTGAAAATTCATCAAACCCTAACATTTGTCCTAAATCGGTTAACTTTGTCCAATAACGCTCAATACGTCCTTTATATCCACAAACACAGTAAACCTATAAATTTCAAACCCTAAATCACGTTTTTAACGAAATCCTAAATGAATCCCAAATCGTTTTTGACTCCGCGAAACTAAGAACTAAAGCCCGAAACGTTAGAGACTTACTTAGAATCGTGAGGGAAGAAGAAACACGAAGAAACTTTGAAGATTGGGGGATGGATCGTCATCGGAATGGAGAACGCCGTGAGGAAAGCTTCGTCGCCTGAGAGTTTCGCCAGAGAGAAGGAGAGGAATCGTGAAAATGAGGGAGAAAAGAGAAAAATGTTATTTTTTATTAAAATTTCACTTGGCAAATTACCATTTTGCCCTTCCTTTAATTTTCTATTTGTTTCGTCCTTTGTTTTGTTATTTAGCTAACGATTCGGTTTCTCCAAACTTTCTTATTTCACCAATAAATTCAACTTATTACTAGGGGTTCCATTAAAACTGTCCGTTCGCAAAACGGACCTCGTTTACTATTTTTACCACAACGTGCATTAAATTACGAGAAACGTAATTCTCTTAAAATTAGCGTTACAACTCCTAAAATTCTCGAAATTTTCTTAAAATTCATATTAATTATTAGGATCGTAATAATGCTTTCTTTTCACGAAACCGACTTAATTTGACATAATTATGAAAATGCCATTATACATATATAATTACAAAATCCCGTAAAGAACCGGGTGTTACACACGCACTCTGCCTACCCCCCTTCGGCATGAACTCCTCCTTAATCCATGTTAAGTAAATGATGAACAAGAACATGATTCCCATGATATGATCAAGAACACGAACAAGAACATGATTCCCATGATATGATCAAGAACACGAACAAGAACATGATTCCCATGATATGATCAAGAACACGAACAAGATCATGACCCCCCTGATCTGAATAAAGAATGTGAACATGATTTCATTAAGTATGCATTTATGAGCATTCATATATATGTTGCACTTCTTACTAAGTATTAGGCTTATAGTTTAAACCTTATGATGTAGGTGACTAGTTGGAAGGTGAGGATCTCAAACCGAATGAGAATGATAAAGTCTGGTTGCTGGATGATGCTCATGGCGATGATTTGTGGCTGGGAAGCGATTTTGACCCGTGGAGTGTTGCTCGTAGCATAAGTAAGATCTAAGATACTGAAGTATAAGTAAGATAAGGTTTTTCCTATGTTGATGAATGCTAAGGTTGTCTGGTATAATGTTATGTTTTAAAGATTGCTTTTAAGATAAATGGTTTTATTCCGTCTTTTTTTTAAAAGTCTTCCGCTACACGTATTCTGGTCAAGTTTATGAATTTTGTTACATGAGTTTATGGGAATGAAGTTTGAGGTTCGTAGAAGTTAAGAATTATTTGGATGTTTAAGTCATCCAGCTGACGTCACTGGTGGATGTTGAGTGTTACTGTTCACCGGTGGATGTTGAATGTTACTGTTCACCGGTGGATGTTGAGTGTTACTATTGATCGGTGGATGTTGAGTGTTTTTGATGTTCGGTGGATGTTGGATGTTTGAGTCATCCGGCTGACGTAACCGGTGGATGTTGAGTGTTACTGTTCACTGGTGGATGTTGAGTGTTACTATTGATCGGTGGATGTTGAGCGTTACTGTTGATCGGTGGATGTGTTCTGTGGATGTGAGCTGTGGATGTGAGCGGTGGGTATCGTCTGCCGAGTTAATGAAGTCACGTGGGTAACACGTGGTCTGAGCGGTGGATGTATTCAGTGAATGTGAGCGGTGGATATGTTTTGGTGAATGTGAGCGGTAGAAGTGAGCAGTGGATGTGAGCGGTGGATGTCGTCTGCCGAGTTAATGAAGTCACGTGGGCAACACGTGATCTGCGGATGATAAGCTTAAATAAGTCTATGGGTTGAGTTCAGTGGGTTTAAGATTTTAGTCGATGTTGTTTAAGTTATATGTCCGCGAGTTTTCAAAAATATAGATAACCTTAAGTGATTTATGATCCGAGTCTAGGATTT
This sequence comes from Begonia masoniana, assembly GCA_022432975.1. Classification (NCBI taxonomy): domain Eukaryota; kingdom Viridiplantae; phylum Streptophyta; class Magnoliopsida; order Cucurbitales; family Begoniaceae; genus Begonia; species Begonia masoniana. The sequence goes on from CM039510.1 coordinate 27,907,850, forward strand.
ATGGTGTCACGAGGAAAAATGAAAAGTTTTATGTCATGGAATGAAACTAGAAGTAAATGTACGTCAAGGCAATACCCGTGGCGGCCCTGACTGGGTTGGGATCGTTACAAACTTAATGGTGCGGGAGTCTTCTCTAATATTGACCTTAGGTCTGGTTACTACCAATTGAAAGTCAAATCTGAAGATATCCTTAAGACAGCCTTTCGCACAAGGTATGACATTATGAGTTTTGGTTATGTCTTTTGGATTGACAATGCACCAGCAGCCTTCATAGATCTTATGAATATGGTGTTTCATGAGTATCTAGATAAATTTGTCATACTGTTCACTGGTGGATGTTGAGTGTTACTGTTCACTGGTGGATGTTGAGTGTTACTATTGATCGGTGGATGTTGAGTGTTACTGTTCACTGGTGGATGTTGAGTGTTTTGATGTTCGGTGGATGTTGAGTGTTTTTGATGTTCGGTGGATGTTGAGTGTTTTTGATGTTCGGTGGATGTTGAGTGTTACTGTTCACTGGTGGATGTTGAGTGTTACTGTTCACTGGTGGATGTTGAGTGTTACTGTTCACTGGTGGATGTTGAGTGTTACTGTTCACTGGTGGATGTTGAGTGTTACTGTTCACTGGTGGATGTTGAGTGTTTTTGATGTTCGGTGGATGTTGAGTGTTACTGTTCACTGGTGGATGTTGAGTGTTACTGTTCACTGGTGGATGTTGAGTGTTACTGTTCACTGGTGGATGTTGAGTGTTTTTGATGTTCGGTGGATGTTGAGTGTTTTGATGTTCGGTGGATGTTGAGTGTTACTGTTCACTGGTGGATGTTACTACCAATTGAAAGTCAAATCTGAAGATATCCTTAAGACAGCCTTTCGCACAAGGTATGGACATTATGAGTTTTTGGTTATGTCTTTTGGATTGACAAATGCACCAGCAGCCTTCATAGATCTTATGAATATGGTGTTTCATGAGTATCTAGATAAATTTGTCATAGTGTTTATTGATGATATTTTAATCTATTCACGTACTAAGGATGAGCATGCAAAACACTTGAACATGGTGTTAGGACTACTTAAGCAGCACCAACTTTTTGCCAAGTTTTCCAAGTGAGTTTTAGTTGGACCAAGTTTACTTTTTGGGTCACGTTATCTCGGGAGATGGGATATCTATCGATCCGGCCAAGGTTCAAGCAGTTAAGGAGTGGCCCCAACCGATGAATGCTACAGATCAGGAAGTTCTTGAAGGATTCTCGAAGATTTCTATACCCCTCACTCGGTTAACAAGGAAGAACATGAAGTATGTGTGGACTGAGGAATGTGAGAATAGTTTTCAGACTTTGAAACAGAGACTGACCAATGCCCCAATATTAACACTCCCTCTTGAAAATGGAAAGTTTAGCATTTATTGTGATACTTCCAAAGTTGGTCTTGGCTGTGTCTTGATGCAGGATTGAAAGGTAATAGCTTATGCTTCTAGACAGCTGAAAACACATGAGAAGAATTATCCTACACATGATTTAGAATTAGCTGCGGTAGTTTTTGCGTTGAAGATTTGGAGGCATTATTTGTATGGACAATCTTGTGAAATATTCTCAGATCATAAAAGTCTGAAATATATTTTTACACAGAAAGAGCTAAACATGAGACAACGTCGGTGGTTGGAGTTTGTCAAGGACTATGATTTTAAGACCAAATACCACCTCGGCAAGGCGAATGTAGTGGCTGATGCATTGAGTAGAGTGACAACATCAGTCTCGGCATTGATTCTTGACATACCGTTAGCCTTAGAGACAGAATTCCAAAGATTTAACCTAGAAGCTGTATCCAACGTGTCAGCTATGCTTTCTGCCATATCTTTGAAGCCTACTATTTTGGAGAGAATAAAGGAAGTTCAGGTGAATGATGCTAAATGCAACAAATACAAGTTAAGCATAGATTCTTCCGATAAATCAGATTTCAATTATTCTGTTGATGGAATTCTCAAGTTTCGGAATAGATGGTTTGTTCCGGCTATGGATGAACTTCCGAAGGAGATCCTTTCGGAGGCACATTCTTCTAGACTCTCTGTTCATCCTGGAAGTACAAAAATGTACAGAGACCTTAGATAACATTATTGGTGGTCAAATATGAAAAGAAGTGTGGCGGAGTACATTTGATCGTGTTTGATTTGCCAACAGATTAAAGCTGAACATCAGAGACCTGTAGGAACATTGCAACTCTTACCAGTTCCCAAATGGAAATGAGAACAAATAACGATGGACTTCGTTGTAGGATTGCCTAGAACAGCAAAAGGACATGATGTAATTTGGGTGATAGTAGATCATCTAACCAAATCTGCCCACTTCCTGCCAATAAAGATGACTTACTCGATGGATCAGCTCGCTGAATTGTATGTGCATGAGATTGTTAGATTGCATGGAGTTCCGATCACTATAGTTTCAAACTGAGATTCTAGATTTATATCTAAGTTTTGAAAGAGTTTACATAAGTCTATGGGTACACAGCTTAACTTTAGTACAGCTTTTCACCCTCAAACAGATGGACAATCCGAGAGGACTATTCAAACATTGGAGGATATGCTTTGTGCTTGTGTATTAGAATTCCAGGGTTCTTGGAGTAAGTATTTATCATTGGTGGAATTCTCTTATAACAACAGTTTTCAGGCAACAATAGGCATGGCACCATACTAGGCGTTATATGGATGAAAGTACAGATCTCCATTGTACTGGGATGAAGTTGGAGAAGCATGATTGATTGGTCCTAACATTGTGCAACAGACAGTGGAGAAGATTGCTCTTATCCGACAGCGGATCTTGACAGCTCAAAGCCGGCAGAAAAGTTATGCCGATAGAAGACGTAGAGACTTGGAATTTGAAGTTGGTGATAAAGTTTTTTTTAAAGTTTCACCATTCAAAGGAGTTGTAAGATTTGGGAAGAGAGGCAAGTTGAATCCCAGATACATCGGACCTTTCTCAATCTTGAAGATGATTGGGAAGACAGCTTATCAATTACAGTTACCAGTCTCTATGAAGGAAATTCACAATGTGTTCCATGTTTCTATGCTGAAGAAATGTATGCGGAATTCAACTCAGGTTGTGGAACAGCAGAACATTGATATTCATCTTACTCTTACCTATGAAAAGAAACCTGTGAAAATTCTAAGCCATGCAACAAAAGTGCTACGTAACAAGGAAGTTCAGCTAGTAAAGGTGTTATGGCGTAACCAGAATGTAGAGGAGGCAACTTGGGAACGCCAGCAGGACATGATGAGTCGTTATCCTGAGTTGTTTGAGCATTGAATTTTGAGGACAAAATTCTTTTAAGGAGGGTAGATTGTAGCAACCGGTATGTGACTTTTATTTCATGGACTTAAGTGATTTCGATTGGTTGCTTAAATAGGTTAAAGTTTGTTAGTCAAGGGCATATGTGTAAATTGTGAAGCGTGTGATATAAACGGAGGGTTTAATGAAGGATAGCCGCCACTGTTTCATTACTTTCCTTTTTCAGCTCAGCCGACACCTCTGGTGATTTTTCTCTCCGAATCTTCTTCAACTTAGGTGAGTTCTTCATTGACTTCTTCTTGCTGATGATTTATGATGAATATAGGATATACATTTGATGATTGGTTTACGGTAGAATGAGTGTTTTAGGAATGCTGTGAGAGAGAGCTGAGTTCGGGTTTTGTGATGAATTGGGAATGCTCGAGGAACAGAGCTTCCAACTAGTTTCCTTAGAATTTCTGGATAGTTTAGAATGAGGTTTAGCAAAGAACTAATTAATACTCTGTCTACGGTTTTAGGTTTGAGCAAAACCCCGAAGTAGTTTGCAACTAAGTTTTTTCAGGAAGTTAGGTAAGTAGAGTATGTGTGTGTCTTCGGGCCTACAACACAAAACAGTAGAAATTATGCTTGTTTTGTATGTTTTCAGTATGTCAAACATCATATTTATGAAAGAACATGAAAAAGAATTTACATATAATGGCATGGTAAGGCATGAGTAGTTTGAATCAGACAAACTATTAAGGGAACTAATCCGCCCCTAATCGAGTAGAGGATGTAGACTTTGGGAAAGTTGATCTACTTCCCATCGAATAGAGGGATCAGATCAGCTATTAAGGGAACTAATCTGCCCCTTAATCGAGTAGAGGATGTAGACTTTGAGAAAATTGATCCACTTCCCATTTTACGGAGGGATCAACAGATAACAGATATAACTGAGTCGTGAAAGTAGAAACTGCATGAATAGGATTTATGATTCAGCATTTCATTTCATTATGCTCTATTTATTTAGCATTAGGCTAATAGATGAGTTTTGTGATGTATGTCATGTAGTTTCAACAGGTGATTTCTCTGAGTTTACAAGAGGATAGACGAAGTTGATGGAGCACAACTATGTCACGGTTTTGTGCACTGATGAGGCGGTTTAACTAATGTCAGTATGTGGAGACTTAGTGGACAAGTGTTTTATTGAAGTATGCTGAGGATTTTAATAGCAGTAGTAGTTTTAATGTTTTAACAGTTTTGGGATTATCCCGATTATGAAAACATGATTGGTTTTTAATTGTAGTTTGCTATTCTGAATTTTTAGAAAGTTGTAGACTTATGTTGTTTTGAATGGTTGCTGTTAAAATTTATTAGTTCTTTTAGTAGTCAGAGTTGTTCATTTGTTTAGAGTGTAATGGTTAATGTGTTGTGATGTTGTCGTTCGGCAGATGTGATCGGCAGATGTCGATCGGCAGATGTCGATCGGCAGATGTCGTTCGGCAGAGGTGATCAGTGGATGTTCGAAATCGGAAGATGTTTTCTGTTTCTGCTTCTACCGCTGAGACTATTTAGCGATCGGTAGATGTTTGAAACCGGAAGATGTCTTCTGTTTCTGCTTCTACCGTTGAGACTATTTAGCGGAAGATGTCTTCTGTTTCTGCTTCTACCGCTGAGACTATTTGGCAGAAGATGTGTTCAAATTTAAGACATTTAAATATTCAACACCTTTATGCCCTCGGTTCTTTTGGCCGAATGTTTCTATTATTTTAATTGTTATATAAGTATTGTTTTAGTGTTTTGTTTTAACCCTGTTTTACACAAATGATTTTCCGCTGCAAGTTTTGATGTTTTTAAATAATGTCAAATTTTGACCGTTGAGTGAAGTTTAAAAAAAAAAAGTTTTAAAATTTTTCCAGAATGTCTTAGTTCTGTTCAGTGTTATAAGTAGCGAACTAGGTTTCCAAATTTCGGGTCGTTACAAAGACAGTCAAAACACTTTGTTTGAATTATTAATGGATGTAGTTTGCAAATGAAAGAAATTCATCTGAGGGCTCAAACAAGCTTCCTGCAAATGTATTATAAATTTTATCAAGTGATCATTTCATATCATTTGTGATGAATTTAGTTGATGATTGCATATATCGTAAGTTCAGTGGGAGTAAATTCGTGTTTCTTATTTTATATGTCAATAAAATATCATTAGCATCCAATGATATAGGCTTACTGCACAAAACCAAAAGATTTCTATCAAAACAATTTGAGATGAAAGATTTTGGAGACGCTTATATTGCATTAGATTGTTCTCGAGGTATTGTTGGATTATCACAAAAGATCTATATCGAGACTATTCTCAAAAGATTTGACATACATGAGTGTAAATCGAGAGACAACCATGTTGCTAAAGGTGATAGGATCAGTGAAGATCAATGCTCTTAAAGCAATTTTGAGATAAAGGAAATGCAAAAGATTCTATTGCTTCGTTGTAGGGAGTCTTATCCATGCTTATGTATGTACGCGTTTGGATACAGTGTACATAGTTGGGATGTTAGATAGATTTTTAAGTAATCTTGGTATGGATCATTGAAACGCAATAAAGAGGATACTTGGATACTTACAACAAACAAAAGATTATATGCTCTCATATAAGAAATCAGATTAGTTGGAGATCATTGATACACTGATTTAGATTTTGTTAGATGCCATGTTAGTCAAAAATTGACATTGAGATATTTATTTCTACTAGTTGGAGGAGCCCTTCGCTACAAGAGTGCTAAACAATCACTTTCAACTTCTTCCACCATGGTTGGATAATATATTGCATGTTAGGAAGCATCGAATGAGTCATTATGACTGAATAATTTTGTCATGGAACTTAAGATTGTCAAAGACATTGATAGATCAATTCTGTCATTATGTGATAGCATGTCAGCTGTAATGGTTTTCAATAACAACAAGATTGTGTCGAAGTCTATGTACATCGACATCAAATTTCTCGTAGTCAATGAAAAAGTGCAAAGTTGTCAGATATCCATAGATCATGATTGTGTATCCACTTACTAAAGAAATACAATTGAAGCTCTTTCATGAGCATATTACTTGTATGAGTGTTACTTTTTTAGATGATATTGTGGTTTAATGGGAGTTTGTGATATTCTTTTATGGATTTTTTTTTTATATTGTATGGCTTATGTTACATCATTTTTACTGCAATAATATATTCGAAGTATTTTAATATCTAGTTATACAATGAAATTAAAGTTAAAGTTATGATCTCATAAGAAATAAGTTGAACCAATTGAAAATAGATTTGTCATACCCAGATTACATGTAATTTCTATTCTACACATTCATATTTAATTATGTCATTTTAGTGGGTTTAGTTGCGATTGATGTGATGAATATCGCTTTGATCCTATGAAATTAGTGCTGTATACTCTCGTTAATGATAACAATTTATGATATCCTAAGGTTTTAGTTATAATCTAGGGTTGCTAGTTTCGTATGTGTCCCAATTGAGAGAGTGTTAGATTTTCATATATTATAATGTATTATTATGTGACACCCAGATAAAGTGTTAATGATAATCAAGAGATTAGGCCTAAATATACATTAATATGGATAAATTTGGGCTCAAACCATGTGTAAAGACGGATTTTATTATATGATAGACGAAATAGTAATTATCCACTCAATACTATGAAGGGTTCATGGTTTTCATTTCTTAAGTAATCTTTCTCTTTGAATCCTCCATCACTTAGAGATAGATGTGAAGAAAAAAATTGAAAGAGATGAAAGATTTTAGTACTCTATTTCAATCGCTGAATTTGGATACGCTCTCTTAGTCTATCCATATCATAATATGGAATATGGTAATGACATGTTTTCTAAGTTTGACAGTTTAGTAACTTAGGATTTTAACAGATCTAACAACCATGTAATAGAAGCTTGTCCCATTGTTGTAGATCTTAAACTTCCAAGCCTTCACTACCTCTACCATACTCGGATACTGACCTAATTCCTAAGAAACCTTAATAATAGTTGTAAGTTGCATGAACGAACTTGGAGCAATGGATAGGTCAAATGGCATAACCAACGCTTTGTGAGTACTTTTCTCGTTTTCCACTCATCTTCTTCTCTTACATGTGATTGTAATTGACATTGCAGATCTCACAATTTCTTCAGTTATAAACGCATCACTTATGAAATTCCACATTTTGAGATGAGTTCATTCTATAGGTAGCCATGTTAGGATTTGAAACATCAACCACCACCTCCAGAAATGGTATGCTAACACGTTTTATCATTAACCTCGTTTTTCGTGCCAAATCAATGTGATATTGAATGTTCTTTTTAGTAGGCACTCCAGAAATTTCTCCAAGAATCACGTCTTTGAAGTTATTAGGATGGTTAGATAAGTGACTGTAACAAATGTTGGTTGTTGGTGTTGTTTTTATGTGGTCTTTATTGATGATAAATGCCCCATGCACATACTTCTTTGCTTGCTGAGTTTGTCATTTTACAGAAATCTCCCTATATAGAGAGACAGTGGAGAAGAAAGCTTTACAATGGATGAAACTTTGTATTAGAGGAAAAATTTAGTGAGAGGTCCCCTAGCCATGGCAGTTTTGTTGATTACATGTTTCTGCAACGTGAGAGCCTCACTCCGCACATCATGAACGCACAAAAATTCAGGACGGAAATTTTTCGGTTGTTGATACTATGAGGTAAAATTATGCGAATTGTGTTACATTTAAACGAGTATTAAATTCTTTCATGTATTACATCGTATATTTGCAATGAATTGTTAAGTAATTTGTTGTAAAGGAAAGCCGGAGGAAGCAACTTTTCTTCAATGGCTGGACCTGACGATGGAGATGAGAGAAAAGAAGATGATTAATGGTTTACAATCAAGAGTTGATGGAGTTGATGGATGTAGAAGCATTCGTTGAGAAGATGAGGAAATAAGTGAACATGTTGTAATGTAGTGAATATGAAATAGTTGAAGTGTAGTAATGAACTCCCATGAACTATGCATGGACTACATTTTTGTTGCCAACATACACCAAAAACAACTTGCACAAATTACAAGCCATTAACGTAACAACGTCCAAACACTTTGATTTTTCGTACTAACCTGAAAAATGCACTAATCGAAACCCGAGTTCATACTGCTAACAGAAATGAACACAATCATTTAAGGCCATTTCTAGGAGTGGAGATGGCCAAATCGGGCCACGAAAAACAATCAGCCGCAACAAACACTCCCTCGCCATTCTCCAACTGCCAGGAAGGATTTGCATGGCTTCCATTGTCGGCTCCGGCCTCTCCCGCGCTGCCGAAACTCCAAGCTCCTCTCGCCAGCCCGAATCCGACGTCCTCGAATGGAGATCCAAGGCCAAGCCCGAACCCTCCCAGAGCTAGAAATCCTGGTCCCTGAGTGTTTTGTATCGACCCAAAGCTTCCCATTAGATTGCCGCTCTGTTTAACATTCCCAACACCTGAAAACTGAAGCGGCGAACAGTAGCTCGCCGTTAACACCGCCGAAACTGCATTTGCCGACAGTGGGTGAGGGCGATCGAAGTGTGGCACAGCGGAGACGGAAACAGATGGAGTAGAGACGACGGTTCGAGATCGTTTGGCGTTTTTACGACTCCCACCGCCGAAGGGGATGTCGCGAAGAGTTCCTCCTTGAGTCCAGTACCGTCGGCAGGACTTGCAGAAATGGCGAGGCTGAGAGAAATTGTAGTTGTTGTAGTAGCAGAACTTGGTATTAATAGAATCACAGCGCGGACAGAGTAGGTGCTCTTGCTCCGCCGGCGGTGGTCCGGGGTTCTGTGGTTTCGCCGTTTTCCGGTAATCGGCCGACTCGGAAGGCATTAGCATCCACTTTTTTCCAACAGTCTGAAATGGGTTTTTGTTTGCTCAAAATATAACAGCCGGGGGAGAAGATGACGAAGATCGGGTAGAAGATAGTGGTAGGAAGGGATTTTATTGATAGATTGAGGAGAGAGAGAAGATGTGTTGGGGAAGAGGGAGACAGAGTCTGGGAGGAGGGGAAGATATTGAGATAATAGACAGAAAAACAGCTTTAGAGGGGGTTGTGTATTAGGGAAGAAGAAATTCAGTCGGCTGCAGAGGAGAGGGTAATTCCCTGCGAATTGGCAGCTACAATTTGGGCTTTGTCAGATACCCCTCCTAAATATTATAACATACTTTAGTTGAGGCCGTAACGGCTATCATCCCGCGAATATAAAAATGCAACCTCACTTGTAAAATTTTACTTTCTTCCCCACCCAAAATGAAGAATAAATATGAAAAAAAAATTACGATTAAACTAGAGAAATTTACGATGATAAATTGAAATGTATCGAAATATTCAAATGTGCAGGAAATATATTAAACAAATCCTATAAACTATAGGTCGAAATTATTGAAATTAAGGGTAATTGCACTTTATAATGTAAAATTTGGATCATTTATAGATTAAAGTTTAAACTTTCTTTTTGAAAAATTGAAACCCCCACCTTTCATTTATTAACAATTTGGATATACCCTCTATCTTTCTATAAATTTAACACGTGTATATTATTATTTTATTTAATCAAGTATTTTAATTTGATTTCTAAATTCTTCTGCGGTTTGTAACATGATTTTGAACTTTGTAAATTTCATGTCCGACAATTTCAAATTCGATCAAGAGATTGACATAGTTAAAGACCGGATTGGAAAATTGCAGATGAGTTAGAAATCGAGTTAAAATATCAAATTATAAATCGACAAATGAGTTATATTTTATTAGTATAAAATAAAAGCACATCATTGAGGACACAAAAAATAAACTTTTAATTTAGATTCATGGAATTTGGCTGGATTTACTATTGAAATGAAGCTTTCTACCCACTCTCCAAGACTTTGAGACTAGATCTTTGACACTTGCCCATCTTAGCTATATAACACAATCAAAGTAAGCAACTAATCCGCTAAGGCCACCTGTCGTATTAGTAATATCTCTGTATTTTTATCAAAAGATATATATATATATATATATATATATATATAATATATATATATATATATATATATATATATATATATATATATATATATATATATATATATATATATATATATATATATATATATATATATATATATATATATATATATATATATATATATATATATATATATATATATATATATATATATATATATATATATATATATATATATATATATATATATATATATATATATATATATATATATATATATATATATATATATATATATATATATATATATATATATATATATATATATATATATATATATATATATATATATATATATATATATATATATATATATATATATATATATATATATATATATATATATATATATATATATATATATATATATATATATATATATATATATATATATATATATATATATATATATATATATATATATATATATATATATATATATATATATATATATATATATATATATATATATATATATATATATATATATATATATATATATATATATATATATATATATATATATATATACTGATTAATTAGGAGAGATCATGGATTTGCTAATTAGATAAAAAAGATTAAATTAATTAATAAATAAATAAAAGATAAGATAATGAAAGAATAGGGAGGGCTACATCGTCAAAGTAGATGGAAATTAGTGAGGGTACAAATGTAAAAAGTACAGACAGAATTATATTGTCGGGCCGCGTGGGAGGCAATTATTGGCTCCTCTCTTTGACTGGAGACACGTCACGTCCACATCAGACTCCAACTCCGTACCTCACTCTCATCCCATTCCCACCGTCTTTATCGCTTCCCGTCCACCGCCATCTCCACCGTCTGATTACCTCGTGACAGGATCCGGAGCCTTTTCCGTCTCCGGTCATTCATCATCTGTCGCTTTCAAGGTTTTTCGTCGGACAATTGGGGGCAAGGCAGAATTACTTTTTCAGTCTTCGGTCTTCAGTCTTCCTCTGTTTATTCCGTCTGCCACCGAGCTTGGGTTTTGCTTAGAGTTTCAGAGGGTCTCTGGGTCTGTCTCCTTCCATTGATAACCTCCCTTTCTTTCTCCTTCTGCAGCCTATCATTTCTATGGAAAATTTTGATTTTCTTTTTCCCTATTTTTCATTTGGTTGTACTTTCGTGGGACCACGGAGACGATAAAATAAGTAAATTAATCATACTCCGCTAGCAATCCATGATTGTGCCGTCGGCATCAACGATGTCATTCAACACAGTATTTACAGGCATATTATTCACAATTTTGTTGCACATTTTCTGATAGTTGTTGGAACTGGAAGTATTGAAAAATAGCCGACAAACTGATTGATCAAACAAGTCTAATTTGTTGGGCGTTGATCTTTTGGATTAATTATATTGATTTTGTTTGGTTGCCAAAACAAAAAAGAGATTTGATTAGATTATATCAAATATTGATTTTGTTTGGTTGCCAAAAAAGAGATTTGATTAGATTATATTAAGTATTGATTTAGACGATGATGACAAGAATAATGATAAAGGTAAGTTACGCCTTTGATTTTATAGTTTTCCTATCATTTCAATTTAATCACATCAGTTTAAATTTTCTTAATGCTACCAGAGAATGGGTTTGCCCCGACGTTAAACTAAAGAATGAAAAAGTAGTTATTTAGTAAGAAATAGACTAATGCATGTTCAATCTTGTGTGTATATTTCAAGAGTGTGACAATTTGGCTTACATGTAGGACAAATTATACTTACTTGAAATACTAGGTAAATGCACAGTGGCTAACCCTCGTGCTCAATATGTAGGCAATCTATGTATTCAAGGTGATGCACATCCACTAGCATCGATACTCAGGTTGGATGCATTTTGTGATCGAATGGCAAGTCTATGTTAGTAATCAAAACTCTACATCTTTTCTATAGGGAGATGTACAGTGATGGACATTGGAATTCAATGGTGTATTCTTTCCAAGATTTAGACGTGTTGTAACTAATGATCTTCATAGAGTATTAGATAGAATAATATAAATTTTATCTAAAAAGTAAAAATGTAGCAAACAATAACAAGTTAGCTGATTATGACTAAAGTAGTAGAAAAAAAAAAGAATATTAAATAAGAATAACATTCTAGAAATAAATACTGGATGATACTTGTGGGTTAGACACTGGTTAAGATGTCTAGGTGAATTGAGTTACACGTGAGAGAGCTAACAAGTGAGAGAGCTAACCAATGGACAAATTACACGCGTAAGAAAGTGAAAGAAGATTAATAATAAATCCTATGATAATTGGAAAAAGGTTAAAAAATATGACAACCTAAACTTAAAACATATGTAAATTATTAGAGTAAGGTTTAACTTCTGGACTTTATAAAAAATTCAATATAGCGTCCTTCCCTATTTTTCAGGTTTTGAAGGCAACAACTCGGGGAAACAAAGGTAAAGAACATGGGCTTTGTGGTCTAAGCTTAAAGCAGCATGGGATTAAAGTTTATTTTATTCTACTCTTTTATAAAGTTTGTATGTTAGTTTGCCCTGCCATATAGAGTCTTATATGTGATAATACTCTTGTATTATATTTGTTGGTTGGATGATTTTATTTTATTATCGCCCTATAGAGTTCTATTGCATATTTTGGTCTTTGTTTCTAGCATGCTTAATTTTTAGAAGTTCATAAGTTTGTAATGCATGTTTTTGCATGCGACACAATAGTTCCTACCTTAGGACACTAGGTGAGCTTAAGCGAGTGTGACATTATAGCTAGATTGTTAGGATTAAATGTGCAATAGTTCTTCCTCCCACTTTTGGAATCCACAGCTTGTTTTTCGGGTGGACAATACAATAGCAACATTTTGGTCTATTTGCTAAATTTTTAAAAAGACATGATATTTTTGCTCCATACACAATGTTAGTTACACTACAACAAAATGGTGTTGCAAAAGGCTTAACCCTACATTAATGGATATGATTAAAGTATGTTGAACAATTTATTTTTACCCTTATCATTGTGGATGCATGCATTAAATATCATAATATACTTACTGAATAGATTTTTTTCAACTATGGATGGCAAGTTAATCTAGCTTTTGACATCTTCATATATGGCGATGTTCGATAGAGGTAAGAATATTCAATCTACAAGAAAGAAAGTAGATTCATGAAGGATCAGTAGTTTCTTCAATGGTTACTAAAAAAAAAAACTCTAAATAGTATATATTTTTCTGTCATAGCCACAGTACAAAAATATTTAATACTAGAAATGCACAGTTTATTGAGAATGACAAGAATAATGGGAGTATAAAGCCATGAAAAGTGGGCAGAAGTTAGCGAGAAAGTTCCTTCACCCATAACCTCTTCTGGTTGTTCCTATAGTTGTTAACGATCTAATGATGCTCAAGAACAATAATTAAATGAACAAATACCTCCTAATAAACTACTGACAATGAACCAATTACAGGTAAACCTCCATAAATAGTATTAAGAAGATCTCGAAGAGAAAGAATGTCAACTATTTTTTATGATTACATGGTTTATTTACTGGAGTTAGAATGCGATTGGGGAATGTAGATCCACTTTTTTTTTTTCACAAGCTATAGAAAGTCAAAAAAATTTCTATGAAAGATGAAATAAAGTTTATGGATCATAATGAAGTTTGTGATCTTATTTATATGTGTGAAGGAAATAAAAGAGTAGGTCTTTGAGATGAAGCATGACTCGAATGACAATATTAAAAGGCACAAGGCTAGACTAGTTGTTAAATATTCTACTCACAAAGATGAATTAGGTTATTAACTACTTTTTTGTGATTACCTTACTAATTTACTTAAGTTCAAATTTAATGATATTTCCAAACAATAAGATTAATTTCTCAGAGTTAAAACTTATAATGAACAAAAATTTAAAGAGTTTAGAGAGAAGAGATCCAACCGAGTTGTTAACGCAGTTCGACCAATTTTGCTTACGTCTGCATTTCACGGCTCGTCCTTGAAGATTCAATCCAATCTCAACTTCTTGAGTTCACTCGATTTATCTTTCGAAAGTCAATCAATGTCTTACAACACTCTTCTTCAGGGCGTCACCTTTTACACTTTCACAAATAGTAATAATAACGAATTATTATTGAATACAAATCTCACACACTCTCAATGCATACAATCACAAGTTGATGAACTAGATGAGGTGACGGATCAATTGAAGGAATGGATTCTCAAGTTTTGATTCGGCAGCAATCGTTGCAATTTTCAGATTTTTGCTATTTTTCATGAGCCTTCATTCTTCTATTTGTAAGTGTCTTCAGAAAATAGCTAGTGCGATCGACACTTCCTCTTGCTCAGTTGACACTTTGTTGTAGTTGTGTGTTATTTTAAAAGTCATTCAACAACTCGGTCGACACTTTGGCTTCCTGGTTGACACTTATTATTCTGGAATTTTTGGTTTTATCCTATGGTCCACACTATTACTGTCGGGTCGAAACTTGAATCTCTCTGAAATTTTTGTATTTGTTTCGACGATTGACACTAGAATTGTCTGGTCAACACTTGAAGATCACAGTAGAAAATCTAATACACCCCACTGACCACAATGACTTGGCTTTGAACAAAAATAAATTTTCTTGCACATTTTATTTTCCTTGTCGTGATACTAAAAACAGAATTGAAACATGAACATGGACAGTAAGAAAACAAAACAAACATATATGTTAGTTCAAGCTATCCTCTAACACTGATGTGGAATTCACATCATTCCTACACCCTTTTAGAAGCGCGACTGCCTCACTCGATGATCGGTCAGAATCTTTAAAGACGACTGTCTCACTCAGCGATCGATCGGACTCGTAGGTCAGTAGAAAATCCGATGTGCCTGCACTGACCACATAGACTTGGCACTGAACAAAAACACATTTTCTACACATTTTCTTTTCCTTGTCATGATATCAAATCACAATGATGAACTAGGGTAAAACAACAACAGAACATCCTAAACAACTAAACAAGAAAAAAAAAAAAAACAATAAGACAATGAATCTGCACAAGACAAACAAGCAGAATCCTAAACAGAAAACTATCACAATTCTTGTCCAAATATTCTAAAATTTTAATAGAGACTAGCCAACAATATTAGTGACATGTTATTAAAATTACAAGTTCAATTTCAATATGAGCAAGAAATTGTGCAACCCTAAAACAGAAACAAAACACATGAAAATCAAAATAAAAACAGACCCACATGAAATCTAATGCCAAACATCCTAATTAATCTAAACAGAACACGAGTTAACTTAAAACAGAGAAAAAAATCACCTAAACATGGGACAATCTAAACAAATAAAACAAAACATAGAACACAAAAAACAGGAACAAAATCCCAAAGACAGAACATGAAAATCACAAAATAAACAATCTCAAATGCTAAACAGAACTCAAATTGATCAAGTGATTAACATCCTAAATAACTAAACAGATTAACAAACTGGCTAAATATGATATTACTATCGGGTTAAATAGAAAAGACAACATGATAAAAACAACAAGAAAAAAAAAAGGAAACAAAGATAGACAACAAAGAAACATCCTAAAATTTCTAAACAGAACAATCAAGATAACATGCATGAGAAATATCCTTAATATTCAGACAGATTATATCATGTTTTATCATGCATAACATTATCATTTTACAGACAACAAAACAACAAAACATCAAGCATAAACAAGAAAAACAACAACGAAAAAAAACACAGAGACAGAATCATGAACTCCAAAAAAAAAAATACAACATAACATGCTGACCAATGAGATACTAACAAAATAAAAAACACAAAGCCTAAACATGATATTTCTATCGGTTAAAATAGAGAAACGGAAAATCAAAACATCACGGAGGAGAACAGAGAATGACGAAAATCAGAACAAAAACTACACCAAAACCAGGTTCGGCTCTGATACCAACTGACGCAAAATCGACCTGGAAATAATGCATGCGGAGGACTCAAATGATAAAAACAAGTCGGTGCTAGAAGAACACCCTAAACAGACACTAAACACGTAAAAACAGAGAAGAAGAAAACATGAAATAGTGAAATGGTGGTGAGGTGGATGTTGGGTACTACCTGGTAGAACTACCTATAAATACCTCAGAGGAATGTCGTTGGATTGAAGGGGTTCCTTGCCGATCCGTTT
Source organism: Begonia masoniana (assembly GCA_022432975.1). Taxonomy (NCBI): domain Eukaryota; kingdom Viridiplantae; phylum Streptophyta; class Magnoliopsida; order Cucurbitales; family Begoniaceae; genus Begonia; species Begonia masoniana. Next base: position 27,924,325 of record CM039510.1, read on the forward strand.
CGCGTCCAAAATGCCATAGGAAGAAACTGCTTTGCGGACGAAGGAGTTCCAGCAACAGGATGAAAAGCCCTTGCAACTCACTGCTTCTCCCTCAGAAGAGGCCGACGGGGTGAATGGAATGATGAGGTTATAATGACAAACCTAAGGCTAACCGATGAACAATGTTTTGTAAGCTCTCGGTGAATGCTCTTCCCTAAGAAAGAACAATAACTTTTGGAAACCAGTTTACCACCTTTCTTTGGGGTTTTCCACTCTACAAAGAATGGAGGAAATAGTGGAACTAAGAACTCATCAAATAACCTTGGACTTGTGAGCAATGTGGTGTAACCATCGGGTGCTACGCACTAGCAATGAGCACCAAGGGAATCCCTCGGGAAACTCTGACAACCATCGGGTGCTACGCACTAGATCGAACTTCACTGTATATTCCAAATATTCAATCGATTAACTAAACTTTACAAAAGCTTTGGAGAAAGCTTAAATAGAAGAAGAAGAAGAAGCCATCGGTAGAGGAAGAGGAGGAGAGAAGCTTCAGAAATAGCCGTTGAAAGCTTCAGCCAAAATATAGCAGTTGGAGTGTACGGCTCGGCCACGTGTGCTCATTGCCTGTGTCTCGCACGCGCACGCCTTCCAGGATGCACGCTGCTGTTGTTGCTCATGGTCTCCTGCATGCGCCGATCCCCTTGTGCTGCGTGCTCGACTGTTGCTGCTCGTGCGTGCCCTACTGCCCCCCGCGCGCTGCTGCTTGATTCCTTGCTACGCATCACTTGATCAGCAAAACTTCTTGCTCCAAGTTTAGGATGCATTGAATATAACAAGAAATAAGAGCCAACAAAAGTCATAAGCAAGTTACCTGTTTATAGGAAGTCTGACAGTGAGCAATTCCCCCATCGAATACAATCATGTCCATCAAATCTAACAATCGAGAGTAACAAAAATCTTGTCTTATCAATTTCTATAATAAGAGCTCAAAAGTATAACTCATGGCACATAGTTTAGAGATAGCCACTGAATCAAATTTTATTATGCAAGTATTGGTTCTTCATGTACAAATGTTAACTTTCACATTGACTGGAAACAATAACTTCAATTAACAGCGAAATTGAAAGAAGTGAAACATAAAATAAAAATATTGTTAAGTACCAACCACAAAATGAATATAGTACTATGTCAATAAAAATCGATAATTAGAAAAAAAAAAAAAAATGAAGTTCGACTATTTCGTTCACGTGCTCACAGAACCCCTGATCACAAAGTGAGTTCTAAAGTAAATAAACTATGTACATTAAGAACAAACCCTGAAAATTTTTATTGATAAGAGTATCAAGTTCTAAAGCAAATGCTGTTATATATGACCATTACATTAAAACAGATCCTGAAAAGTGTGATCGATGTGGTATTTGAAAATTGACAACTGACACTAACAGCATTCTAAAGCAATGTTTTGACCATATTAACACCATAACATGGTAGCCCCAGTAACCTTAGCAATACATATCCTAGTTTTCCACTCCTGTCGCAGTTATGGCCGCACCTCGACAAAATACTGAGGCAAGACATAACCATGACAACTTTCCATGTTAATAGTAAAACCAAAGTAGTGCACAAGTGAAAGACTATAGTGCCTATAAATGAAATAAACACAACCATCTAAATAAAAGTCAATTTAAACGTACACAAAGTGATGAAGTAACAATGAGAAACTATTTAAGTGAAATAAAAATAATAGTACCATAAAGAACTACCCTTAGATGTTGGCAATTCAATTAACAAAAGATGGGCGGAAATAACGTAATGAACTTTATAAACCCAATAAAAATTTTAATTTAAGAATTAGCTAAACTAAAGTGATATTATATCTAATATGTTGATGTGCGTACGAAGCCGAACCGTCAAGCATGAACAAAGGTATGTATTTTAATTATTTTATCTACTAATTGGTTTGTGAGTTGTGTAGAAAAAGACTTTCCTAAAGCTTGGAATCTTCAAAGTGAGAATTTGTCTTCCCATTTACAAATTGTTTAACCAAACTATTATTTAATTTTAGCTTCTTTTAATTTTGGCAAAACAATTGCTTTTATGTAAAGTTGGGCAAACATTAGCCTTTTTATTAAATCATGGGTGATTAGGCATTAGGGTTAGGTTGTGTGATTAGTATTAGTGGTGGCTTAAAGGGTTGAGGGCAAATTGAGCATGGTCATTTCAACCCGCGCTTGAAGAAGCCCAGCGACCAGCGAACCTTGACAGCGAGCACCTCTCTCCAACTCTTCAGCAGGTCCATATTCTTGCAAGGACAACTGAATGTTGCTGAAGCACTGAACCATTCAGGTACGGCCCAGCCTCAATCCAACAGCTAGCTCTCATTTCTTCAATCCAACCCTAGCCACCTTAGGATTTCTATTTAAGCATCGTTTATAGTGTTTGTAAGAGGTGTTTTGGTGAAATGAGAAAAACATGTTTCCTTTAGAACTTGGTGGTTCTTGGAGTTACCAAGGTTGGTGCCTAGGTAAGCCACGGTTTTGTGCAAACCGTGAGGAGCAGCCCTCCAATTATTTTTCTTGTTGTGGTAGCTTGAAAAACTCTCTTCCCACACTTCTCACCAAGTCTTTTAGAGGCTGGGAAATAGAAGAAGTTGGTTTATACCATTCCCACAAGCAGTGCTCTTCTCTTTGGAGAATGTATTAGCCGAGAGCTAGAAGCTCAAAATTAGCCAGCCACTGGTTCCTTTTGTTTTCTTTTATCCATCCCATATCTTCATCTAATATCTTTCTTGAGTTTATTCACCATCCTTAATACATCATTTCATCTGAAGAACGTTTTTGCTTTTGGTGTCATTCGAGCTATTTTCCACTCATTTCTCTTGGAGTGCTCTCGGGTAACACCAACCGAGCAGTGCTTGGTGTTTATGTTGATCTAACTTGCTTCTTTGCAGTTGAAATCACATCATTTGGTATCAGAGCATAGGGAGCTTCCTCTGTGAAACTTAGAGCATATTTATTCATTTATCTACTCAAGTTTTGATAGCTGCATTTTCATTTCAATCGGGTTAGTGTTTTATTGCTAAACATTCTGTTTTTCTGCCATAAACCATTCTATTTTGTGTTACTGCTGTGTACTGTTGTGCTAAACGATTTACAGCATATTATCTTAGCTTTATTTAGTTTTTGAAGTTCAGGATATCATCATCTTATAACCTATTAACATTTGCTGAACTTGGTTTGAGGATCGATCATAGTATCGTTGTCTTTTTTCTTTTCTTTTTTTGTTTTTATTTCAGTTTTCTAGTTAGGTTTTTGCCGCTTTGTGCTGTTTTTATTTTTTTTAGTAATCTATTTTTGTTAGCTAACTTGTTCTAACGTGAGTTTTCTTGTTTCTGTTTCTTTGTTTTTGTGTTCTGTCAAGTAACCAGGTTGCTGCCTGGTTACTTGACTATAAACCAAACAAAGCAAATAACACAAATCAACAGAACAAAGAAAATACGACAACGCAGTAAACAACCTTGGGCACAAAACTAAAATAAATAAATATTCTAAACAGTTTTCAAACACTCAAATTAAACAGAAAATAAACATCCACACTAAACTTTCAGAAATTCAAATTAAGCAAGAACACTAAACATGCATACACCCCACACTTAAAAATTGGCAGTGTCCCCACTGCCAAACAACATTAAGTTCAAAGAAAAACTAAAAGAGAATTAAGTTCATAGAAAACGAAAAAGAAAAGAAACTGAAGATTTAGAACTTCCCTGGTACTCATGTTTCAGTTTCTGACTCATCATCCGAGTCTCTTAAAAGTGCTGTTGGGAAATGTGAGAAAACAGGAGCTGGATCCTCCGGCTTCTTAGAAAAGCTGGCTGCCAATGCTGTATCACGTAGCTTGGTATACTACAAGAATATTCTATTTTTACGTTTTAAGCTCTTCATAGCCTTTGTCATCTTGTATTGTAGATGTTCTTGAAGTTGAAGTTTCTGCTTCAAAGTCGAAAGGTCATTTCTATGTCAATCGAGCTTGTTATGCACTGACTCCAGACTGTTGGATGTTGCTGTTGGATGTTGCTATTGCTGGATGATGCTTCTGCGTTGCCAGCAGCATTGGTGCCACCTTCAACCTCTGTTTCATGGACCTCAAAACCGTCTACAGCAATCCTCTTAACAATAGTGGGTGTCATTGCTGGGCCTGATGAAAGATGTTCTTCATCTCCGTCATAAGAGACCCCCGCCCATTCACAAAGCCCAGAAATTAAGGATGGAAATAATAGTTGCCCTTTTGGCTTCAAGGCATTTGCACATAGATTCCGGTAGATAATCAAACCAATATTTATCTTCTTATTGGTTAAAATGCAATAAAGCAGAATAGCACGATCTCTGGTCACATGTTGACCATGGGAAGAGGGGAATATTTTGAGTTTCAGAAAATGATACCAAACCTTAGCCTTAGGAAGCAGGGTAAGCCAAGGAATGGAAAGAAAGCTTGTTTTCGATCGCACCCATTCTGTGCCAGGCACGGCTATTTCCTTCAAAGCCGTGTTCAAAAATCCTGGTGATAAATTATCTTCATATATATAAAACTCGTCTTCAACTTCCTCTAGATTGTAAAAACCATTGATTGCTGAGGGTCCGATTCTCACATCGCATTTTCTAACTCGAACACTCTCGGGCAAATCTCCCTCAAAATTAGCTTAAAATTCTCTCACAATATTTTTTACAGCGGCATCTGGAACATCACAAAATTTCTTCCAGCTATGTTCCTGAATAACAGATGTAATATAACTCGGGTACCTCAATAATTTCTCGTCTGCGACGAGGAAGCCTTTTTCTTGAGCAAATCTGCGTTGCTGCAATCCTTGCTCGTATCTCAGCTTTGCCTCCTCTGAGATGAAAGCCATTATGTTTACTTTCTTAACATTATTCTTCCATTTCTGCTTTGGCCTCATCTTCGTAATCAAAAACTGGTGCTGGAAAATGTCAATTGAACAAATGCTCGAGCGTCTATAGGAGCGACAGAAAGCGGAAAGTGTCAAAAATTTCACTGATGTCGGCGGCGAATCGCGAGCGGTAAAAAACCCTAACAACTGCTTAGAGAGAATTTTGGTGAGGAAAATCAGAGAAATGAAGTTGAAATCCAAAATAAACGTATTTAAACTAAAAACAAGAAAATTTTAAATAAAAATAAAAATTAAAGGATATAATTTAGGGTTGCCTCTCGAATAGCGCTAAGTTTTTGTTCAAGTCTTCAGCCAGACTTCCATTTTTGCTCCTTATTCTTCCAACTCCTTTAGAGAAATTGACATAATTTTTGTCAATTGTTCTCCAAAATAATGTTTGATCCGTTGGTCATTAACCTTAAAAGTTTTTTCACTTTTTTTATCATGCAACTCCACTGCTCCATATGAAAATACTTCTACAATTTCAAAAGGTCCAGACCACTTTGACTTTAACTTTCCTGGGAAAATCTTCAATCTCGAATTAAATAGCAAAACTTTTTCTCCTTTTTCAAATGTCCTGGCCTGTAACTTTTTATCATGCCATTTTTTAACCTTTTCCTTGTAAAGTTTTGCATTTTCGTACGCTGTCATCCTCAACTCTTCTAATTCTTGTAATTGTACCAGTCTGTTTCTTCCTGCTTGCTGTAAATCCAAATTCACAGCTTTTATTGCCCAGAAGGCCTTGTGTTCTAATTCTACAGGGAGATGACAAGTTTTTCCATAAATCATGTTGAATGGAGTAGTGCCTAGAGAAGTTTTAAATGCTGTTCTGTATGCCCATAAAGCTTCGTCTAATTTTAATGACCAATATTTTCTGTTCGGATTCACCACCTTCTCCAGAATCCGTTTTACTTCCCTGTTAGATACTTCTGCTTGTCCATTACTCTGAGGGTGATATGCTGTAGTTACCTTATGTCTAACTCCATATTTACTTAGTAACGCAGCGAAGACTCTATTACAAAAATGAGATCCTCCATCACTGATAATTGCTCTAGGAGTGCCAAAACTCGTGAAAATATTTTTCTGTAAAAATCTCAGAACACTTTTCCCTTCATTATTTGGCAATGCTGCAACTTCTACCCATTTAGAAACATAATCAACAGCCAACAATATGTATTGGTTTCCACTAGATGCTAGGAAAGGTTCCATGAAGTCAATTCCCCAGACGTCAAAGACTTCAATCTCTAAGATGTTGGTCAGGGGCAACTCGTGTTTTCTTGATATGTTCCCTGTTCTTTGACATCTGTCACATTTTTGAACGATCTCGTTAGCATCCTTAAAAAGAGAGGGCCAATACAAACCTGATTGTAGAACTTTTGCAGCTGTTCTGGTTCCTCCATAATGATCGCCATATGATGCTGCGTGGCATTGCTGCAGCACTGATTGCATTTCTTCTTCAGGAACACACCTTCTTAACAGCTGGTCAGCACATTGTTTGAAAAGGAATAGCTCGTCCCAGAAGTATTTCTTAACATCTTTCAGGAACTTCCTTCTCTGCTGATAATCTAAATCGAAGGTATTATGTTACTTACAATAAAATTAACAAAATGAGCATACCAGGGAGTCGAAGAAACTTCCAGCTTCAGTATCTGTTCATTAGGGAATAATTCTTTGATCATTTCTTCATTTTGCTGCTCCCCCATATTCTCCAGATGAGATAAATGATCAGCCACCTAGTTTTCACACCCCTTTCTGTCTCGAATCTTCATATCAAACTCTTGAAGTAACAGCACCTATCGAATAAGCCTAGGTTTAGCATCCTTCTTAGCAACCAAATATTTTATTGCTGCATGATCCGTATAGACGATAACTTTTGCGCCAATTAAATACGCTCTGAATTTGTCGAATGCAAATACTACCGCTAGTAGCTCTTTCTCTGTTGTTGTGTAGTTCTTTTGAGCTTCATTCAAGGTTTTGCTTACGTAGTAAATAGAGTGAAAAATCTTCTCTTCTTCTTGCCAAAAACCACTCCCACTGCATAATCACTTGCATCACACATTAAAATAAAAAGTGAATTCCAATCGGGTGCAGCTATCACAGGTACAGTAATTAATTTTTCTTTCAACAGGTTAAAAGCTTCCAGACAGTTCCCGTCGAAATTAAACGTAGTGTTCTGCTCCAGTAACATACATAAGGGCTTCGATATTTTTGAGAAATCTTTAATGAAACGCCTGTAGAATCCTGCATGCCTAAGAAAGCTTCTGATTCCTTTCACTGTTTTTTGGTGGAGGTAGCTTCTCAATGACTTCGATCTTCGCTCTATCTACCTCCAAACCTTTTTCTGAAACCTTATGCCCGAGGATTGTCCCTTTTGGAACCATAAAATGGCACAATTCCCAGTTTAAAACTAAATTAGTTTCCATGCATCTTTTCAATACCTTTTCTAAATTTTCCAGACAATTCTCGAAAGAATCTCCAACAATGGATAAATCATCTATAAATATTTCCAAACATTCTTCAATCATGTCTGAGAAAATAGTTATCATGCAACGCTGGAATGTGGCAGGAGCATTGCATAACCCGAAAGGCATCCTCCTGAAAGCGAAAGTTCCATATGGGCAGATGAAGGTTGTTTTCTCCTGATCATCTGGGGCGATTGTAATCTGATTGTACCACGAATATCCGTCCAAAAAGCAGTATAATTTTTTACCTGCTAGTCTGTCCAACATTTGGTCAATAAAGGGTAGAGGAAAATGGTCCTTTCGGGTGGCTTTATTCAGCTTCCTGTAGTCCATGCAGATCCGCCATCCTGTTACTGTCCTTGTTGGAATTAATTCGTTTTTTCATTGGTTGTAACAATCGTTCCTCCTTTCTTTGGAACACAATGGACTGGGCTAATCCAGGAGCTGTCAGAAATGGGGTAGATTATTCATGCATCCAACCACTTGAGTATCTCTTTCTTCACAACTTCTTTCATAATCGGGTTTAATCTTCTCTGCGGATCTATTGTTGCAGTGACTCCTTCCTCCAATCTGATTTTGTGCATACAAATGTTTGGGCTTATCCCCTTGATGTCTTTTATTGTCCATGCTAAAGCGGGCTTATATTTTTTTAGCACATCTATTAATTCTTGCTCTTGCATGTTAGATAAAGAAGTAGAAATAATAACAGGGAATGTCTCTTTGAGTCCAAGAAATACGTACTTCAAGTGAGGTGGCAGCTGTTTGAGTTCCACTATTTGTGCTTATTCACTGGAATGCTGCCAATCTTCTTTGCTTTCTTCGGATCGGATTAATGCTTCGAACTGCCTTCTATACCCTCCTGAATATTGTTTCATTTCTGCTACTTCAATTTTCTCGGAAATATTAAAACACTCTTCTTCATCATATGGACATTTCATGGCCTTTAAAACGTTGAAAGTAACTTGCTGGTCGTTAATTCTCATTGTGAGTTCTCCTCTCTGGACATCAATAAGAGTTCTGCCAGTAGTCAAAAATGGCCGCCCCAAAATTATCGGTACCTCTCGATTTGCTTCATAGTCAAGAATGATGAAGTCTGCAGGGAATATGAACTTGTCCACCTTTACTAGTACATCTTCAATCTTTCCTTGAGGGTGGGTTAGTGATCGGTCAACAAGCTGCTGAGTTACTGTTGTTGGCCGAGCTTCTCCAATTCCCAGCTTCTTAAAGATCGACATGGGCATCAAATTTATGCTAGCTCCAAGATCACATAGAGCTTTTCCGAAATAATTATTGCCGATTGTGTAAGGGATAGTGAAGCTACCAGGATCCTTCAACTTCGGTGGAATCTTATTCTGCAATATATAGTTAGTTTCCTCAGTCATAGCCACCATCTCATATTCTCCCAACCTCCTCTTTTTGGATAAGATGTCTTTCATAAATTTAGTGTAATTTGACATCTGTTCAAGAGCTTCCACCAGAGGTACATTGATATGAAGTTGCTTTAAAACGTCCAAAAATTTTTTAAACTGTTTTTCCTGGTTGTGTTTTTGAAGTCACTGTGGAAATGGTGGAGGCGGTTTCTGGAGTTGCATTTCTGCAGGTTGATGCTGCGAGTGGAGCTGCGAGCGGAACTGCGGCATTGATATTAATTTCTCCAGATTCAGAATTATTCTCTTCGGCCTCCTGAGTTCTTTCTTTCTCAATCATCATTTCTCTTTCCTGTAAACCCTCAGTACTGGGTTGTTGTTCTGCTTCTTTTTCTTGGCTATTTTTCTTTGGTTTCTTCACCTTATGTGGCTTCTCTGGAATCTTCATTTCTCTTCCATTCCTTAATATAATTGCCTTGCAGTGTTCCTTTCCCGGTCTTTGTGGAATTTCAGTGTCGCTGGGTAATTGTCCACTGCTTCTCGAATTTGCAGATTGAGCTAGCTGTCCCAGTTGAGTTTCAATATTCTTTATAGAGGCTGCTAAATTTTGCAATATTATGTCTGTCCTTGAAGCATATTCCTTTGCAAAACTATCTGGTTTTTCTTGAGTTGCAAATTTCTGAGCTTGCTAGGTGTAATTCTGAGCATAGTTATCGGTAGATCTTGCAAGTATAGCTTTGTTCTGTTACTGCGAATTCCATTGGAAGTTCGGATGCTGTCTCCATCCAGGGTTGTACGTCTGTGAGAATGGATTATTGTTTCGGTTATACCCCACATAATTTGCTGATTCAGGATTCGTCGGGCATAAACTATTATCATAGTTCTCTCCACAGAAAATGCATGAAACCTCCCGTAATTGTGGCTGCTGCTGTTTGTTCATGGCTTTAATGGCATTTTCCAATGAAGCTATCTTTGCATTAAGAGCAGCTACTTCCTTCACTTCATAAACTCCAGGTGCTCTCCTTGCTGTTGTATTTCTGTTTGATGGCCATTGATAACTATTCACCGTCATTCTTTCCAGTAAGTCATATGCTTCGTTGAAAGATTTTGACAGCAGTGTTCCATTAACAGCTGCATTAATAATCGATCGGGTCTGTCCATTCAGCCCGTTGTAAAACGTTTCCAACTGAATCCAATGAGGTATCCCGTGATTTGGGCACTGTCGCAGTAGTTCTTTAAATCTATCTCACGCTTCGTAGAGCGATTCTCCATCCCTCTGCTAGAAACTGGTTATGTCATTTCTCATCCTTGCGTTCTTCACTGATGGGTGATACTTCAGAATGAATTTCTTGGCCAAATCCCCCCAAGTCGTGATGGTATCTGAAGGAATGTTATTTAACTAATCCCTAGCTCGATCTCTTAGAGAATATGGAAATAGTTTTAATCTCAAAGTTTCTGCAGATACTCCAGGGAAGTTAAATGAGTCACTAACTTCTCCAAAAACTTTCAAATGGCGATGAGGATTATCTGTTATTGCTCTAGTGAATTGTCCAACCGTCTGGAGCATTTGGAACATCACTGGTTTCAGCTCAAATCTGATGGCACGAAGATCAGGTCTGACTATTCCAGGATTAAGATCATTGAGTGTAGGAATTGCAAAATCCTGAATAGGTCTATCTCTGTCATCAATAATTCTTTCAGCATTGTCCCTTTCTCTTTCTAAGTTCGCCATATTTTTGCCCTCAATAAATTGTTGCTGATTTTGTCTTCTTCTAGCTCTGAATGTTCTTTCAATTTCGAGATCTATGGGTACAAGATCCTGTGCGTTTTCTTCGTCCGGCATAAATCAAGAATATCTGAAAATAGGGAAACAAAATAAAATAAAATAACGTAAAATAAAATAAAATAATTATAGCAAAATAATCACAACTAATCAATATCCCCCGCAACGGCGCCAAAAACTTGTTAGTGATTTTACACACTTACACGCAAATGCACGTGTCGCTAACGAAGTAATGAGTAAGTAAAGTATCGATCCCACGAGGATATTGTTAACTATGTTTAAATTCACTATAAAAATCTTATAAAAATATTAAAATAATAAATGAAAATAAATAGAAATAAAATCAGAATGACGATGCAATGAAAGACAGCGAAATAAACTTTGGACACTTTCTGCTTTCTGTCGCTCCTATAAACGCTCGAGCATTTGTTCAATCGACATTTTCCAGCGCCAGTTTTTGATTACGAAGATGAGGCCAAAGCAAAAGGGGAAGAAGAATGTTAAGAAAGTAAACAGAATGACTTTCATCTCAAAGGAGGCAAAGCTGAGATACGAGCAAGGATTACAGCAACGCAGCTTTGCTCAAGAAAAAGGCTTCCTCGTCGCAGACGAGCAATTATTGAGGTACCCGAGTTATATTACATCTGTTATTCAGGAACATAGCTGGAAGAAATTTTAAGATGTTCCAGATGCTGCTGTAAAAAATATTGTGAGAGAATTTTATGCTAATTTTGAGGGAGATTTGCCCGAGAGTGTTCGGGTTAGAAAATGCGATGTGAGAATCGGACCCTCAGCAATCAATGGTTTTTACAATCTAGAGGAAGTCGAAGACGAGTTTTATATATATGAAGATAATTTATCACCAGGATTTCTAAACACGGCTTTGAAGGAAATAGCCGTGCCTGGTGTCAAGGTCCGGGCTTGTCCAAGGCATGTTGCCCATGGCCGCCCTTGCTGTTAACCTAGTTTATTTCCTTTTTTAGTATTTCCATTGTACTCTTTTTCTTTCTATTTTTGGCAAGAGTGACTCCTCGCCCACATAGCATGTACACTACTGCTAGAGTGGAGATGGTCCAGATTGCTCTTTAGGGGGAGAGGCATGACTGCACGTAGACCCCCCTACCCAACGTTGTAATTTGCTGCCCATCAATGAACAAGCTTTTTACATACACTTTCTTTATGCACACTATGCTCAATGATGCTCATTATGATTAACCTTGCTCGTTCGTTGCTTACTCGTTAGACACAAGCTCGCTCTAACGAAGTGGGCACTCGGTGCCGTTGGCACGCATGTTAATCTCGCTCGCTCGTTGCTTACTCGCTAGACACAAGCTCGCTCTAGCGAAGTGGGCACTTGGTGTTGTTGGCACGCACGTTGGCTGACCCAGTATAGGTGTGATATTGGGTGCCGCACGGTCTTGTAAGCCCCTTGAAAGTAGGACCGTGACAGTTGGTATCATAGCCGAGTTGGCTAAAATCGTGAGAAGTCATGCCGAAGAAGAGTTCGATGGAAAGGCTGAGTGCTCCATCGGATCAACTAGAGCGCCTCGTCGAGTTGGAAGAAGAAGTACGGTATCTGCAAGACATACCGGACAACATTCGATTCATAGAAGAACGAATAAAGGAAATGTCTGAATTTCTTGCTGAAGTAGCGGCTATTCACAACAGGATAGATGCCATACCGATTCCAGAGCTGTTGAATCGGGTAAAGACCCTCGAATCCCGACAAGAAAAGGGAAAGGGAGTTTACACCGGAGAAAGTTCCACAGGTACTATAATCGGGGTCCTGGAGCGTGTCGATGAGATCGAGCTCGCTCATACCCGATTGTCAGAAACTATGTCTCAAGTGACCATGGACTTCAGAACGATGTTTGATTCTCTCAGGGCTGAGATTGCCGAGATCAACATCAAACTGAACCTTACCATGAGAGCCATGGGGAGTCAAACCCAGGCTGCTAATGCTGCTGAATTTAGTCGAGTGAAAATCCCTGAGCCAAAACCCTTTGGGGGAGCCCGGGATGCAAAAGAAATAGAGAATTTCATCTTCGACATGGAACAATATTTTAAGGCCACTAAAACAGATGAAGAATCGAAAGTGACCTTGGCCACAATGCATCTGACCGATGATGCAAAACTTTGGTGGAGATCGAAATACCATGATATCAGTATGGGCGAATGCGTGATTGATACTTGGGAAGAATTAAAAAGGCAACTAAGGGATCAATTCTTTCCAGAGAATGTTGAGTTCAACGCCCCCAGACTGCTCCGAGAGCTAAAGCAGACTGCAAGCATTCGCGAATATGTCAAAGAGTTTTCGGGACTCATGCTGAATATTAAAGATATGTCAGAAAAAGATAAGATCTTCACTTTCATCGAAGGTCTTAAACCGTGGGCCAGAACAAGATTATACGAACAAAGGGTGCAAAGCCTTTCAAGTGCACTGGCCGCAGCAGAGCGGTTGTTCGATTATAACTCTGGGAACCTTGAGCCGGGGAAGAACACTCCTAGTAGCCCAAACGCCAACAAGTTTCAGGAACCAGACACAGGAATTGACGAAAGGAAACCGTTTGTCCGAAGAGAAGGTTTTGAGGCAACAAGAAATGCCAACAACCACCGACAAACAAATAGGCCTATGTCATGTTTTCTGTGTAAGGGACCCCATCGGGTAGCCGAGTGTCCGCATAGATCGGCCTTAACTTGCTTACAAGATTCGATTCGGGATGAAAACTCAGCTAGGGAAGTTGTGCAAGAAGAATCCACTGAACTTGCTGAAGTTGGGACTATGACTTTCTAGTCAGCTATACAACAACAGATAGAAGTGCTGAAGAAGACCCCAGTTAAAGGTCTCATGTATGTGGAGTTGTTCATCAATAATAGATCTACTAATAGTACGATGATAGACTCGTGAGCTACTCACAACTTCATCACAGAAAAGGAAGCTCACTGTCTTGTATTGAAGCTAGAAAAGAGTGATGGTAAGGTGAAAACAGTGAATGCGAAAGTGATGCCAGTACTCGGGATTGTAAGGAGAGTACAGTTGAAACTCGGCTCATGGGCGGGACTCATTGACTTCGTTGTAGTACAGATGGATGACTTTGATATTATCTTGGGGATGGAGTTCTTGATAGAACATAGAGCCATCCCAATACCCTCAACGCAATGTTTAATAATCACAAGTAACAACCCAACTGTTGTTCCTGCGATTCTTAAACAACCAAGTGCTATCAACAAAAAGATGATTTCTGCAATGCAATTCAAGGAAAGGCTGAAGCACCATACAGAGATAGCTCACGCTTGCTTGGAGTGAACCTCTAAGCATACGAAGAAGTGGATAGCTAAGAAATGGCGGCCCACGGAATTTAGGGCTGGTGACTTAGTACTGGTTAAGTTGTTACCGGAACAACTTCACTTGAGGAGTAAGAAAGACAAGCGACTCTTCAGAAGGTATGAAGGTCCCTTTGAAGTCATCGAGAAGGTCGGGAGAACATCCTACAGGGTTAATCTTCCATCATGGCTCAAAATCCACTCAGTGATCCCCCTCAGCAACTTGAAGCCCTATCATCCAGCCGACAAGAACAAGGAAAGAAACGACATATTTAGACCAAATATCTCCAGCAGCAACCAAAAGAAGAAAGAAGTTGCCAGCAGCAACAAAAAGAAGAAAGAAGTTGCCAGCAGCAACCAAAAGAAGAAAGAAGTTGAAGAAGGCCTTGTAGATCGAAGCGTCAGAATAGGTCGACGAAAGTACCAGGATTATCTCATCAGGTGGAAAGGACTAGGAGCTGATGATGTATCTTGGAAGAAAGCAAAAAGACTTGGAGAACTCATCACAGAGGATCGGGGAATTCAAGCAGAAGTAGAGTTGACGAGGACGTCAACAGTTTAAATAGGGGAGAATGTCAAGGTCCGGGCTTGTCCAAGGCATGTTGCCCATGGCCGCCCTTGCGGTTAGCCTAGTTTATTTCCTTTTTTAGTATTTCCATTGTACTCTTTTTCTTTCTATTTTTGGCAAGAGTGACTCCTCGCCCACATAGCATGTACACTACTGCTAGAGTGGAGATGGTCCAGATTACTCTTTAGGGGGAGAGGCATGACTGCACGTAGACCCCCCGACCCAACGTTGTAATTTGCTGCCCATCAATGAACAAGCTTTTTACATACACTCTCTTTATGCACACTATGCTCAATGATGCTCATTACGATTAACCTTGCTCGTTCGTTGCTTACTCGTTAGACACAAGCTCGCTCTAACGAAGTGGGCACTCGGTGCCGTTGGCACGCACGTTAATCTCGCTCGCTCGTTGCTTACTCGCTAGACACAAGCTCGCTCTAGCGAAGTGGGCACTTGGTGTTGTTGGCACGCACGTTGGCTGACCCAGTATAGGTGTGATATTGAATGCCGCACGGTCTTGTAAGCCCCTTGAAAGTAGGACCGTGACACCTGGCACAGAATGGGTGCGATCGAAAACAGGCTTTCTTTCCATTCCTCGGCTTGCCCTGCTTCCCAAGGCTAAGGTTTGGTATCATTTTCTGAAACTCAAAATATTCCCCTCTTCCCATGGTCAACATGTGACCAAAGATCGTGCTATTCTGCTTTATTGCATTTTAACCAATAAGAAGATAAATATTGGTTTGATTATCTACCGGAATCTATGTGCAAATGCCCTGAAGCCAAAAGGGCAACTATTATTTCCATCCTTAATTTCTGGGCTTTGTGAATGGGCGGGGGTCTCTTATGACGGAGATGAAGAACATCTTTCACCAGGCCCAGCAATGACACCCACTATTGTTAAGAGGATTGCTGTAGACGGTTTTGAGGTCCATGAAACAGAGGTTGAAGGTGGCACCAATGCTGCAGGCAACGCAGAAGCATCATCCAGCAACAGCAACATCCAACAGCAAATACTTGACAGTCTGGAGTCAGTGCGTAACAAGCTCGATTGGCATAGAAATGACCTTTCTACTTTGAAGCAGAAACTTCAACTTCAAGAACATCTACAATACAAGATGACAAAGGCTATGAAGAGCTTAAAACGTAAAAATAGAATATTCTTGCAGTATACCAAGCTACGTGATACAGCATTGGCAGCCAGCTTTGCTAAGAAGTCGGAGGATCCAGCTCCTGTTTTCTCACATTTCCCAATAGCACTTTTAAGAAACTCGGATGATGAGTCAGAAACTGAAGCATGAGTACCAGGGAAGTTCTAAATCTTCAGTTTCTTTTCTTTTTCGTTTTCTATGAACTTAATTCTCTTTTAGTTTTTCTTTGAACTTAATTTTGTTTGGCAGTGGGGACACTGCCAATTTTTAAGTGTGGGGTGCATGCATGTTTAGTGTTCTTGCTTAATTTGAATTTCTGGAAGTTTAGTGTGGATGTTTATTTTTTGTTTAATTTGAGTGTTTGAAAACTGTTTAGAATATTTATTTATTTTAGTTTTGTGCCCAAGGTTGTTTACTGTGTTGCCTTATTTTCTTTGTTCTGTTGATTTGTGTTATTGGCTCTGTTTGGTTATTAGTGTTCTGTTTGGTTTATAATGTTTGTAAGGGGTGTTTTGGTGAAATGAGAAAAACATGTTTCCTTTAGAACTTGGTGGTTCTTGGAGTTACCAAGGTTGGTGCCTAGGTAAGCCACGGTTTTGTGCAAACCGTGAGGAGTAGCCCTCCAATTATTTTTCTTGTTGTGGTAGCTTGAAAAACTCTCTTCCCACACTTCTCACCAAGTCTTTTAGAGGCTGGGAAATAGAAGAAGTTCGTTTATACCATTCCTACAAGCAGTGCTCTTCTCTTTGGAGAATGTATTAGCCGAGAGCTAGAAGCTCAAAATTAGCCAGCCACTGGTTCCTTTTGTTTTCTTATATCCATTCCATATCTTCATCTAATATCTTTCTTGAGTTTATTCACCATCCTTATTAGCCGAGAGCTAGAAGCTCAAAATTAGCCAGCCACTGGTTCCTTTTGTTTTCTTTTATCCATTCCATATCTTCATCTAATATCTTTCTTGAGTTTATTCACCATCCTTAATACATCATTTCATCTAAAGAACGTTTTGCTTTTGGTGTCATTCGAGCTATTTTCCACTCATTTCTCTTGGAGTGCTCTCGGGTAACACCAACCGAGCAGTGCTTGGTGTTTATGTTGATCTAACTTGCTTCTTTGCAATTGAAATCACATCATTTGGTATCAGAGCATAGGGAGCTTCCTCTGTGAAACTTAGAGCATATTTATTCATTTATCTACTCAAGTTTTGATAGCTGCATTTTCATTTCAATCGGGTTAGTGTTTTATTGCTAAACATTCTGTTTTGCTGCCATAAACCATTCTATTTTGTGTTACTGCTGTGTACTGTTGTGCTAAACGATTTACAGCATATTATCTTAGCTTTATTTAGTTTTTGAAGTTCAGGATATCATCATCTTATAACCTATTAACATTTGCTGAACTTGGTTTGAGGATCGATCATAGTATCGTTGTCTTTTTTCTTTCCTTTTTTTGTTTTTATTTCAGTTTTCTAGTTAGGTTTTTGCCGCTTTGTGCTGTTTTTATTTTTTTTAGTAATCTATTTTTGTTAGCTAACTTGTTCTAACGTGAGTTTTCTTGTTTCTGTTTCTTTGTTTTTGTGTTCTGTCAAGTAACCAGGTTGCTGCCCCTGTGTGTGTTTTTGTGCTTTTTCTTAATCACTTTGAACCATTTTGGATTACTCAACTTGCTGCTACTCGGGTTTAAAGTATAATCGAGAAACCGTTTCTAAACTGTGGTTTATTCTGCTATTTATCTGTTGTTAATCGCTGTATTCATCTATTTGCTGCTGCATAAAACTGGAGTTATTAAAACTGCTGCTAAACTCATTTTCCAGCAACTCTTTTCTGTCAGTTCTTGAAGTTTTAAGGATCAAATATAATTGCTTATTTCATATAACTTTGGTTGCTTAACTTGCTTTGTCGGTTTAAAGTGTTTAACTGAAAAGAATTATTTTTCCCAAAACTGTTCTCTTTTGTGTTATCCTTTTACAACAAGTTTTTCATAAATTTTTCCTAAAACTTTAAGCGTAGTATTAGTCTTACTAGCTACAGCAAGCTCCTGTAACTTTTCCTCACATTTATCGAGATTACAAGTTCTGTTTCTGGTTTTAATCGAGAAGAAATTATTTAAGGCTATCTGTTTTGAGTTGTTCTGTCTAAGCAGGTAATAGTTTCATTTGCTAACATTTAAAGATTGAAAAGGTGAGAAAATGAAAACTGAAATGATTGCTAAATCAGTTTTTCTAATTAGTAGTACTTTCATGTTATAGTGTCCTGTTCTGTTTTAAGTACTTAGACTATTTAACTTGTGTTTCTTAGCTGTGTTTTGTTTATTTGACGGCATGATAATGTGTCCTTGAAGCATAAAATTTCCATCACTTGCCATGTGATTCAAGAAAATAGAGGAAGTAGACCCTAATCGAGCTTTGTCGAATGAACCCTAGTTATCAACAGAGCAGCTTAACCCGAGTCACACTTGTTGTCTCAACCAAAATTATCAAAGATGATCTATCAAATTAATATTTGATGAAGATCAAGTTTTTCACAAAGAACTCAATAAAAGATTTTCATTGGTTCACATATACCTTGTAATGGATCATGTTTCATTGTATTGTCCTTAGTTGCTACCGGGTTCATATCATAATAGTTACAAAGTTAGAAAAATAAATCGACTAAAATCAATTCATCAACAATTTCGAAGCAGTATTTTGTTTTACAAGCATAAAAGCCATTTTTAATCTCGAAGCAATAGTAGCATATGAAAATTCTGCTGAATTTCAAACATGAAAAAGAATAAATGTGGCACAATATTCACCATCATCAACATAGAAGAAAAATGAAGATGAAGCTATAAAAAATAACTATTTACACTGCGAGAAGGGGAAATACTGGGGCTTAATTTCAATCCAAAACCATACAATTTGAACCCAAGAAAGAACTCTCACAAATTTATAAGAATGTTTAGAACCTCAAACTTTACTCATAAAATGAATTTTGGGAGTATGTGTCCTTTACGTCGAAAGGGTTCTTCTCGCCTATGAATGTACAATCTAGATATACCTTATCGATGATGAAGGTAGTCCCAATATATCACTGAAAGGAAGCAAATTATGGTAAATGAGATTTCATGATAAATATCAACGTATATGGACTTAAAATTTATCAATGTTTCACTAAGATCAGCATTGCTTTGAGGATCATCAAAGACAGTGCTAAGCTCTGTGTTAGTGGTGGGAATCAGTTCAGTTCGAACCAGGTAACCGAACCGACAAGAACCGAAGTCGTTGATTTGGTTCTCGGCTTTACTTCAGAAAACCAGAGTAAAATCAAACCGAACTGATGTGTGTCAAAAACACCAAAATTAATTCTTGGTAAAAATATATGAATTTGTAGATTGATGAGCAGAGCCGAATCTACAAGGAATAGTAAATAAATATACTTCTATAAAAATTATATCACAAGCAAATGGGGGGTTTTGAGTTTTGAGAACTGAAAATAAGCAATAAATAATAAAATGGGATTTCAATGGAGAATAACTATCTAGTCAATGGATGATTTAAGTTTTAATTCGGTCAACTAATCATTGAAATATAAATAGATTTTTAATCTTCTTGAATAAATTGGTTATATTTACTGTGACGCTCTAATAATTTAATCTTTCTTAAGTTTCTACGACTAACTCTCTTGTTAACAAACAACTCTAAAGACACGCTCTCATGATTTAATTTATCAATATCATTAAGAATTAGAGAGACTCAATTATAGCCAACCATCTCAATAAACGCAGATAATTTAGACTGGATCATACACATTTATAAACTACATTATTTAACACATGTATTAGAATTGTTAAACAATTACGGATTTAAAAATCCTAAATGTTGATAAGTTTAAGAATAATCTATTCAAACAATCCACAAAATAATAATCTTATGAAGCAAAGAAGATGTATAAATACTCAATAAGAAAAATAATAATGATATGACTATATGTCATAGTTCAATAAAAAAAAATATAATAATGATATGAGTATATGTCACAGTTCTTTGGTGAATCAAAATTTCAATTAATCTCTCGAATAAAAATTAAGAATTTTGCTATCCATGGAAGATCAGAGAAAATAGTAGGGAGAAAAAGAGAAAAGAGAGAGAGAGAGAGAGTGAAAAGATAAAGGGAGAGAGGAGAGGGGGAGCAGAATCCTTCTCTCAAGATTTTTCAGAATTAAAAATTTCTTCAAAACCTCCTTCTGACAGCTTTCCTAATGCAAATTTTTCAAGAAATTCATAGATTTAATAGTCAATAATATATTCACAGCAACATTTAAAAGATTGTATTTTTAAATTTCCTTTTTAACAGCATTTGGCGGCGTAACTATAAGCCGTGGGCACGCCTTATTACAGGATCTCTTTTGCCGATTTTTGAATTTCTTTCAGAATTCTTCTGAAACTTGTTTTTGGCTTCTAATCCTCCAAATAAGTTTCAATCGATCAAAACTTTCATCTTCACCTGCTAAACATGAAATTCAATCGAAAATCGAGATTTCATAACAAAACCCATATAAAATGAACGAGATTTTGAGCTTTATCACGAATCGACCTGAACTCTAAATGACAATCTAATTTGTAATTTTGCTTTGAATTTAATCGATGTTCTTCCTCGCCTGACGATCGAGAGTTCCAAATCTCTTCTCTGTGCCACCGTCGCACGGTCTTTGTCTCCCCTCTCTCGCTCGAATTTCGAGTTCTCGCACAGAGCTCTGCAATCTACTGGGTCGCACGCACACAGAGCTCCGATACTTCTTTCGAGTGTTCGGGCTTCAATTTCTCCTACAGAGGTGCTTGAGCTCTCTACATCCCGAACAGAAAGGACAAGTGTAAAGGATAATCAGAGTCCAAGCTTTCCTTTCTGCATATTGCTATACTTCATTCTTGTGTCTAGGTTTCAATTAGTATCTTTCTCAAGTCAGTTGCAATCTTTGTAGATTTGTAGCTATATTTTTTCTATATTGAACGATGATGATTTGTAGATTGTTGTTTCAATCTTTCTGATTCCTAGTTCTAGCAACTTGATTTGTATTTTTTATTTTCTCTCTGTATTTGTAGATTGTTGTTTTTTGTGGTCAATTTCTGTGTCTTCATTGGGATTTATAAGACTCTTCTACATCTCTTTCTGACCTTTCTTTCTCTGAAATTTTGTTTGAATTGATTTGTCATTTACCATCTTCCCTTCCTACTCCTCTTACCATGGGTAAACTTAATATAAGGCTTATCACATGTTGATCAACAAGTTGTAGCAAAAATAAAATTTCATCAGGGTTGTCAACGCTCATTCTTTTAGACTTCTCAACTTTTTGCACCCTGGTTTTCTACAAACGCTTTATTTTTCTTGCTTGGAAAACAAAAAATATGACGAGAGATAAATCATATATTTTGAAATAAATGAATCTCATTAATATATTGATCCTAGTTTTTGGTCACTTGAGTGTATTTTTCTCTCTATCTATTCAATTTAGTACTCATCATCGACTGAAGTTCAAGGTAGCACCTTCCATCTACCGAAATAGTTATAGACTATTGAGATGATTTTTACCACTTTTTGTTGCTTTCTAACACTTGCTTACTTCTAATATGCCCTCCTTTTGGCGAACAGAGTATTTTTTGTCTTTTATCATGTTCAAAGTAGCACCTTCAATTTACTAAAACAGTTATAGACTATTGAGATGTTTTGTTATATTAGGATGGAAAGTACTACAAACTGAGGGCAAGAAAAGAAGCATAATATGTGAAGCATGAAATTATTTCACTAAAACAGAACCAATTGACTAAGATATTCCTCGGGCAACTTGCAATTACCGTAGGAATTTGTATGTTTGTTATCTAGTAAGAAATGAATCTTTAAACTTGAACAAATATGCAAGTACTTGTAAGAACTTGTTGCCTACTTTAGATAGTACGAAAAGTTCAGTTTATTCTTTAACTGTGAAATCATTTAGTACGAAAAGATGTCGAGTTAAGCTTGCTAGGATTATTGTGTTTGATGAATTTCCTTTTAGTGTTGTTGAAGGAAAATGTTTTATTGTTCGGTAAATGAGCTGGAACCAAAATTTATTGTTTCATGTTGCAAAACTGTTGTGAATGATATTTTCAAGCTCTATATAAAGGAAAAGATTAAGTTGAAGTTTTATTTTCTCAATTGAATAGAAGAGCATGTTTAACAACCGATACTTGGACGTCTATACAAAATATATATCACATGGTGGTGATTGCTCATTTCATTGATATAAGTAAAACATTGCATCAAAAATTATCAATTTTTGTGTCATTTCCTAATCATAGAAAAATGTTTATTTTATTGGGAAATCGAGAGAGTTGTGATTGTCACAGTTGATAACGATTCTGCTAATGAAGTGTCTTTGACTCATTTGGTTTAGAGTATTAGAAACTAAAAAGATTTGGTGATTGATAGAGAGTTTATGCATGTTAGATGTTTTGTTCATATTGTAAATTTAATTTTTTGCGAATAGTCTAAAAGAACATAATGATTCTATTATAAAGATTTGTAAAGCTGTAAAGTATGTCAAGGTTTCTCTTGCAAGGATGCATAAATTCAAAACATGTGTAGAAAGTGCAATGATAACATACAAAAGTAGTGTGTGGCTTGATGTTCCAACTCGATGGAACTCAACATAGTTAATGTTGGACACTACTAAAAAGTTTGAAATTTTTTTTGCAAAGTTGGGTGAATATGACATTCAATTCATATACGAGTTTCATGAAGATGAATATTCAGTGGTCTTCCCATTGATGAAGATTGGATGTCATTCGTGAATTTATATTATTGTTGAAAGTGCTTTATGACGTGATGCCGAAAGTTTTGTCGACTTTACATATTACTGCAAACATATTTTTCTCTGAAGTTTGTAAACTTCATAAGATTATCAAGAAATATGTTACAAGTGATAACTTATCACTGAGAATCATGGGATTTGTTATGCAGTTTAAGTATGAAAAGTATTAGAGAAATTTCATCAAAGTCAATCACTTCATGTATATAGCTGTTGTGTTGGATCCACGATATAAATTAAATTTCGTGAGCATTGCCTAATGAAATTACATGGGACTTGATATAACCAATGAGTTGATATTGAAATTGTAATATACGATTAGAAGATTGTATTTTAAGTACCAAGTGGATTCACCGATAAATATAATGCAATAAGCTTCTAGACTTGTGGTTAATGGTACTAATGACATTGGGGATAATGATGAGTTTGAGTCGACATTTTAAGTAGAATTGAACAATGAAGTTGAGTTGTATAATAAAAATGAAGTTGAAAATTATTTGTCTGACAAACTTGAGAATTTTTCAAATGATATAGGTATATTGAGTTGGTGGATGATGCATGTGATGACCCTAGTTAAGATTAACTATAATAATTACAATTAGAATAATTAAATGCTATTATAAGTCATATTAGACACTTTGTATATATTAAAATGAGAATTGTTCATTAGAATATGTGAATACAAATTCAAAAATAAATATTATAGTGATTGTATAATTCTAAAACTTTAGAGTGATAAAGTAGACACATAAAGAAAGAGAATGACTTTCTAATAAAAGGAATTGGGTATATACAATGAAAGTTATGCATGTTTCAAATTAATTGAGACGTTTTATAAAAAAAAATTTCATTGTTTTGGTAAATCACTATAAATTAGATTTTACAATGAGAATTTGGAGAAAGCTGTGAAAGGAGAAATGTTCCTAACATCTTGACGTATGTGTTCATGTAATCAAATGGACAACCAATGAGGTGGTGCCACGTGCCATAATTGAATTAGTAATTAATCATGTCATTAAGGAGTAATTAAGAGATAATTAAGATTAATTCATCATGATTAGTTAAGTTAATTTTTGTGATTAGCTAAGAACTAATCTAAATTAATTAGTTTAAGATAAATATGATTAAAAGATAATTAATATGGTATTTTTGCAAATATATACAAATTAAATGGTAAAATGATATATTTTAATAGATAAATTAGACAAAATGGTAATTTTACCCTAAGATCTCTCTAGAAAAGGTTGAGAGATGCTAAAGATAAATCATATTTTTTGCTGAAATAGAGGAAAAGAGAGAAGAAAAATGAGGAGAAAAAGAGACAAATTAGATAGAGAAGTGAAAAAATTGAAAGTGAATGAGTGAAAATTGATCTTCGATCTTTCAAGTAGATTTGTTCCTCTCATCAAGAGAAATGTTTTGAGCTAAAAATCATAGGGTGAAAGTGAAGAAATAAGGACTTCAAGAGGTAAGAATCTCTAATCTTAGTATTTTCTAAACTATGTTGAAACTGCATAGTTAGGTGAAGAAAATAGTGATTTTGTGAAATTATCTTTTTGGGATTCATGGATGGTATGTTGATATGCTTTGATGATAATAGTTTGATTGAGATTATAATGATTTAAAGATTAATGATATTGGTTTAGGATGGTTAAATACTTGAATATGATTATGAAATAAAAATCATAAAATTAGTATGTCAAGAAAGTTGAAAAGGATATATATATATTTAATGTTGATAATTTGGAGATAAAGTGGTTAAATGGTTAGTTGATTGAGATTGACTAGACAAAGAGTTGATGATGTGTTTTTAATAATTAAGAGATATTAGACCTCTTGTAGATAAATTGATTGAAAGAAATAGTGAGATAGTGGAAAATGTGTATCTATTGTTAATATTGGTTTGATCATGAATAAAATCATGAAAAGAATTTGCTTTGGATGATAAATTTGGTATAATTGGATGGTTAAAGACATGTAAATGGTCTCATTTGATTATAGCATATTGATTTTGGTGATTAATAAAGTATATCACATATTGCGTAGTTATAAGAACTAATTAATTGTAATTTTTGGTGTTAGGATAAAGTAGACTAATAATGTCTATTGAAGATGTTTAAACAAATAAAAATACATCTTCATGCATCATATTATTTGTCATTTAACAAAGATTTGTATGATCATACTTCATGCATTATTAGTATGTATTATGCATTCAATGTATGTTTATATGTATGTGTGTGTGTGTGTGTATCGAGGATTCTGACCAGTAGAAGGTTATGACCTGCAGGAGGGCCGAATGAAGTGCTACCGAGTGAAGTGCGATGTGGGTAATTATAACACTTTCAATCTTTGAACAGTTGTAATTATAACACTTTCAATCTTTGAACAGTTGTGGTTTATATTTACTTTTTTTTAAAAAAATCCTTATACTTTCGCATTAGTGTTGTTAGTTGAATCATATATATATGTACGTACATACATACGTGTATGTAGGTATGTATCTACATACATTTATGTATGTATGTATGTACGTATATGTAGGTACGTATGTACGTACGCACATAAATATACGTATGTACCTACATATTATATATATATATATATATATATATATATATATATATATATATATATATATATATATATATATATATATATATATATATATATATATATATATATATATATATATATATATATATATATATATATATATATATATATATATATATATATATATATATATATATATATATATATATATATATATATATATATATATATATATATATATATATATATATATATATATATATATATATATATATATATATATATATATATATATATATATATATATATATATATATATATATATATATATATATATATATATATATATATATATATATATATATATATATATATATATATATATATATATATATATATATATATATATATATATATATATATATATATATATATATATATATATATATATATATATATATATATATATATATATATATATATATATATATATATATATATATATATATATATATATATATATATATATATATATATATATATATATATATATATATATATATATATATATATATATATATATATATATATATATATATATATATATATATATATATATATATATATATATATATATATATATATATATATATATATATATATATATATATATATATATATATATATATATATATATATATATATATATATATATATATATATATATATATATATATATATATATATATATATATATATATATATATATATATATATATATATATATATATATATATATATATATATATATATATATATATATATATATATATATATATATATATATATATATATATATATATATATATATATATATATATATATATATATATATATATATATATATATATATATATATATATATATATATATATATATATATATATATATATATATATATATATATATATATATATATATATATATATATGTACGTACATACATCTTATATATTTGTGTGTGTAGATGGTATTACAGGAGGTATAATTTGTCACATTCAAACTCAATATATATCTCACAGACTATGTATTGTGTTATGTGTGTAAAGTTAGAAAACAGAAGGGGAGTAACTGTGAGTTCCCCTTAGGTATATTGTGCCGTGTAGACACTACTGCGAAATAGTCAGTAGTATGTACGTATGTGTGAGGCTTTTACATATTGGGATTATGGATTATGCATATCAGCAATTACATTACATGTTAATGGTTTATGCATATTGACATTCACATAACATGTTAATATGATACTGGATAAATATGAGAACAAATAAATAATAAGGTGCACACACTTGCATTGATTCACTTATCATGACACAAGTGGTGCGTGAGAATTGCATTTCATACTCATTACATATAGTCGAGTATAAGATGAGAAATGAGTGAATTATGGCATTTAGACAATGATTTAAATTGTCATATGTAACACCTGAGTTTTTTTTTCAGGTTTCCGCTCTCAAGGATATTTTCGTAAAATAGCAAACTAAGGTCTTTTCTCGATCGGAATGTTTCATTAGAGTCCTAGGAATTTAGGAGGATTTCTAGAGAAATAAGAAAATTTTCAGAAACCCAAATCTATAGTGTAACGCCCGAGTTCAATTTTCCCGTTATTAGTGTTTTATTTGTAAAAATAGTAAATTAAGCCCGTTACCCTAGGAATAAATTGGAATATTTGGAGAAATAAGGAAATTTCAGAGAAATCGAATCGATAGACTAAATAATGAGTTAAGTAGAAGTTAATTGAAAGGGACATTTAAGTAATTTGCAAAGTCAAATTTTAATAAAAAGAAAATACCCCCCCCCCCCCCCCCGGCTCTCTCATTCCTCTCCTTCTCTGCGTAGCTCTCCCTCTCCCTCTCTCTGGCATTCCCTTTTCTCCTGCGGCAAGCTTCTCTCATGCCGATAATTCAGCGCCATTTCTCCTTCGATTTCTTCAATGATTCAACACTCTAGGTAAAGTTCATCTATTCTATGAATTTAGTTTTCGGTTTAGGGTTGTTATTCGTTTGGTTTATCGATTTAGGGTTCGTGTAATTTTATGTGTCAATTGGAATTTGTTAGCTTTTAGTGTATTGATGATTATTAATGAAAGATTGATGATTTTTAGATTTGAAAACGAATATAGGATTGGATTTTTGTGTTTGGATATATCGTTTTAATATATATTAGAATTCAGGATTTCTAGGCTCGATCGATAAGTGTGGTTTGAAGATTAGCTATGACACATTAAAGTAGACGTTATGGGTGACGTATAGGCGTTTGAATTGTTGAAATCGAATGTTGAATTAGGGAGAAATTAGTGAATGAAAATGTGCACGTGAAGTGTTTGATAAAATGCCTGAATGAATAGTTGAATGGATTTGGATTGAATTTATGAGGAATTGAGCTCCGATTTAGTTATGGACGTGAGAATTATGTTTTGAGGTGTCGGTAAAGGATTAATTGCACTTGAGATGTTTTTACGAAAATGAGAGTTTAGTTATGCCGAGCGAGTTCTAATGCAACGTTTTTTATATTTAAGTTTTTCAGGTTCCACGGTTAAGATTTCATATAGAGATAATTGCTAAGGACGCCAGGTAAGTAGTGTATACATACGTGTTGCCATTTTGGCCTACATCACAGAACGTTAGGACTTGCTTGCATGTTTTACGTATGTTTAGTTTGTTGATGCATCATGTTTTAGAAAAGATACGAAAATGCTTTGAGCATGTGTTTTGACAAGTAGAACGTAGAAACTACAACCATGTAAATGTGTAACGTCTGAAGGAAGTGGTTCACCCTTCAGATGAAGTTGTGGAACGCCTAGAGACGAAGAAACTAATCTGCCCTCCATTGATAGAGGATTACATGTATGTACGATAGAAATGATAGAAACTGAAAATAAACATTCATGTACGATTGAAATAGTAAAAACTGCATATGTTAAGTTACATGTTTTAAATTCATATCTGCATTACTTGCTAAACATTAGGTTTATAGTTTGAGTTCTGTGATGTAGATGAAGAAGATCAGACAAGGTGAGTTTTCACGAGCATGCTAGGATTACAGACGTGGTTGGAGGAGTACGACCATGGTAGCAATTCGACAATATTGTTAGGGCAATTCCAACCGTGGTTAGTATGTGTCTGTGGTTAGTTTGTGGACGTGTCTGTTTTGGGTATGTTTACGTGTTCGGTTTGTTTAAAGGAGTGAATGGAAATGTTTATGTATGTGGATAGATGGTTTTGATAGAAAAATGTATGAAAAGTCAAGTTTTGATGTGAATGTTGTGGAAGCAGAACGTTTAGGATGTGAAATCTTTATTTGGAAAATATACTGGAATTGTTTGGATGTTTTTAAACTTGTAAGGAAATGCTCGGTTTTTAGAGCGATCTACGCAGTTTGTTTTCGTGAATTTTAAATACGTTTTCGGATACGTTTTTGGGGGCCGTTTTAAGTTGGGATTTTAAGGGTTGAAGTATTTTATGTTTAGAAATGTTTGAAGTAAGTTTATGGATGAAGTGTAGGTGGAAGAAAGGAAGAAAAGATGGAAAAATGATGAAAGAATGAGGAAGGGCGCGAAGGAGGCGCAGAGGGCGCTGGGCGTGAGCTCCTGGGCGCCCAGGCGATCGATCGGCGCCCCTGGCGTTGGAGCGTGAGCTCGCGGGCAGAGAGCCTGCCGATCGATCGGCGCTCTGCGTGCGCGCAGCGATAGCGTGCAGCACGTGCACAGTTTGGGCGACGCTCGCGCGCCGCACCACCTGAGACCCAAATGATTTTTTTTTTTTTTAAATTGACTTTTCAAAACATGTTTCAACCTGAATTTTTACGTTACTTTTTAAACGTATTTTACAAGCGACCCCAACGTATTTTAAAGGATTTTAAGGACCCAAAAACCGAATCGACATTTTATCGAAAAATAGTTTTAGCCTCGTTTTAAATATTTTAAAAGTCGAAATATTTTACGCCCAAAATGTCTAAGTCAAAGTTAGACCCTAAAGGTCGATAGAGGTGGGTCAATTGTCCGAGTCCGTTTTCTTGTAAAGTGTTAACTAAAAATGAAAAAAATTTATATGAAAATACGAGGGCTTAGGTCAAAGTTAAGTCAACGTCTGGGTAAGTCCTGTGATGGCCCGGAGAGGATCAGGGTCGTTACAGTTATGGTATCAGAGACACGTGGTCGCAATCGTTCAGTTGATTACCTAACAATGCCACCTCGTCCCATGGAAGTGCTTCGCCAACTGTAAGTGTTTTTTTTTTTTTTTTTAATAATTCTGTATGTTTTTAGATACTAACCCATGTTTATGATTGTAGTGGACTAGAAAATGCCGAGAGTGCCTAGACAACCCGAGGAGACTTCCAATAGCAAGTTTATGGACATATTACATCAACAGTTAGAACAGATAGGGGTTTTACTAAATCAGAATGCACAATACAACGCTTCCCAGGACCGAAGTGGTGAGAGATTTAGGCGGCTTAGGCCTCCGACCTTTGATGGACATTCTCTAGATCCCACTTGCGCTAATAGTGGATCTGCAAGATCGAGAGCATATTTGCTTATGCTAAGGTAGAGGAGATCGACAAGGTAACGTGTGCGGTATTTAACTTGGATAAGGATGCCATTCTCTGGTGGGATACAGTGATGGCCACTATGAATACAGAGGTTTTGACGTGGGAACAATTTAAGCCGACGTTCTACAATAAGTATTTTAACCACCGAGCCAACAAGAGAGCAGAGTTTTCCCGACTACGTCAAACGGGATCGGTGGCCGAGTATGTACAAAGGTTCGAGTCACTATCCCGCTATGCACATAAATTGGTTAGCAATGAAGAGGACAAAGTTTATCAGTTTGTGCAAGATTTAAAGTTGGAGATTCTGAAAGGAGTAAAGACTGCAGGCGTTGATGACATGCCGTATCATTTGGTTGTGACTAAGGCCTTAGAACTGGATGATATTGAGATGAATCTACAACAACAAAGTGATGAAGAGCAACAACCACCGCGGAGCACAAAAAGCACGAGTGATGAAGAAATTAGTCAAGGAAATGGAAAACGTGCCTCTGGGTATTTGCAGTTACTCAATGCCTATTGTGTAAGAAGTTCCATGATGGGGTGTGCAAGGCAGGTTCGGGCCGATGTTTTAATTGTAATGAGCAAGGTCATATTTTTACGGACTACCCAAAGAAGAACCAAGGAAGGTGTTTCAAGTGTCAAGAGATAGGTCATCTCTCTAGGAACTGTCCGAAGAAAGGTAAAGGGTAGTGTTTTGTTTGTAATAGGACGGGCCATCTCGCCAGGGACTACCCGACACGGATTAAGGGACCCGCAAGAGTATCGCCAAAGATCTGCTCCCTCAGCAGTGCAGACGACGAATGGCAGCATACCGTAGATGCAGGTACGTTCCTTTTATTTATTTATAGAAAATCCTAAAGTAGGAATGTTAGAAGATGTAGTGTGGGAGTTTAGCATTGGATTTAGAATTATACTTGAGGACTTAGGAAGGTGAGGAGATTTGAATTTAGGGTGTTAAATTATCTGCAACAAGTTTGCTAACAAAAAAGCCGTTAGAGGAATTGATGTAAAGGACTGAGCAGAATACTTAAGACCCGATTTTTGGAGGAAACAAGAGAGGATATATTAGTTAGTGAATTTTTTTTTTTTTTAGAAAACCCTAAGTAAAAATAGGTTTTTGTTATGTGGTGAGAAACTTAAGGAAAGGATTAGCATTAGTAATACGTAGTTTACGAAATAGGAAAAAAAGGATTGTTAGATAAAGAGAGGAAGGTTAGAATTTGGGGTTTAGTTCATAAGTATTTAGTGGTGTGAGGTTTGAGGAAATATAGGAACTTTTGAATGAGGAGGAAATATATGATAGATGAGCTTAGGTATGGAATGTAAATTCCAACTCGAGGAACATTAGGTCTTTAGAAGATCGTTGATCGAGGATATGGATGTTAGCTTATATAAGAGGTTCATACCGTGGAGGGTATGGCCAAATACCGCCATGTAGTTCTTAGTTCATGGATGAGGAAAATAGAGACTGGATGAGGTAAGATAAAATGGGCGATTTGATAGACTTTGGACAATGTCATAAGGGTAAATGAAGAGATTTATTAGAAAAAATGGAGGGTCAAAATAAGAGTAAAGTATTGAGGGTTAGGCGATATTGAGGAATTTAGAGAATATTGGATGAAATGATAGAAAGTTTGCACGGAAATTGTGCAAGTGGACCTAGAAGTGAGGATAAATCATCAAGTTTAGGAAAGATTCAACTCGTAAGTTACGTTGAAGTGTATATGCGCCATTTAAGGTATTGGGTAAATAGTGTAATTAATTAGTTTGACTTAAGAATTTGATGGTGTTTGGTGATAACCGAGGTGAAAGTTGGATAAATCGATCATAGTGGACACAAGTATAGGAACTTAGAAAATACTTTGAAAGAAAAAAGGATAGGTTTAAGTATTGAGAGCCCCGAGTACTAGGATTGTGTTGGAGTGACTAATGGAACGTCATGTTTGACCAATGTCCGTAGGTGTAAGGATGAGAGTGATGAATTAGAAATGAGATGGCAAGGTAGAGAAGGACTTGAAAATGGAGGATTTAGAATAAGAAAGCTAAGTATTAGGTTCTTATTATTACGCGATTGAGGAAAGTTTGAGGGCTTAATGTAGATATGTACGTGTTTGATGGGCACGAAATTAGGAAAGTGGGTAACTGAATGAGTATAGTTCGGAAAAAAAAAAAAAAAAAAAAAAAAACTTTGGAGATATAGGAATTGTCATTACCCGATAGGTGATTAAGACCGTAGTGTAATCAAGATTTAGAATTGCAACCGTAATTACGGGAGTAGCTTTGGAGTAAGAAATAAGAGGAATGACTAAGCAACAATTTTGAGGACAAAATTTCGTTTAAGGAGGGAATGATGTAACACCTGGGTTTTTTTTCGGGTTTACGCTCTCAAGGATATTTTCGTAGAATAGCAAACTATGGTCTTTTCTCGAGCAGGATGGTTCATTAGAGTCTTAGGAATTTATGAGGATTTCTAGAGGAATAAGAAAATTTTCAGAAACCCAAATCTATAGTGTAATGCCCGAGTTCGGTTTTCCCGTTATTAGTGTTTTATTCGTAAAAATAGTAAATTAAACTCGTTTTGCGAACGAGAAGTTTTGTTAGAACCCTAGGAATAAATTGGAATATTTAGAGAAATAAGAAAATTTCAGAGAAACCAAATCACTAGACTAAATAATGAGTTAAGTAGAAAGTTAATTGAAAGGGGCATTTAAGTAATTTGTAAAAGTCAAATTCTAATAAAAAGAAAATACCCCCCACCCCCCTCTCTCTCTCTCATTCCTCTCCTTCTCTACGTAGCTCTCCCACTCCCTCTCTCTGCCGTTCCCTTTTATCTCGCAGCAAGCTTCTCTCACGCCGGCAATTCAGCGCCATTTCTCCTTCGATTTCTTCGACGATTAAACACTCTAGGTAAAGTTCATCTATTCTATGAGTTTAGTTTTTGGTTTAGGGTTGTTATTCGTTTGGTTTATCGATTTAGGGTTCGTGTAATTTTAAGTGTTGATTGGAATTTGTTAGCTTTTAGTGTATTGATGATTATTGATGAAAGATTGATGATTTTTAGATTTGAAAACGAATATAGGATTGGATTTTTGTGTTTGGATATATCGTTTTAATATATATTAGAATTCAGGATTTTTAGGCTCGATTGCTAAGTATGGTTTGAAGATTAGCTATGGCACATTAAAGTAGATGTTATGGGTGACGTATAGGCGTTTGAATTGTTGAGATCGAATGTCGGATTAGGGAGAAATTAGTGAATGAAAATGTGCACGTGAAGTGTTCGATAAAATGCATGAATGAATAGTTGAATGGATTTGGATTGAATTTATGAGGAATTGAGCTCTGATTTAGTTATGGACGTGAGAATTATGTTTTGAGGTGTCGGTAAAGGATTAATTGCACTTGAGATGTTTTTACGAAAATGAGAGTTTAGTTATGCCGAGCGAGTTCTAATGCAACGTTTTTTATATTTAGGTTTTTCAGGTTCCACGGTTAAGATTTCATATAGAGATAATTGCTAAGGACGCCAGGTAAGTAGTGTATGCATACGTGTTACCATTTTGGCCTACATCACAGAACGTTAGGATTTGCTTTGTTAGTTTGTTGATGCATCATGTTTTAAAAAAGATAGGAAAATGTTTTGAGCATGTGTTTTGACAAGTAGAACGTAGAAACTACAACCATGTAAATGTGTAACGTCTGAAGGAAGTGGTTTACCCTTTAGATGAAGTTGTGGAATGCCTAGAAACGGAGAAACTAATTCGTTCTCCATTGGTAGAGGATTACATGTATGTACGATAGAAATGATAGAAACTGAAACAAAACGTTCATGTACGATTGAAATAGTAGAAACTGCATATGTTAAGTTACATGTTTTAAATTCATATTTGCATTACTTGCTAAGCATTATACTTATAGTTTGAGTTCTGTGATGTAGATGAAGAAGATCAGACACGGTGAGTTTTCACGAGCATGCTAGGATTACGGACGTGGTTGGAGGAGTACGACCATGGCGGCAATCTAGCAATATTGTTAGGGCGATTCCGACCGTGGTTAGTATGTGTCTGTGGTTAGTATGTGGACGTGTCTGTTTTGGGTATGTTTACGTGTTCGGTTTGTTTAAAGGAGTGAATGGAAATGTTTATGTATGTGGATAGGTGGTTTTGATAGAAAAATGTATGAAAAGTCAAGTTTTGATGTGAATGTTGTGGGAGCAGAACGTTTAGGATGTGAAGTCTTTATTTGGAAAATATACTGGAATTGTTTGGATGTTTTTAAACTTGTAAGGATGTGCTCGGTTTTTAGAGCTATCCACGCAAATTGTTTTTGTGAATTTTAAATACGTTTTCGGATACGTTTTTGGGTGCCGTTTTAAGTCGGGATTTTAAGGGTTGAGGTATTTTATATTTAGAAATGTTTGAAGTAAGTTTATGGATGAAATGTAGGTGGAAGAAAGGAAGAAAAGATGGAAAAACGATGAAAGAATGAGGAAGGGCGCGAAAGAGGCGCGGAGGGCGCTGGGCGCACACAGCAGGCGCGCTGGGTGTCACGGTCCTACTTTCAAGGGGCTTACGAGACCGTGCGGCACCCAATATCACACCTGTACTAGGTCAGCCAACGAGTGCCCACTTCGTTAGAGCGAGCTTGTGTCTAACGAGTAAGCAACGAGCGAGCGAGATTAATCGAAAGCAGCATCATTGAGCATAGTGTGCATAAAGAGGGTGTATGTAAAAAGCTTGTTTATTGAATAGCAGCAAATTACATCAGTGGGTAGGGGGGTCTACGTGCAGTCATGCCTCTCCCCCTAAAGAGCAATCTGGACCATCTCCACTACGGCAGTAGTGTACATGCTATAGTGGCGAGGAGTCACTCTTGCCAAAAATAGAAAGAAAAAGAGTACAACAGAATTACTTAAAAAGGAAATGAATCTAACTAACAGCAAGGGCGGCCATAGGCAACAAGCCTTGGACAAGCCCGGACCTTGACATTCTCCCCTATTTGAACTGTTGACGTCCTCGTCAACTCTGCTTCTTCTTGAATCCCTCGATCATCCCTGATGTGTTCTCCAAGTCTTTTTGCTTTCTCCCCAGATACTTCATCGTCACTTGGTCCTTTCTACCTGATGAGGTATCCCTGGTATTTTCGTCGGCTTGTTTTTGAGGCCTCGATCTGTCAGAATTTCTTCGACTTCTTTCTTCTTCTGGTTGCTGATGGAGATATGCGAAAACTTCTTCGACTTCTTTCTTCTTCTTGTTGCTGATGGAGATACTTGGTCTAGAGTGGTTGTTCCTTTCCTTGTTCTTGTTCTCGTCGGCTGGATGGTAGAACTTCAAGTTGCTGACGGGGATTACTGAATGGATTTGGAGCCATGATGGAAGATTAACTCTGTAAGATGTTCTCCCGACCTTCTCGATGACTTCCATAGGGCCTTCATACTTTTTGGTAAGTCGCTTGTCTTTCCTACCCGTCAAGCAAAGCTGTTCAGGTCGCAACTTAACCAGTACTAAGTCACCAGCCTTAAACTCATTGGTTGCAGTTCCTTAGCTACCCACTTCTTCATATGCTTAGAGGTCTGCTTCAGGTAAGCACGAGCTATCTCTGTATTGTGCTTCCATTCCTTAGGAAAGTTGTAAGCTTTCAGACTCTTTCCAGAATATTGTTGCTCTAAGTTGTATGGCATGTTTGGTTGTCTCCCGCAAACTGCTTCAAACGGGCTCAGTCCTGTTGACGAGCTCCTTTGACAGTTAGAACAAGATTGTGCAACATTACGCAGACTCTGCCAACTCTCCAGTTCTGCTAGTTCTGTCATAGCTGTTATATACGGGGCCTTTGCAGGAGGTTTAGATCTTTGACTCAATTCAACCTGATGATCGATGTCTCTTCGTGGAGGTAATGTCTTGGGTAAGCAACTAGGCATGGTACTCCTGGACTCCTTCAAGACTTTTGAGAGCTCCGGGTGTATTCTTTTCTCCTTTTTTCTTGTTTCCCACGGAGCAATCATACAGGTTGGATCGTTTTGTTTTTGCCCTTCCTTGAATTGCATTGCAACAATCATCTTCATGTTGATAGCACTTGGTTGTTTGAGAATCGCAGGAACAACAGTTGGGTTGTTACTTGTGATTATTAAACATTTTGTGGAAGGTATTGGGATGGCTCTATGTTCTATCAGGAACTTCATCCCCAAGATCGTATCAAAGTCATCCATCCGTGCTACGATGAAGTCAATGAGTCCCGTCCATGAGCCGAGTTTCAATCGGGCTCTCCTTACAATCCCAAGTACTGGCATCGCTTTTGCATTTACTGTTTTCATCCTACCATCATTCTTTTCAAGCTTCAAATTAAGACGGCGAGCTTCCTTCTCTGTAATGAAGTTATGAGTGGCTCCCGATTCTATCATCGTACTTGTAGCAGATCTATTGTTGATGGATGACTCGACATACATGAGACCTTTACCTGGGTTCTTCTTAAGCTCTTCCATCTGCTGTTGTATAGCTGACAATAAAGTCATAGCCCCAACTTCAGCAAGCTCGGTGGATTTTTCTTCAGCAACTCCCTTAGCTGAGTTGTCATCCTGAATCGAAGCTTGTAAAGCAGTTAAGGCCAATCTATGCGGACACTCGGCTACTCGATGGGGTCCCTTGCACAGAAAACATGACACAGGCCTATTTGTTTGTCGTTGGTTGTTAGCATTTCTTGCTGCTTCATAACCTTCTCTTGGGACAAACGACTTCTTTTCATCAGTTCCTGTGTTCGGTTTCTGAAACTTGTGGGCGGTTGGGCTACTTGGAGTATCCTTTTCTGGCTCAGGGTTCTCAGTGTTATAATCGAACAATCGCTCTGCGGCTGCAAGTGCACTTGACAGACTTTGCACCCTTTGTTCATATAATCTGGTCCTGGCCCACGGTTTAAGACCTTCGATAAAAGCAAAGATCTTATCTTTTTCCGACATATCTCTAATATTCAGCATGAGTCCCGAGAATTGTTTGACATATTCACGGATGCTTGCAGTCTGCTTCAGTTCTCGAAGTAATCGGCGGGCATTGAACTCAACGTTCTCTGGGAAGAATTGATCCTTCAGTTGTCTTTTTAGTTCTTCCCAAGTATCAATCACACATTCACCGATACTGATATCATGGTACTTTGATCTCCACCAAAGTTTTGCATCGTCAGTAAGATGCATTGTGGCCAAGGTCACTTTCGAATCCTCATCCGTTTTAGTGGCCTTGAAATATTGTTCCATGTCGAAGATGAAATTTTCTATTTCTTTTGCATCCCGGGCTCCCCCAAAGGGCTTTGGCTCTGGGATTTTCACTTAACTGAATTCAGCAGCAGTAGTGGCCTGGGTTTGACTCCCCATGGCTCTCATGGTAAGGTTCAGTTTAATGTTGATCTCAGCAATCTCCGCTCTGAGAGAATCAAACATTGTTCTGAAGTCCATGGTTACTTGAGACACAATTTCTGACAACCGGGTATGAGCCAGCTCGATCTCATCGACGCGCTCCAGGACCCTGATTATTGTACTTGTGGAACTTTCTCCCGTGCAAACTCCCTTTCCCTTCTCTTGTCGGGATTTGAGGGTCTCCACCCGATTCAACAGCTCTGCAATCGGTATGGCGTATATTCTGTTGTGAATAGCTGCTATCTCATTAGGAAATTCAGACATTTCCCTCATTCGTTCTTCTATGAATCGAATGTTGTCCGGTATGTCTTGCAGATACCGTATTTCTTCTTCCAACTCGACGAGGCGCTCGAGTTGATCCGATGGTGCACTAGGCCTTTCCATCGTACTCTTCTTCGGCATACTTTCTCACGATTTTGAGCCAACCTAGGCTCTGATACCAACTATCACGGTCCTACTTTCAAGGGGCTTACGAGACCGTGCGGCACCCAATATCACACCTGTACTGGGTCAGCCAACGAGCGTGCCAACGGCACCGAGTGCCCACTTCGTTAGAGCGAGCTTGTGTCTAACGAGTAAGCAACGAGCGAGCGAGATTAATCGAAAGCAGCATCATTGAGCATAGTGTGCATAAAGAGGGTGTATGTAAAAAGCTTGTTTATTGAATAGCAGCAAATTACATCAGTGGGTAGGGGGTCTACGTGCAGTCATGCCTCTCCCCCTAAAGAGCAATCTGGACCATCTCCACTACGGCAGTAGTGTACATGCTATAGTGGCGAGGAGTCACTCTTGCCAAAAATAGAAAGAAAAAGAGTACAACAGAATTACTTAAAAAGGAAATGAATCTAACTAACAGCAAGGGCAGCCATAGGCAACATGCCTTGGACAAGCCCGGACCTTGACACTGGGCGCGCGCCGCTGGCGCCGATCGATTACCGCTGGCGCTGGGGCGCGAGCGCGCCAGCAGAGAGGCCGTCGATCGATCGGCTCCTAGCGCGCAGCGCGTGCTGTTTGGATGACGCGCGCGCCGCACCACTCAAGAGCCAAACGAATTTTTTTTTTTTTAAATTGACTCTTCAAAACATGTTTCAACCTGAATTTTTACGATACTTTTTAAACGTATTTTACGAGCGACCCCCACGTATTTTAAAGGATTTTAAGGACCCAAAAACTAAGTCGACATTTTATCAAAAAATAGTTTTAGCCTCGTTTTAAATGTTTTAAAAGTCGAAATATTTTACGTCCAAAATGTCTAAGTCAAAGTTAGACCGTAAAGGTCGATAGAGGTGGGTCAATTGTCTGAGTCCATTTTCTTGTGAAGTGTTAAGTAAAAATGAAAAAATTTTATGTGAAAATACGAGGACTTAGGTCAAAGTTAAGTCAACGTCTGGGTAAGTTCTGTGACTGCCCAGAGAGGATTGGGGTCATTACCTCATATGTGTCTACGTATTTTCACATATGCATTAAATTCCACATTAGAAGAATGTGACGAACAAAAAATAAAGTTAGACATTAATAATATATGTCCAATGAATTATGTAATAATTAGTTTTAGATATGAATCATAATGTCTAGAGAATTCTATAGAAAGATTATAACATTAGATTAATTACAAATGTCTAGTGAATCTTATAAAGAACATCGGAATGAATTTAGACAATAATAAAACATGTAGATATTTATGTAAAATGTAAACAGTGTTTGAGGGTGAACGATAAAATTGGACATTAATAAAATATATTTAAATAGTCGTAGTTAAATATAAACCATAGATCAACGTCATTGAAGATAGCATTGAGAGCTTTTGAATTATTATTTGCCAAAGCATCATCATTTACCGACCAATCTTCTTCCGGCTTGGGAGAAATGACACCATCTGCATCAGTATTCATAGGAGGATTCCAACCTGTTAAAATAGATCTCCAAGCCTTCTCGTCAATAGCTTTAATGAATGCCCTCATCCTTGCCTTCCAATAAGCATAATTAGTCCCATCCAATAATGGTGGATGCATTGTTGAACCTCCTTCTTTCATAGAATCCATCGCACACGAACTGTGATCTTGTCCCACGGATCTCGCTTAAGAAACAGTAGCGACCAGCTCTGATACCAATTGAAAAATTACGATTAGTTATGCGATGTCATACAAAGAACTTCGTGTGACACTGATAATTAATGCAATGATGGACAATATAAATATGCAGAAATAAATGACACAGGAGGTTGGTAACGCAGTTCGGCCACCAGCCTACGTCTGCGGGGCCACACCCAAATATAAAAACATTTCTTTGAGTTCACAAAGTTACAAGACAATCAGACTTTTACAAATAGACTCCCTCTTATCTTTGTCGCCGCCTCTAGCTAACTTCCCCAAGAAAACTGTTTTTGCGAGATCCCATCGACTTTAGATCGACCTCTCCCGAGATCTAGAAAACAACAAGATCCCCTTGTTATTGATTCCTCCTAGAATCTGTGTTATGGCAAGATCCCCTAGCCCACGATCAAGAACGACAAGCTCCCTTTGTCTAAAAACAGAACTCCTCCCAAGTTCGGATGCAGTCTCCTCTCGAGACTGAGCTTCAATGAAGAACAAAGAAAGATTGCCTCCTCTGACACCTCCTGGTACACCAAGTCGTTGTCTTCGGACGCAATGCTCAACACACTCAATAAATCGATAAAATCCACAGCATAAGAAGAGTGTGTAAAACAATCACAAACCCATACGCAGAAACGTAGGGAGTGAAAGAAAAGTGACGGCTCGCAAAGTGAAGAAAACTTCTCTTGTAAAAATCAAAACTTCATCCGCTGAAGAATAAACACCGACCACTCACCGTAAGCGTGGGACAAAGGATTAACAGTTGCTGAACACATGCAATCATCGTTGAAGAATGAAATCGCCCAAATGAATAAAGACTTTTCGCTCTCAAGAATAAAGGCTTCAACAACCTTCAACTGTGTAGGGGGAATGCATAATATACTGTGCGTCAAATATTCTCTCCAAATAGATCGCACAGAAAAAGAAAAAAAAATCTTAACAAATTCGGTTGAGTGACACACCGTGTGACACTTTAGGAAAGTATCTCTAACAACTTGGATATTCATCCAAAAAATTAGGAAAGCATCTCATTATTCATATGATCTCGAAGTGTAACGCCCCGAGATTTTTATAACTCGGTTCGCTATTCAAAATGCTGAACAGAACTAAGACAACTTGGGAAGGGTTTTAAAAACTTTACTTCAGGGTCAAAATTTGACTTTTATAAAATAAAAAGTAAAACATTAAAACTTGCAGCGGAAAAATATCTGTGTAATACAGAGTTAAAACAAATCACTAAAACAATACTTATATAACAATTAAATGATAGAAACAATCGGCCAAAAGAAAACCGAGGACATAATGGTTTTGAATATTTAAATGTCTTAAAATTTCAAACACAACCTTCGCCAAAAAAGTCCCAGCGGTAGAAGCAGAAATAGGAGACTTCTTCCGCCCAACAGTGTCAGCGGTGGAAGTAGAAATAGAAGACTTCTTCTGCCAAACAGTGTCAGCAGTGGAAGCAGAAACAGAAGACTTCTTTCGCCAAACAGTGTCAGCGGTGGAAGCAGAAACAGAAGAGTTCTTCCGCCAAACAGTGTCAGTGGTGGAAGTAGAAAAAGAACACATCTTCCCATTGACAACGTCTACAGATAGACAACATCTACCGATAGACAACATCTACCGATAAACTTTAATTACAACATATGATTCCTCACTTTAATTACAAAGTACCTAAATAGGTATATTATTATTATTAGCTCCCCTTTATCTATACAATGAAGCTACACTCCCACTCCAAGCTACGCCTGCTGAGCAAGATGCATTGCGATTTGGTAGGCACAATCGCTTGAGTCTAGTTCTTGAGCGAAGGAAAGGTCAATGACAATTTAGACAACTTCTACCGATAGACAACATCTACCGATAGACAATAGAACAACGCATAAACCATTTACACTCTAAACAAATGAACAACTCTAACTGCTAGAAGAACTTGTAAATTTTTGTAAACATTTAAAACAACTTGAATCCACGACTTACTAAAAATCCAAAAAAATAACTCCCATCAAAATCAACCACGTTTTATCCTTAGAATCATTTCAAAAGCACAACGAAACATTTAAAACTATCACTACTATCAGAAATACTAAAACTACCAATGTCATTAAAATTCTCAGCATAGTTAAACTAAACAATTGTTCGCTAAAATTTCACGCCTACTGCAACAAGTTAAACTGCCCCATCAGTTTACCAAGTCGACGCATGAATATACTCCTCCAACCAGCCTAGTCCCCATCATTCTCGGAGAACACACCTGCTGACACTTCTTCACCTACATCACAAAACTCATCTATTAGCCTAATACTAAATAAGTAGAGCAATAATGTAATGAAATGTTGGAATATAAATCCTATTCATGCAGTTTCTACTTTCGCAACTCAGTTGAATTCATTATCGTTACCTGCTGATCTGATCCTTCTGTCCATTGGGATGTGGATCAATTTTCCCAAAGTCATACATTCTTTAACTCAATTAAGGGACGGACTAGATCCCTTAATAGCTGATCTTATCCTTCTGTCCATTGGGAAGTGGATCAATTTTCCCAAAGTCATACATCTTCTAACTCGATTAAGAGGTGGATTAGTTCCCTTAATAGCTGATCTGGTTAATTCTGTTCATACCTTACCATATCATTACATGTAAATTCATTTTCGTAAGCTTTCAAAATAATCATGATACATGACATACTGGAAAACATACAAAACATGCATGAATCCTACTGTTTTGTGATGTAGACCCGAAGGCGCACACAAACTCTACTTACCTTGTCTCCTGAAAGCTTGGTTGAAGTCTACCTCGGAAGTTTGCTCAAACCTAAAACCATAAACCGAGCATTAATTTAAATCTTCACTAAACTTCATTCTAACCATCTAGAAATCGAAGGAAACTAATTAGGGAGCTTTGTTCAAAGTGCATTCCTGATTCATCTCAAAACCAAGACTATCCCCACATACGACATTCTCAAAACTCACCTCTACAATCCCCTCAATCATCGATAATGTAGCATCCGGTCCCATTAAACCAAATTTAATTTATCAAACTATGGTGTGCTAATTTTATGAAGAATTAGGAGAAAAAGGTGATTAGGTTAGTTAAAGTCTATTCAAGAGCAAAAAGGGTAAATAGAAATTTAAAAGTGGATAACGTATTTAAGGAAAGAGAATTTGGAGTTAAATACACTGTAGCCGCCACCATTCTGATTATCTTTTTCTCTCGGCCAACAGCTCTTCAGCAGACTCCCTCTAGGGGATTTCCCCTCTGATTTCATCCAACCAAGGTGAGTTTTGATTCAACCGCTTGCTGTTTTAGTGCCTAGGTAGCTAAAGGATTTCAATGTATGCATTTTTTTGGATATGCTGTGAATGCGGGATTTCGTTTGGGGTATAGTATGGAATCGGGAATGCTAGATAAACAAAAATGTCAAACTAGCTCCTTAGGTTTCTAGATAGTTTAGAAATGAAGTTTAATGCTCTGTTTGTGATTTAGGTGAACAGAATCCCGAGGTAGCTCATAACCAGGAACTCTCGGGGAATCCAGGTAAGTGAAGTAATGCGTGCGCCTTCGGGCCTACATCACAAAATAGTAGGTTTTTGCATGTTAAGTGTTTTCTGTATATCATGCATCATATTTTGAAAGTAATACAAAAAATAAATTTACATGGAATGAATGGTAAGGCATGAACAGAACGTGTTGTGATAGCTATTAAGGGAATTAATCTGCCCCTTAACTGATGTAGTGGATTTATTACATTGGGAGAATTGATCCCACTCCCAAGGGAATTGAGGGATCAGATCAGCTATTAAGGGAATTCATCCGCCCCTTAATCGAGTAGAGGATGTATAACATTGGGAGGATTGATCCCACTCCCAAGGGAAACAAGGGATCAGATCAGTTATGAATGAACGTGAATGCAACTGAGATGAGAAAGTAGAAACTGCATGTTTAGGAATTTATGATTCAGCGTTTCAGCATTTCATTTCATAATGCTTCACTTACTTAGTATTAGGCTAATAGATGAGTTTTGTGATGTAGGTGCTGAGGTAACCACCAGAGAGTTCTCTGAATTTACTAAAGAATAGGTGAAGTTGTTGAAGCACATTCATGCCGTGCTTTGGTGTCCTGATGAGGCGGTTTAACACTTGTCTGTAGGTGAAGTTTCAGTGGTTAAGTGGTTATTTGATGAGTATTCAGGATTTAATGACAGTAGCTATTTGATGTTTTATATCCTTGGGATTTTCTTCTCTGTCAAGGGAAACGTGATTTTAATGTTGTCAGTGTCTATCCTTTCTGAAGGGTCTAGAATGTCTGAGTTTTCTCTTGTTATGAAAAATCTGACTTGATTTATTACAATCCGTTGGTTTGGGATTTTATAGGTTCAGAATACAAATGTTGGTTTTAAATGGTCACTTGTTGGAATTCAGATGTTATTTAGGGTCAGGTTATTTCGGATGTTTTGAGTGAAATCTGTAAGTTCAACCATCGGCGAATGAAGTCACCGGTAGATGTATGTTAAAGTCGATCGGATGAATGAATCATCCGGCTGACGTCACCGGTGGATGTATGTTAAAGTCGATCGGATGAATGAATCATCCGGCTGACGTCACCGGTGGATGTAGGAAGTGCTTTGTCGTTTTGTGATCGGTTGATGGTTGATGTCACCGGTGGATGCAGGAAGTGTTTGTCGTTTAGTGAC
This sequence comes from Begonia masoniana, assembly GCA_022432975.1. Classification (NCBI taxonomy): domain Eukaryota; kingdom Viridiplantae; phylum Streptophyta; class Magnoliopsida; order Cucurbitales; family Begoniaceae; genus Begonia; species Begonia masoniana. The sequence goes on from CM039510.1 coordinate 27,968,074, forward strand.
CGGATGATGTAGCCAAAGTTTTGTCGCTTTGTCACCAGGGAAGCCTTCTGGTTCCTGTGTCGGCCTCTTCCGTTGACTTTGCTCGGCGGTAGATATGTTTTAATTCTGTAACTTTTCAAGTATTACTCGATTTAAACCCTTACTTCCTTTGGCCGATTGTTTCTTAATATTCCAACCGATTATTTAAACATTTCTTTTTATATGGTTTTGTTTAACTCTATTGTGCTTAAATGATTTCCACTGCTAGTTTTTTTTTAAATTATTTCGAGGTTTTAGAAAATGTCAAATTTTAACTTTCGACAGAAATTTTAAATTTGGTCCAAAGTTTCTTAGTTATATTCGGGTTATGAGTAACGAACCAGGTTCAGAAAACTCGGGGTGTTACATTATGGTATCAGAGACATTTTGTTAAACCGTTCAAAAGATTACTCATCAATGCCAACCGACGCATGGGAGTACTTCAACAACTGTAAGTGTTTATGTTAGCCTTAGTTATTAGATATTTATGAGAGTATTTAACCTTGTCTAGGAATATAGCAAAATGGGTAGACGACCAGGAAGTCCAAGACTAGCAAGAGAGATACCAACTCCGAGACAGGAGGAGGACTCTAGTGTAATTAGACAGCTGACAGAATTGGTGCGTCAGCAGACTGACATAGTGCGACAACAGTCCGACCAGTTAGGAGTGTTATTGACCGAGAAGCACAAGGAAGTGCCAACTCGGGCTATGGCAATGAGCATACGGGGGACAGATTCCGCAGACTGCAACCACCCACATTCGATGCAAAGTCGCCCAACCCGATAATTGCTGAGGAATGGCTGAGGAAGGTTGAGAGTATGTTTAGGTGTGCCAATGTTGGTGAAGGGGAAAAGGTCACGTTGACAACATTTCATCTGGCTGGTGATGCACAACTTTGATGGGAGACAATTGAGGCCACCACCGACGTTTTGGCGATGACTTGGTCGCAATTTAAGGACATTTTCTATGATAAATATTTTAGTATCACTGTTCAAACCGCAAAGAAAATAGAGTTCATGCAGCTGAAGCAAACGGGGTCGGTGGCAGAGTACAACAGACAATTCAAATCCTTGTCAAGATTTGCTGGATATCTTGTACATAGGAATGAAGATAAGGTGTTTCAGTTTATGCAAGGATTGAAGCCAGAGATGTACAGAGGAGTTAAATTTACAGGTATTAAAGGCTTGTCCTTCAGCGAGGTTGTGTCCACAGCCTTGGAGGAGGAGGAAGCTGAAATGAAATGTTTGGGACCGAAGGAAGCCCCGCGAAAGTTCGTCCAACCCCAACAACAGAGAGGAATGAGGAGGCCAAATGAAGGCCAGTGTAGCCAAGGATCAGGGAGGAAGGTACCGGATAACAAGAAGTATCCCCAGTGCCTGAAGTGTCTGAAATGTCACCTGGGTGAATGCAGGTTGGGTTCGGGAAAGTGTTTCAATTGCGAAGAAGTTGGACACGCCTTTAGGGATTGCCCGAGGCCCAGGATCACACGGTGTTTCAACTGTGGCAAGGTTGGTCACCTTAACAGAGACTGCCCGGTCTTAAATAGTAGCCCTGCTAAGATAAAGCCGAGGATATTCTCCATGGTGGAGTCGGGCGAGGATGAACAGCCTGCTGTTGTGTCAGGTACTATACTGGTCAACTCTTTACCCGCTTTTACATTGATAGACTCTGGTGCAACACATTCATTCATAGCATCGGCATTTGCCGATAAGTTAGATGTAAAGCTTACCCCTACTGAACATGTGTTTAATGTTGCTTTACCCTCTGGTGAACGCCTGCACTCTAACCGAGTGATGCCTGATAGTGTTGTAATAGTAGGAAATATGAATTTGCCTGCCGATCTCATTATTATGGACATAATGAGATTTGATGTAATCATAGGAATGGATTGGTTGTTTAAGCATTATGCCACAATAGATTGTAGGACTGGAATTGTTAGTTTTCAATCCCTCGGTGGTTTAAACCATACCTTCCAAGCTCTGAAGAAGAGTAAGGAAATGACTGTGATGACTTCTGTCTATTGTAGACCCTCCCCATGCAAGGAGTTATTGTGCTTTTTGGCTAATGTCTTAGATACACAACTAGTAGAAAAATCAAGCCCCAAAAATGTTTTAGTTGTCTAAGATTTTCCAGAAGTATTCCTAGATGACCTTCCTGGCTTGCCACCAGATAGAGAAATTGAATTTGTTATAGATGTTTACCCCGGCGCCGAACCTGTGTCTAAAAACCCATATAGACTAGCACCAACAGAACTTAAGGAATTGAAGAAGCAGTTAGAGGATTTGTTAGAGAAAGGGTTCATACGCCCTAGTTTTTCACCATGGGGTGCACCTGTCCTTTTTGTCAAAAAGAAAGATGGATCAATGCGTATGTGTATAGACTATAGAGAATTGAATAAGCTAACTGTCAAGAACAAGTATCCATTGCCAAGGATTGATGATTTATTTGACCAGCTTAAAGGTGCACGTGTTTTCTCTAAGATTGACCTTAGGTCCAGTTATTATCAATTAAAAGTCAAATCTGAGGATATTCCTAAGACTGTCTTTCGCACAAGGTATGGACATTATGAGTTTTTGGTCATGTCCTTTAGATTGACAAATGCACCAGTAGCCTTTATGGATCTCATGAATAGAGTGTTTCATGAGTATTTGGATAAGTTCGTCATAATGTTCATAGATGACATTTTAATCTATTCGCGTACTAAGGATGAGCATGCTAGGCACCTGACCTTGGTGTTGGAAGTATTAAAACAGCACCAACTATACGCCAAGTTTTCTAAGTGTGAATTTTGGTTGGACCAAGTTCACTTTCTAGGACATGTTATTTCTGGGGATGGTATATCTGTCGATCCAGCTAAGGTTCAAGCAGTTAAGGAATGACCCCAACCGAAGAGTGCTACAGATATTAGGAGTTTTCTTGGACTAGCAGGATATTATAGAAAGTTCATTGAAGAATTCTCAAAGATTGCAACACCCCTTACTAGGTTAACAAGGAAAAATGTGAAGTATATGTGGACTGATGAATGTGAGCATAGTTTCCAGACCTTGAAACAGAAACTGATCAATACTCCAATTTTAACCCTTCCAGTTGAGGATGGTAAATTTAGTATTTATTGTGATGCTTCCAAAACTGGTCTTGGTTGTGTGTTAATGCATAATGGTAAAGTAATCGCTTATGCCTCTAGACAGTTGAAAACACATGAGAAGAATTACCCTACACATGACTTAGAATTAGCCGCTGTGGTATTTGCACTTAAGATTTGGAGGCATTACTTGTATGGACAAACTTGTGAGATATTTTCAGATCATAAAAGCTTGAAATATATCTTCACACAGAAAGAGCTAAATATGAGACAACAGTAGATGGTTAGAGTTTGTCAAAGACTACGATTTCGAGATTAAGTACCACCCTGGCAAGGCGAACGTAGTGGCTGATGCTTTGAGTAGAGTGACGACTTTAGTCTCTACATTGATTCTAGACATATCGATAGCTTTAGAGATAAAATTCCAAAGATTTAACTTGGAAGCTGTATCTAGTGTGTCCGCCATGATTTCAGCCATATCGTTAATGCCTACTATTTTGAAGAAAATAAAGGAAGTCCAAATGATTGACACTGAATGCAATAAGTATAAGTTGTGCATGGACTCTACAGACAAGTCGGATTTCAATTGTTCTGTTGATGGAATTCTCAAGTTTCGGAATAGATGGTTTGTTCCGGCTGATACCGAACTTAGAAGGAAAATCCTATCTGAGGCACATACCTCTAGGCTCTCTGTTCATCTAGGAAGCACGAAAATGTACAAAGATCTCAAGCAACATTATTGGTGGCCGAGTATGAAAAGAAGTGTGGCCGAGTATGTTGGATCGTGCTTGATATGTCAACAGATTAAAGCTGAACATCAAAGGCCTGCAGGAACATTACAACCCTTACCAATTCCCGAATGGAAATGGGAACAAATAACGATGGATTTTGTTATAGGATTACCTAGAACAGCAAAGGGTCATGATGCAATTTGAGTAATAGTTGATCTTTTAACCAAATTCGCTCACTTTCTGCCAATGAAGATAACATACTCGATGGATCAACTAGCTGAGTTGTATGTGCATGAAGTTGTTAGACTGCATGGAGTTCCAAACACCATAGTATCAGACCGAGACTGTAGATTTACTTCTAAGTTTTGGAAAAGTTTGTACAAGGCTATGGGAACACAGCTTAGTTTTAGCACAACTTTTCACCCTCAAACTGATGGACAGTCCGAAAGAACCATCCAAACATTAGAGGATATGCTCCGTGCATGTGTGCTAGACTTTCAAGGTTCATGGAGCAAATACTTGCCCTTGGTTGAATTTTCTTATAACAACAGTTTCCAGGCAACAATATGCATGGCACCATACGAGGCATTATATGGACGAAAGTGCAGATCTCCATTATATTGGGATGACGTTGGGGAAGCACAATTGATTGGTCCTGACATTGTGCAACAGACAGTGGAAAAGATTGCTCTTATCCGACAAAGAATCTTGACAGCTCAGAGCCAGTAGAAAAGCTATGCGGACAAGAGACGAAGAGAACTAGAATTTGATGTTGGTAATGAAGTTTTCCTTAAGGTGTCACCTTTCAAAGGAGTTGTGAGATTTGGTAAGAGGGGTAAGTTGAACCCCAGATATATTGGACCTTTCTCAATCTTGAGGAGAATTGGGAAGTCAGCTTATCAATTACTGTTACCAGCCTCTTTAGAAGGAATCCATGATGTGTTTCATGTTTCCATGCTGAAGAAGTGTGTTAGAGATCCATCTCAGATTGTGAAACAGCAGAGTATTGAAGTTCATCCTACCCTTACTTATGAGGAGAAACCAGTAAGGATCCTGGACTATGCAGTGAAGGTATTGCGTAACAAAGAGGTCCCACTGGTGAAAGTCTTATGGCATAACCAGAACATAGAGGAGACAACAAGGGAGCGCTAGCAAGACATGATTGACCAATATCAAGAATTATTCAGGTACTGAATTTTGAGGACAAAATTCTTTTAAGGAGGGTAGATTGTAGCACTCGGTCTCATTAAACCAAATTTAATTTATCAAACTATGGTGTGCTAATTTTATGAAGAATTAGGAGAAAAAGATGATTAGGTTAGTTAAAGTCTATTCAAGGGCAAAAAGGGTAAATAGAAATTTAAAAGTGGATAACGTATTTAAGGAAAGAGAATTTGAGGTTAAATGCACTGTAGCCGCCACCATTCTGATTATCTTTTTCTCTCGGCCAACAGCTCTTCAGCAGACTCCCTCTAGGCGATTTCCCCTCCGATTTCATCCAACCAAGGTGAGTTTTGATTCAACCGCTTACTGTTTTAGTGCCTAGGTAGCTAAAGGATTTCAATGTATGCATTTTTTGGATATGCTGTGAATGCGAGATTTCGTTTGGGGTATAGTATGGAATCGGGAATGCTAGATAAACAAAAATGCCAAACTAGCTCCTTAGGTTTCTAGATAGTTTGGAAATGAAGTTTAATGCTCTGTTTGTGATTTAGGTGAACAGAATCCCGAGGTAGCTCATAACCAGGAACTCTCGGGGAATCCAGGTAAGTGAAGTAATGTGTGCGCCTTCGGGCCTACATCACAAAACAGTAGGTTTTTGCATGTTAAGTGTTTTCTGTATATCATGCATCATATTTTGAAAGTAATACGAAAAATGAATTTACATGGAATGAATGGTAGGGCATGAACAGAACGTGTTGTGATAGCTATTAAGGGAATTAATCCGCCCCTTAACTGATGTAGTGGATTTATTACATTGGGAGAATTGATCCCACTCCCAAGGGAATTGAGGGATCAGATCAGCTATTAAGAGAATTCATCCGCCCCTTAATCGAGTAGAGGATGTATAACATTGGGAGGATTGATCCCACTCCCAAGGGAAACAAGGGATCAGATCAGTTATGAATGAACGTGAATGCAACTGAGATGAGAAAGTAGAAACTGCATGTTTAGGAATTTATGTTTCAGCGTTTCAGCATTTCATTTCATAATACTTCACTTACTTAGCATTAGGCTAATAGATGAGTTTTGTGATGTAGGTGCTGAGGTAACCAATGGAGAATTCTCTGAATTTACTAAAGAATATGTGAAGTTGTTGAAGCACATTCATGCCGTGCTTTGGTGTCCTGATGAGGCGGTTTAACACTTGTCTGTAGGTGAAGTTTCAGTGGTTAAGTGGTTATTTGATGAGTATTCAGGATTTAATGACGGTAGCTATTTGATGTTTTATATCTTTGAGATTTTCTTCTCTGTCAAGGGAAACGTGATTTTAATGTTGTCAGTGTCTAACCTTTCTGAAGGTTCTAGAATGTCTGAGTTGTCTCCTGTTATGAAAAATCTGACTTTATTTATTACAATCCGTTGGTTTGGGATTTTATAGGTTCAGAATACAAATGTTGGTTTTAAATGGTCACTTGTTGGAATTCAGATGTTATTTAAGGTCAGGTTATTTCGGATGTTTTGAGTGAAATCTGTAAGTTCAACCATCGGCGAATGAAGTCACCGGTGGATTTATGTTAAAGTCGATCGGATGAATTAATCATCCGGCTGACGTCACCGGTGGATGTATGTTAAAGTCGATCAGATGAATGAATCATCCGGCTGACGTCACCTGTGGATGTATGTTAAAGTCGATCAGATGATGGCTGACGTCACCGGTGGATGTAGGAAGTGTTTTGTCATTTTGTGATCGGTTGATGGCTGACGTCACCGGTGGATGTAGGAAGTGTTTGTCGTTTAGTGACCGGATGATGTAGCCAAAGTTTTGTCGCTTTGTCACCAGGGAAGCCTTCTGGTTCCTGTTTCGGCCTCTTCCGTTGACTTTGCTCGGCGGTAGATATGTTTGACTTCTGTAACTTTTCAAGTATTACACGATTTAAACCCTCACTTCCTTTGGCCGATTGTTTCTTAATATTCCAACCGATTTTTCAAACATTTCTTTTTATATGGTTTTGTTTAACTCTATTGTGCTTAAATGATTTCCGCTGCTAGTTTTTTTTTAAATTATTTCGAGGTTTTAGAAAATGTCAAATTTTAACTTTCGAACGAAATTTTAAATTTGGTCCAAAGATTCTTAGTTATATTCGGGTTATGAGTAGCGAACCGGGTTCAGAAAACTCGGGGCGTTACAGATAATCACAAATGCAGCAAGAAAATCAAGGTAAAACTCACCTAGTTGAAGAAAAATCGGTCGGGAGAATCGCCGAGAAGAAGTCAGCTGAGCTAGTTGAACGCCAAATGAGGAAATGAACAGTAGCGGCTAAAACTTTTAGCTAACCTCTCTTATATACTAGTCTTCACCAATTACACATTTGCCCCTAGCTAGCCAAACGTTAACCTATTAAAGCAACCAATCATAATCACTTGTTTTCCATAAAATAAGAGTCACAAATAAGAAATGCTGTTATTAATTAAGGTGGACAATACCGGTTGCTACAATCTACTATCCTTAAAAAATTTTGTCCTCAAAATTCAGTGCTTTAACAGCTCCGGATAACGGCTCATCATGTCCTGCTGGCGCTCCCAAGTTGCCTCCTCAACATTGTGGTTATGCCATAAGACTTTCACTAGCTGAACCTCCTTATTACGTAGCACTTTTGTTGTATAGTCTAGAATTTCGACTGGTTTCTCCTCATAGGTAAGGGTAAGATGAATTTCATTGTTCTGTTGTTCCACAACCTGAGTTGGATCCCGCATACACTTCTTTAGCATAGAAACATGGAACTCATTGTGAATTCCTTCCATAGAGGCTGGAAATTGTAACTGATAAGTTGTCTTCCTAACCCTCTTCAATATTGAGAATGGTCCGATGTATCTAGGATTCAACTTACCTCTCTTCCCAAATCTTACAACTCCCTTAAACGGTGAAACTTTAAGAAAAACTTCATCATCAACTTCGACTCTAACTCTCTAAGTCTTTTATCGGCATAGCTTTTCTGTCGGCTTTGAGCTGTCAAGATCCGTTGTCGGATAAGAGCAATCTTCTCCACTATCTGTTGCACAATGTCAGGACCAATCAATCGTGCTTCTCCAACTTCATCACAGTACAATGGAGATCTACACTTTCGTCCACATAATGTCTCGTATGGTGTCATGCCTATTGTTGCTTGGAAGCTGTTATTTTAAGAAAATTCCACCAAATATAAATACTTACTCCAAGAACCCTGAAAATCTAATGTGCATGCTCGAAGCATATCTTCCAATGTTTGAATAGTCCTCTCGGATTGTCCATCTGTTTGAGGGTGAAAAGTTGTACTAAAATTGAGCTGTGTACCTATAGCCTTATGTAAAATCTTCTAAAACTTAGATGTGAATCTAGAATCTCGGTCTGAAACTATAGTGATTGGAACCCCATGTAGTCGCACAATCTCATGTACATACAATTCAGCGAGCTGATCCATCGAGTATGTCATCTTTATTGGCAGAAAATAGGCAGATTTGGTTAGACGATCAACTATCACCCAAATTGCATCATGTCCCCTTGCTGTTCTAGGCAATCCTACAACAAAGTCCATCGTTATTTGTTTCCATTTCCATTCGGGAACTGGTAAAGGTTGCAATACTCCTGCAGGTCTTTGATGTTCAGCTTTAATCTGTTGACAAATCAAACACGATCCAATGTATTCCGCCACACTTCTTTTCATATTTGGCCACCAATAGTGTTGTTTAAGATCTCTGTACATTTTTGTACTTCTAGGATGAACAGAGAATCTAGAAGAATGAGCTTCCGAAATGATCTCTTTTCGAAGTTCTTCATTTGTCGGAACAAACCATCTATTCCGAAACTTGAGAATTCCATCAACAGAAAAATTGAAATCCGACTTATCGGTAGGATCCATGCATGACTTATACTTGTTGCACTCAGCATCAATCGCCTAAGCTTCCTTTATTCTCTCCAAAATAGTAGGCTTCAATGATATAGCAGAAAGCATAGCTGACACGCTGGACACAGTTTCCAGGTTAAATCTTTGAAATTCTGACTCTATAAGGCTAACGGTAAGTCAAGAATCAATGTCGAGGCTGATGTTGTCACCCTACTCAATGCATCAGCCACAACATTCGCCTTGTCAGGGTGGTATTTGATCTCAAAATCATAGTCCTTAACAAACTCCAACCACCGACGTTGCCTCATGTTTAGCTCCTTCTGTGTGAAAATATACTTCAGACTTTTATGATCTGAGAATATTTCACAAGATTGTCCATACAGGTAATGCCTCCAAATCTTCAATGCAAAAACTACCGCAACCAATTCCAAATCGTGTGTAGGACGATTTTTCTCATGCGTTTTCAGCTGTCTAGAAGCATAAGCTATTACCTTTCCATCTTGCATCAACACACAACCGAGACCAACTTTGGAAGCATCACAATAGATGCTAAACTTTCCATCATCAACAGGGAGTGTTAGTATTAGAGCATTGGTCAGTCTCTGCTTCAAGGTCTGAAAACTATTCTCACATTCTTCAGTCCACAGATACTTCATGTTTTTCCTTGTTAACCGAGTGAGGGGTGTTGAGATCTTCGAGAATCCTTCAATAAACTTCCTATAATATCCTGCTAATACAAGGAAACTTCGAATATCTGTAGCATTCTTCGGTTGGAGCCACTCCTTAACTGCTTGAACCTTAGTTGGATCGACAGATATTCCATCTCCCGAGATCACGTGACCAAGAAAGTGAACTCTATCCAACCAAAACTCACACTTGGAAAACTTAGCATAAAGTTGATGTTGCCTTAGTACTCCCAATACCAAGGTCAGATGCCTTGCATGCTCATCTTTAGTACGTGAATAGATTAAGATATCATCAATAAACACTATGACAAATTTATCTAAATATTCGTGGAACACTCTATTCATAAGGTCCATGAAGGCTGCTGGTGCATTTGTTAATCCAAAAGACATCACCAAGAACTCATAATGTCCATACCTTGTACGAAAGGCAGTCTTTGGAATATCTTCAGATTTGACTTTCAATTGGTAATAACCAGACCTTAGGTCAATCTTGGAGAAAACTCGCGCACCATTAAGCTGGTCAAATAAATCATCAATCTTTGGCAATGGATACTTGTTCTTGATAGTTAACTTATTCAATTCCCGATAATCAACGCACATACGCATTGATCCATCCTTCTTCTTGACAAAAAGAACTGGTGCACCCCACAGTGAAAAGCTTGGGCGTATGAACCATTTTTCCAATAGTTCCTCCAACTGTTTCTTTAATTCCTTAAGTTCCGTAGGTGCTAATCTATAGGGATTCTTAGATACAGGCTCGGCGCCTGGGTAAACATCTACAACAAATTCAATTTCCCTATCTGGCGGCAAGCCAGGCAGGTCATCTAAAAATACTTCTGGAAAGTCTTGGACAATTAAGACATTTTGGGGACTCGATTTTCCTACAATCTGTGTGTCTATAGCACTGGCCAAAAAGCATAAGAACTCCCCGCATGGAGAGGGTCTACAATTGATAGGAGTCATAACAGACATCTCTCTATCCTTTTTCAAAGCTTGAAAGGTATGGCTCAAACCACCAGGGGGTTGAAAACTAACAATTCCAGTCCTACAATCGATTGTAGCATAATGCTTGAACAACCAATCCATTCCTAGGATTACATCAAATCCCATTATATCCATAATAATGAGATCAGCAGGTAGATTGATGCTTCCCACCAACACAACACTATCAAGCATCATTTGGTTAGAGTGCATGCGTTCACCAGAGGGTAACGCGACGTTAAACACGTGCTCAGTAGGGGTAAACTGTACATCTAACTTGACAGCAAACGTAGACGCTATAAATGAATGTGTCACACCAGAATCTATTAAAGTGAAAGCAGGTATAGAGTTAATCAATATGGTACCTGACACTACAACGGACTGATCTTCATCACCCGACTCCATCATGGAGAATATCCTCGGCTTCAACTTGGCAGGGCTATGCTTTAAAGCTGGGCAGTCTCTGTTAATATGGCCAACTTTATTACAGTTGTAGCAACGAATGACTCTGGGTTTCGAGCAATCCTTGAATGTGTATCCAACTTCTTCACAGTTGAAACACTTTCTCGTCCCAAACCTGCACTCGCCCGGGTGATTCTTCAAACATTTCAGACATTGGGGAAACTTCGCAGTATTCTGTACCTTCATTCTTGTTCCTTAGCTACCCTGGCCTTCGTTGGGCCTCTTCATCCCTCTCTGTTGGTGTGGCTGAATGAACTTTCGTGGGGCTTCCTTTGGTCCAGCACACTTCATTTCTGCTTCTTCCACTTCCAATGTCGTGGACACGACTTCTCCATACGACAAACCTTTAATACCCGAAAACTTAACTCATCTGTAAATTTCTGGCTTCAGTCCATGCACAAATTGAAACACTTTATCTTCATTCCTATGAACAAAGTGTCTAGCAAACCTTGACAGGGAGTCGAATTGCCTGCTGTACTCAGCCACAGACCCTGTTTGTATCAATTGTAAGAACTCTACTTTCTTCGAAGTCTGGACGGTGCTACTGAAATACTTCTCATAGAAAGTTTCCTTGAATTGTGACCAAGGCATAGCCAAAACGTCAGTGGTGATCTCCATTGTTTCCCACCAAAGTAGAGCATCCCCAGCCAAATGGAACGCTGCCAAAGTGACTTTGTCTCCTTCTCCAATGTTGGCACATCTGAACATGCTCTCAATCTTTCTAAGCCATTCTTCGGCAACAATCGGGTTGGATGATTTTCCATCAAATGTGGGCGGTTGTAATCTACGAAATCTGTCTCCTGATTGCTCATTGCTATAACACGAGTCGGCACTTCCTTGTACTTCTCGGTTCAACAGTACTCCTAATTGATCGGACTGCTGACACACCAAATCCGTCTGCTGACGCACCAAATCTGTCAGCTGCCTAATCACACTAGGATCCTCCTCACGTCTCAAATTTGGCATCTCTCTCGGTGCTCTTGATCTTCCTGGTCATCTAGCCATTTTGCTACATTCCTGGACAAGGTTAATTACCCTCATAAATATCTAATAACTAAGGTTAACATAAACACTTACAGTTGTTGGAGTACTTCCATGCGACGATCGGCACTGATGAGTAATCTTTTGAACGGTTTAACTAAATGTCTCTGATATCATACTGTAACGCCCTGAGATTTTTATAACTCGGTTCGCTACTCAAAATGCTGAACAGAACTAAGACAATCTGGGAAGGGTTTTAAAAACTTCACTCCACGGTCAAAATTCAACTTTTATAAAATAAAAATTAAGACATTAAAACTTGCAGCGGAAAAATATCTGTGTAAAACAGGGTTAAAACAAATCACTAAAACAATACTTATATAACAGTTAAATCATAGAAACAATCAGCCAAAAGAAAACCGAGGACATAAAAGTTTTGAATATTTAAATGTCTTAAAATTTCAAAAACAACCTCCGCCGAAAAAGTCCCAGCGGTAGAAGCAAAAATAGGAGACTTTTTCCGCCCAACAGTGTCAGCGGTGGAAGCAGAAACAGAAGACTTCTTCCACCAAACAATGTCAGCAGTGAAAGCAGAAACAAAAGACTTCTTCTGCCAAACAGTGTCAGCGGTGGAAGTAGAAACAGAACACATCTTCCGATTGACAACGTCTACCGATAGACAACATCTACCGATACACATTATCTACCGATAGACAACTTCTACTGATAGAGAAAATCTACCGATAGACAACAGAACAACGCATAAACCATTTACACTCTAAACAAATGAACAACTCTAACTGCTATAAGAACTTGTAAATTTTTGTAAACATTTAAAACAACTTGAATCCACGACTTACTAAAAATCCAGAAAAATAACTCCCATCAAAATCAACCACGTTTTATCCTCAGAATCATTTCTAAAGCACAACGAAACATTTAAAACTATCACTACTATCAGAAATACTAAAACTACCAATGTCATTAAAATTCTCAGCATATTTAAACTAAACAATTGTTCGCTAAACTTTCACGCCTACTGCCATAAGTTAAACCACCCCATCAGTTTACCAAGTCGACGCATGAATATACTCCTCCAACCAGCCTAATCCCTATCATGCTCGGAGAACACAACTGCTGACACTTCTTCACCTACATCACAAAACTCATCTATTAGCCTAATGTTAAATAAGTAGAGCAATAATGTAATGAAATGCTGGAACATAAATCCTATTCATGCAGTTTCTACTTTCGCAACTCGGTTGAATTCATAATCGTTTCCTACTAATCTGATCCTTCTGTCCATTGGGAAGTGGATCAATTTTCTCAAAGTCATACATCCTATAACCCAATTAAGGGGTGGATTAGTTCCCTTAATAGCTGATCTGATCCTTCTGTCCATTGGAAAGTGGATCAATTTTCTCAAAGTCATACATCATTCAACTCGATTAAGGGGTGGATTAGTTCCCTTAATAGCTGATCTGGTTAATTCTGTTCATGCCTTACCATGGCATTATATGTAAATTCATTTTCGTAAGCTTTCAAAATAATCATGATACATGACATACTGGAAAACATACAAAACATGCATAAATCCTACTGTTTTGTGATGTAGACCCGAAGGCGCACACAAACTCTACTTACCTGGTCTCTTGAAAGCTTGGTTGAAGTCTACCTCGGGAGTTCGCTCAAACCTAAAACCATAAACCGAGCATTAATTTAAATCTTCACTAAATTTCATTTTAATCATCCAGAAATCTAAGGAAACTAATTTGGGAGCTCTATTCAAAGTGCATTGCCGATTCATCTCAAAACCGAGACTATCCCCATATACGGCATTCTCAAAACTCACCTCTACAATCCCCTCAATCATCGATAATCACAAATGCAGCAAGGAAATCAAGGTAAAAATCACCTAGTTGAAGAAGAATCGGTCGGGAGAATCGCCGAGAAGAAGTCTACTGAGCGAGCTGAACGCCAAATGAGAAAATGAAACAGTAGCAGCTAAAACTCTTAGCTAACCTCTTTTATACACTAGTCTTCACCAATTACACATTTGCCCGTAGCTAGCCAAACCTTAACCTATTAAAGCAACCAATCATAATCACTTGTTTTCCATAAAATAAGAGTCACACATAAGAAATACTGTTATTAATTAAGGTGGACAATACCGGTTGCTACACGAAGCCTAACAGATTTTACCAAATCTTCATCAAATCGGCTTACCAAAACAAAGTTTTCCAAAAAGCAAGTGTCTTTAGCTTTTTCAATAACTTTCCTATTATTCTTGTTTCCTTATTTTTCTCTTCCACATAATCTTCATGATTGTTAATATGAATCCATCCAATAATCTGAATATAATATTTCTTGATCACCAAGAAATAAATTATCAATTTGGAAAATAATGGAATAAAATATTATCTCCATAAAAATATATTGTCAAAAAATTAATGTCAACATATATGCAATATCTTTGCATTTACAATCTCCCTATTTGGCATTTTTTGGTAAAATCAATAAATCCAATAACTTCGACAACTCCCCCTGAATTAACTCCCCATGGATGATAGCTTCAATCATCATAAAAATACTTCAATCATCGTCATATCAAAAATATATTATTAAAGCATACTCACCCAAAATACTTCCCCTTTTGCCATAAAAAGACAAATATATATATAAGAGAATAATGACCACGATAAGAGCATCATAATCTCGAAATAATCAGTATAAAAACTTGCATCACCATAAGGAGATAACCAACATCACGAAAAATATAATATCAAGATGTAACAAATCATCCTGAGACTTAATATCTAGAGGCAAGAGAATATTTTAGAAGTTCATAAGAAATTTATCATTAAGTAGAAATATCATCAAAAGAAAGACCAACCCGATTGTAGTTGTTGGTAACTGTTCACTAGTATCATTTTCCTTGGACATATTCTCTTTCAACATGTAATACTGAAGTATCATCCTCTGCTACTTCAGTGACATCCTAAGTGGCATCAGTTGAAATTCTTGACTTTTCAACAAGTTTGGTCTCCTTAATTGTTTCTTCACATTAGCAACTTTCTTTCTCTCGAAAATATCACCAGCAACTTCTTTAGCAAACATTTTTCCGAAAAGGTCATCAAGTATCCAATAACTACTATCTTTCCATTTTCTATTTTCAATTACCATTTGCTGATCATTCAAAAATTTCATCTCACCTTCAATTATCTTGAAAAAAAAAAAGATAACAATGTAGAATCAGAAGCATTGTCAGAATTAGAAACATTGTCAAGAGCTAGAACATCCTCAGGAACACCATCCAGAACATTGGATCACCTTTCATTCTTGCAATCGACATGATTCACAATCAATTCCCAGAGAAGTAAGAGGACGGTTTCTCATAGCAATCTTATGCAGGTTAGCATACTTGACAGTAGGTTGCAAGGTAGAAAAATCTTTACCATGGGACCACACACGTCTGACACTACGAGTGACATCAGTAATTATCTTGATAAAATTGGAAGAAAACTTCACAGAATCAACCTAGTGGCAGCACAGATGTATGTTGATTACAATAGAGAAGAACTCGAACAAATATCCCTTAAACTGTTGGAGAGAGATGGATAAAAAATAGTCGTTTGAATTTATGGAAATAAACCATAAATACTCACTCAAATTGGAAAATAAATCAAAAATTCCTCAAATAAGATGGGAAATAAACTCAAAAATATCCACGATCAAATCTCATGAAATCCTCCATCAATATATTTGAGATTAACTCTAAATTTTCATAAAAATCGCGGAAAACTTCATAGAACCCCTTGTGTCATGCAGGAAGTTACTGACCAAAAATCTCAAAAGAAATATTAGCAATAAAAGAAATCCCTTCTTTTTCTTTTTCTTTTCTCCCTTTTTTTTAATAATTTTTTTTTATATAAAAGCAAATAAAAAAACTTACAACATAGAAGAACCTCTTCACATGACACATAGGCCTAAGGCAGACCTCAATTCTTCAAATCTCACACCATCCAACGCCTTGGTAAAAATATCGGCAATCTGCTTTTTGGTCACCATATGCTCCAAATTAATAATTTTGTCCTCCACCAGAGATCGAATAAAATGATGTCGTATATCAATATGTTTTGTCCGTGAATGCTGAACAGAATTTTTAGAAATATTGATTGCACTCAGATTATCGCAGTAGAGGGTCATGACACCCTATGTGACACCATAGTCTTTCATCATTTGTTTTATCCAGGGAAGCTGAGTATAGCTGCTACCTGCTGCAATATATTCTGCCTCAGCAATAGACAGAGAAATCAAATTTTGCTTCTTGCTAAACCACGATACCAAGTTATGTCCAACATAAAAACATCCACCCGAAGTGCTTTTTCGATCATCAGAACTTCCGACCCAGTCAGCATCACAATAACCCACCAGATTTGCGTTAGAATCGAAAGAATACCAGATGCTATAATTAGTTGTTCCACTAACATATTTTAGAATTCGTTTAATCGACACTAGGTGTGACTCCCTCAGATTGGCTTGAAATAGAGCTCATAAACCCACGCTATAACAAATATCTGGTCGGTTGGCAGTAAGATATAAGAGACTTCCAATCATACTTCTATATAAACGTGGATCAACAGCAATACCCTTCTCATCTTTGGTAATTTTCTCATGTGTCCCAAGGGGTGTTCTACACGGGCGTGCATTCTCAAGCTTAAATATTTCCAATAAATTCTTGGCGTATTTGGCTTGTGAAATAAAAATATCATTCTTTGCTTGCTGAATTTGGAGTCCAAGGAAATAATTGAGTTCTCCAACCATACTCATCTCGAATTCTCCAGTCATTTGAGTCACAAATTCATCCACCATCATCTGTGACACCGAGGCAAACACTATGTCATCAACATAAATTTGGGCAAGTAAAAACTGACATTTGGCACGGCGGACGAAAAGGGTTTTATCTACTCCCCCTCGCTCATATCCCTTGGATAATAAATATTGCATGAGTCGTTCATACCACGCACGAGGAGCTTGTTTGAACCCATATAACGCCTTCTTTAATTGATAAACATACTCGGGATGATGAGGGTCTTCAAAACCCTTTGGTTGAGCAACATAAACTTCTTCATTAAACTTTATTACAGGAATTTCCCGAACAGCACCTTTCGAAATAATCTTTTCAAGCATTCTGAAATTAACATGTCCAAACTTTCTATGTCATAGAATAGTGTCTTCCATACTCGACCGAAGGTAGGTAGACGAGGAAGAAATAAGATAGCAATTGTCTGATGATCTAACTCCTTCAATAACACACTTGTTGTTTCGATCGGACACCACACATTTTTCTCTTGTGAATTGCACATTTAGATCTTGATAACAGAGCTGACTAATACTGATTAGATTAGATTTCAGACCATTTACCAATAAAACATTACTCAACTTTGGTAAACCAGGAACATTCAACGTTCCCCTTCCAATGACATCCGTTGAGACACCGTTGCCGAATGTAACTTTTCCCACGGTTTTGGGTATAATATCCTTCAAATATCTCTCTTCACCTGTTATGTGTCTAGAACATCCGCTATCAAAATACCATGCATTGGTTCCGATCGCCTTTAGTGAAAGATGTGTAACATTACACTTCACATTTGATTTCTTCACCCATTTCTGATAAGGGAATCTATAAGAAGAGACATTTCTAACAGTACCCAATCTTAAGTCAGCAAGATAAGCAAAGCATTTAGGGCGAATATGACCACGGCGTTGGCAATAGTGACACACAGAACCATATATGTTACCTTTTCTGCTTGCAGCATGATAGAAGTTATAGGATTTTGATTTTCTGTCAGTTCTTCGAATTCTGTTAACACCTTGCTTTTCTTTGTAATCAAACCCCTTGGTTGACACCGGCTATGACACCGGACTTTCCTTTACGAATTTCATCACAAAGCGATTTTCCTTTAAAGCTACAGTCTTTGAACCTGAACTTTCACCTTTGAATCCCAATCCATACCGATTTACGCTTGATTTGCTGACATTTAAAACATCATCTAGATTAGTGGAACTCGAATTCAGCATTTTGACATTCTTCTTTATGAGGCTTATCTCATTGGTTAGATCATTAGCTTCATCCTGACTTGTTTTCAGCTTTGTCTCCAAATCATCAATAACATTTTGAAGATTGTTCTTCTCATCTTTCAAATTTCAAATCTGAACGTGTAGAAGCTGATTTACTTTAGCAAGCTCGGTCCATTTCTCATGCAGAAACTTGTATTCTCCAATAAGATCTTCTTCTGTGACTAGTTCTTCGTCTTCATCACTACTATTGGAAAAACTTTTTATGACACCTTGTATAACACCACCATTTTCTTCACGTTCTGCCTTTCCAACGAGCGTCATATGGTTGCTCTGAAATTCATCTTCCTTCTCTGACTCATCCTCACTCTAGGTTGCATTCAGAGAATTCTTCTTTTTCTTCAAAGTATTAGCACATTCCACTTGTATATGCCCGAAGCCTTCACACTCTCTGCACTGAATGCCTTTGTTCTTGAATGGTTGATCAGACACATAAGTTTCTTCTCTGTGCTTCGTGTTGCTTAAAGAACTATTTTTGAAGTTTGTGACACCCTGCTTGACACCGCGAGTATTTCTTTCAAATCTCTTCATAACTCTGCTGAAATTCTTAGAAACTAGGGCTAGAGATTCCTCCAAGTCATCTTCATCATGCTCGTTGTAATTATGTACCTCTGATTTTAAAGCAACTCCCTTTGCCTTTTTTATTTCGGTGTCTCCTCCAAGATTCATTTCGAAAGTTCTAAGAGATCTCATTAACTCTTCTAGCTTCATTTTAGACACATCTTTGGCTTCTTCTATGGCCGTAACCTTATAGGCAAATCTTTGTGGCAAAGACCGTAGAGTTTTTCGTACAAGTTTTTCTTCGAAAATCATCTCACCGAGAGCAAACGCTTCATTTGCTATGTCACATAATTTTGCGTTGAACTCGCCAATAGTCTCATCTTCCTGCATCTTCAGATTCTCAAATCGAGTGGTTAACATTTGCATTTTGGACAACTTTACCGTAAATGTTCCTTCATAGGTGGTTTGAAGAATTTCTCATGCCCTCTTTGCAGATTCATATGTGGAGATGAGTCTGAACTGAATAGGATCAACGCCATTGAAGATAGCATTGAGAGCTTTCGAATTATTATTTGCCAAAGCATCCTCATTTACCGACCAATCTTCTTCTGGCTTGGGAGAAATGACACCATCTGCATCAGTATTCATAGGAGGATTCCAACCTGTTAAAATAGATCTCCAAGCCTTTTCGTCAATAGCTTTAATGAATGCCTTCATCCTTGCCTTCCAATGGTAGATGCATTGTAGAACCTTCTTCTTTCATAGAATCCATCGCACACGAACTGTGATCTTATCCCGTGGATCCCGCTTAAGAAACAGAAGCGACCCGCTCTGATAATAATTGAAAGATTACGATTAGTTATGCGATGTCACACAAGAAACTTCGTGTGACACCGATAATTAATGCAATGATGGACAATATGAATATACAGAAATAAATGACACAGGAGGTTGGTAACGCAGTTCGGCAACCAGCCTAAGTCTGCAGGGCCACGCCCAGATATAAAAACATTTCTTTGAGTTCACAAAGTTACAAGACAATCGGACTTATACAAATAAAGACTCCTTTTTATCTTTGTCGCTGCCTCTAGCTAACTTCTCCAAAGAAACTGTTTTTGCGAGATCCTCTCAACTTTAGATCGACCTCTCCTGAGATCTAGAAAACAACAAGATCCCATTGTTGTTTA
Source organism: Begonia masoniana (assembly GCA_022432975.1). NCBI lineage: Eukaryota > Viridiplantae > Streptophyta > Magnoliopsida > Cucurbitales > Begoniaceae > Begonia > Begonia masoniana. The sequence goes on from CM039510.1 coordinate 27,987,887, forward strand.
TTCCTCCAGGAATTCGTGTTATGGCAAGATCCCCTCACCCACGATCAAGAACGACAAGCTCCCCTTGTCTAAAAACATAACTCCTCCCGAGTTCGGATGCAGTCTCCTCTCGAGACTGAGCTTCAATGAAGAACAAAGAAAGAATGCCTCCTCTGACACCTCCTAGAACACTAAGTCGTTGTCTTCGGACGCAATACTCAACGCACTCAATAAATCGATGAAATCCACAGCATAAGAAGAGTGTGTAAAATAATCACAAACCCATACGCAGAAACGTAGGGAGTGAGAAAAGCGACGGCTCGCAAAGTGAATAAAACTTCTCTTGTAAAAATCAAAACTCCATCCGCTGAAGAATAAACACCGACCACTCACAGTAAGCATGGGAGAAAGGATTAACAGTTGCTGAACATACGCAATCATCGGTGAAGAATAAAATCGCCCGAATGAATAAAGACTTTTCACTCTCAAGAATAATAGCTTCAACAACCTTCAAATGTGTAGGGGGAATACATAATATACTGTGCGTCAAATATTCTCTCCAAATAGATCGCCAAATAAGGAAAGTATCTCCAACAACTTGGATATTCATCCAAAAAATTAGGAAAGCATCTCATTATTCATGTGATCTCGAAGCCTAACAGATTTCACCAAATTTTCATCAAATCGGCTTACCAAAACAAAGTTTTTCAAAAAACAAGTGCCTTTAGCTTTTTTCAATAGCCTCCTCCCGAGTTCGGATGCAGTCTCCTCTCGAGACTGAGCTTCAATGAAGAACAAAGAAAGATTGCCTCCTCTGACACCTCCTAGAACACCAAGTCATTGTCTTCAGACGCAATACTCAACACACTCAATAAATCGATGAAATCCACAGCATAAGAAGAGTGTGTAAAACAATCACAAACCCATACGCAAAAACGTAGGAAGTGAGAAAAGCGACGGCTCGCAAAGTGAATAAAACTTCTCTTGTAAAAATCAAAACTCCATCCGCTGAAGAATAAACACCGACCACTCACAGTAAGCATGGGAGAAAGGATTAACAGTTGCTGAACATACACAATACTGTGCGTCAAATATTCTCTCCAAATAGATCGCACAGAAAAAGGAAAACAAATCTTAACAAATTCGGTTGAGTGACACACCGTGTGACACTTTAGGAAAGTATCTCCAACAACTTGGATATTCATCCAAAAAATTAGGAAAGCATCCCATTATTCATGTGATCTCGAAGCCTAACAGATTTCACCAAATTTTCATCAAATCGGCTTACCAAAACAAAGTTTTTCAAAAAACAAGTGCCTTTAGCTTTTTTCAATAGCCTCCTCCCGAGTTCGGATGCAGTCTCCTCTCGAGACTGAGCTTCAATGAAGAACAAAGAAAGATTGCCTCCTCTGACACCTCCTAGAACACCAAGTCATTGTCTTCAGACGCAATACTCAACACACTCAATAAATCGATGAAATCCACAGCATAAGAAGAGTGTGTAAAACAATCACAAACCCATACGCAAAAACGTAGGAAGTGAGAAAAGCGACGGCTCTCAAAGTGAAGAAAACTTCTCTTGTAAAAATCAAAACTCCATCCGCTAAAGAATAAACACCGACCACTCACAGTAAGCGTGGGAGAAAGGATTAACAGTTGCTGAACATACACAATCATTGGTGAAGAATAAAATCGCCCGAATGAATAAAGACTTTTCGCTCTCAAGAAAAATAGCTTCAGCAACCTTCAACTGTGTAGGGGGAATGCATAATATACTGTGCGTCAAATATTCTCTCCCAATAGATCGCATAGAATAAGGAAAACAAATCTTAACAAATTCGGTTGAGTGACGCACCGTGTGACACTTTAGGAAAGTATCTCCAACAGTTTGGATATTCATCCAAAAAATTAGGAAAGCATCTCATTATTCATGTGATCTCGAAGCCTAACAGATTTCACCAAATCTTCATCAAATCGGCTTACCAAAACTAAAGTTTTTCAAAAAACAAGTGCCTTTAGCTGTTTCAATAACTTTCCTATTATTCTTGTTTCCTTATTTTTCTCTTCCACAGAATCTTCATGATTGTTAATATGAATCCATCCAATAATCTGAATATAATATTTTTTGATCACCAAGAAATAAATTATCAATTTAGAAAATAATGGAATAAAATATTATCTCCATAAAAATATATTGTCAAAAAATCTATGCCAACATAATGCAATATCTTTGCATTTATAGAAGCGACGATTGTAACGACTAATCATACAGATAAATCAGTACATGATTAGATGTGATTTCAGTTTAGTTTGGTAAATCCTTATATTAAGATTCTTACTGAGCTTTATAAAGCTCACCCCATTGTTTCTCTTAATTTTTTATGAACAAGTAGTAGGGGCAACTCATGAGATAAAAGTAAATGCAAGTATTTTGGACTTTATTTTATCTTTTCTTGTATTTTATTTTAGTTAGTTCATATATGTATAAATAAATTTGAATAAAGTTTTGTAAATAATAAGACTTGTATATGAACTGTGGATTGGTTTTACTATTCATTGCGACCCATTTGCATGTATTGTATTCTTTTCGTTGTGCCGATGGTTTATTTAGAATTCTCTGGCTGGAGAATCCATCTCGATATCTCGGTCTTCGAGGGCATCGAGGTTGGGGTTGTGACAAAGCAACTTCAAAATATCAAATTTTGAGTAAAATAGTACGAAGTGTGCTTGTTATTCCTATTTCTAGAGCTTTCTCAATGTCGGCATTAAGGTACGGTGGTCAAGTTAGATTCGTTTCGGAGTTCCTTACCTCCAAAAACTGTTGAAAGTCTCATATGCTTTCAAAGTTGGATTCGTTATTCAAATAAGAATACAAATATTTATGAAACATTAGAAGAAGTAACACAGTTTAAAAAATGAACAATTATTTATATTTTGTCCTATTTAATATTATTTCCTTATAAATTATTCTATTTTTTTTTTGTAGATTTGGATGACATTATAGTACAAGGAAATAAACAGTGATAGTTATACTGTAGTAATGCTCTGCAGATACATTTTATGGATGATTATTTATAACTAAAGTTCAGAAAATTTATTGTTAAACTTTTTTGTCTCTTTAAAATTATTAGTTGTTTTAGTGGCTATCTTCATTTCTAGTTCTTAACTATGAATACTAGTGTGTATTTTTTATGTCTTATGTCATGGATTGAGGATGACGAGCTGCAAAATCAAGGTGTTTTTGGCTCTATGAATGATTGTTTTTTGCTTCAAATTTTTAAGATGTCCCTTTTCCATTGTTCTTTCTAATTGGAAAAATTTGGCTACTTTTTTGTTAGAGTTTCCTAGATTTTGATATTTCTAACCACAGGGAAAACTGTACTTCTTATGTACGTGCATTTTTTTCATTTATTTAGAATAGTTACTGTCTTTGTTTTTAGTAGAACATATTTATGAACTTTCGAGAGTGATATTGTCTTTAAGAAATTGATGGCAAATCAGAATGTTTTTGACTGTATGGAAGATGATTAGTTGTTGTAGACTTGTAGTAACATTTCTAGATGATGATTAGTTTGTTAAACATTGTTTATATTAAACAGCAGTACGTGTTTTTGGTAGGTTATTTGCATTAGAAAACTGAGCCCAAAATTGGCTTAGAACTGAACAAAAAAACTGTTGAAAATCGAGCCATAAATCTGCTCAAAACCGAGCCAAACATTTGCTAAAAATGCTAAAAACCGAGCCCAGACCATTAAAAGCCGAGCCCAAACCGAAAAAAACAAGCCCAAATGAAAAAAAATGAGCCCAAACCATAATTGGAAACCGAAAAGTCAACCAAATAGAACCAAAAACCGAACCTCAATTTTTGGTTCTCCTCGATTCGGTTTCAATCTCTTTTACCCAAAATTGCACCGAACCAATTTCACCCCTACTTTTTGTAGAATCTTCTATGAAACCCAATAAAAATTAGTTGGCGAATAATGGTGGGAGCACGAAGGCTTGATATTGCATGTCCTTGAAGAGATTCAACTTGGGTTGACTTGTTTGGTTGTGGGTGCAGTTTCTTGGAATTACCATAGGGTGAAAGAACACCAGATAGCCTCTTTTGATCTATTTTAGAAATTAGGTTGGACTTGGGGGAATGTTATCTACCATCTCCTCGACTGCAACCAAATACATGTTTAATCCTGCTAAATACTGTAAAGAGAGATCACAAAAAATATGTGATTGGAGGAAATTATGTTACTGTCGGGCAAACCGCAAATTTTTCAAAACCCAAAATTAGAAAAAAACCATGTGGGGTCCTCCTTTCGATGAGTGACTGATGCTCATACTTCATCCACACTCATTACAATAAGGAAATTATTTTCTTTCTACGTTCTCTTTAGCAAAATCCGAAGATTTTACTATAGTTTCTCATCTTACGCAAGAGTCTCTCTCTAAAATATAAATAGAGAGCTTTTGTTAAAGAAAAAAAATTATCAGAAAAGAAGAAGAGAAAAAAATAAAAAGAGAGAATAGCATAGAGCAAGGATTATTTTTGGGAGAAAAAAAAAAGTGAGAGAAAAATAAGTGAGTTTTTTTTTTAACAGATGGGCGAGTTCTAAAAATAGCGATTTCTCTTGGTAAATATTTTTTAAATATTTAATTTCTAGAAAAATATTGTAAATCTTATTTTTAATAGTGATTTTTTTCTAAACTCAGTCCCCGTAGTTTTTTTCCTATTTGAGTTTTTACGTAAAATTCTCGATGTTCAATTTTGCTATTATTTCTCTTAACTTTTAACCGTTTTATTTTAATGGTACAAGAAAATATTCCTAGTAATTTTCGACCTCGTCTACTATCGTTTTTCGTATCATCTGTTTAGTTGTATAATTATATTGTGTAAGTAAACTTTATCTAGGAGACTGAATTTTAAGTAAGTTATGTCTACTATTGTTTTTCGTACTATCTATTTAGTGGTGTGATTGTATTGTGTAAATAAATTCTGTCTAGAAGACTGAATTTTAAGTGGAATCGTTTGTGATATCTGCAGTCTTTTTTGTTGGGAAAATAACGAAAGATTTGTCGAGAAAGAAAAATGATAGCGGAAGCGATCCGAAAAATACCAGAAATATTTTCCCACGCCGTAAGATTACAACGGCCAAGAAGTAAGAGAAATAATAGCTAAAACCAACACTGAGAATTTTACGTGGAAACTCAAATCGAGAAAAACCACGAGGACCGAGTCCAGAAAGATCTCACTATGAAAAATAGGATTTACAATATTTTTCTAGATATCGAATATCCTAGAAAATATTCACTAAGAGAAATAACCACTCTTAGAACTCTCAATGTGCACAAAAGTATCACACCTATTTTTCTCTCCCTCTTTCTTTTCTCTCCCTCTAAAATAATCCTCACTATTTCTCTCCCTCCACTCAGAGAAGATTTCTCTCTTCTCTTCTCTTTGGATGCAGAAAAAGTTGATTCTGCTTCGGATGCAAAATGCTTGAGCAATCTTCCCTATTTATAGGGAAGGTTTGCCACAACAGACAAAAGAACACCTCCCTTAATTTAAGGGAGGCACCGAAAGGAAAATGCAGAAGGAAGAATTTCTTCCTTCTGCATTCAATACATTCAAATGAAGTTATTGAAGTGGGTCCCTCATCATAATTGAGGGACTCCACAAATCTCTCCCTCCCGACTTATGATGAGTCATCTCTAACAATCTCGCTCTTCGTCGACAAGCCTCGAGCTTCTCCTTTGTCAAAGCTTTCGTCAACATATCCGAACTGTTTTCACTGGTGTGCACTTTCGCCAAGTGCAACTGTTTTGTCTCGAGCAAATCTCGAACCCAATGATACCTCACATCAATATGCTTGGACCTCGAATGAAATGATGAATTCTTGGAGAGATGGATAGCACTCTGGCTATCACTGAACATAATATACTTCTCTTGGTGCAGACCCAATTCTTCAAGAAATCTCTTCATCCATAAAGCCTCCTTGCAACCCTCAGTGATCGCAATGTACTCGGCTTCTGTGGTGGATAGTGCAACACAATCTTGTAGTTTGGATGACCAAGACACGGCTCCGCCTGCAAAAATCATCAAGAATCCTGAAATGTATCTCCTGGAATCAACGTTACCAGCCATATCTGAATCGGTATACCCAACTAGCATAGGATCACTACCACCGAAACACAAACACAATCTGGAAGTGCCTCTGAGATATCTGAATATCTACTTCACTGCTTTCCAGTGTTCTTTGCCAAGATTGGAGAGGAATCGGCTGACTACTCCAACTGAATGAGCAATATTAGGTCGAGTGCAAACCATGCCGTACATCAAACTGCCAACTGCAGACGCATAAGGAACTCTACTCATGTCGGCCTTGTCTTTCTCACTTGTAGGACATTGCTCTGAATTGAGCTTGAAGTGACCTGCAAGTGGAGAACACACAGTTTTGGCCTTGCTCATGTTGAACTTTTCTAGTATCTTCTCGATGTAGTCTTCCTGAGACAACCACAGTTTCTCATTCTTCCTATCACGAGAGATCTTCATACCGAATATCTTTTTTGCCGCACCCAAGTCTTTCATAGCAAAGGACTTGCTCAATTCTCCCTTTAACTTAGCAATCTTGCTAGTGTCACGGCCTATGATCAACATATCGTCAACATATAAGAGGAGAATGATGAAATCATCATCGGAATACCTCTTGATAAACACACAATGGTCTGACGATGTCCGACTGTACCCTTGACTCACCATGAAAGAGTCAAACTTCTTGTACCACTGGCGTGGAGCTTGTTTGAGGCCATACAAGCTCTTATTCAACTTGCACACAAGTTGTTCTTTCCCTTTGACTTTGAATCCCTCGGGCTGCTCCATGTAAATTTCTTCCTCCAAGTCACCATGAAGAAATGCAGTTTTCACATCAAGTTGCTCGATCTCCAAGTTCAAGCGTGCCACTAACAAGCGCAACTCGGATCGAGGACATCTTCACCACCGGTGAGAATATTTCTTCAAAGTCGATTCCTTTCTTCTGACCGTACCCCTTCACAACTAACCGAGCCTTGTACCTTGGCTATGAGCTTGCATTTTCGGTCTTCAACTTGTAGAGCCATCTATTCTTGAGAGCTTTCTTTCCCTGGGGTAACTTCACCAAGTCATAAGTGTTGTTCTCATGAAGAGACTGCATCTCCTCTTCCATGGCTTTCAGCCACTCTTTCTTCTTATCAACAGAAGTGGCCTCTTGGTAAGTTTCTGGCTCTCCGCTATCTGTGAGCATCACATACTCATCTGAAGTGTATCTCGTCGAAGGACGTCTCTCTCTAGTGGATCTTCTCAAAGGAGGTTCATCTGGCAACTCTTGAACCTCTTCTTCAAATTGTTGATTTGGTTCAACATTATCAATTGTGGGGACTTCGCCATTTGTTGGACCGGTATCATGTTCTGGTTCTGCTCCCCCTTGATTGGAATGTACTGTAAGTGTAGAAATTTGATCCAAATCGATCAAATCATCATTGCACCTATCTGCCTTTTCCGCCTTATCAATGTCTTTGATGCCTTGATCTTCTACGAACACTGCATCTCGGCTTCTTACAAGCTTTTTCTCTACTGGATCGTAGAACCTGTAGCCAAACTCATCAAGACCATACCCAATGAATACACATGGCCTCGTCTTCACATCGAGTTTCGACCGCTCGTCTTTTGGAATGTGAACAAAGGCCTTGCACCCAAAAATGCGCAGATGATTGTAAGAAACTTCTTTTCTTGACCACATCTTGTCTGGAACTTCGAAGTTTAGTGGAACACTCGGCGTGAGATTCAAAACGTGAACCACCGTACTCAAGGCTTCACCCCAAAAGGATCTCGGCAATTGTGACTGTGAGAGCAAACATCTCACCCTTACAACAAGTGTTCTGTTCATTCTCTCAGCTAATCCGTTCAACTGAGGAGTCTTCGGAGGTGTCTTTTGATGTCGAATACCCTGCTCTCTACAGTACTCATCAAAAGGACCACAGTACTCACCTCTATTGTCTGTCCGGATGCCTTTTAGCTTCACACTTGTTTCTCTTTCCACACGAGCGTGAAACTGCTTGAAGACGTCTATCACTTGATCTTTTGTCTTTAATGTATACACCAAAATCTTCCTTGAATGATCATCGATTAAAGTCACAAAGTACAACGCACCTCCAAGTGTTCTTGTCTTCATCGGGTCGCACACATCGGAGTACACCATGTTGAGTATACCCGGCTTCCGCAAGTGAGAAACACTTTTAAAGGCTACTTGAGTTTGCTTACCAGCCAAGCAGTGAACACACTGTTTTAGAGAGCCATTTTTAATACCTGAGAGTAAATTCTTCTTGGCAAGAATCATCAAGCCCTTCTCACTCATATGGCTAAGTCGGTTGTGCCAAAGATCTACCACATCGTCATGGTCCACTGTATGGACTGTAGAATCTGCGATCTTTGCATACATCACATACAAAGAGAAGCATTTTTCTCCTCTCGCCACAATTAAAGAGCCTTTGGCGAGCTTCTATTTTCCATCACGAAAGGTATTGCAAAATCCTTCGTCGTCAAGATTTCTGGTCGAGATTAAATTCATGCGGATGTCAGGAATGTGCTTCACACCTCTCAAAAACAAGGTGTTGCCATTGTCGGTTTCTAAACATATGTCTCCCATACCAATGGCTTTTGCAACGCCATCATTTCTCATCCTTACACTTCCAAAGTCACCAGAAGTGTAGGACGTGAAGAAATCCCTCCGCGAAGTGGCATGTATCGAAGCGCCACTGTCGATCACCCAACTCGTGTCTTGGCAGGTGAGATTGACGACGTCTCCATCGTACATAATAAAGAATTCTTCAGTGGCTGTGGCTACCTTCTCACCTGTGTCACCCTCTTCGGCCTTCATTTCGTTTCCCTTGGCATTTGGATTTTCTCGAAGAAACTTTCGACAAAATCTTTTGATGTGACCCTTCTTGCCACAATAATGACACTCAACATTGGCGTATTTTTTGGACTTGCTTTGACTCCGGTTTCTGTTGCTCGGACCTTTGCTTTGACTTCTCCTCCTGTTTTCGGTGACTAGGACGTCTGATTGTGAGGAAGAACCTGTTGACTTTCTTCTCATTTCCTCATTCAGAACATTACTTTTGACTACATCCATAGCCAAAATACCATCTGGGGCCAAGTTAGACAATGACATTCTGAATGTCTCCCACGAGTCTGGTAAAGTCCCAAGAAGCATCAACCCTTGAACTTCTTCATCAAACTTGATTTTCATTCCAGCCAACTGATTGATAATTCCTTGAAATGTATTCAAGTGATCGGTCATAACTTTTCCGTTCTGGTACTTCAACCCCAGAAGCTGCTTGATCAAAAACAGCTTGTTGTTACCAGTCTTCCGAGCGTACAACTCCTCAAGCTTTTTCCACAAGCTCTGAGCGTTCTTTTCCTCACTGACATGGTTGGGGACGCTATCATTTACCCATTGTCAAATGTAACCGCACACTTGACGATGACATAATTCCCATTAGATGTCAGATTTATCTTCCGGGTTTGCACCAGCAAACACGGGTAAATAATAGTCTTTCACATAAAGAAGATTTTTCATCTTCCCTTTCCACACATGATAGTTGGAGCCGTTCAACGTGACCATCCGACTCGGGTTACTCTCCATAATTCAAATATAACACAAGGACTACAACCTCTAAAAATTTTTCTGATGTGGAAGATCAGTTTAAAAACCGCAACCACAGAGCATATTAGATTTAAAGAAGTCAACCTCGCTCTGATACCACTTGTTGGGAAAATAACGAAAGATTTGTCGGGAACGAAAAATGATAGCGGAAGCGATCCGAAAAATACCAGGAATATTTTTCCACGCCATAAGATTACAAAGGCCAAGAAGTAAGAGAAATAATGGCTAAAACCAACACCGAGAATTTTACGTGGAAACCCAAAAACACCACACCTATTTTTCAATATGAAAAATCTTACTATGAAAAATAGGATTTACAATATTTTTCTAGATATCGAATATCCTAGAAAATATTCACTAAGAGAAATAACCACTCTTAGAACTCTCAATGTGTACAAAAACACCACACCTATTTTTCTCTCCCTCTAAAATAATCCTCACTATTTCTCTCCCTCCACTCATAGAAGATTTCTCTCTTCTCTTCTCTTCTCTTTGGATGCAGAAGAAGTTGATTCTGCTTCGGATGCAAAATGCTTGAGCAATCTTCCCTATTTATAGGGAAGGTTTGCCACAACAGACAAAAGAATACCTCCCTTAATTTAAGGGAGGCGCCAAAAGGAAAATGCATAAGGAAGAATTTTCTTCTGCATTCAATACATTCAAATGAAGTTATTGAAGTGGGTTCCTCATCATAATTGAGGGACTCCACATTTTTCTGTAACTTATTTGAAAAGATAATTTTATCTAGCAATGGTCTAATACAGTATTTCTCGAGAATTATCCTAATTAATATTATCTATGTTTTATTGCGTTTTTTTTATTCCAACAAGAAGAGGAAAGAGCACGATAAAATAAGAAAGGAACGAAGAGATTGAAGAACTCAAAGTGTAGAAGGTTGAGGAAGATGAGATATAAAAAATTAAATATACATTTATTAAACAGATTGTTCAAGATTAAAATCTAGCGAAAACTCTTTTAAAATTCAATTGAAATTGGAAACAGGGAAGCATATCAATTTGTTGATAACTTCGAAACGAAATCTACTTATTTCTTTTTTTAAGAAAAATAATTAATTAAACAAATTAGTAACATTTTGCTATCGCTTTCGTCTAATTATATAATTTAATCAGTCAAGAACTTCCGGTAATTTACCCAGATGATCCTTTGACCTATCTTTCTTTAATTGTTTACGAGTGAAGAAGAAAGTTGTAAAGTCCACCATAACAGCCAAAAATTAACTCATAAAATGAATGAAATATACGTCTTTTTGTTTCTGTTTGTAAGTTAAAAATTCGTAACTTGTCAAAAAAACGTTGAATAAATCTGGATAGGGGGAAAGTCAATGTCGTTGTTGGCTATTTGTTAAAAGATGGTGGCGTGGAAAGTTTCTAGAGAGAGAGATGATTTGGGTCATCAAGTGTCAATACATGTAAGATATGGGTTTGCATCGTTTCAAGGGAACGAGGTTCCAGAGTGGTGGGTTCTTCGCTTTTTCGGCAGTGGGGAGAAATGCGAAGCTGGGAAGTGAGATTTGCTGATTTCTTCGTTGGCTTCTACTTGGAAACTTGCTCTAACCCTCCTTGCTTTCGGGGGTGTCCGTGTGGTTGTTTTCGTAATCTGCAGTATTTTGTTGTGTACTTGGCCTAACTTTCAAACATTGGGTGTGTTTCTTTGTGGATTTTAGGGATCTGGGTTCTTGGTATTTAGGGTTTGAGCTACTATTCTTTCTCTCTCTCTCTCTTTCTCTCTCCTGTTCAGGGTGTGTCTTAAAATGTCCCTTCAGTTTTGACTTTTCACGACGAATTGATTTTGAATGGATGGGAAGTTCTAGTTCTTTTATGGGTTTTAGCTGAAAACTCTTCTACTGGTTGAGCTTAGAATCGTCGTCCATCGCCGACAATTTTGAAATCAGTTTTTTTTTTTATCTGATTCAAGTTCGTTTGGGTTGGATTCTGGGTTGAAATATATGAACCTGAAAATTTATCTGAGCGGATTTTGATTTGATGGGCTGAATCTTCTCGTTCTTCTGAAGCTTTGAGCTCTTTCTGGGTTCTCCACAAACGAGCATTAATGCATCTTTCACTATGGAAAAATCTCTCTCACTGTGCTGCCCTGATTTCGGACAAGAAGAACAAGAAAAAAGACGGATCTGATTCTGGGATTGACCAGAGGAACCCATCGATTCTCAGAAAATTGCAGGAGAAGAAGCTCAGGGAAGCTCTTGAAGAAGCATCTGAGAATGGTTCTCTTTCTAAATCCCAAACCATGGAGTCGGACGCCCCCATCAATCAAGAAGACAGCTTGGGGAGGTCCCGCTCACTGGCCAGACTCCATGGACAACGAGAGTTTCTCCGAGCAACATCAATGGCTGCTGAGCGTGTGTTTGACTCGGAGGATGCCATTCCTGATCTCAACGAATCGTTCTCCAAGTTCCTAGCGATGTATTCAAAATACGAGTCTCTCGAGAAAATCGATCGGCTAAGATTGGATGAATACTCGCATCTATCTCAAAAGGTATGCCTTGATTACTGCGGTTTTGGTCTGTTTTCTTATGTTCAAACACTTCACTATTGGGAGTCTTCTACGTTTAGTTTATCTGAGATTACTGCAAATTTAAGCAATCATGCTCTTCATGGAGGTGCTGAAAAAGGCACTGTTGAACACGATATAAAGTCTAGGATAATGGATTATTTGAATATTCCTGAGCAAGAATATGGCCTTGTTTTTACTGTGAGCAGAGGGTCGGCATTTAAATTGCTAGCCGAATCGTACCCTTTTCATAAGAACAAGAAATTGTTAACAATGTTTGATCACGACAGCCAGTCCGTGACTTGGATGGCTCAAAGTGCTAGGGAGAAAGGTGCAAAAGTCCATAGTGCATGGTTTAAATGGCCGACTCTCAAACCTTGTTCTGCCGAATTGAGGAAGCAAATGACCAACAAAAAGAAGAGAAAGAAGGATTCTGCTGTTGGTCTCTTTGTGTTTCCTGTCCAGTCTAGAGTAACCGGGGCCAAGTATTCGTACCAGTGGATGGCGTTGGCTCAGCAAAATAATTGGCATGTTTGCCTCGATGCTGGGTCGTTGGGTCCAAAAGACATGGATTCGCTCGGATTGTCACTTTTCCGGCCAGATTTTATCATTACTTCATTTTACCGGGTTTTTGGGTATGATCCAACTGGTTTTGGTTGCCTTTTGATCAAGAAATCTGTCATGGCGAGTCTGCAAAATCAGTCTGGGTCGACTGGGTCTGAAATGGTGAAGATAACCCCAGAATATCCTTTATATCTCAGTGATTCTGTCGATGGTTTTGACAGATTGGACAGAATTGAAGATGATGAGGTGCCGGAGAATGTTGACAAAGCCTCTGAAAAACAACAGGAATCGCAGTTGCCTGCATTCTCAGGTGCATTCACTTCTAATCAAGTGAGAGATGTGTTTGAGAGTGAGATGGATCAAGATAGCTCTGAGAGAGATGGAACTAGCACTTTATTTGAGGAAACTGAGAGTGTTTCTTTTGGGGAGGTGATGAAAAGCCCTGTATTCAGCGAAGACGAGTCGTCCGATAATTCGCTATGGATTGACTTGGGGCAGAGTCCTATGGGATCTGACAATACTGGCCACTTGAGTAAACATAAAATAGCGTCTCCCTTACTGCCCCATTGGTTTAGTAGACAGAAAAATCTCAAGCAGCTGTCTCCTAAACCAGCAACTAAGTTATATGGCAGCCCTGTTTATAATGAAAAAGATCTGAATTCCAGGCCAAATGGCATGTTTGATGCTGCTGTCCTTTCGGTTTATCAGGAGCTAGATCGAGACAAAGAGGACCATGGGGAAGAAAAGTCAGCAGAACAAAACCTGAACTTGCATATCAGCCCTGCCATGGAGATCCAGGAAGAATCCAAACCTGGAAAGCCTCTTGTTGCTGGCTCTGTTAATGGTTCTCATCTTGGAGATGGAAATACTTTCCATACATCTCAAGCCGTAGAGAATGGGTCCACCTCCAAAATTTCCCTGGACGTGAAAGAAAGTGCCATAAAAAGAGAAACTGAAGGTGAGTTTCGACTGTTACGAGGGCGAGAAGGGAATAGATTCACCAGTGGTAGAATGTTTGGATTGGACGAGATGGATTTGCAAGGCAAGGGAAGGAGGGTTTCATTCAGCACGAAAGACAATAGAAAGGATCCATTAATCAGTGCCTTAGAGACTGGAGAAATATCTGCTACAAGCTTTGATGACGAAGAGTATAGTAGTGAAGGAGAAGATGATGGGAGACAGGATTGGGACAGAAGAGAACCCGAGATTATATGTCGGCATCTTGATCATGTCAACATGTTGGGTCTGAATAAAACTACCCTCAGACTACGGTTTTTGATCAATTGGCTCGTAACATCCTTACTTCAACTAAGGTTACCTAGTTCAGATGAAGCCAGAAGCTCAAATCTAGTTCAAATATACGGCCCGAAGATAAAATATGAAAGGGGAGCTGCAATTGCTTTCAATTTGAGAGAAAGAAGCAGAGGATTAATCAACCCTGAAATTGTTCTAAAGCTTGCTGAAAAAGAAGGTATTTCTCTGGGAATAGGTTTTCTAAGTCACATTCGCATTCTGGAAAACGCCAAACATCACGATGATTTGAATCTGGAAGAGACTACTTTGTTTCGGCCAATGGAAAATGGAAAGAGTGGGTTCGTTCGGGTCGAGGTCGTTACGGCTTCGTTGGGCTTTTTTGACCAACTTTGAAGACGTTTACAGGCTGTGGGCTTTTATAGCCAAGTTTCTCAATCCCTCTTTCATTAGAGATGGTGTCCTCCACACTTTGGAAGAAGAAAGTTAACATAATATCCAGAATTGGGTGACCAATGATTAGCATCTCGGCGATCAACTGTATTTTTCTCGAGCAGCAGATATTGGCTGATTCAAGCAGAAAGGTGGACTGACACGGAGGGATCGGAATGGGTAATTTTCTGTTGGATATCCCTGCTCTTAGTGAGGATTCTTCAATTCAGGTGATAGAATTTGTCGATTCATATTTATTATTTGCTTGAGATTCTTCCTTTTTTTGGTTGGATAGTAGAGTGAAGTGGCCAAAACAAACTCAAACTTGAGAAAAGCGATAGTTAGATAATGTGCTGTTACTCTGTCCTGAAACTGAAGCTGTTGCCATTGTACATATGTAGCTTATTTTGGTCTCTGAATTTTGGTTTGAAAATAGATTTTGTGTTTTTTGCATTCTACTGTGATAAATTATAAATAATTGAAATAATTGATCACATACATTAATAAACGCATGACACGGTCAAAATCAGTATAAGATTAAAGTGTACATGTAGCGGTGTTCAAGTTTTTTGTTATAATAGTATGACACAACTTTTGGCGACTTTTGGTTTCATTATTTTCAAAATATTTGTCTAATCTCTTTCGGAATTATATTGTCTCACTTTTCATTTATTGCTTTAATTGATAACATAATGCCACTGTTCATCGATCTATTTTTTTGCAAAATGAATAATATTTGAACTTATTGAAATAGAGGGATGACATAATTTCGTATTTTGTCACGAAGCATGCTCATGTTGGCTTAGGTTGGGAGAGAACATAGTTGAGATCAAGGGTTTGGGGCGGGGACCTATATCTGTCCAAGGATTATAATTTAAAATGTCAATTATATGTATCGAAAAGTAGTGTCAATGTTTTGTCTTGTTATGAACTATGCAAAGTAATTCAAAGTTACTTTTATTTAAGAGATTTCTATTTTTATCTTTTAATTTCTATCTTGAAATCCAAGAGAAATTAAAATTCACTCGGAGTTTTGTCCCGATATAAACTTAGGGTGTGATAATTTAATAGGCGAATCAATTAAAGAGAGAGCGAGAAATAATATATTATGTATGGTATTATGCAATAATAATGTGTATGATATATATTAATTTTTGATTTATTAGAGTGAATAAAATAAATATTCGCTCGAAATTTGTCTCTCATCTTAAAATAAGAAAGGATTTGAGAGAATAGAAAAGTATTTCTTCTATATCACCTCTGTACAATTTATATCTAGTGGAAAGGAATAGAATCCGATACAGACTAAGTATCGAATATTCTATTTAATGTACGGTTTATCAAAATAGTACTGAACATAGTCATCTCTCTCTCTCTGCGCTTTTCCAGCGGTATTCTTTGTTCACGAATGAGCTGATTTTACCTGCTGCATTCTTTCTTCCTAGCCGGACTTCTTTCTTCTCTTGCTTCCCCATTGATGAGAGAACGATGATGTGTATTGAGAAGAAAAAGAGCAATGAATCGTTGGAGACGATGATATACAGTAACAAGGAAGGAAGAAGTAGAGAGAGAGAGTAGATTTTAAATTGATTGTTTCGACCTCTAATACAATCCTTACACCCCAATAATATCCTATTTACCACGGTTACTAAACCTAAACCATGGTTATGCTAACATCGCCCCTTAAAAGCAAGGACTTCGATCGAAAATCTTAAATGTGAAGTCAAAGAAATGTGCAGGCGGAAGAAGCTTGGTAAAAGCGTCTACAAGTTGATTCGCTGATGGAGTAAACTTGACTATCAATGTCTTAGCTAGAAATTTTTCTCCAACAAAGTGAAAATCAATTTCCACGTGTTTGGATTTTGAATGTAGAAGTGGATTAAATGCAAGGTACGTTGCGCTCAGGTTATCACATAGAATGAGAGGTGCCATGATTGAGACGACACCAAGGTCCTAAAGAAGTGATCGTAACCATAGAATTTCTGCTGTGCCATTTGCCACACTTCAATATTCAGATTCGGTACTAAAGCGAGAAACCACCTTTTGTTTTGTAGAAGATCATGAAATAAGATTATGACCTAAAAAAAATATAGAAACCACTCGTACTCTTCCTATCGTCCAGACAGGAAGCTCAATCCGCGTCAGTGAAGCAAGTTAAATGGAAAGATGAAGATGGCGAGAAGGAAATACCAAGAGATGAAGTACCCCGCAGATATCACAAAATTTACCTAACAGTCTGCCAGTGAACATCTGAGGGGGCATGCATGAATTGAAAAAATTTGTTAATAGCAAAGGCAATATCTGGTCTAGTAAGACAACAGTATTGTAAACCATCAACCATTCTACAGTAGAGAGTACCGTCAGGAAGCAGAGTACCTGAATGTTTGGAGAGGATGCGTCCCAAAACCATGGTAGGAACCAGTTTGCAAAAACTCATGCTAACTCTGTGAAGCAACTCAGATATGTACCGGGATTGAGAGAAGCTCATACTTGTAGGTGTATGTAGGGGTTACGTGGAAAGATGAAGACGGCGAGAAGGAAATACCAAGAGATGAAATACCCCGCAGATATTGCAAAATTCGCTTGACAGTCTGCCAGTGAACATCTGAGGGGGCATGCATGAATTGAGAAACCTTGTTGACAGCAAAGGCGATATCCAGTCTAGTAAGACAGCAGTATTGTAAACCACCAACCATTCTACGGTAGAGAGTACCTGAGTGTTTGGAGAGGATGGGTCCCAAAACCATGGGGGTAGGAACCGGTTAGCAAAAACTCATGCTAGCTCTGTGAAGCAACTTAGATATGTACCGGGATTGAGAGAAGCTCATACCTGTAGGTGTATGTAGGGATTACGTGGTCCGGTACGGTTCAGTTTTGAGAAAAATTAGGACCAGACCAATAATATTCGGTTTTCAATTTTTAGGACCGGTACCATCAAATTTTTTTTAAGAACCGGACCAAAATTTCAGTTCTGGTTCTGGTCCGGTTTCAATTTTCTCATTAAAAAATATTTTTTTAATATAAAATTCTAAAATAAAAAAAAATTAATTAATTAACTTAATTGTGCAAGTGGATATAAAAAATAGATAGAAATTTAATTGAACAACAGTAATATAATTTTTAAATTGTATTCTTCACTAAAATAAATATTTAATATCACACGCGAAGACACTGAAACAATCACAGTTGTATCATAAAAAATTTTTAAAAACTTAAGAAGTTCTCTAATATTCTCCCAATCTATTGGAGTGAGAGGTGATTCCCCACTTAAATCACCGTCATAATTACTATCGGTTTCCATTAACATAGCAAAAGATTTTTCAAAATTTTTAGCGCTTGCTAACATCAAATATGTAGAATTCTATCTTGTAGACACATTAGGATAAACACTACTTTTGCATGCGATCTTAACATTATTAACACAATTCTTAAAAAATTGTAACCTTGCAGGTGAAGATTGAACATACTTAACAGCTCCACGTACTCTACCAATAGCCTCTTGATGATCTTTTAAGTCTTCACTTACCATCAAGTTCAATATGTGTACAAAACATCGCACATGCATGTATTCTTCATTCAAAACCAAATCATTCTAATTTCTAACACTTTTAATCAAATATGAAATTGCAACATCATTTGAAGAAGCATCATCAACTGTAACAGTTAACATATTTTCAATTCCTCATTCAAACAAACATCTTTCTAATTCTTTATCAATTGTTTCACCTTTATGATTCGAAATCAAACAAAAATTCAAAATCCTCTTATGTATGGTCCAACCACTATCAATATAATGAGCAGTTAAAACTATATAATTTAAATTTTGAATAGAAGTCCATGCATCTGTAGTCAAATATGTCCATGCATCTGTAGTCAAATATACTCGTTGTGACGTTCTTCTAAAGTACTCTTTCAATTTCATATTTCCTCTTTCATAAAGATTAAAAATATCATGAGCTACAGTAACTCTAGAAGGTATGGAAAATCTCAGCTGCAAATCTTGGGAATACGTTTTAAAACCCTTTCCTTCAACAAACCTCAAAGATAATTTATCATTAATTATCATCTTCACAAGTAGTTCTCGACAAGTATCAACACTAAAATATGAAAGTTGTTGTCCTCTATTATTTATATTTTGAAAGCTCAAAGTTTTTTGCTTCACATCTACATTTGCCAATAATTTTACACAAATATAGATGTGTTTTTTCAAACTTGATGTCACATTATTTAGTGTATTATATGCATATGTTCTTCCACAATGATTACATTTAGCTCTAGAATTGTTATCATTGTCATTTTCAACAACAGTAAAATGATTCCAAACATCAGATGTTTTTGTCCTTCCCCTACGAACGCTAACACTAGAACTAGTAATAGCCGTAATATCTACATTGTCATTAGCGTTTTCTGTTTCTATCCTATAAAATACAATAACTTATCAAAAATTTAATAATCTAACAAAAAATAAATCATCCCAAAAAAATGAATGCTTCACAAGCAGCAAAAAACACTAAAACAGCAACAAAAACAATAAAGAACAACAAAAACAACTAAAAAACAGCACTAAAAACCAACTAAGAGAGTAACAAAAAAAAAAAACAAACAGAAAATAATCTACTACTAATGTTAAAAAAAGTTCTTACTGTACAATTGGAGTTTCATATCTCTGGTTGTTCTCTTCTTTCTCACATGGATGCTCTTAAAATGAGCTACTCTTTGTTTAAATAAAGCTTAAATTTAGGCTCTATTTTTGTTTAAATATGAATTGATGTCACCTAATGGTTAGAAATTTGAACAAATCTCAGTTTAGAGATAGATGGGTATGGAGAGTGGAGTGTGGAGTGTGGGGTGTGGAGAGCAGTCTTTTGCCACCACTCTTCAAAATTCAAGTCATCATATCTTAAATAGCTCATCCTTTTGAGCTGTTGAGCATGATGGTTTTAGGTTTAGATGAGAAAGCAGGGTTCTTCTGACTTAAAAGAGCTGAGATGACTATTTTTAAAAGATCTATCAACTACTAATGTTTAAAAACAGTTCTTATTGTGCAACCAAAATAGCAACCATTCAGCTATATGATCAAACAAAATCACTAAACCAAGAAAAAGCGATGAAAATGACGTCTTGGAAACTTCCAATTCCGAATATTTTTTTTCAAAAAAGATGGGGGAAATGTAAATAACAACAACAACAGAAAAACGAAAAAAAAAAAGTAAAAACTATCTATTTCTAACTGAGAGTGAACTGAAGAACTTAGGGCTTACCTTCGTCAAAGATGGGCGTCTCACGATTCTGGATTCACGTCTGTAAGTTGCGACAGTAGCCGGTGGTTGCTCAAGACTGCGATGACTGCGAGAGGTCCAGATTGAAGACTGCGGCGATGGCAAGAAAGGAGATTGAAGTGAAGACAGTCCTCTGAATTGAAGATTGAACTTCAGCTTTTTTGATAGATTGAAAAATTAGAGTTCTGACTCTTTTGTGGTCCGCGTTCGGTTTTTCGAGTGTTTTATCATTAAACCCGAAAATCGAACTGAAAACTTTGATTCTGTTAAAGCATATTCGAAATTCAATTTTTTTTTTATAGCAAAATTGACCAGAACTAGACCAAATAGGTCGGTTCTGATCCGATTCTTCGGTTTAGGTCGATTTTGTACACCCCTAACTGTATGAGTGACCGAGATCCCAAGGAAGTAAGAAAGAAGTCCAAGGTCTCTTACCATAAATTTTGACTTAAGGTAGAGAAGAAACTGATCCAGGAGAGAAGTTGAGAATACTAGCCAATTGAGTAAACATAAAATAGCGTCTCCCTTATTGCCCTATTGGTTTAGTAGACAGAAAAATCTCAAGCACCTGTCTCCTAAACTAGCAACTAAGTTATATGGCAGCCCTGTTTATAATGAAAAAGATCTGAATTCTAGGCCAAATGGCATGTTTGATGCTGCTGTCCTTTCGGTTTATCAGGAGCTAGATCGAGACAAAGAGGACCCTGGGGAAAAAAAGTCAGGAGAACAAAACCTGAACTTACATATAAGCCTTGCCATGGAGATCCAGGAAGAATCCAAACCTGGAAAGCCTCTTGTTGTTGGCTCTGTTAATGGTTCTCATCTTGGAGATGAAAATTGTCACGACCTGGGAGGGGGTCTAACAAAAACGCCAGGTTAAACAATCAATTTCAGGGAGGTCTACCGTCTAATCTAAGGTTTTGTGAGGAAGTTTTATGATCGATCCATGATCTCTGAGCAAAAACAAATGTGAGAATACAAGCAATAATATAAATACAGGAAAATGAAAAATAATTAAATGCACAATGTACAGTACAATCTAAAATGTCCTTACATATTCAAATTTAGAAGAAATAAAAGGATAGTGACTCAAAAGAAATCGGCGTTGATTCGATTCACCTCCTACTCTTCCTTCTTTTAACAGTAGAGGGAGAATCGTTGGGGGTGAGTGACAAACTCAGTATAAGATGCTATACCTACCACTCTCAAAATATGCATGTCCGCTTAAAATTAATGCACGTTTTAAAAACCCAAAACAGATTTCAGTATTATTAAATTCTCTTCTCATTTTGAATTGATTGATGGACTAACTTTATAAAATAGAATAGCTTTATAGTAAAAATATGCCTGCATCAATCATACTAATGTACAAAATCAGGTGTACAATGAAAAGTGAGGTCACTCAAGGATCCTCTGAACCACACCAACACAGAAAGGTCGCGATAACACCATGCAGGGCCTCATAGGGAGAAGAGAAAATGTCAACCACCAGGAGGGACTAACAACCACTCAATCTTGGGCCACCGGGACACACGTGCTAGAGCACACCAGAAGGGACTCAACAACCACTCAACCCTAGGCCCAAGGGGACCACGCAGTGGACTTATCATACCGGGGGTATCAACGAACAGACACTGGCCAGGTCGGGTAACCACTCCATTCGCGGGGAGTACCGCAACTCCAAATTATAAAGGGGAGGACCCTATCCAAACAAGTGTGGGGAGTACCACAGCAACCCTCAAACACGGGTGCAACTATGCAAAAACCCTCTGATACTCTCAGCGTATGGGCCTAGCTAAGAGTGTCAGACAGTTATCTCAAGTATCACTCCAAATGGCATAGCAGAAAACCAATGCATAAATAAAGTTCATCTGCATGTCAATATAATAAATCTCAAATCGAGCCTATCGGCTAGGGCGAGTAAAACATGGCATTTAAAATCCACTAGGCAGTATGAATCAGTGAAAAAGTATACATGCCTCAATAATGCAAAATGCACGTGCTAGTAAAAATACTGAAGTCAATTATGGTGGTATCCAACCAAAAATAATATATGTGCATGCTAGGCTAGGTACAACGTAATAAGTATAATAACTCATACTCTTGCGGCGAGTTCTCCTATCTTCGACAACCCGTGGCTCCTCAAAAATTGTTTCGAACTCAGTGAAATCCTCTGAATCCAAGTCAAAACAAAGGAGGAACCACGTTAAAGTCTAATATAAAAACGATATAACCAGGAGCCAGGGCCAAAACGGGCCCAAAAGGCTCGGGTTGACGTTTTGGTTAAAAAGTCAATGGTCAAAAATCAACCATTGACTTTGACTGCTGGTTCTGATCGGTTTGATTCGGTTCGGGTCGGGTCGAATCGATTCGGGTCGATTCGGTTCAGCTAGACTCGGGTCAGTCCAGCCCGGACGAACCTGGCCCAACTAGGCTCGGGTCGGACCCAACAGGTTTGGGCTGATCCTAGCCCGAACATGGGTCGAGCTCAGCCTGACCCAGCCCAGGCCCAACTCGACCCAGTGCCGGCCGAGTTGACTCGGTTGTCGACCAAGTCAACTCGACAGTCGACGACCGAGTGCCTCAGGGTCAGAAATCGCGTTTTCTGACCATTTTTTTTGCCAAATTTCGTTTCCAACCCGTTTCTCACTTCCTTTCCGGTCGATTCGTGCCAAAAATACCAAACAATTGACCCCAAAACACAGATCGACAAAAACCCAAAAATCTGAAACTTCCCGGCAAAATCGAGAGTTAGATAGCTTACCGCCAAAAACGCACTTCAGCAACGTTGCTCTACTCGTTGAGACGAACGTTTTGACACCAAGATCGGACCGATCGGTGGTGGTTTCTGGAGTCGGCATTTTCCCTCGCGTCAGCCGACTCTCTACCTCTCTCTCTCGGGTGTTTTAGCTAACAGAAGTGTAACACCCGATATTTTGGCCGTGTAATAATCTGTTGAATTATTGTATGGATTTAAATTGCCATAAATACAGAAACTATTTTATTGTAAATTTTGGAGCGTTTAGTGAGGCGAGAAGCAAACTAATGACTAACTAAACAAAGCATGTTAGTTGGAAATGGATGGAAGGGTAAATTGGGAAGGAATTAAGGTTGGTGGGAAGGAATTAATGAGCTATTGACACCTGGCAACTTGTTGAAGAAGCCATACTCTTTTCTCTCCCCTCCTACGTGAAATCCTCATTTCTCTTCTCTGTTTCTTCTCTGTCTTCTCTCTTTCTGGCGACTTCAACCTTTCCAAAAGACTTCCATTCTCCTGTCTTCTCCAGTAAAGGTAATCATCTGCTAAGTTAGCAAGTTTGGAAAAGTGAAAATGTGAGTTTTGTGGAAGTTTAAAGTTTTGATATTTTGTGAAAAACTCACTGTTTTTGGATGAAAACACGTTAGTTTGTTTTCTAAGAGTTTGAAAGGAGTTGCTGCTGATCCTACCAAGTTATTAGTTAGCATTTGCAGCTTGTTTATTTTCCTTACGTGCATGTACAGGTTCGTGCATTATCGAGACGATCAAGAACATCAACTCTGCAGCAAACAGGTAAGTTCATACCCGTAGGTTGGCCCTTAAAGCCCTACATCACGGAGGTACTAGGTATTTCTGTTCTGTCGGGTCGTTCTGGGTAGAAGAGTTAGAGTTATGTTCTGAAATGTCTAGCTTTGATTTACTTTCTGTTGTCTTATTTTTGCTGTCTGCCAGTTTAAGTTCAAACACCGTTCATGCATACACGTTTTCTCTGAAAGACATACAAATGTTTTCTGTACACTGTTTGAAACTAAACAAGATAAAATCTGACTGAAATGTATTGGTTAAGTGCGGGATGAGGAGTGGCCCTCTGGTTTTATCCCCCCCTGGGATTCCTGAAAAATTGTCCTTGCTAAGGACCCTCTGATTTTATCCTTCCCTGAGATTCTGAAAATAATTACTGAATGTGCCTGAAAGTGCACCTTACTGTTGCCTGTTCCCCTATAAGCCCCACTTATACCCCTCTGCCACTGAAACGTAATGTACTGTATTGTCACCGTATTTCTGAAAGTTCATGCATATCATATGCATAACTGCATTTATATATGTTCTTACTGAGTTTTAGACTCATAGGTGAACTCTCTGATGTAGGTACTGAACTTGAAAATGAGGACTTTGTGCCTCAGTCTGATGAATAGGTGGCTGGTGGTTCGAGCTCATGGGGGGTTTGGTTGCTGCAGCCAGGCATATTTCTGTCCCGAAGTTTAAGTTTTTAAAGTGATGTACAAGTCTGTGAAACCTCAGTGTGATTCTGCTGTTTTGTTTTTAAACTTCAGCTGTCGTTCTGTGTTTGTTTTAAAAACTTCTGTTTTTGGGAAATTCTGTAATCACATGTTAAATTCTGTACTGTCTCTGAAATTTTGAAACAATGTATAGATTCTGTGTCAATGTTTAAAACCGTTGTATTTGACAGTTAAGTTTATATTCTAAAGTATTCTGGAATTGTTTGGGATATTTTCTGTTAATCTGTGCATGGATGATTTCTGGTTTTGGAACTATCCATGCAATTTATCTCTTTAAATCTGTCAATTGTAAAGTATGTTTTACAATCTTGTTTAGAATCGGGCATTGAAAGTCTACAATTTTCATGTCTTCTGCTGTGCTCGAGAACCATGTTTTGAAGTGGTTTAAGAATCTGAGACGTTTATGTCTTCTGTTTTTATGCTCTCTGTCTGTGAGTCTTCCTGTCAAAAGTTGTAAATTTTGTCTTTAAAAGTTTACATCCACCGATCACTGTTCACTTTTGTCCTATTATATCTACCGATTACACTGTTCACATCTACCGATTTCTTTGTTCACCTTGTTGTAGTTTACATCCACCGATCACTGTTCACTTTTGTCCTGTTATATCTACCGATTGCACCGTTCACATCTACCGATTTCTTTGTTCACCTTGTTGTAGTTTACATCCACCAATCACTGTTCACTTTTGTCCTGTTATATCTACCGATTGCACCGTTCACATCTACCGATTTCTTTGTTCACCTTGTTGTAGTTTACATCCACCGATCACTGTTCACTTTTGTCCTGTTATATCTACCGATTGCACCGTTCACATCTACCGATTTCTTTGTTCACCTTGTTGTAGTTTACATCCATCGATCACTGTTCATTTTTGTCCTGTTATATCTACCGATTTCACTGTTCATGTCTACCGATTTCTTTGTTCTCCTTCTGCCATTCATTCTGTAGTCTAGTTTCTTTAACTGTTCTTTTTTCTCTGTTTTGATTCCAAATCTCGAAAATGTTTTCCTTCTCTGTTAAGCTTTAAGGTTTTAAAAGTATAAATGTTTAAAAAAAAATAGTCACCGTTTTCCGTTAAATGTCTGGAGTGACAACTTGGCTCTCGGATTCCGATCAGGATCCGGTTTGGGGCTGTCACAAGAAGAAAACGATAAGGTTTTCTTCGAAAACCTTATCGTTTAAAAGAAAATTTTTCATTTTTAATTTTATTATGAAATTTTATTATTTTATTTTAATTTATATTAAAACTATTTAATGGTTTTCGATTATTCGATTTGAATCCTTACCGAATAATTTTCTTCGCTAACAACTGACGTTCTTGTCCCGTGAATTTAATTCACTTGAAACACACGAACGTCAACCAAAAATTTTAATTAATTTCTTTAAATTTTCCATATGGCCATAAGTGACCAAAATTTTGTACGTTACCACTCCCCAAAAATAAGTGAAACCGGAGTTAAATTTACAATTAAAATTCGCAGAAAATTTATCTTTATTAAATTTTTGGCGGATTTTACGGAAATACTTTCCATACATCTCAAGCCGTAGAGAATGGGTCCACCTAAACTTCCCTGGACGTGAAAGAAAGTGCCATAAAAAGAGAAACTGAAGATGAGTTTCGACTGTTACGAGGGCGAGAAGGGAATAGATTCACCAATGGTAGAATGTTTGGATTGGAAGAGATGGAATTGCAAGGCAAGGGAAGGAGGGTTTCATTCATAACGAAAGACAATTGAAAGGATCCATTAATCAGTGCCTTAGAGACAGGAGAAATATCTGCTACAAGCTTTGATGACGAAGAGTATGTTGATATTCAATGTCATCCACCTCCACCTATTAAATGAATGACCCACCTATTAAATGAAAAGAAGACAATGAAGAAGTTCTTCTTTTTAGAACACGGCGCCTCTCTCCTTTTTCATATTCACATTCCTTAAAACAAGGAATGTGCTCCCTTCAAGCATCTATAAATAGAGGCTTAATGAGAGAGTTCAATTTATCTCATCTCATCTCAAATATCGTAGAGAAAGTGAGTGGTTGTAGTATTTTTATTCAATAAAGTGTGTGTAGTATTTTCTTATTTGTGTTCAACAAAGTGGTATCAGAGCCTGGGTGATTTCTTTAAATTTAGTATGCTCTGTGGTTGCGGTTTTTAACTGATCTTCCACATCAGAAAAATTTTTAGAGATTATTTGGGGAGTGTTTTTGTGTTGTGAGTGGTGAGCGATTCTAAAAGTTTAGAGTCAAAAATTTGTTTGGTAGTGTCAAAGTTCTGCCAAAACAATGAGTGACCTTCAGGTTATGGGAGGTATCAAGAAACTCACCAACACAAATTATAACACATGGGCAACGTGCATGGAGTCATACTTGCAAGGTCAGGATCTGTGGGACATCATTGGTGGTAATGAAACCACGATCCCAACAGATGAAAATGCCGCCCGGAAGTGGAGGATTAAGGCAGGAAAGACCATGTTCGCGATAAAGAGCACAATAGATGAGGAAATGCTGGAGCACATTAGGCAAGCTGAAACGCCGAAATCAGCTTGGGACACTTTCAAAGCACTCTTCTCAAGGAAAAACGACATGAGATTACAACTCCTCGAAAATGAGTTGTTATCTATCAAGCAGCGTGATATGACGATCAATCAGTACTTTCACAAGGTAAAGACCTTGTGCCGGGAAATTTCTGAGCTAGATCCTGAAGCCACAATCAAGGAACCAAGAATGAGAAGAATCATCATTCATGGTTTGAATCCAAAATACGGAGGCTTTGTTACTGCCTTACAAGGGTGGCCTACTCAACCGTCATTAGTGGATTTTGAAAATCTACTATCTGACCAAGAAGCGATGGCCAAAGAGATCGGTGAAAGCTCACGGAAGAGTGAAGAAGAAGCACTCTTTGTCAAGAAGAACAAAGGGTGGTCTAAACCGAATGGTGGCAAAGGATCATGGAAGAATGATGACAAGGAAGATCATCATAGGAACCCTCGATCAGGGGGAGCTCAGAAGAACGAAAATCGAAGTAATTCGTCCAGGCAAAACAAGAGGTTTGATGGTAACTGCCACAACTGCGGGAAGAAGGGCCACATGGCAAAAGATTGTTGGTCCAATAAAAGAAATGCCGAAGGAAACACAGTGACCTCCAAAACAGAAAATTCAAGTGATGATGATTGGGATGCCGTCGCATCTCTGGCTGTGGAAGAAGATGAATCGGCGCTTGCAGTGACAGTACCAGGGCGAATTGACTATGATAAAGATTGGATCGTAGACTCCGGTTGTTCGAATCATATGACCGGTGATGAGAGTAAGCTGCAAGAGATGGTGGAGTATAAAGGGAGTCGTGTGGTGGTAACGGCCAATAACTCCAGGTTACCAATATCTCATATTGGTAAAACAACCATTGTGTCTCGTTACGCTCCTAACGAGATACCACTTCAAGAGGTGTTTCATGTACCCGGCATGAAGAAAAACCTGCTATCGGTGGCGCAGCTGACATCATCTGGCTGTTATGTCTTGTTCGGGCCCCAAGATGTCAAGGTGTACGAAGATGTGAAGATCTCGGGTACACCAACGATGGAAGGACAGAAGCTGGAGTCTATCTATGTAATGACAGCAGAGACGGCTTATGTAGATAAGACTCGAAAGAATGAGACGGCAGATCTGTGGCACGCAAGGTTAGGGCACGTTGGTTATCACAAGTTGAAAGTGATGATGAAGAAATCGATGCTCAGGGGTCTTCCTCAACTAGAAGTTAGAGAAGACACAGTGTGTGCGGGTTGTCAATACGGTAAAGCTCATCAACTACCGTATGAAGAATCAAAGTTCAAGGCGAAAATGCCCCTGGAGTTGGTACACTCTGATGTCTTTGGGCGAGTCAAACAACCATCTATCAGCGAGATGCGATATATGGTTACATTCATTGATGATTTCTCTAGACACGTTTGGATTTTCTTCATGAAAGAAAAATCAGAGACATTCTCAAAATTCAAGGAGTTCAAAAAAGTCGTGGAAGGAGAAGTTGGAAGGAAAATCCAATGCTTGCGCACGGATAATGGAGGAGAATATATGTCAAACGAGTTTTTCCGATACTTGAAACAGTGTCGAATCCGGCACCAGATGAGTTGCCCAAATACGCCACAACAAAATGGCGTAGCTGAAAGGAAGAACCGACATTTGGCAGAGATTTGTCGGAGTATGCTACATGGAAGGAATGTCCAAGGAAGATTTTGGGCTGAGTGCATAAAGACTGCAGCCTATGTTATCAACCGTCTTCCTCAACCAAGGCTTGGATTTGTTTCACCCTTCGAGAGACTGTGGAATGCAAAACCTGCAGTTGGTCACTTCCGAGTCTTCGGCTGTGTGTGTTACGTATTTGTGCCAGATCATTTGCGTAGCAAATTTGATAAGAAGGCGATTCGTTGTATCTTCATTGGATATGACAATCAAAGAAAAGGGTGGAAATGTTATGATCCAAAGAGTGGTAGATGCTTTGTATCACGAAATGTGGTGTTTGATGAAGCATCTTCGTGGTGGTCTTCTAACGAAGAGGAATTACCAGATTCCAAAATTCTTGAAGATCAATTACAACTAATGGGGGAGCAAGTTGTAAAAGTGCAACAAGATCCAGTAGCACAGGAAGAGGTGGAAGATGATGATGAACACACAACGACTGAGAATCCATGGCAAACTGGTATTTATCAGAGACCAGTTGAAGAAGGGGAATCAAGTCAAGGAGCAACAAGTCCACAATCACAACTTAGAAGGTCGACAAGAGTTCGGATGCCGAATCCGAGGTATGCCAATGTAGCTGTAGCAAGAGTGGAGAGTCCAAAAGAGCCAGAGACATTTGAAGAAGCTTTTCAAAGAGCTGAATGGGTCAAAGCTATGAAGGAAGAGATTCTAGCATTGGACCAGAATCAAACATGGGAGCTTGTGCCAAAGCCAAGAGAAGTAAAGCCAATTTCTTGCAAATGGGTCTATAAGATCAAGACTCGTCCAGATGGATCGATCGAGCGATACAAGGCTCGGTTGGTAGCTCGTGGCTTCTCTCAGCAGTACGGACTTGACTACGATGAGACGTTTAGTCCAGTGGCGAAGATTACAACTGTGCGAGTCCTTCTAGCTCTTGCAACCAACAAAGACTGGAAACTCTGGCAGATGGATGTGAAAAATGCTTTCTTGCATGGAGAGTTGGATCGAGAGATATACATGGTCCAACCAAGGGGGTTCGAGAGCAGAACTCGTCCCGATTATGTATGCAAGTTGAGAAAGGCGCTATATGGATTGAAGCAAGCGCCAAGAGCATGGTACGGCAAGATTGCCGAATTTCTGACCAAAAGTGGTTACTTGTTGGCACATGCAGATTCTAGTTTGTTTGTGAAAACTAGAGAAGCAAAACTAGCAGTGGTGTTGATTTACGTGGATGATTTGATCATCACGGGAGACGACGAAGAAGAGATTCATCAAACAAAGAAAAATTTGTCTGTTCGCTTCCAGATGAAAGAGCTTGGAGAGCTCAAACATTTTCTCGGATTAGAAATCGATCGAACAAGTGATGATTTATTTCTATGTCAAAAGAAATACTCCATAGATTTGTTACAAAAGTTTGGTATGCAAGAGTGCAAGCCAATTTCAACACCAATGGATGCCAATGCCAAGATGTGTGCACATGAAGGCAAAGATTTGGCGGATACGACGATGTATCGACAACTCGTGGGTAGTCTAATTTACCTAACTCTGACCCGACCTGACATTTCTTTTGCAGTTGGTGTTGTCAGTCGATACATGCAGAATCCAAAGAAGTCTCACTTAGAAGCGGTTCGACGAATTGTAAGGTATATCAAAGGTACATTTGACTATGGTCTTTTGTACAAAAGAGGTGGCGATTGCAAATTGGTTGGCTATTGCGACGCAGATTATGCTGGAGATCTTGACACGCGTCGATCAACGACCGGATATGTGTTTACACTCGGAGGTGGAACAATTTCCTGGTGTAGCAAACGACAACCAACAGTGTCACTATCAACTACTGAAGCAGAGTACCGAGCAGCGGCCATGGCAGCTCAGGAGAGTGCATGGCTAATTCAGTTAATGGAAGATTTGCACCTACCAGTTGATTATGCAATACCACTTTATTGCGATAATCAATCAGCAATCCGTTTGGCCGAAAATCCGGTATTTCATGCAAGGACTAAGCATGTGGAAGTGCATTATCATTTCATTAGAGAAAAAGTCTTACAAGAAGAGATAGAGATGCGTCATGTGGAGACAACCAATCAAGTTGCGGATTTATTCACAAAAAGTCTGAATGTCAGAAAATTTGAAGAATTTCGAAAGCAACTCAACATGATGGCCGACATTGAGGGGGAGTGTTGATATTCAATGTCATCCACCTCCACCTATTAAATGAATGACCCACCTATTAAATGAAAAGAAGACAATGAAGAAGTTCTTCTTTTTAGAACACGGCGCCTCTCTCCTTTTTCATATTCACATTCCTTAAAACAAGGAATGTGCTCCCTTCAAGCATCTATAAATAGAGGCTTGATGAGAGAGTTCAATTTATCTCATCTCATCTCAAATATCGTAGAGAAAGTGAGTGGTTGTAGTATTTTTATTCAATAAAGTGTGTGTAGTATTTTCTTATTTGTGTTCAACAGAGTATAGTAGTGAAGGAGAAGATGATGGGAGACAGGATTGGGACAGACGAGAACCCGAGATTATATGTCGGCATCTTGATCATGTCAACATGTTGGGTCAGAATA
The DNA here is from genome assembly GCA_022432975.1 of Begonia masoniana. Lineage (NCBI taxonomy): Eukaryota > Viridiplantae > Streptophyta > Magnoliopsida > Cucurbitales > Begoniaceae > Begonia > Begonia masoniana. The sequence continues at coordinate 28,018,656 of CM039510.1, forward strand.
AAACGACCCTCAGACTACGGTTTTTGATCAATTGGCTCGTAACATCCTTACTTCAACTAAGGTTACCTAGTTCAGATGAAGCGAGAAGCTCAAATCTAGTTCAAATATACGGCCCGAAAATAAAATATGAAAGGGGAGCTGCAATTGCTTTCAATTTGAGAGAAAGAAGCAGGGGATTAATCAACCCTGAAATTGTTCTAAAGCTTGCTGAAAAAGAAGGTATTTATCTGGGAATAGGTTTTCTCAGTCACCTTCGCATTCTGGAAAACGCCAAACATGATTTGAATTTGGAAGATACTACTTTGTTTCGGCCAGTGGAAAACGGAAAGTATAACCGAAAGAGTGGGTTCGTTTGGGTCGAGGTCGTTATGGCTTCGTTAGGTTTTTTGACCAACTTCGAAGAGAAATGATGGGTTGCACTAGAGTCTAGCAGTCATGGTGTGGAAGAGTTTGGGGTATTCGGATTTGGGATGGACAAGAGGCCAGCAGAGTGTGCTTGGGAGGGGAAAGGGGTGAACCGAGGAGGAGGAGTAATGTTATAGCTTGCTGGAGATGAGAGTCTGTAGGAGGCATTGTGCCTATATGGTTGAATGATCCACCTTATTGCAAATTTGAAGAACGATGATGTGCGTTGAGAAGAAAAAGAGCAATGAATGGTTGGCGACCATAAGAGCACCTCCAATGGAGGTGCTATTGCTGTTGCTTGTCAGAATTGCTCTGACAAGCAACAGCAACGATGGTTGCTTTCCTCATTGGAGAGCAACCATCGTTGCTCATGGGTTGCTTTTTTAAGCAACCCTTGAGCAACGGTTGAATTAATATAAAATAATATATTTTAATATATTTATTTATTTATTTAGTTGAATGAATTAATTTATTAATAATATATTTTAATATATTTATTTATTTATTTAGTTGAATGAATTAATTTATTTATTTTAATTAAATTAAATATTATATTTTGTGGGTCCTACACAAAAAATTAAACCGTTGCTCAACGGCTAAAAATTGAAAAAAAAATATTATTTTATATATTCTCACTTTTTCTATCTATAAATATCAATATTGTTGTCTAAATTTATATTTTCTTCTCATTTTTCCTTCACAATTTCCTACAATTTCTTCACAATTTCCTTCTCATTTTTCCTCAAATTCATATACAAATGGATTCTGATAACTCTTCAAATTATTAGAATCCATTTTTTCAATTTTCTCAAAGTTCTTCAAATATCCCTCACCCAATACCTCAAAATCTATTTAATCCATTATCCCAAAATTCTCCAAATTCCCAAATTCCACATTTTCAATATCATCAAGTACCATCAAACTTTCAAAATTATCCATTTCCACCATTTCAAAACCCAAATTTGAGTTCCTTTCAGACGTCCCAGTATTCGTCATTTGTCCCGTTTGCAAATTCACCACAATTTGGTTCACCTCCCTCACACCGAACACCATACATCTCTGCTTGTGAATCCCGACCTGGACGCAGTGGAGACGAGTTACAGAATGCGCCGCGAATTGTTGAAGAGAATAAACCTCAAAAATCCAAACAAAAAATGAGGTGGAGTGAAGCAGCGAATCTACTTCTGATAAGCGGATGGCTCAACACATCTAAAGATTCTGTGGTTGACATTGACCAAACAGCAGCACGCTTTTAGGACCGCATTGCTGATTATTTCAACGAAAATCGCGAAGATGGGCCTAGCAGAACAAAGAATCAATGCAAGGACCATTGGAGCAAGATAAATCATAAGGTACTACTTTTCAATGGTTGTTACCAACGAGTTCAACGAGCACGCCATAGTGGATGGTCCGATGACCAAATTATGGAGCATGTCCACCAACTGTATAAATTTAAAAATGGTGGCTTTCAATTTATGTTTTACTACTGTTGGAAGATATTAAACAATGAGCCGAAATGGAATACTTCATATCAGCAAAAGGGTTCTAAGAGAACAAAAATTTCTGAATCAGGGGCATACACTTCGTCATCTAATCCAGAGAAGAGTGACAATGAAGTACATGAAGTACGGCCAATTGGCCAAAAGGCAGCCAAAAGAAAGGGAAAGGGAAAGGAAAAAAAAAAGAAAAAAAAAGTGAGTCTGCTGAGTATTTGGAAACTCAATCTCGAAAAACAGCTGCATTGGAGAAATTAGTGGAGATTGAAGCTAAAAAGGCAGAAGATAAGAGAATAACAAAGTACATGGACTATCTCATTATGGATACGTCGTATATGACTGATCAACAAAAAAAAGATCACGAAAGATTTTGTGATCATATTAGGACTAACATCTTGAAATTTTAATGTATTTTTTTCGCAAGTTATGTAATTTATTTTTCGCAAGTTATGTAATTTTTTTTCCGCAAGTTATGTAATTTTTTTTTCGTAAATAAGTGTTATATATAATTAATATTAATTTTGGTTGCTTCCCAAACTATAATATTTACTTCTTTTGTAAATATAAACTATAATATATATTTAATTTAATGATATTATGATTATATATATGTAAGAAAAATTAATATTAAAATTAATATAAAATTATTTTATAAGCAACGGACTGAGGTTACTATTATTGGAGTGCAAAGTTGTTTAAGAGATAAGGTGGAAGAGAGAGAATGTAATTGTTTTAAATAATAATATAAATATTATTTTTTTAATTGATAGCAACTCCAACGGGTTGCTACCGTTGGAGTTGCCCTAATGAACAATAAGGAGCAGAGGAGGGAGAGGGAAAGTAAATTTTGAATTTATTTTTTCGTTCTCTCACCCTTACAAGTTACACCCCAATTATATCCTATTTACCACGGTTACTAAACCTAAACACTCATGGCCTCTCCACTGGAACAGGGTTTGAGACCTTCATCCTTCCAATAACTTCTCCATTCGATCTTCTCAAGCTTCTTCGCTGCATTTTGTTAAGGTAACTGTGCATATCTGCGTTGTTTTTTCTATTATTTTTATCATATCGCAATTGTTATTCTTCTGTCATATGCTGCAGATACTAACCCTAGGTAATCTTTCTTTGTAAATACTAGAATCTGAATTTGTTCTCTCTCTGGGAGCCTTCATCCTCACGCCTCTTCCCTTTAACCGTTGTTTCTCTTGATTTTCTGTTTTTATCCTCTTAATCAATGTACTGTTATTGATTTCTCCTCTCTAGTCTCCACTTTCTTCTCTGTTTTTTTCGTTTTGGTTTTGAGCAGGAACTCAAACTCATTTACAGTAAACAGAAGCTTCGACCGAGGAATTTTAGTTTCTAAGCTTTGATCACGCCGGGTTTCACGCATGGATTTCCAACCGCATTTTTTCAAGATTATTCTCCCTACTACTCTCGATGAGAAAAGAATCGTAAGAGCCGGCTGATTCTTGACCTTGTTTTCTGGATGATTGCCCAATCTTCTTCCTTGTGGTGTTTTGTTTTTCCCTAGTTCATGTTAAGATTTTATAATTATTTACAGAGTCTTCCGCCAAAGTTTGTGAGAGAATATGGACAACTTTTTCCCTCTCCAATCGTTCTCAAGCTTCCAAATGGGGAAGAATGGAGAGTGGAATTAACAAAAGAAAGTGGCAGGACTTGGTTACGCAAAGGTTGGCAAGAGTTTGCTGAGTCTTACCGTCTAGAAGTCGGCCACTTCATAGTTTTCAGATATGATAGAGATTCGAATTTATATGTGTTGATATTTGATAAGTCTGCTACTGAGATCAATTACAACCAAGTATTACAGTCAACTAGAGAAAAACCTTCATATGATGATCCATTGAGCAGCATGAAATCCAAAGGTATAAAGAAATTCAAATGATCGTTGATTCATTTGACTCGTCTCTCTAACCCGAGTTTGCTTTTACAGATCGGCATTTTGTTAATCGTGAAAATTTCAGTGTTGAGAAAATTCCTCTCTCAATTAAGCAAAGAAAAATCTCTAGAAGTGAAAAGCTTCAAGCTCTTGAACGAACAAGTTGTTTCAAATATAGCGATCCTTTTTTCAAAACTGTTGTGCAGTGTAGCCATTTAAATGGATACGGCAAGGTAAGTAACTACCGCAGTTAAATATGCCTCTGCTTGCTTTGATTTCAATGTGGCTGCTTTGCTGCTAAACGAATTTCATTTATGAGCAGTTTATTCCACTTGACTTTGCCCGGAAGTTCTTCCTCATCAAGAAGAATGGCCACTGCAATTTTAGTAACGCAAATGGGAGAATTTGGCGTGCTACCTATAGCTATGGCGGTCCACGAGCACAAGTGAGATTACACTCTGGTTGGAATGAATTTGCACGAGACAATCACTTGAAAATTGGGGATGTTTGCGTCTTCGAGCTGATAAAAAAGGAAGATCTTTCGTTCAAAGTTTCAATAGTGGCACTTGGCAGTCGTATTTTTTCTATCATTTGACAGATCGAGGTCGTTTGTTTGGTCCAACACTTTCAAGATGAACTGAAACAGATCAACGAAGGGAAAGAGCTCTCAAATTCACTTCACAAAATCCATTTACCATACGTTCTTGGCATGAAAAAGATGGACGATTGGTAGCAACTTCATCAAAAACATGAAATTGTTTTTCAAATCAAACTATGTCATTTTCTCATTCTACAAACCTCAGATGGGAGAAAATTGGTTGTTTTCCCCTGTTTGTGCCAGATAATAATTCAAAAAGTGGTGATTTTGTGCAGGAGAATGTGTGCGAGGGGATGCCCAAACCGGCAAGACAAATGTGGTTTCCACTACATAATCATGTAAACATTAGAAGAAAGTGCATTCAACTAAGACCGCAGAACAGCATAAGAGATGTTAGTTCAAGCATATCACAAGCTACAATAGTTACAATTCATCTAGACTACGGACACATCAATTGCAGGATCTGAAAATCAAAACTTTAAACACTATCTTTCTCGTCAATGAGTTCAAATATGCATACATCATCTACCTCTAAACAATTGTCCTGGGCAAATGCAGTCCACCCGGCAGAGAAGCTTAATCAACTCAAACACACAAACATTGTGCACTTCCAAATTATTATCCACCATAAATGATGTTTCTATGATCTCGAAACGTCAAGCACGAACCAAGGTATGAATTTTTACTATTTTTCTACTAATGGGTTTGTGAGTTTTGTAGGTAAAAGGCTCCTTTTAGCTTGGAATGGATTTTTGAAGAGGGAATTTGTCTTCCTTTATCAAATCATGTAACCAAGCTCATTTATTTGTTTAGGTTTAGGAAAGTTTAGTTTTTGCTTAAACTTTATTTGTTGGCAAACTTGTAGTCATTTTATTGTTAGGATATTTTCATTTGTAATAGTTTTTAGGAAGGTTTGGATTGATCAAAGGCTTAGAGCAAGAAGAGATCAAAGGCTTAGAGCAAGAAGAGATGCTGTTACGCCCTAATTTTAAAATTTTTAATTTGAAACCTTAATTTGAAAATTCTAAACAAAAATTTAAATAGATTTATAAAATTTGAGCGTTAAAATTCTAATTTCAGAATAAAAATCTATTTAACTAATAATTAAAATATTAAATGCTGAAAATCTTTAAAAAAATTAAGACATAAAATAACTTGGTCAAAATTGAATTAAATGTAGAATTTAAGCAATTCATAAAACTTTATTAACGATAAAGTCAACATAAGAGTGTTAACTGAAATATAAATTTTAATTGTCATCGAAAACTAAAACATACTAAATTAAATTCTTTCTTTTGAACTAAAAATATTTTTTTATTTTGTATGTTCATTTGTCTCTGGGAGATTCTCGAGCAACGTCATTTCTTCCTCAAACAAAAACTCACCTATATCACAAAATTATAAACTATGAGAAAAACTCAGTAAGCGAAAACATGTGCAAGTGCAAAATTAACAGTTACATACTGATTTATACTCATTTTCCAACCTTAGATCAGACTTAGTTATCTCATTGTCGTTCAGGGTTTGTCATCTTACTTTCGCTCAGGTATAGACATCTCATTGTCGTTCAGGCATAACTATCTTATGTTCAAGCTCATCATCTCATTGTCGTTCAGGTTTTTGCTATCACATATTTTACGTCAATTGTGATGACCCGAATGGAAACGTATGAGGAGGAACCACCCAGTGCTCCGCGAATCCCGAGTGGGACTTGGGCCGGAGGGTGACGTGCTAAGTTAAAACTCCTCGGATCCCGGGTTGGACTTGGGCCGGAAGGTTCGGTCGTTGAAAGGGGGTCGTCACAATCTCAAATCACTTGGGGAAGTATGTGGAAATGAAACATATGTAAAGAGACCCTCCCAAGATAGCAAGACACGTTTTGGAGAACAATTGCAAAGGATCCCATAAGAACTCCGAAGTTAAAAGTGTTTCGGCGAGAGTAGTACCAGGTTGGGTAACCGACTGGGAAGTCCTCGCCAAACAAAGCCGTGAGGGGAGGATATTGGGCTACGGCTCAATCCCCAGAGCGGACAATATCTTGCTGGGAAAAGAGGTCGTTACATCAATTCCATCATATTCATACACATATTGTAACGCCCCAATTTAAAAATTCCCAATTTGAAACCATAATTTAGAAACCCTAGAATTTCTCCCAAATTGATTTGAAATTGAGCGCCAATTCATAATTTGAAAATTTAAATATTAATTGATAACTTTAATTGCGCGGAAGCTTTGTAATAAATTTTGTCAAAATCTTGAAACAATAAATTTATCAAAATCTTGAAACCATTGCATAATTAACACAATTTATAAAACTTTAAATAATAATAAAGTTCAACACAATAATTCAAGTCTTAAACTGAAATAAAACATTAATATCGTTTAAAAATTTGAGCATACTAATTTAGATCTTTTTGTTCGAATTCAACAATATTTTCTTCATCTATATGCTCGCTTGCCACTGGAGGGTTCTTAATAGCAGCTATTTCTTCATCAGATAGAAATTCACCTACATCACAAGTTAAAAACTATGAGAAATCTCAGTAAGTGGAAATACGTGCAAGTTGTAAAACTTTTACTTTTACCGAATCCTGTCAACAGTTGCAGACTGGTTGAAACTCAACCTTCTTTTAAGACTTAACCATTTCATGGCTTCGTCATCTTTTACTTTTAACCAGGTGTTGCCACCTCTTTTACTTTTGTAGCACCCGGTTCTATTAAACTAATTTCTATTCCGTTATTTAATAGTAAGCATGTTGTGGAGAAAATTGAGGGAAGTATTAATTAGGTTAATGAGTTACTAAGTAAGGGCATAGTGGTAAATTGAGAACTTATAATGGATAACCTATTTAAGGAAAGAGGCTTTGTGATTAAATGCACTGTAGCCGCCACTCTTTCCCTACTCTCATCTCTCGGTATTCAGCTCAAGCAGCAGAGTTCTCTAGGCGATTCTTCCATCCGATTTTCTCCAAACTAGGTGAGTTCTATTTCAATTCCTTGCTGCATTGGTAACTATCGATGATTTGGGGAGTGGATAAATGTGAGTTTCGAGAATGCTGTGAGCGAGCTAGTTCGGGTTTTGTGGTAATCGGAGATGTATAACGAACTAAGCTCCTAAACTAGTTTCCTTAGGCTTCTGGATAGTGTAGAATGAGGTTTAGTAAAATCTAATCGATAATCTGTCCATGGTTTTAGGTTGAGTAAGCTCCCAAAGTAGTTTGCAACACCGAGCATTTCCAGGAGAGCCAGGTAAGTGAAGTGTGCTTGTTCCCTAGGGCCTACATCACAAACAGTAAGTTTTCCGCATGTTGGATGTTTTCAGTTTGGTTATGCATCATGTTTTGAAAGAATACGAAAACGAATTTACATGGAATGTATGGTGAGGCATGAACAGAACGTATCATTATAGCTGTTAAGAGAACTAATCCGCCCCTTAATTGATGAAGTGGATTTATAACATTGGGAGAGTTGATCTCACTCCCAAGGGAACCTAGGGATCATTATAGCTGTTAAGGGAATTAATCCGCCCCTTAATTGATGAAGAGGATTTATGACTTTGGGAGAGTTGATCTCACTCCCAATGGAATATTAAGATCAGATTAGGATGAATGTGAATGCAACTGAGCTAAGAAAGTAGAAACTGCATGATTAAGATTTACATTTCATCATTTCATTTCATGATTGCTTCACTTATTTAGCATTAGGCTAATAGATGAGTTTTGTGATGTAGGTGAAGAAAAGACAGCAGGTGTGTTCTCTGAGTTTGTTGAGAGCTAGGCAGGTTGGAGGGGGTACATTCATGCATCAAACTGGTAGCTGACGAGGCGGTTTAACTGATGTCAGGAGTCGTGAAGGTTTAGTTGACAATGTTTCAATTTAAGTACGTTAAGTTTTTATGATAGTAGTAGTTTTAATGTTTTTGGAATACATCTTGAGACTTTCTGTTAATGATACTCTGTCAGTTTAATAGTGGTTTTACCATATTTCAGAGTAATACACTGATTTAAATAGTTTTGAATGGTTTTTAGTAAAATGTTGAAGTTCTACTGGTAGCAGGAGTTTTCTTGTTAGAGTGAAATTGTTGCTACGCTGTTTTCGTTGAGTATTTTATCCATCAGACGATGGAGGTAAAAGTCTTTTGTCGTTTTGTAATCGGATGATGTCGAGTATTTTATCCATCAGATGATGGAGGTAAAAGTCTTTTGTCATTTTGTAACCGGATGATGTCGAGTATTTTATCCATCAGACGATGGAGGTAAAAGTCTTTTGTCGTTTTGTAACCAGATGATGTTGAGTATTTTATCCATCAGATGACGGAGGTAAAAGTCTTTTGTCGTTTTGTAACCGGATGATGTCGAGTATTTTATCCATCGGACGATGAAGGTAAAAGTCTTTTGTCGTTTAGCGATCGGTGGATGTCGGGTATTAAACCTATCGGATGATGTAGTAGAAGTTTGTCGTTTTATGATCGGTATATGCAGTTTGTTCTATCGGAAGACGTGAGTAAGAGTTTTGTCGTCTTGTAGTCGGCAGAGGCTGGATGAACAAATCATCCGGCTGACGTCATCGATGAAAACCTTCGGTTTTGTTTTTGCCCTTTTCGTTGACTTTGCTCAGCGGATGATGTGTTTGACCTTTAAAAACTTTGAGTATTCCACGCTTAAGCCTTCATCTCTTCCGGCCGAGTTACTTTCTTAATATTTTAACAGATTTTTCTTTTTAAAACATTGTTTTATAGCTTTGCTTAACTCTATTCTGCTCAAAAGAATTTTCGCTGCAAATTTTAACGTTTTGAGGTTTTAGAAAAATGTCAAATTTTAACTTTCGAGAGAAGTTTTAAATTGGTCCAAAATTTCTTAGTTATGTCCGGGTTATGAGTAACGAACCGGGTTTATAAAACTTGGGGCCTTACAGTATGGTATCAGAGACATTCAGTTAAACCGTTCAAAAGATTACTCATCAGTGTCAATCGTTGCATGAGAGTACTCCAACAATTGTAAGTGTTTATGTTAGCTTTAGCTATAAGATATTTATAAGAGCAGTTAACCTTGTGCAGGAATTTAGTATTATGGCCAGACGCCCAGGGAGACCTAGAGTACCAAGAGAAATGCCGAATGTGAGAGGTGAAGAGGAGCCTAGTGTGATTTGGCAGCTGACAGATTTAGTGCGTCAGCAAACTGATTTAGTGCGCCAACAGTCCGATCAGTTGGGTGTGTTGTTGAACTGAGATGTACAAGGAAGTGCTAACTCGAGTTCTAGCGGTGAGCACTCTGGAGACAGATTTCGGAGACTTCAGCCGCCCACATTTGATGGGAAATCAACTAATCCCACTGTTGCTGAAGAGTGGCTCAGAAAAGTTGAGAGTATGTTTAGGTACGCCAATATCGAGGAAGGAGACAAGGTCACTCTAGCAACATTCCATCTGGCTGGCGAAGCTCAACTCTGGTGGGAGTCGATGGAAACCGCCGCTGATGCCCTGGCTATGTCTTGGACACAATTCAGAGAAGTTTTCTATGAGAAATATTTCAACAGCACTGTCCAGACCGCTAAGAAAGTTAAATTTTTTAGCTTGAAACAGACGGGGTCAGTGGCTGAGTACAGCAGACAATTCGAGTCTCTGTCAAGATTTGCCAGACATCTCGTCCATAGGAATGAAGATAAAGTGTTTCAGTTTATGAATGGACTAAAGCCAGAGATTATCAGGGGAGTCAAGTTTACTGGCATCAAAGGCTTGTCCTTCAGCGAGGTTGTGTCCACTGCGTTGGAAGTGGAGGATGCGGAGATGAAGTGTACTAGAGCAAGAGAAACCCCACGGAAGTTTATCCAACCACATCAACAGAGTGGATTAAAAAGGCCTAGTGAAAGCCAGAATAGTCAAGGAACGGGAAAGAAGGTACAAGACACCAAGAAGTATCCCCAGTGCCCGAAGTGTCTGAAAAGTCACCTGGGTGAATGTAGGTTCGGATCGGGAAAGTGTTTCAACTGTGAAGAGGTTGGACACTCGTTCAAGGATTAACCAAAGCCCAGGATCATTCGATGTTTCCATTGTAACAAAGTCGGCCATATCAACAGAGACTGCCCAGCCTTGAAGAGTGGCCCTGCCAAAGTAAAGCCAAGGATATTCTCCATGATGGAGACGGGCGATGATGAACAGCCTGCCGTGGTGTCAGGTACCATATTGATCAACTCTACCCCTGCTTTTATTTTAATAGATTCAGGTGCAACACATTCTTTTATAGCCTCTGCACTTGCTGATAAACTAGATGTACAGTTTACCCCCACTGAGCATGTGTTTAACGTAGCATTACCCTTGGGTGAGCGCATGTACTCTAACCAAGTGATACTGGATAGTGTTGTATTAGTGGGAAACATGAATCTGCCTGCTGATCTCATTATTATGGATATAACTGGATTTGATGTAATCCTAGGAATGGATTGGTTGTTCAAGCATTATGCCACAATCGACTGTAGGACTGGAGTAGTTAGTTTTCAGCCCCTTGGTGGTTTGAAACATACCTTCCAAGCTCTAAAGAAGAGTAAGGAAATGTCTGTGATGACTTCTATAAATTGTAGACCCTCTCCATGCAGAGAGTACTTAAGCTTCTTGGCCTGTGTTTTGGATACACAACTAGTAGGGAAAGCAACTCCCCAAAATGTTTTAGTCTTCCAAGATTTTCCAGAAGTGTTTCTAGACGATCTTCCTGGCTTGCCGCCAGATAGAGAAATCGAGTTTGTTGTAGATGTTTACCCAGGCGCGGAGCCTGTATCTAAGAATCCCTATAGACTTGCACCTACGGAGCTTAAGAAATTAAAGAAACAATTGGAAGAGCTATTAGAGAAAGGGTTCATACGTCCAAGCTTTTCATCGTGGGGTGCACCTGTCCTTTTTGTCAAAAAGAAGGATTGATCAATGCGTATGTACATTGATTATAGGGAATTGAACAAGTTAACTGTCAAGAACAAGTACCCACTGCCTAGAATCGACGATTTATTTGATCAGCTTAATGGTGACCGTGTTTTCTCTAAGATTGACCTAAGGTCAGGCTACTATCAACTAAAGGTCAAAACCGAAGATATCCCAAAGACTGCCTTTCACACAAGGTATGGACATTACGAGTTCTTGGAAATGTCTTTTGGATTGACAAATGCACCAGCAGCCTTTATGGATCTTATGAATAGAGTGTTTCATGAATATTTAGATAAATTTGTTATAGTGTTTATTGATGATATTCTAATCTATTCGCGTACTAAGGACGAACACGCAAGACATTTGAGTTTGGTGTTAGGAGTACTTAGACAGCATCAACTTTATGCCAAGTTTTCCAAGTGTGAGTTTTGGTTGGACAGAGTTCACTTTTTAGGTCATGTCATCTCTGCAAATGGCATATCTGTCGATCCAGCAAAGGTTCAAGCAGTTAAGGAATGACCCCAACCGAAGAACGCCACTGATATTCGAAGTTTCCTTGGATTGGCCGGGTACTACAGGAAATTTATTGAAGGATTCTCGAAGATTGCTACACCTCTCACTCGGTTAACTAGGAAAAACATCAAGTATGCATGGACAGAGGAATGTGAATCCAGCTTCCAGACCTTGAAACAGAAACTGACCAATGCCCTAATATTAACCATTCCCTTTGAAAATGGTAAGTTTAGCATTTATTGTGATGCTTCCAAAATTGGTCTTGGATGCGTGTTGATGCAAGACGGTAAGGTAATAGCTTATGCCTCTAGATAGTGGAAAACACATGAGAAGAACTACCCCACACACGACTTAGAACTAGCTGCAGTGGTTTTTGCACTTAAGATTTGGAGGCATTACTTGTATGGTCAAACTTGTGATATATTTTCGGACCATAAAAGTCCGAAATATATCTTCTCACAGAAGGAATTAAATATGAGGCAACGGCGATGGTTGGAATTTGTGAAGGATTATGATTTTGAGATTAAATACCATCCCGGCAAGGCAAACGTTGTAGCAGATGCTTTGAGTAGAGTGACAACCTCAGCCTCTGCATTGATTCTGGATATACCGATAGCCTTAGAGACAGAATTCTTAAGATTTAATTTAAAAAGCAGTATCCAGTATATCAGCTATGTTTTCGACCAAATCTCTGAGACCTACCATTCTGGAAAGGATAAAAGAAGCTCAGATAAATGATGTGGAGTGCAACAAGTACAAACTGAGCATGAAATCTACTGACAAGTCGGATTTCAACTATTCTGATAATGGAATCCTTAAGTTTAGGAATAGATGGTTTGTTCCGACTAATGATGAACTTCGAAGAGAGATCCTTTCAGAAGCACATTCTTCCAGATTTGCTGTCCACCCTGGAAGTATAAAGATGTACAAAGATCTTAGACAGCATTATTGGTGGCCAGGTATGAAAAGGAGTGTGGCAGAGTATGTAGGATCATGTTTGGGTTGTCAGCAGATTAAAGCTGAGCATCAGAGACCCTCAGGAACATTGCAACCTTTACCAGTTCCTGAATGGAAATGGGAACAAATAACGATGGACTTTGTTGTGGGATTGCCTCGAACAGCAAATGATCATGATGCAATTTGGGTGATAGTTGATCGTTTAACCAAATCTGCCCACTTCCTACCAGTAAGGATGACTTACTCGATGGATCAACTTGCTGAATTATACATGCAGGAGATTGTACGTTTGCATGGAGTTTCAAGTGCTATAGTTTCTGACCGAGATTCTAGATTTACGTCTAAGTTTTGGAAAAATTTGCATAAAGCTATGGGAACACAACTTAACTTTAGCACAGCCTTCCATCCACAAACAGATGGACAATCCGAAAGAACTATTCAAACATTAGAGGATATGCTCCGTGCGTGTGTATTAGAATTTCAGGGCTCTTGGAGTAAGTACTTATCATTGGTGGAGTTTTCCTATAATAACAGCTTTCAGGCAACAATAGGGATGACACCGTATGAAGCATTATATGGACGTAAATGCAGATCTCCTATATACTGGGGCGAAGTTGGTGAAGCACAGTTGCTTGGTCCTGACATTATGCAACAAATTGTTGAGAATGTTTTCCTCATCCGTCAGCGGATTCTGACAGCTCAAAGCCGATAGAAATGTTATGCTAATAAGAGACGTAGAGAATTGAAATTTGAGGTAAGTGATGAAGTATTCCTCAAGGTATCACGATTTAAAGGAGTTGTGAGATTCGGGAAGAGAGGCAAGTTGAACCCCAGATTTATTGGACCGTTCACGATCCTGAAGAGAGTTGGGAGAGCAGCTTATCAGTTGCAGCTACCAGCTTCTATGGAAGGAATCCATAATGTGTTCAATGTATCCATGTTGAAGAAGTATGTACGAGATCCATCACAGATTGTGGAACAGCAGAGTATTGAAGTTCTTCCTACTCTTACATATGAGGAGAAACTAGTAAGGATCCTAGACTATGCAGTGAAGGTGCTACGCAACAAAGAGGTTCTACTAGTAAAAGTCTTATGGCATAACCAGAATGTGGAGGAGACAACTTGGGAGCGCCAACAGGACATGATGGACCAACATCCAGAACTGTTCAGGTACTGAATTTTGGAGACAAAATTCTTTTAAGAAGGGTAGATTGTAGCACCCGATTCTATTAAACCAATTTCTATTCCGTTATTTAATAGTGAGCATGTTGTGGAGAAAATTGAGAGAAGTATTAATTAAGTTAATGAGTTACTAAGTAAGGGCATAGTGGTAAATTGAGAACTTATAATGGATAACCTATTTAAGGAAAGAGGCTTTGTGATTAAATGCACTGTAGTCGCCACTCTTTCCCTACTCTCCTCTCTCGGTATTCAGCTCAAGCAGCAGAGCTCTCTAGGCGATTCTTCCATCCGATTTTCTCCAAACTATGTGAGTTCTATTTCGATTCCTTGCTACACTGGTAACTATCGATGATTTGGGGAGTAGATAAATGTGAGTTTCGAGAATGCTGTGAGCGAGCTAGTTCAGGTTTTGTGGTAATCGGAGATGTATAACGAACTAAGCTCCTAAACTAGTTTCCTTAGGCTTCTGGATAGTGTAGAATGAGGTTTAGTAAAATCTAATCGATAATCTGTCCATGGTTTTAGGTTGAGTAAGCTCCCAAAGTAGTTTGCAACACCGAGCATTTCCAGGAGAGCCAGGTAAGTGAAGTGTGCTTGTGCCCTCGGGCCTACATCACAAAACAGTAGGTTTTCCGCATGTTGGATGTTTTCAGTTTGGTCATGCATCATGTTTTGAAAGAATACAAAAACGAATTTACATGGAATGTATGGTGAGGCATGAACAGAACGTATCATTATAGCTGTTAAGAGAACTAATTCACCCCTTAATTGATGAAGTGGATTTATAACGTTGGGAGAGTTGATCCCACTCCCAAGGGAACCTGAGGATCATTATAGCTGTTAAGGGAATTAATCCGCCCCTTAATTGATGAAGAGGATTTATGACTTTGGGAGAGTTGATCTCACTCCCAATGGAATATTGAGATCAGATTACGATGAATGTGAATGAAACTGAGCTAAGAAAGTAGAAACTGCATGAATAAGATTTACATTTCAGCATTTCATTTCATGATTGCTTTACTTATTTAGCATTAGGCTAATAGATGAGTTTTGTGATGTAGGTGAAGAAAAGACAGCAGGTGTGTTCTCTGAGTTTGTTGAGAGCTACGCAGGTTGGAGGGGGTACATTCATGCATCGAACTGGTAGCTGACGGGGCGGTTTAACTGATGTCAGGAGCGTGAAGGTTTAGTTGACAATGTTTCAATTTAAGTACGTTGAGTTTTTATGACAGTAGTAGTTTTAATGTTTTTGGAATACATCTTAAGACTTTCTGTTAATGATACTCTGTCAGTTTAATAGTGGTTTTACCATATTTCGGAGTAATACACTGATTTAAATAGTTTTGAATGGTTTTTAGTAAAATGTTCAAGTTCTAATGGTAGCAGGAGTTTTCTTGTTAGAGTGAAATTGTTGCTACGCTGTTTTCGTTGAGTATTTTATCCATCAGACGATGGAGGTAAAAGTCTTTTGTCGTTTTGTAACCAGATGATGTCGAGTATTTTATCCATCAGAGGATGGAGGTAAAAGTCTTTTGTCGTTTTGTAACCGGATGATGTCGAGTATTTTATCCATTAGACGATGGAGGTAAAAATCTTTTGTCGTTTTGTAACTAGATGATGACGAGTATTTTATCCATCAGATGATGGAGGTAAAAGTCTTTTGTCGTTTTGTAACTAGATGATGTCGAGTATTTTATCCATCGGATGATGAAGGTAAAAGTCTTTTGTCGTTTAGCGATCAGTGGATGTCGGGTATTAAACCTATCGGATGATGTAGTAAAAGTTTGTTGTTTTGTGATCGGTATATGTAGTTTGTTCTATCGGAAGACGTGAGTAAGAGTTTTTTCGTCTTGTAGTCGGCAGAGGCTGGATGAACAAATCATCCAGCTGACGTCATCGGTGAAAATCTTCGATTTTGTTTTTGCCCTTTTCGTTGACTTTGCTCAGCGGATGATGTGTTTGACCTTTAAAAACTTTGAGTATTCCACGCTTAAGCCTTCATCTCTTCCGGCCGAGTTACTTTCTTAATATTTAAACAGATTTTTCTTTTTAAAACATTGTTTTATAGCTTTGCTTAACTCTATTCTGCTCAAAAGAATTTCCGCTGCAAATTTTAACGTTTTGAGGTTTTAGAAAAATGTCAAATTTTGACTTTGGAGCGAAGTTTTAAATTGGTCCAAAATTTCTTAGTTATGTCCGGGTTATGAGTAACAAACCGGATTTGTAAAACTAGGGGCCTTACAACTTTTAAGCTCGTAGCTTTTTCGTTAATTCCATCATTTTCATACACATGCAAATGTCCTAAAACCTTTATCTTTAAACTAATCATATGTTAATGTCTAACATGAGTGCTCAACATAAAAAAACGTGTGACAGAATAATAAAACAATTATAAAATAATATATATCTTGTGATGTAGGGCCGTAGCCAAAATTTGGTATTTCACTTACCTGGATTCCGAGCGATTAGGGTTTATAGGGATTTTCTGAAATTCCAAATAATTTCGTGACTCGTAGGTCGGATATGGTCGAATTAAATCACTTCGGACAACTTTTCAGAAATTTTCTACCTAAATAAAATATCCATATAAATTTCTCATTTTAATAAACCAATTTCATAAGAATTTAGATAGAAATTCCTTACCAGTAAAATCTTCGATCGATTCGGGTCGAATTTTGAGTTGGGTAAAAATTTGGGTCGGTTCAGGTTCTGTTTGGTTTGGATGAACAGTGCCGGTCGTGAACAATGCCCGGTTTGGTTCGGTTTGGACTGTTCTGGTCTGGTTCAATTTTGGGTTGTTCAGAACCGATTCGGTTCAGGCTTTTAAAAATTGGTTCAGTTTTAATGAACTTCTCTGCTTCCTTTCCTCTTCACGCGAGCAAAGAACAAAGAGAAAAGGAGAGAGCGATGGATAGCGAGAGCGAGGCCGAGAGAGAGTGAGGGATCGGGAGAGAGATAGCGAGCGAGAGACGAAAATCGAGAGAGAGGGACGTTCGCCGGTGATAGTTTTGACCGTGGGAAGCTTCGTCAGAGCTCGATCGTTTGTTCGGGAAAAGCTTCTCGCTGCCGAGAAATGAAGCTCGGTTGAGAGAGAAAGCTTCGCCGGAAAAATGTTCGGCCAAGGGAGAGAGTTGATCGCGATGGTCGGAGGTCGGGTCACTGTTTTTCGACGAGGTAAGTATTCTGGTTTCCAAAAAGAGAGAGAGAGATATATGGTTTTGGTGTGATTTTTCCATTACCGAATTTCTCAATTTAAAGGGAAAATATCCCAACATTCTTTAAATTTCTTTGTTAGATTGTAGATGAATTGGTTGAAGAATTAAATTTTGTGTTTGATTCCCTCCTACTCAATTGAATTCTGAAAAAAAAAACGTCGGTGGGATATTTTGGTTGTTACAATCTACCCACCTTAAAAGAAATTTCGTCTTCAAAATTTAAATACTTACCTGAAAAATTCAGGATAGATCCTTCTCATTTCTTCTTCTTTTTCCCAGGTTGCCTCTTCAATGCTTTGATTCTTCCATATAACCCTTACAAGCAAAATCTTCTCATTCCGTAGTTCCCTTTCTTCTGACTCCAGAATTTGAATTGGTCTTTCTTCATAAGATAAGTCGGGATTTATTGAGAAGTCTAGAGATCTCATAGGTAAGATATGTGAGGAATCAGGAACATACTTCTTCAACATCGATACATGAAATACGTTGTGCACATGCTTGAATGACTCCAGCAATTCTATCTGGTAGGCAACTTCTCCTATTCTTCTTGAGATTTCAAATGGGCCTGTAAATCTGAGGCTTAACTTTCCTTTCTTTCCAAAACGCATCACACCTTTCAATGGCGAGATTTTCAAGAAAACTTAATCTCCCACAGCAAACTCCAACTTTCTTCTTCTCCTATCGGCAAAATTTTTCTGTCTACTCTGGGCCGTAAGAATTCTTTTTCTGATTAGTGTAACGATTTCAGCAGTTTGCCTCAAAATATCTGGCCCAACAACTACTCATTCGCCCACTTCATCCTAATGCACTGGAGATCTGCATTTTCTACCATACAAAGCTTCATAAGGCGTCATTCCGATCGAAGCTTGATAACTATTGTTGTAGGCAAACTCCACCAATGATAGATTTTTACTCCAATTTACTTGGAAGTCAATAGCACATGCTCTTAACATATCCTCAAGAGTCTGGATCATTCTTTCTAATTGTCCATCTGTCTGAGGGTGAAAAGCTGTACTGAAGTTCAACTGAGTACCCATAGCTTTCTGTATACTCTTCCAAAATTTAGAGGTAAAATGCGTATCTCGATCAGACACGATAGAGACAGGCGTACCATGTAATCTGATAATCTCTTGAACATAAAGCCGAGCATACTGATCCATAGTGTATGTGGTCCTTACTAGGAGAAAATGAGCTGACTTGGTCAATTGATCAACTATAACCCAAATAGAGTCGTGACCCTTAACTGTCTTAGGAAGTCCCCCCACAAAATCCATAGTGATATGCTCCCACTTCCACTGAGGCACCATAAGTGGTTGCAATGTATCAGCAGGTCGTTGATGCTCCGCTTTGACTTGCTGACAAGTGAGACATTTCTCGAAAAATTTAGCTACATCCACTTTTAATCCACGCCACCAATAGTAATGTTTCAAATCGTGATACATTTTTGTTGACCCAGGATGCACCGAGTAAGGGGTTGAATGTGCTTCCTCCAATATAGCCCTCTTTAATTCAGCATCATCTGGTATACACCATCTATTTTTGAACTGGATAATCCCACCATCAGATACGGAAAATTCAGAAACTTTTCCCTTTTTCAAATCACTCTTTACTTTGCAAATATAGGCATCTCCATGTTGTTTATCTTTTATTTGATCAAGTAAACTTGGCTGAAGCGTCATAGCAGACAATCTCTCTAGTAGCCCAAATGGTACAACTTCGATGTTGAATTTCTGCATCTCCTTAGTTAACTGCCTTGGAATCAACCGCAACGAAGAAATTTGAGACGATGCTCTTCTACTCAAAGCATTAGCTACGACATTAGCTTTGCCAAGATAGTAAATAATTTTGAAGTTATAGTCCTTTACTAGCTCCAACCATTTGGATTGCCTTATATTCAGATCCTTCTGGGTTAGAAAGTATTTCAGGCTTTTGTGATCAGTATAGATTTCACACCTTTTCCCATAAAGATAGTGCCTCCAGATTTTAAAGCGTGAACTACCGCTGCCAGCTCCAAATCATGAGTTGGGTAGTTCTTCTCGTGTTCCTTCAACTGTCTCGAGGCATAGGCTACCACTTTTCCTTCTTGCATGAGAACACATCCTAATTTATACTTCGAAGCGTCACTATATACCACAAATTTTCCAGATCCAGATGGTATAGTAAGTATAGGTGCCGAGATCAATCTTTTCTTTAGTTCTTGGAAACTCTGTTCGCACTCTTCAGTCCATAAATACTTGGCACCTTTCTTGGTTAGCTTGGTGAGCGGGTTGGCTAATGTTGAAAAACCTTTTACGAATCTCCGATAATATCCTGTAAGACCAAGAAAACTCCTTATCTCTGCTGCGTTCTTTGGTTGAGGTCATTTACTAACAGCTTCAATCTTCACTGGGTCCACTGCTACACCATTCTTTGAAATAATGTGGCCAAGAAAATTCACCTTTTCCATCCAAAATTCACACTTGGAGAACTTTGCATATAATTTTTCACGTCTCAACGTAGATAAGATAATCCTTGAATGTTCTTCATGCTCCTCCTTGATCTTTGTGTAAATAAGGATGTCGTCAGTAAAGACTATCACAAAATCATCCAAAAAGGTCTTGAAATTACGATTCATCGGATCCACAAATGCGGCCGGTGCATTACTTAATCTGAACGGCATGACTTGAAATTCAAAGTGGCCATATCTCGTACGAAACGCCGTCTTGAACACGTCGTCCTCCTTGATTCTCAGCTGATGATATCTAGACCTTAGATCAACTTTCGAGAAAACTGCCGCTCCTTTCAACTGATCAAATAAGTCATCGATTCTCGGCAGTGGATACTTGTTCTTGATAGTAACTTTGTTGAACTCTCGATAGTTAATGCATCTCATCGATCCATCTTTTTCTTCACAATAAAACCGAGCTCCTCAGGGTGAGAAAATCGGTTGAATCAATCCTTTCTCCAGCAAATCGTCAAGTTGAGTTTTTAACTCCTTTAATTCATTTGGCCCATTAATAAGAAGCGTAGAGATCGGCGCGTTCAAGGTAAAAGTCAATACTAAAATCACAATTCTTGTGGTGGAACATTGTCAGGTCATCGGGGGAAAAGGGACATCAGAAAATCATTAACTATCGGCCAATACCAATGTCGTTCGATCCGTCAGTTCAATACAATAACACTGGCGAGAATTACAATGCATCCAGATTTAAAGTTGGTGTTTGATTCCTCCTACTCATTGAATTCTGAAAAAAAAACGTCGGTGGATATTTTGGTTGTTACAATTACCACCTTAAAAGAAATTGGTCTTCAAAAATTTAAATACTGACATGAAAAAATTAGATAGATCGTCTAATTTATTCTTCTTTTTCCCAGGTTGCCTCTTCAATGCTTTGATTCTTCCTATAACCCACAAGCAAAATCGTCTCATTCCGTAGTCCCTTTATTCTGACTCCAGAATTTGAATTGGTCTTTCTTCATAAGCTAAGTCGGGATTTATTGAGAAGTCTAGAGATCTCATAGGTAAGATATGTGAGGAATCAGGAACATACTTCTTCAACATCGATACATGAAATACGTTGTGCACATGCTTGAATGACTCCAGCAATTCTAGCTGGTAGGCAACTTCTCCTATTCTTCTTGAGATTTCAAATGGACCTGTAAATCTGGGGCTTAACTTTCCTTTCTTTCCAAAACGCATCACACCTTTCATTGGCGAGATTTTCAGGAAAACTCAATCTCCCACCGCAAACTCCAACTTTCTTCTTCTCCTATCGGCAAAATTTTTCTGTCTACTCTGGGCTGTAAGAATTCTTTTTCTGATTAGTGTAACGATTTCAGCAGTTTGCCTCAAAATATCTGGCCCAACAACTACTCATTCGCCCACTTCATCCCAATGCACTGGAGATCTGCATTTTCTACTATACAAAGCTTCATAAGGCGCCATTCCGATCGAAGCTTGATAACTGTTGTTGTAGGCAAACTCCACCAATGATAGATTTTTACTCCAATTTCCTTGGAAGTCAATAGCACATGCTCTTAACATATCCTCAAGAGTCTGGATCGTTCTTTCTAATTGTCCATCTGTCTGAGGGTGAAAAGCTGTACTGAAGTTCAACTGAGTACCCATAGCTTTCTGCATACTCTTCCAAAATTTAGAGGTAAAACGCGTATCTCGATCAGACACGATAGAGACAGGCGTACCATGTAATCTGATAATCTCTTGAACATAAAGCCGAGCATACTGATCCATAGTGTATGTGGTCTTTACTAGGAGAAAATGAGCCGACTTGGTCAACTGATCAACTATAACCCAAATAGAGTCGTGATCCTTAACTGTCTTAGGAAGTCCCACCACAAAATCCATAGTGATATGCTCCCACTTCCACTGAGGCACCATAAGTGGTTGCAATGTATCAGCAGGTCGTTGATGCTCCGCTTTGACTTGCTGACAAGTGAGACATTTCTCGACAAATTTAGCTACATCCACTTTCAATCCACGCCACCAATATTGCTGTTTCAAATCACGATACATTTTTGTTGACCCAGGATGCACCGAGTAAGAGGTTGAATGTGCTTCCTCCAATATAGCCCTCTTTAATTCAGCATCATCTGGTATACACCATCTATTTTTGAACTGGACAATCCCACCATCAGATACGGAAAATTCAGAAACTTTTCCCTTTTTCAAATCACTCTTTACTTTGCAAATATAGGCATCTCCATGTTGTTTATCTTTTATTTGATCAAGTAAACTTGGCTGAAGCGTCATAGCAGACAATCTCTCTAGTAGCCCAAATGGTACAACTTCGATGTTGAATTTCTGCATCTCCTTAGTTAACTGCCTTGGAATCAACTGCAACGAAGAAATTTGAGACGATGCTCTTCTACTCAAAGCATTAGCTACGACATTAGCTTTGCCAAGATGGTAAATAATTTTGCAGTCATAGTCCTTTACTAGCTCCAACCATTTGGGTTGCCTTATATTCAGATCCTTCTGGGTTAGAAAGTATTTCAGGCTTTTGTGATCAGTATAGATTTCACACCTTTTCCCATAAAGATAGTGCCTCCAGATTTTTAAAGCGTGAACTACCACTGCCAGCTTCAAATCATGAGTTGGGTAGTTCTTCTCGTGTTCCTTCAACTGTCTCGAGGCATAGGCTACCACTTTTCCTTCTTGCATGAGAACACATCCTAATCCATACTTCGAAGCGTCACTATATACCACAAATTTTCCAGATCCAGATGGTATAGTAAGTATAGGTGCCGAGATCAATCTTTTCTTTAGTTTTTGGAAACTCTGTTCGCACTCTTCAGTCCATAAATACTTGGCACCTTTCTTGGTTAGCTTGGTGAGCGGGTTGGCTAATGTTGAAAAACCTTTTACGAATCTCTGATAATATCCTGTAAGACCAAGAAAACTCCTTATCTCTGCTGCGTTCTTTGGTTGAGGCCATTTACTAACAGCTTCAATCTTCACTGGGTCCACTGCTACACCATTCTTTGAAATAATGTGGCCAAGAAAATTCACCTTCTCCATCCAAAATTCACACTTGGAGAACTTTGCATATAATTTTTCACGTCTCAACATAGATAAGATAATCCTTGAATGTTCTTCGTGCTCCTCCTTGCTCTTTGTGTAAATAAGGATGTCGTCAGTAAAGACTATCACAAAATCATCCAAAAAGGTCTTGAAAGTACGATTCATCAGATCCATAAATGCGGCCGGTGCATTACTTAATCTGAACAGCATGACTTTAAATTCAAAGTGGCCATATCTCGTACGAAACGCCGTCTTGAACACGTCGTCCTCCTTGATTCTCAGCTGATGATATCCAGACCTTAGATCAAATTTCGAGAAAACTGCCGCTCCTTTCAACTGATCAAATAAGTCATCGATTCTCGACAGTGGATACTTGTTCTTGATAGTAACTTTGTTGAGCTCTCGATAGTTAATGCACATTCTCATCGATCCATCTTTTTTCTTCACAAATAAAACCGGAGCTCCTCAGGGTGAGAAAATCGGTTGAATCAATCCTTTCTCCAGCAAATCGTCAAGTTGAGTCTTTAACTCCTTTAATTCATTTGGCCCCATTCTATAAGAAGCTTTAGAGATCGGCGCCGTTCCAGGTAACAGCTCAATACTAAATTTCACATATCTTGTTGGTGGTAACATTGTCAGGTCATCGGGAAAGACATCAGAAAATTCATTAACTATCGGCACCATATCCAATGTCGTTGCTCCGTCAGTTTCAATACATATAACACTGGCTAGAATTCCAATGCATCCAGAATTTAATAAGCTCCGAGCTGGCATAGCTGATATGACTGGAACTCTTGAACCTTTAGAATCTCCATAGAAAGAAAATGGCTCTTTTCCAGGCAATTGAAAATTTATGATTTTCTTGCGACAATCAATAGTTGTATAGTGTTTAGTAAGCCAATCCATCCCAAGGATAACGTCGTAATCGTGCATTGGCAAAATAATTAAATCAACCTCCAGTTGATTTTTCCCAATACACACTTCGCACCTTCTAATAATAGAATCGGCAATCATAACCTTGCCCGAAGGTGTAGATACTCTCATATTATGTTCTAGATACTTTACTTTAATATCAAACTTCTTAGCATGATCAAGGGATATAAAGGAATGTGTAGCTCCAGAATCAGTTAATATGCCAGAAGAAATGCCAGAAATAAATATCGAACCTGTCACCTACAGATGCATTTCCTTCAGCTTCATCTTTAGTCATGGCGAATACTCTAGCAGCTGTCTTGGGTTGCTCTCGGGTATTCTTTGGGCAATTACTAATATAATGTCCAGGTTGACCGCATTTAAAAACGTGTTGGCTTGTATGCGACACTCTCCATAATGTGGCTTCTTACATGAGGGACATAAAGGTGCATTCGTTGTCGTAGGTTCCTTCTTCACAAACTTAGAAAGTCCTCCAGCAAACTTAGAAGGTCCTCCAGCAGGTCCACTGTTCATAGGTCACTTAAATCCAGTTGTTTGTTGTGGTGGAATTCTACTTCGTATAGCTTGAATCGAATGGTTATATCTCCTTCGTAATTCCTCGGCCTTGATAATATCCTTCTCTTCTTGCTCTGCAGCCAGTGCTTTCTCCACCACAAATGCGAATGAAGAGTTCTTGGAGGTAATGAGTCGGATGTCCTTGAGTATCTCCGCCCTTAGTCCTTGAATGAACCGTTTCACCTTCATAGCCTCGTTACCAGCAATGTGAGGGACATAACGAGACAATTGCTCAAATTTGTGCAGATACTCCATAACGCCTCTGGTCTGTTTGAGAGCCACGAATTCCTCAGCTTTTGCATCCATCATTGAGTCCGCGAAGTACTTTCATTGAATAATTCCTGAAATTTCTCTCAGGTCATAGTAGCAACTGAATGCATAGCCTTTACGGAATCCCACCAATAGCATGCCTCCATCCGAAACATAGAAGATGCACAAAGAACTTTCTCTTCCTCAGAAATTTTGGCAAGCTCAAAAATTTCAACAATGGTCCTGATCCAATCATCCGCCGCTGCCATATCTGCCAAATTGCCATAAAAATTTGGAGGGTTCAGACGTCGAAATCAATCAAAATCCATATCCGCATGTCGAGGCCTATCTGGAACTTGGGCCTGTATATTCACTGTTTGGGCTGTGACAGTGGCTGCTTGAGCTGCCACATTAGCTGCTTGCGACGGTTGTTTATTTTGTCTATGTGATGACCCGAATATGCATGTATGGGTACGATGGCTGCACGAACCGGAACCCGGATGGCGGTGCATCAGCGCGGGCGAACCGGAAGGTGACAGGTCATAAAAAAGGGGTCATCACAATCCCACATCGATTGAGGAAGTATGTGGAAATGAAACATATGTAAAGAGACCTTCCCAACATAGTAAGACGCGTTTTGGAGCACGATTGGCAACGGATCCATAAGAACTCCGAAGTTAAAAGTGCTTCGGCGAGAGCAATTCCAGGTTGGGTGACCTTCCGGGAAGTTCTCGCCAAACAAAGCCGTGAGGGGAGGATATTGTGCTACGGCCCAATCCCCAGAGCGGACAATATCTTACTAGGAAACAGGGTCGTTACAAATGGTATCAGAGCCTGTACCCAACTGGAAATGTGGCCAACGAGGACGTTGGGCCCCCGAGGGGGGGGTGATTGTGATGACCCGAATATGCACGGATGGGTACGATGGCTGCACGAACCGGAACCCGGATGGCGATGCGTCCGCGCGGGTGAACCGGAAGGTGACAGGTCGTAAAAAGGGGGTCATCACAATCCACATCGCTTAGGGAAGTATGTGGAAATGAAACATATGTAAAGAGACCCTTCCAACATAGCAAGACGCGTTTTGGAGCACAATTGGCAACGGATCCCATAAGAACTCCGAAGTTAAAAGTGCTTCGGCGAGAGCAATTCCAGGTTGGGTGACCTTCCGGGAAGTTCTCGCCAAACAAAGCCGTGAGGGGAGGATATTGGGTTGCGACCCAATCCCTAGAGCGGACAATATCTTGCTGGGAATGTGGGTCGTTACAGTCTAGCCTGCATCTCGATCATATCCATCATCCGATCGAGTATAGCATCCTGATCATTTCTATTTCCTCTATGATTGGCCATAGTCTACATCACAATGATTTCATTTTAAGAAAATCTATATTATATACTTATTTTTAAAATGTACTATAATATTCCTAACATACTTTTATCAAAATATAAATTTTAATACAGACTTACTTGCTGATTGACAATCTTCCAGGTGTTCGTGAGCATACAGATTAGTCTACAGAATCGTTTTACAAACCTTGGGCGCTCTGATACCATGTTGTAACGTCCCAATTTAAAAATCTCCAATTTGAAACCCTAATTTTAGAAACCCTAGAATTTTTCCCAAATTGATTTGAAATTGAGCGCCAATTCATAATTTGAAAATTTAAATATAAATTGAAAACTTTAATTGCGCGGAAGCTTTGTAATAAATTTTGTCAAAATCTTGAAACAATAAATTTATCAAAATCTTGAAACCATTCCATAATTAACACAATTTATAAAACTTTAAATAATAATAAAGTTCAACATAATAATTCGAGTCTTAAACTGAAATAAAACATTAATATCGTTTAAAAATTTAAGCATACTAATTTAGATCTTGCCACTGGAGGGTTCTCAATAGCAGCTCTTTCTTCCTCAGACAGAAATTCACCTATATCACAAGTTAAAAACTATGAGAAATCTCAGTAAGTGGAAATACGTGCAAGTTATAAAACTTTTACTTTTACCGAATCCTGTTAACAGTTGCAGACTGGTTGAAACTCAACCTTCTTTTAAGACTTAGTCATTTCATGGCTTCGTCATTTTTTACTTTTAACCAGGTGTTGCCACCTCTTTATTTTTAAGCTCCTAGCTTTTCCGTCAATTCCATCATTTTCATACACATGCAAATGTCCTAAAACTTTTATCTTTAAACTAATCGTATGTTAATGTCCAACATGAGTGCTCAACATAAAAAAACGTATGACATAATAATAAAATAATTATAAAATAATATATATCTTGTAATGTAGGGCCCTAGCAAAAATTTGGTACTTCACTTACCTAGATTCCGAGCGATTAGGGTTTATAGGGATTTTCTGAAATTCCAAATAATTTTGTGACTCGTAGGTCGGATATGGTCGAATTAAATCACTTCGGACAACTTTTCAGAAATTTTCTACCTAAATAAAATATCCATATAAATTTCTCATTTTAATAAACTAATTTCATAAGAATTTAGGTAGAAATTCCTTACCAGTAAAATCTTCGATCGGTTCGGGTCGAATTTTTAGTTGGGTAAAAATTTGGGTCGGTTCAGGTTCGGTTTGGTTTGGATGAACAGTGCCGGTCGTGAACAGTGCCCAGTTTGGTTCGGTTTGGACTGTTCTGGTCTGGTTCGGTTTACTGGTTCAAAAATTGGTTCGGTTTTAATGAACCCTTCTCTGCTTCCTTTCCTCTTCACGCGAGCAGAGAACAAAGAGAAAGGGAGAGAGCGATGGAGAGCGAGAGCGAGGCCGAGAGAGAGTGAGGGATCGGAGAGAGATAACGAGTGAGAGACAAAACCGAGAGAGAGGGAGATTCGCCGGTGATAGTTTCGACCGAGGGAAGCTTCGTCGGCGCTCGATCGTTTGTTCGGGAAAAGCTTCTCGCTGTTGAGAAATGAAGCTCGGTTGAGAGAGAAAGCTTCGCCGGAAAAATGTTCGACCAAGGGAGAGAGTTGATCGCGGTGGTCGGAGGTCGGGTCACTGTTTTTCGACGAGGTAAGTATTCTAGTTTCCAAAAAGAGAGAGAGAGAGATATGGTTTTGGTGTGATTTTTCCATTACCGAATTCCTCAATTTAAAGGGAAAATATCCCAACATCCTTTTAATTTCTTTGTTAGATTGTAGATGAATTGGTTGAAGAATTAAATTTTGTGTTTGATTCCCTCCTACTCAATTGAATTCTGAAAAAAAAAAAAACGTCAGGTGGGATATTTTGGTTGTTACACATACAAAATGTCCTACCAATTTTATCTTTATGCAATTCTATGTCAATGCCTAAACATGCATGCTCAAATATCATAAATATGTAATAAAATAATAAAATAATGATAAGAAAATAACATAGATTTTGTTATACATATGGCCGTAGCCAAAACATTGAAAACATGATATTTTCACTTACTTGGATTCCGAGAGGTTAGGGTATCGGGATTCTCAAATATGTCGGTTAATATTATGTCTGAATATAATATCGATACTAATATCTCACTTAAATAAATCTTATTTCATAAGAATTTGAGCAGAATTTCTTTACATGTGCTCTTAGGTCGGATTGGGTTGGATTGGATCGCTTCGAACGACTTTTGGGATTTTTTTGCCTAAATAAAATATTTGGTATTAAATTTCTACTTCAATAAATCCATTTCATAACGATTTAGGCAGAAATTCCTTACTAGTAAAATCGTAGATCAGTTCGGTTAAATTCAAATTGAAATTTGCGTCAGATTAGTTCAATTGGACCGGATCTGGTTCGGTTGGACAGGATCTGGCTTGGTTTGACCAGATCTGATTTGATTGGATCAGATCTACTTCGATGGACCGGTTCAGTTGGACTTAAGTGAACCGGTTCAGTTTTCTTAAAACTGAACCCTCTTCTTTCTCCCTCCTTCACATTTCTCCTTCGTGCTTACCTTCACACACAGAACACAGAGGCATGTGTTCGTCAGAGAGACACCTGAAGCTCTCTGGTCAGAAGAAGTTGCCCCAGACTACCTCGGCCAAAAAAGGAGGAGCTCTGTCCGAACTTGGCTACTCGAGTAGAGGACTGTTTCCTCAGAGTTTATGCGCGCCGGAGGTCGAGCGGTGGTTGGAGCTAGAGGTAAGAATCCTCTTATTATAGAATTTGAGAGGGAGAGAGAGCTGTGGTGCGATTTTCTCCATCACCAAGCCTCTCTATTTATAGTAGAGGTTCGCCCTCATTGCTCCTCAAAAAAATTCGAATTCATCTCAGATTTGTAGCTGGTAAATTCGATCCCCAATAGAATTTCCAGAGATATTCTCAGTTGGTTAGTGGTTAGGGAGGTGTAAATCCAATCTTCATCTGAATTTGGGCTATTTTCAGACTACGTTCATATGACTGTATCCGATTTTAGGTTTTGATTTGGGAATTTTAAAATTGAACTTTGAATTTGAACCCTAAGTTGTTACAAATGTTGATCAAAGTAAGGGCACACGACAGCAAGGAACAAGGTAGCAAAGAGGAGCAAGGCGCGCGCAGCACAAGGAAGTTGGGCGCAACAGGGCACGCATGAGCAGCATCAGTGCAGTAGCTGGCATGCACGGACAAAGGCTGAACTGAAGGCGCGCAGCGCACGAGGGGCAGCCAGTAGCACACGTGGCCGGTACATTCCAACGGCTATATTATGGCCGAAGCTTCCAACGCTATCAGAAGAATTTCTCCTCCTTTTCTTCTGTCGATTCTTCTCCCTTCTATTTAAGCTTCGTTGCAAGCTATGGTAAAGAACTTTTTGATAAATATTTGGAATAAAAGTTCATATTCTGAAGTGTGGAGTTTTTCCTCGTTATCTCGGTGCGTCCGAGAAGCCTTGATGTTTAGCATCAAGTTGTTCTTCATTTCTCACAAAGTTTCTGGATTGCTTGGTGGATCTTATTTACCATCCTTCTCTCCAAACTTCATGGAAGGTTGGAAAATAGTAGAAGGTGGAAATCCTTGCCATTTGCTAGAAGATTCCTTCACGGAGGCATCTTCATCTCGTGAGGTGCTTAGGTTGCCAAACGGCTGCAGGGTGGTTCCTTCACGCTCCATCCATCCCATCAGAGCTCTCTGAGTAAAAATACCGCCAGTATCACTCGCACCCACCTCCATTTCATCCTCCACTTCATTTTGGTTTTCTACCCTGTTTTTACGTTGTTTTTAGTGTCTATTTTGGGGTGTTCTTTGAGCACCGACCCTCTGTTTCATTTTAGCCTTCCACTTGTATTTTTCTAGGTTTGTTTTTGCATCATTTGGTATCAGAGCCGAACCTGACTTTGTTGCTTTATTTTCTCTGTTCTTTTCTACTTCTGTGATATTTCTGTTTTGTCTTCTCTGTTAATGTCGTGCATGTTAAAATCTTGTAGTGCTCTGTTTGGATATTAAAGATATTTATCATGCAAACCTTTGTGATTTTAGGATGCTTATGTGTTGTCTATTTTCTATTTTTGTGATGTGTTTCCTGTTCTATTTCGATGTTGCTATTTATTTGATTTTCTCTTTTGTTTTTGTTACCAGAATATTCCATGTTGTAGGAGTTGTTGTTATGTTTCTCTTAATCCATATGTTGCTCTTATGATCTCCATATTATATATTTAGTTTATTAGGATGTTATGTTGTTTTGTTTCTCTTTTCTTCTCTGTTTTGTTGAGTCTGTCTTCGTTGTTGTGTTTTTCTTGTCATTTATCTCTGTTTTCATTTTGTGTCTGTTTCTTGTGTATTGTTGTTCGTTTCTAATTACTAACCAGGATAACCCATTTGCATGAGCTTCATTTTTGTTTAGTTGACTGCAGATATCAATGTTCGTTTGAAAGGTTAATTTTTGTGTTATTCTGTTTTCATATTTTGAGTCTGTGTATCTGTGTTTTTGCTAACTAAAATAACCTATGTTGCTTGAACTCACAATGTAACACCCGGTTCTATCGAACCAATTCTCAATTCTTTTTAAATTAATAGCACACTTTAAATGACAATAATAAAAGTAGGGTTAATGGTTGACTAGGCAAGGGCATAAGGGTAATTGAAAATTTAAAAGTGGATAACGTATTTAAGGAGAGAGGTTTGGGTTTAATGCACTGTAGCCACCACTATTCTGTTTATCATTCCTCTTTCGGCCTTCAGCTCTCCAGCAGAACCCTTTTGGCGATTCTCTTGCTCGATTCTCTTTTAACCTAGGTAAGTTTTTCCTCATTTTCTTGTATTTTAGCAGTTAGGTTACTAAGGGAGTACAATGTGAGAAATTTCGAGGATGCTGTGATTGAGAGTAGGTTCAGGTTTTGGTGATAAATGGGAATGCACGGGTAGCAGGGTTTCAAACTTGTTTCCTCAAACTTCTGATTGATTCTTGGTGAAGATTAGTGAAGGTTTGATTAATGTACTGTTATGACTTTAGATGAGCGAGCTTCTAAAGTAGCTTACAGCCGAGCGATTTCCAGGAGACCAGGTAAGTGAAATATGCTTGTGCCTTCGGGCCTACATCACAAAACAGTATGGTTATGTTTGCTTGAATGAGTTTGTATGTCATGCATCATATTTTGAAAGTATGCGAAAATGAATTTACATGATATGGCATGGTAAGGAATGAACAGACTGTAACAGACAAGCTATTAAGGGAACTAATCCACCCCTTAACTTATGAAGGGATTTATACTTTGGGAGGAGTGATCCAACTCCCAATTTCACAGGGGAATCTGAACAGTTGTTAAGGGAACTAATCCGCCCCTTAATTGAGAGAGAGGATGTATGACTTTGGGAGAAGTGATCCAACTCCCAATTTCACAGGGGGATCAGATCAGAAACGAATGCATATACAACTGAGATGAGAAAAATAGAAACTGCATGTTTAGGAATTTATATTTCAGCATTCCATTTCATTATTACTTTACTTACTTAGCATAAGGCTAATAGATGAGTGTTGTGATGTAGGTGAAGAAGTGACTGCAGGTGTGTTTTCTGAGCATGTTGAGAATAGGCTGGTTGGGGGAGCACATTCATGCCTCGACTTGGCGAACTGACGGGGCGGTTTAACTGGTGTCAGTAGATGAGAAGGTTTAGTGAACCATGATTCAATTTAAATATATTGAGAGTTTTAGTGACAGTAGTAGTTTTGATGTTTTGAATACAATTTGAAACTTTTTCTGATAATGATACTCTGTTAGTTTTTAATGGTGGTTTTTACCAAATTTTGGAGTAGTACATGAATTTAAGTAGTTTTGAATGGTTTTAGTAAAATGCTCAAGTTCTTTTGGTAGTCGGAGTTTTCTTTGTTTATAGTGAAATTGTTGCTATGCTATTTTCGTTGAGTGTTTTGATCTATCGGTAGATGATGTCCATCGGCAGATGTTGAGTATTTTTGATCTATCGGTAGATGATGTCTATCGGTAGAAGTCGAGAGTTTTGTCTATCGGTGGATATAGTCCAACGGTGGATGTGAGTATTAGAATTTGTCATTTTGTAATCGGAAGATGTCTTCAGTAGAAGTCATCGGTAGATGTCTTTGGTATAAGTCTTTAGTAGCTTTGTCGTTTTGGTAATCGGATGATGTAGGAAGATATTTGTCGTTTTGCGATAAGTAGATGTGAAGTGAGGATTTTTGTCGTCTAGCGATCGGAAGACGTAGTTTGGTTGTCTATCGGCAAGATATGAGCTGAGAATGTTTTGTCGTTTAGTGACCAGTCGAGGTGTTCTGTTCTGTTTGTGAAGTAAATGACTTTGTCGTTTAGTGATCGGTCGATGTGTTCGGTTTTCTTTTCTCTTTCAACCAACTGTCTAGAATAATTTTAACTATTTTTTTTTTTTTTTTTTTTTTTTTTTTTTTTTTTTTTTTTTTTTTTTTTTTTTTTTTTTTTTTTTTTTTTTTTTTTTTTTTTTTTTTTTTTTTTTTTTTTTTTTTTTTTTTTTTTTTTTTTTTTTTTTTTTTTTTTTTTTTTTTTTTTTTTTTTTTTTTTTTTTTTTTTTTTTTTTTTTTTTTTTTTTTTTTTTTTTTTTTTTTTTTTTTTTTTTTTTTTTTTTTTTTTTTTTTTTTTTTTTTTTTTTTTTTTTTTTTTTTTTTTTTTTTTTTTTTTTTTTTTTTTTTTTTTTTTTTTTTTTTTTTTTTTTTTTTTTTTTTTTTTTTTTTTTTTTTTTTTTTTTTTTTTTTTTTTTTTTTTTTTTTTTTTTTTTTTTTTTTTTTTTTTTTTTTTTTTTTTTTTTTTTTTTTTTTTTTTTTTTTTTTTTTTTTTTTTTTTTTTTTTTTTTTTTTTTTTTCCTCTAGCTTTTATTGTTTTCTATTTTTGAGTCTTAACATGTGCGTTCTGTTTTTGGTTCTCATGAGTTTTTCTTGAAATATTTGAAGCATGAATCTACCATGTTGCTGTTCTGTTTTTCTTTTCTTAACTGTTAGTATTGTTCATGTTTGAGTGTCACGTGTCTGTTTAGTTAACAGAGTGTTTTAATGTTGCTTTTAGCTATCTAGGTTGTCCCATGTTTAGGCATTAATTTGTTGTCTTAATTAGCCTTATTCTGTTTAGGTTAATATTCTATTTTGTTATAGGTTGTTTTAGTTGTGTTTTTGTTCTATTTTGTGGACTACATAATTCCTTGCACACAATGAATTTAAAACTTGTAATTTTAATAGTAGGTCTCTAATGATATTGGCTAGCTTCTATTAAAATTTTAGATTATTTGGATGAGAATTGTGATAGTTATTGTGTTTAGAATTTTGTTTGTTTGTCTTATGCATGTTCAATGTCTCGTTGTTTTCCTGTTTAGTTGTTTAGGATGTTCTGTTTATTGTTTTGTCCTAGTGTTTTTGGTAACATGACAAGGCAAACACAATGTGCAAAAATATGTGGTTTTGTTCAGTGCCAAGTCTCTGTGATTAGTGCCGGCACATCATATTTTCTACCGACCTGCGGGTCCAACTGATCACCAAATGAGGCAGTCGCCTTTAAGGATTTCGACCGATCGTCGAGTGAGGCAGTCGTTTTTATAAAAGGTTGTAGGAATGATGTGAATTCCACATTGGTTCCAGAGGGTAGCTTGAACTGACATATTTGTTTGTTTTGTTTTCTTACTATCCATGTTCATGTTTCAATTCTGTTTTTAGTATCGTGACAAGGAAAATAAAATATGCAAGAGAATGTATTTTTGTTCAGAGCCAAGTCAATGTGGTCAGTGCTGGTGCTTCGGATTTTCTACCGACCTGCGGGTCCGACCGATCGCCGAGTGAGGCAATCACCTTTAAGGATTCTGACCGATCGCCGAGTGAGGTAGTCGCTCTTCTAAAATGGTGTAGGAATGATGTGAATCCCACATCGATTCCAAAAGGTAAGTAGTCTGAGCTAACATATATGTTTGCTTTGTTTTTTTAATATCCATGTTCATGTTTTGTTTAGATTGATATTTTGATAGTTTTTCTGTTTAAGAATTTGTTTGATTTCTTTTATACTTGTTCACTGTTTTCGTTGAGTTTGTGTTGATTTTATT
This sequence comes from Begonia masoniana, assembly GCA_022432975.1. Lineage (NCBI taxonomy): Eukaryota > Viridiplantae > Streptophyta > Magnoliopsida > Cucurbitales > Begoniaceae > Begonia > Begonia masoniana. The sequence goes on from CM039510.1 coordinate 28,052,572, forward strand.
TTCTATTTTGATAGCACTTGTTTAGGTTATTCTAGGGTGTATTAGCTTTTAATATTGGATTCGAATTTTGAAAGTATAATGCTAAAATTTGGAGTCTCTTTCGGCCATGAAATTGGTGTAACTACGAGGAGCATTGTTTGCTAATTTTGAATTGCATTTACTGAAAATTTTAAGTCCAATCTTTTGAGCATTAACCGTATGTTTTATTGTGTTTTGTTTTAGGTTGATTAGGTTGTTTTGTGTTCACTGTTCTGTTGACAGTTTAGTTTGTGTCTTTGTGTTAGTGTCTTTTGGAATGCATCTTAAATCTGTTCAAATATTTTAACCATTTTCTTTCTTTAAGCTATGTTTAGGGTCTTAGTTTGTGCTTGATTCAAATTCTAGAATGATGATCATGAAACAAATTGCATGTTAAAATGGAGTTAGGAAAATTCTATTTTAACCATGTTTTATGATTCTGTTTTTATTCCTGTTTGAATGCATCATTTTGTTAATTTGTCTTTTGAGTTTCTATGTTTGTCGTCAAGTGGTTGTGTTTACTTGTCTTTGTGCTTAGGAACCTTAGGACTAGAATAAACTTAGGTCCAATCTTTATTTGAAGTACCAACAGCATGTTCATGTTATCTTGTTAGTCTCTTTGGATTTACTTGTTCTGATTTAGTGTCTTGTATTGTGGCCGAGAGCCTTTCCTTTGTAGACAGTTAGGATGACCGATGTTTACCACTGACCAAAAAGCCCGACAGATCACCGTATGAAACAGTCACCTTTAAAGAGTGTGGATAGTGTGACTTCCTACATCGATTCCAGAGGGTTGCCTAGACCCGATATCATTACATTTGATATTAGTTACAAGTTTATTCTGTTTGATTAACTTGTGTTTCGTTGTGTTTTTTGATTAAATGTTTAGGACATATTTTATATTTAGTCTTGTGTTTTAGTTGTTGTGCTAGTTGTTGTTAAATCCTTGGTTAGTTGCAAGTGGTTTGCATGACTAACTTTGATCTAATTGGTAATTGGTGTCAACCGAGTCATCTTGTTTTGTTTGTTGTTTATGTTTAGTATTCTGTTTTTGTGTCTTTTGTTTGTGGTAGTTTGTTGTTAGGACATTCTCTCTAAGTTGAAGGAACCTACTTCGAGACGAGTCAAGCATTAAATTTGAGTTCAAATCCTCAATCCCCTGGAGAGGATGTGTGCCTACGATCCCGAACCGTCAAGCACGAACCAAAGTATGAATTTCACTATTTTTCTATTAATGGGTTTGTGAGTTTTGTAGGTAAAATGCTTCTTTTAGTTTGAATGGATCCTTGAAGAGGGAATTTGTTTCTCTTTCCAAATCATGTAACCAAGCTCTTTTATTTGTTTAGGTTTAGAAAACTTTAGTTTTTGCTTAAACCTTATTTGTTGGCAAACTTGTAGCCATTTTATTGTTAGGATAATTGTATTTGTAATAATTTTTAGGAAGGTTTGGATTGATCAAAAGTTTTTAGCAAGAAGAGATGTTGATCAAAGTACGGGCGCACAGCAGCAGCAAGGAACAAGGTAGCAAAGAGGAGCAGGGCACGCAGTACAAGGAAGTTGGGCACCGTAGGTCGCGCACGAGTAGCATCAGTGCAGCAGCTGGCGTGCACAGACAAAGGCTGGACTGAAAGCGCGCACGCACGAGGGGCAGCCAGTAGCACACATGGCCGAGCCTGTAACGCCCCCGAACCCACCCTGGCTCAGAGCTCTACTTTGCTAACCAATCCCACGTTAAAACACAATTTAAAATAAAATCAAATTAACACCGCAGGATTTAAACTAAATCTCCTAAAACTCTTTTAGGTCATACCTAGCTGCCTAGACTCACTAATTCCCTTACCCCTAACCTTTAAGCACCACGGCGTCCTTTCCGAAAATTTCGGCCAAGTAACGCCTGAAAATGGCGCCTCCAAAATGCTAGGTACCTGCAATAAATAAATCCCCAAACAGATCCAGAATACTCCTAACCAACTATCCAGTATACGGCATGAGAAATCTCCAAATAGCAGTAAAGAGGGAAACTAAAATACAAACATTCCTAAGTGAAGAAAGTCCACAATACAGGGCGACACATCACCCTTAACTATGATTATATACACCAAATACAAATAGCTATGTAATTACGCTAAAACCAACATCAGCCAAAAAGAAAACTCTACAAACCACCACCAAATAATTGTAACAAAAATACTGTTCCACCCACGTCTTTCCGAAGACCATGGTCGAGGCGCCCCGACAACTACCCGCACCGGTATGCTTCGTACTCCTCCGACTGCTGCCTAGTCCTGGGCTGTCTCCTCTACCTCACCTGTAAAAACTCGCCACCTACACCATAGAACACAAAAGTAAGCCTAACGCTTAGCAAGTAGGGAAATAATGCACAACAACACACTAAATGCTCAACTCAACCCTAACATGCAGTTTCTACACACTCAGTTGCTTTCTTTTCATTCGGGTTGCATTATCTTTTACTTACATGTGAATCAAGTAGGCACACGTCCCAACACAATCCTGGACGGCCACACCTTGACTCACGGAGCAAGACCGGAGGCACACGCCCTAACACAATCCTGGACGGCCAACCAAATCTCCCCCAATCGATCGTAGAATCCTCATTGTGCCTTCAAGCACGAGCATATCGAGGTATTCATACTCACGACACATTACGTAAATTTTTGCATAGCATCTCTAGTAAAATACCTCGCGGGGTGCTCAGCGAGCCACTAGCCCACGAGGCTATTCTACTCGAGACCAAGTTGCATAGCATCTCTAGTAAAATACCTCGCGGGGTGCTCAACGAGCCACGAGCCCACGAGACTATTCTACTTGAGACCAGTTTGCATATCGATTTTCTTATCTTTCAATTCATTCTCACCGCTCAAGCATGCAAAACACGTGGTTTCGTAGTTAGAAAACAATGATGCATGACACACGATGTCTGACACAAAGTAAAACATAGCAAACAAACAAACATAGCAAACAAACAAACATAGCAAACAAACAAACATTCCCTACCGCTCTATGGTGTAGGCCCGAAGGCAACAAACAAGCACTCCACTACTTACCTGGCGTCCTAGCTCGCTGAGGTTACTCGGTTACCTGTCCATCTACAGCTCGACTTACGACAATAATTCAAACTTCATTAAAATAAAGCCTACATACACCAACTTACTCTCAAACTATTATTTTTAGCCTAATCCAATGAAAACCTAACTAAATGGGCCACCAATTTGGGTTCGGTAAAAACTGACCCGAACTTCAAATGCGCGTAACTTTTGCGTCGGATATCGGAATCGAACGATTCCAGCGGCCACGTACTCCTCTAATAACCTATTTTAACCTGCCAAAAGGAATTTAAAAACAAACGACCCCAGCTAGGTCAAAATAGCAAAAACCCAAACTGCCCCTTTACCCGAAAAATCCCCCATTCCGATTTTCCATCAATTCTCCACCGATTCCTCACTAATCAACCACTCACATACCCAATTAGCATAAACTAACCTAAAATCGAAGTTCCAATTCAGAAAACCCGAAATCCCTAAATTGGAGCCCTCGGTTTTTAGCTCCTCCCGATCTGCCCACTGCTCGGCATTCCTTGCCAACACCGAGCTCAGCAATTTGACGCCGAGAGCAACCAAAAACGGCCGGCGATCGGAGCTCTAGCAGCTCGTCGCCGTCGGCCCTAAACAGAACCGAAACAGGGGAGAAAAATCGGTCTAACCTGTCGGTTCGTGCGCGGAGAGAACCGGGCCCAGCTCGTCGCAGTCGTCTGACCGGAGAACGTCGGAGGAGGGATGTCGCTCATCGCCGTCGTCTCCCTCTCCTCCCCCTGCTCCTCGCGCTCGGCGTCGGGCACTCAACAGAATAGCTTCGGCTATTCTGTTGAGTTTTATTTATTTTATTTATTTTTTAAATAATAATAATAATATTAACATTAACATTAACAACAATAACATTACCATTAAATCTCGTTATTAAATTATAAATTTAACTCTCATCCCGTACTCGGCTTAAGTTCTCCATTTGGCATACCCGAACATAATTTAATAAACGGTTTAGTTCAACCAAATTTATTCACTTTTCTTTTAAAAAAATCCCGGGTGTTACAGAGCCGTACATTCCAACGACTATATTTTGGCCGAAGATTCCAACGGCGATCATAAGAATTTCTCCTCCCTTTCCTCAGTCGATTCTTCTCCCTTCTATTTAAGCTTCGTTGCAAGCTATTGTAAAAAATCTGTTGATAAATATTTGGAATAGAAGTTCATCTTCTGAAGCATGGAGTTTTTCCTCATTATCTCAGGGCGTCCAAGAAGCCTCGATGTTTAACATCGAGTTGTTCTTCATTTCTCACCAAGTTTCTAGATTGCTTGGTGGATTTTATTTACCGTCCTTCTCTCCAAACTTCATGGAAGGTTGGAAAACAATAGAAGGTGAAAATCTTTGCCATTTGATGGAAGATTCCTTCATGAAGGCATCTTCATCTCGTGAGGTGCTTAGGTTGCCAAACAGCTGCAACGGTGGTTCCTTCACGCTCCATCAATCCCATCGAGCTCTCTGATAAATACCGGTAGGTATCACTCGCACCCACCTCCATTTCATCCTCCACTTCATTTTCATTTTCTACATGTTTTTACGTTGTTTTTAGGTGTTCTTTGAGCACCGACCCTCTGTTTCATTTTAGCCTTCCGCATGCATTTTTCTAGGTCCATTTTTGTGTCAATAAACCTCTTGCAATCAATGCGTATTTGTAGCGTGAGGTCTTGTGACATTGGATATAGCTTAGACACCCACTTCTTCCCTTCAGAAGCTTGTAGAATTGCCACTCGAAGGCATTTTCTGCCAAAAGCCTTAAAGTATGTTTTGGCAAAGCTTGTTGGTATGTTCTACACCAAAATGAGAAAACAAAAAATTTGACAAAGATGATTGATTATCTGTCTCAAAATTAGACAAATAAAGCGACAATAAGTTTATTTCAATATTTCAAGCAAAGTTGGGACAAAAGTTTCATGCTTGTGATTGAGGTATTACCAAAAAACACTTGTCATTTGCAAGTGAAGAGTTGGGTTTTTTTCTCCTAGTTGAATGGGCCCAACTTGATGAGACCTTAATTTTATGCTCATGTCTTGAATGATATGTTTAGAAGACCTAGTCTTATTTAGTGTGTGTGTGTGTTCATTTACAAAAACATCAAGAGAAGAGAGAAAACAAAATCCATTTTCAGAGTTCATTGCAGCCGCTGGAGGAGAATTAAAATAGCCAAAGTTTGAACCATTGGATCGGCTTGAAACTTTGATAGCATTTTTTGTGACATTTAGAACTACATTCAGAACGGTGGAGATCGGTTGTTGAGGCTTCCTGGCAAAGGAAACTTGGGACTACATTGATTTGGGTACCCATTTGTTAACTTTCTTTTTGTTTACTCTTTCTTGTGCCTTGTTGTTTGCCAAGATTGTTATTTGATCTTGATGAAAGTGTTGTTTGCCTCTAGTTTGATGATCTAGAGAGAACCTTTGGTTGTACCCATATTGATCATAGTGGATTAAGAGGCCTATACGGATTCCGTGATTTTTACTCTCCTCTTGAGAGGTTTTCCACACTAAAAATTGTCTTGCATTGTGGGTGTGATTTTATTGTTAGTTGTTCAATTTTCTTATACTCGGATCATTGAAAAGTTTGTTTTGAATCGAACCTCCGTTCAACAAACACTTTCCAATCAAATTGGTATTAGAGCATAGTTTTTGATTTGGGTATAAGGATGGAGAGGATGGAGACTAACACATTGTTAGTGATTTTCTACACCCTAACGCAAGTGCACGTATCGCTAATGAAGTAATAGAGTAAATACAAGTCGATCCCACGAGGATATTTTTAATCAAATTAATCTTGCTATAAAATTATATAAAATAAAGATGAAAATATTGAAATTTAATAAATAGTAAGGAGTGATGAATTAAAATTACTCGAAATTAAATAAGAATCAATATAGAAATGATTTAAAAAAGTATTTATGGAAAAAACCTTGGTTAGAGTTGATTTCCTCATTACATGCGTTTACTACTGATGCTATAGCAATGCTACAGCATTAGTCACAGAACAGCAAGAATTCATAATTGTAACACCCGACATTTCGGCCAGGTGATTCTCTGACCATTTTCATTGTCACCCTCTTATTTAACCTTTATGATTTAAATTTAATATTAAGACAAATTTATTACAAGTAGAGTAAAACTAGGTTGGGTGGCAGTTTTGTAATTAAGATTGATGGGTTGAGTATAAATAGAAAATGGAAACCTTAAACCTCATTTTATTACCACTGTAGCCGACATTCCCTCTCGGCGATTCCCTCTCTCCCAAGCTTTTGCTCTCGGCTACCAGAATCTTCCCTTGCTGACGGCTGGTTTCAGCCTGCTTTTCTCTGCAAATCCGCACCCGAGGTATGAAATGGACAATGTAGTCATTTATTAGTGATTAAAGTTCTGCTTTCAGCTCGGCATTTGAGTTCGGAATTTTCTTAGCAGTGGCCGAGTAGTTTAAGACCCTTTTAAGTCTGAGAGTAGAAATGTCATCCCAATCGATTCTGAACATTTCAAAGTAACCAACTCGGATTTAATCAATGGTAAAACGTGTCCACCTAGTTTCAGATTTCAGACTGCAGTGTGTCAAACAGAGGATTCGGAGTAACCTTAGCTATTAGAGTCCTAGGACGATTTATGAATAGAACTATTAGGACCTTTGTTTTAACTACTGTAATGTACATGTTTTAGGTGAAGAAGTTTAAAAGGAAGAAGCTCGGATTGCTAAGGAAACCAGGTAAGTGAATATATTAAGATTTTCGGCCACTAGGGCCCTACACCGCAAGGGTATAGCTGACGTCATCGGCAGATGCCGAATGATAGTAGTTTGATGGTTTAGTCTTCCGGCTGACGTCATCGGCAGATGCCGAATGATAGTAGTTTGATGGTTTAGTCTTCCGGCTGACGTCATCGGCAGATGCCGAATGATAGTAGTTTGATGGTTTAGTCTTCCGGCTGACGTCATCGGCAGATGCCGAATGATAGTAGTTTGATGGTTTAGTCTTCCGGCTGACGTCATCGGCAGATGCCGAATGATAGTAGTTTGATGGTTTAGTCTTCCGGCTGACGTCATCGGCAGATGCCGAATGATAGTAGTTTGATGGTTTAGTCTTCCGGCTGACGTCATCGGCAGATGCCGAATGATAGTAGTTTGATGGTTTAGTCTTCCGGCTGACGTCATCGGCAGATGCCGAATGATAGTAGTTTGATGGTTTAGTCTTCCGGCTGACGTCATCGGCAGATGCCGAATGATAGTAGTTTGATGGTTTAGTCTTCCGGCTGACGTCATCGGCAGATGCCGAATGATAGTAGTTTGATGGTTTAGTCTTCCGGCTGACGTCATCGGCAGATGCCGAATGATAGTAGTTTGATGGTTTAGTCTTCCGGCTGACGTCATCGGCAGATGCCGAATGATAGTAGTTCGACGGTTTAGTCTTCCGGCTGACGTCATCGGCAGATGCCGAATGATAGTAGTTTGATGGTTTAGTCTTCCGGCTGACGTCATCGGCAGATGCCGAATGATAGTAGTTCGACGGTTTAGTCTTCCGGCTGACGTCATCGGCAGATGCCGAATGATAGTAGTTTGATGGTTTAGTCTTCCGGCTGACGTCATCGGCAGATGCCGAATGATAGTAGTTTGATGGTTTAGTCTTCCGGCTGACGTCATCGGCAGATGCCGAATGATAGTAGTTTGATGGTTTAGTCTTCCGGCTGACGTCATCGGCAGATGCCGAATGATAGTAGTTCGACGGTTTAGTCTTCCGGCTGACGTCATCGGCAGATGCCGAATGATAGTAGTTCGACGGTTTAGTCTTCCGGCTGACGTCATCGGCAGATGCCGAATGATAGTAGTTTGATGGTTTAGTCTTCCGGCTGACGTCATCGGCAGATGCCGAATGATAGTAGTTCGACGGTTTAGTCTTCCGGCTGACGTCATCGGCAGATGCCGAATGATAGTAGTTTGATGGTTTAGTCTTCCGGCTGACGTCATCGGCAGATGCCGAATGATAGTAGTTTGATGGTTTAGTCTTCCGGCTGACGTCATCGGCAGATGCCGAATGATAGTAGTTCGACGGTTTAGTCTTCCGGCTGACGTCATCGGCAGATGCCGAATGATAGTAGTTTGATGGTTTAGTCTTCCGGCTGACGTCATCGGCAGATGCCGAATGATAGTAGTTTGATGGTTTAGTCTTCCGGCTGACGTCATCGGCAGATGCCGAATGATAGTAGTTTGATGGTTTAGTCTTCCGGCTGACGTCATCGGCAGATGCCGAATGATAGTAGTTTGATGGTTTAGTCTTCCGGCTGACGTCATCGGCAGATGCCGAATGATAGTAGTTTGATGGTTTAGTCTTCCGGCTGACGTCATCGGCAGATGCCGAATGATAGTAGTTTGATGGTTTAGTCTTCCGGCTGACGTCATCGGCAGATGCCGAATGATAGTAGTTCGACGGTTTAGTCTTCCGGCTGACGTCATCGGCAGATGCCGAATGATAGTAGTTTGATGGTTTAGTCTTCCGGCTGACGTCATCGGCAGATGCCGAATGATAGTAGTTTGATGGTTTAGTCTTCCGGCTGACGTCATCGGCAGATGCCGAATGATAGTAGTTTGATGGTTTAGTCTTCCGGCTGACGTCATCGGCAGATGCCGAATGATAGTAGTTTGATGGTTTAGTCTTCCGGCTGACGTCATCGGCAGATGCCGAATGATAGTAGTTTGATGGTTTAGTCTTCCGGCTGACGTCATCGGCAGATGCCGAATGATAGTAGTTTGATGGTTTAGTCTTCCGGCTGACGTCATCGGCAGATGCCGAATGATAGTAGTTTGATGGTTTAGTCTTCCGGCTGACGTCATCGGCAGATGCCGAATGATAGTAGTTCGACGGTTTAGTCTTCCGGCTGACGTCATCGGCAGATGCCGAATGATAGTAGTTCGACGGTTTAGTCTTCCGGCTGACGTCATCGGCAGATGCCGAATGATAGTAGTTTGATGGTTTAGTCTTCCGGCTGACGTCATCGGCAGATGCCGAATGATAGTAGTTCGACGGTTTAGTCTTCCGGCTGACGTCATCGGCAGATGCCGAATGATAGTAGTTTGATGGTTTAGTCTTCCGGCTGACGTCATCGGCAGATGCCGAATGATAGTAGTTTGATGGTTTAGTCTTCCGGCTGACGTCATCGGCAGATGCCGAATGATAGTAGTTTGATGGTTTAGTCTTCCGGCTGACGTCATCGGCAGATGCCGAATGATAGTAGTTCGACGGTTTAGTCTTCCGGCTGACGTCATCGGCAGATGCCGAATGATAGTAGTTCGACGGTTTAGTCTTCCGGCTGACGTCATCGGCAGATGCCGAATGATAGTAGTTTGATGGTTTAGTCTTCCGGCTGACGTCATCGGCAGATGCCGAATGATAGTAGTTCGACGGTTTAGTCTTCCGGCTGACGTCATCGGCAGATGCCGAATGATAGTAGTTTGATGGTTTAGTCTTCCGGCTGACGTCATCGGCAGATGCCGAATGATAGTAGTTTGATGGTTTAGTCTTCCGGCTGACGTCATCGGCAGATGCCGAATGATAGTAGTTCGACGGTTTAGTCTTCCGGCTGACGTCATCGGCAGATGCCGAATGATAGTAGTTTGATGGTTTAGTCTTCCGGCTGACGTCATCGGCAGATGCCGAATGATAGTAGTTTGATGGTTTAGTCTTCCGGCTGACGTCATCGGCAGATGCCGAATGATAGTAGTTTGATGGTTTAGTCTTCCGGCTGACGTCATCGGCAGATGCCGAATGATAGTAGTTTGATGGTTTAGTCTTCCGGCTGACGTCATCGGCAGATGCCGAATGATAGTAGTTTGATGGTTTAGTCTTCCGGCTGACGTCATCGGCAGATGCCGAATGATAGTAGTTTGATGGTTTAGTCTTCCGGCTGACGTCATCAGCAGATGCCGAATGATAGTAGTTCGACGGTTTAGTCTTCCGGCTGACGTCATCGGCAGATGCCGAATGATAGTAGTTTGATGGTTTAGTCTTCCGGCTGACGTCATCGGCAGATGCCGAATGATAGTAGTTCGACGGTTTAGTCTTCCGGCTGACGTCATCGGCAGATGCCGAATGATAGTAGTTCGACGGTTTAGTCTTCCGGCTGACGTCATCGACAGATGCCGAATGATAGTAGTTTGATGGTTTAGTCTTCCGGCTGACGTCATCGGAAGTTGTAAATGTTGTTTTGTCGTCTAGTGACCGTCGTGGATTGTCATCGGATGATGTTTTAATTGAGCACGCGAGGCCCACGTGCCCACCGGAAGATGTCTCCTTTTAGGCGGTGTTAAGCGAGTCACGCGTAATGCACGTGATAACCGGATGATGAAATTTCTGAGGGTTGCCAACACATGCAACCCATGCAAACCCGAGTAGAATCATGTTAAGAGAGTTGAGGGCATTTCTCCTTTGCCCGAATTTGTCAAGAAACCGATGACCGAGTCTAGTCGCTCGACTCTGTGAAAGTTTGAGCCGACGGGGCGTAGGAAGTCGAGCACAAGAGGATTCGTCTTCCTTGATGGTTCTACGTCTCTGTTTCCAGTTTTTAAACAAAAATATGTATTATGCAAATGTGAATGTCTGTCGAGAGTTAGAGAAGATGTAATAATAGTAAAAGTCAAGCGAACGATTAATGAAAGTTTATGAACACGTGACGGCTCCTGGCCGGGGTCGTTACAATAATATTCCTAGGGTTTCGTTGAATTGCCTAGATAAATTCGTTTCAGAATTTTCTTTTCGACGTTGAAAAGATAAACATTTAATCTGAATTTTCATGTAAATCTATTTGTAACGTCAAATAAATTAATGTTAGCTACTTTGCAACAATTTTAATTTAATTAATTACTCATGCATCTTACGATTCCTATTTACCTATCGATACAATAGGAATATGTGATATTAAATCTGCCTATCGACACAATTTAATTTATGCAATCAAAATCATGAGCAATTGTTCGGTAAAAAATGTGCAACATTCATATATCAGAATAAAAACATGTAAAAAGTACTTTCTCTCCTAACCAAAATTAAAAGAAACTAGCCTAAAATCATAATAGTAAAACAAGAAATAATAATATTCATAAAAATATCAACAATAAAAGAGAAGAAGAGGAAAGCCAAAAAATGTCGTCGATCTCCCTGGTGCAGACCACTCTTCTCTGTTTTATAATGCTTCCTGATGTTGCCTAAAAAAATCTCTCCTTTTTCAATTGCTTCCTCCTCCCCTTTTGTTCTCTACTGCGTACCAGGTGTATTCCCCTTTTTTCTCTCTCTAGATTTCATTTAATTTTGTTTTTCTTTTCTTTGATTCCAGCATCCTTTCTCTCTCATCATATTCAGAGTGATTTTTTTTTTCAGCAACGATTTCTCCCCTTTTTTCTTGATTTGATTTCTTCATTTTTAGTAACAATAATCTTCTTGATTTGCTTTCTCTCTCTTTATAATTCTTCAGCATTTGAATTCGATATTCCCGCTAATAAATTTGTATTTAAATAAGAAAATATAAAATTCGAATTAATATTAGAAATCTGCTTTTAATAGAGAATATGCATGGAATTTATTAAATTTAATCAAAGCATTGATGCTACAGCATTATGTAGTAATTATAGTAAATCCTACCAATTTCTTCTTACATTCACCCAATTCATGTAAGTTCTATCAATTAATTACCATATAAAATAACTCTAATTTAAGAGTTATCACACATCTAGAATGGTGAGCCTCAATGGATCTAATTACAATGTTTGGAAGGGTAAAATGGAGGACTTGCTCTATGTCAAAGGTTTTCACTTTCCGGTGTTCTCTATGGATAAACTCGTGGACAAAAGCGATAATGAGTGGAATTTGTTGCATAGATAAGTATGTGGTTACATTCGTCAATGGGTTGATGACAATGTTTTGAATCACGTGATCTCAGTTACTCATGCTCGTACTTTTTTGTCCAAACTTAAAGAATTGTATGAAAGGAAGACGAGAAATAATAAGCTATTTTTGATCAAGCAAATGATGTCTTTAAGGTATCAATGTGGTTCTCTGATGACCAACCACTTGAATATTTTTCAAGGAATCATTCATCAATTAACTGCAACGAAACTTAGCTTTGATGATGAGATACAAGGTTTATGGCTGCTTGGTACTTTGCCTAGCTCATGGGAGACTTTTAGAACGACGTTGTCGAATTTCGCTCCGAATGGTGTTCTCTCGATAAATTTAGTCAAGAGTAGTGTGTTGAATGAAGAGATGATACAAAAGGCACAAGGTTCCTCTTCACAATCCGAGGTGTTGGTTACCGAATCGATGGGGAGGAGTCAATGTCGTGGTTCGTGTAACGACCCCGATGGGATCGCCACGTAAACATGACAATCGCAATCATTTACTTCTTAATTTCTACACCCTGTTCATTATCAGTATTTCTTTTTTTTTTTCTTTTTAAAACTTAGAACTTGAACTTGACTCCTTCATGTTTCTAATAACTCATTCATCAACAGGATCAATCGATTAAGCTCGATTGTCAGTTCCAAAACATAATCAGATAAGGAAGGAAATGCCCTCAAATCACTTAACATGATTCTACTCGGGTTTGCATGGATTTGCATGCATCGACTGGCAGGGTATGCCCCATCCGATTTGTCACGTGTACTCTGCGTGACTCACTTATCATCGCCTAATAGAAGATATCTTCCGGTGGGCACGTGTGTTTCACGTGTTCAATCAAAACATCGCCCTGTAGTGGACATCCACCGGTGAACACGAGTCCAATACGTGACTCTCTAAATTTCACTAGATAAGAAACATCATCCGGTGAGCACGTGCATAGCACATGACTTATTAAATCACTCTCGGTCACTAAACGACAAACATCGTCTACATCATCCGGTGAATAACTACACTTCCTCCACCGGTCACTAGATGACAAAATAGCATTTTTCGTCTTCCGGTGAAGAAATACTCTACATCATCCGGGGAATAACTACACTTCCTCCACCGGTCACTAGATGACAAAATAGCATTTTTCATCTTCCGGCGAAGAAATACTCTACATCATCCGGTCACTAAACGACAAAACTAAACTCACATCTTCCGATAACTTTAACACTCTACGTCTGCCGATCGCTAGACGACAAAATAGCATTTTCATCATCCGATGGCTTAGACACTCTACATCTGCCAATGACGTCAGCCGGATGAATGCCTCATCCAGCTTCTATCTTACAGCAATAAAACACTATAATCATCAAACAACCTCATCCAACAGAAAATACTACAACTCACTCAAATCTTAACTTGGAAATTATAAACCCTATTGAGTAAAAACCATATCCCATACAAGATACACTTAGCGGAAGGCTCAAGCAAAACAGACCATTCAATAATCCTTAAAATCGTTAACAGACTCTGAAGTTAAACCATTCAAAATCCAAATCTCATTGTTATAAGAAAACTCTATTCTATCTAGTCATCTGTTTATCATAAACTTCTCTAACTTACTATGGGTATAACCAGGGAACTTGATCGCCTGTCCAGCCTTCACTGTCACACTGAGCATCCTCCAGCAACCAAGCTTAGACATCTTCATTGACCCTGAATTCCTCACCTGAAAACTCGTCACCTACATCATAAGGTTTAAACTATAAGCCTAATGCTTAGTAAGGAATGCAACACTAACATGGATGCATGAATGCATAATTTGGGAAAATCACATGCTCATAAGTCTTTTCCTGTTCTTGTCTTTGCTCGTATTCATCATTCATAGTCATAGATCATATTCATCATTCATAATCATTGATCATATTCATCATTCATAATCATTGATCATATTCTACATTCATAGTCATCGTTCATATTCTTTGTTTAGGTTGTGTGGATCAAGAGAGGATTTGTGCCGGTAAAGGGAGTTCGACAGTGAGTTTGATCTTGTTCCCTACTGCGGGTCGTATTCATATGTCCTTCTTTGGACTGTGACATACGCCGAACCGCCCCCAACCCTCACTTAATCCACGTTGCATAAATCTCATACATATACATATCTTATTCATGGAAAACATGCGTTAAAACATTTTCTTATGCTTGAGAAAACATTCATGATGCATGAATATGAGAGCTTTTAACTCATCAAACTATGACAAGGATCATACCAGAGCAGACAACTTCACATTCACTAACAGGTCATCACATGGTATAACTCGCAACATACTTAAATCCTTCAAGTGCAGACAAGCTCATAATCATAAGATAAACATTAGACATTTCAACCTAGTACTCCCACGATGTAGGGCTCTATTAGCCGAAAATCTTAATACATTCACTTACCTGGTCTCCTTAGCACTTGAGCTCCTTTCTCTTCAAACTTCTTCACCTAAACATTTACATTGCAGTAGTTAAAACAAAATCCTAATAGTTCTAATCTCGAGTTATCCTAAGATCTAATAGCTAAGAGTCCTTCCCGAGTTCTTAGTTTAATACTTAATGTAACCTGAAATCCCAAAATCAAAACAGACGGATTCGATAATGATAATTCAGGGTTGGTTGTTTTAAAAGTCCAGAATCGATTCGGAATGACATTACCAATCTCGCGTTTCAAAATGTTCTTATCAATACTCGGCCATTGAAGAATCCAAAACTTCAATACAGAGCAGAAAACAGAGCTAATAAACTAACAGATAGCCACATTGTCTAATGCATACCTCAGGCGCAGAGTAGTCGAGTGGTGGCGGAGTAAACCGGCCATCGAGGAGAGTTTGCTTATAGCAGAGAGTAAGGACTTGTGAGAGAAGAAATCACCGGAAAGGGTGGTGTCGGCTACAGTGGTTTAAATGAGGTTTGAATCCTTTCCTTTTTCTTTAAATACTGGCCCTAATCTTCCAATATCACGACTTTGCCACTCAACCTAGTTTAGATCCACATGTAATTAATTAAGCTTGACATAAATACTAAACTACGAAGATTAAATATTTATGACCGTTAATACAGTTAAGAAAATCACCTGGCCGTTGACTCGGGTGTTACAGTTCGAGTGATCGTAGCATATCACGCGGGGTTTCCAATAGGTGGGCAAACTTTAAGTGTCATCATTATGATTTGAAGGGCCATATAAAGAAGCATTGTCAAAAAATGAATAATGAGAACAGGAAGAAAAACAACACCACCGCCAACAACAAATAAGGTAAAAATCATGATGATGGTGCTATTGTAGATGATTTTCTTATTGTTTGTGATAATGATGTTGAGAATGTTAATGTATTTTGTGATGAGTTGGATTGGATCGTGGATAGTGGTGCTTCTACCCCGCTACCTCACGACGAGATCTTTTCTCAACATATGAGGCTGGTGATTTTGGTATTGTTCGTATGGACAATAGTGGTCAAGCTAAAGTGGTCGGAAGAGGTGATGTTTGTGTTGAGACGACTAATGGCACTACTCTTGTTCTCAAAGGTGTTAAGCATATTCTCGATATTCGCTTCAATTTTTTATCGATTGGAAGGATGGATGATGAAGGCTTTTGCAATTCCTTTTCGAGTGATGAATGTAAGCTTAAAAAGGGATTGATGGTTGTCGCAAAAGGCAAGCGGCGTTCGAATTTATATGTCGTTCGGTTTAGGATATCCAAGTGTTACAACAACACTTGTGAAAATGATTCTTCTTCTGAGTTGTGGCACAAGCGCTTGGCTCATATAAGCGAGAAAAGCTTAGCTATGTTGGCTAAGAAGAATGTGCTATGTGGGGTTTCAAATGCGCACTTGAAGGGGTATTGCTTGGCCAGAAAACAAAGACGGGTGTCGTTTAAAGTCATCCGCATCAAAAAGAAAGTCGAAGTTACTAGACTTGGTACATTCCGATGTGTGTGAGCTGAGGAAGACAAGGTCACTTGGTGGTGCGTATTACTTTGTAACTTTTATCTGTAACGCCCCGAGTTCTCTGAACCCAGTTCGTTACACATAATCTGAACATAACTGAGAAACTTTGAACCAAATTTAAAGCTTCGCTCGTAAGTCAAAATTTGACATTTTCTAAAATCTCAAAACATTTAAAATCTTGCAGCGGAAATTCTTTTGAGCAAAACAGAATTAAGCAGAAGCTATAAAACAATGTTTGAATAATCGGTTAAAATATTAAGAAATAATTCGGCCTGAAGAGATCAATACTTAAGCGTGAAAACTTGAAAATCGTAAGAGTCATACACATCTGCCACTAAACAAAGTCAACGAAAAAGGACGGAAACAGAAACTAAAGGCTTCCACCGATCACAAAACGACAAAACTTATTATACACTTCTACCGATGACGTAAGCCGGATGATTCATTCATCTAACTCACACCGATCACAAAACGACAAACTTACTATACACATCTACCGATGACGTAAGCTGGATGATTCACTCATCTAACTCACACCGGTCACAAAACGACAAACTTACTATACCGATGACGTAAGCCAGGATGATTCACTCATCTAATTCACACCGATCACAAAACGACAAAAGCCTTTACTCACAAAACAAAAACACATCGCTCGATCAGTAAACGACAAATTTACTGCCTACATCTTCCGATGGCTTTTACTGAAGACATCATCTGATGGCCACTACTGAAGACATCTTCCGATGACGTCAGTCGGATGATTCAATCCTCCAACATCTGCCGGCGGACAAAACACCCAACTTCTACCGATAGACCAAAAAAAGACTCTAATAAGAAGTAAACCCAACTACTAAACGATTTTGTACATTTTGCTGAAATCATTCTGATCAACACAAATCCACAATTCTTAAAAATTCGGAATAGCAAGCTACAATCGAGATCAAATCATATTTCTAAATATAGAAAAGAAGATCACAGAAGCGTTAAAAGAAGTATCAAACTTCTACTATCATTAAAATTCTCAGAACACTTCATCAAAATACCTAACCACTGAAAACTCTCTTTCAGACAAAAGTTAAACCGCCTCATCAGAGCACCTAACTGTAGCATAAAAGTGCTCCTCCAACTTCACCTATTCCTCAGTAAACTCAGAGAATTCACCTGTTGAAAGCTCAGCACCAACATCACAAAACTCATCTATTAGCCTAATGCTAAGTAAGTAAAGCAGTAATGAATGAAATGCTGAACATAAATTCCTAAACATGCAAATTTTTACTTTCTCATCTAAGTTGCATATGCATTCGTTTCTATTCTGATCCCCCTGTGAAATTGGGAGTTGGATCACTTCTCCCAAAGTCATACGTCCTCTCTCTCGATTAAGGGGCGGACTAGTTCCCTTAACAAACTGTTCAGATCCCCCTGTGAAATTGGGGTTTGGATCACTTCCCCCAAAGTCATACATCCTCTTTCTTGATTAAGGGGCGGATTAGTTCCCTTAACAACTGTTACAGTCTGTTCATTCATTACCATGTCATTTCATGTAAATTCATTTTCGTATATTTTCAAAATATGATGCATGACATACAACCACAATCAAGCATACACAATCCTACTGTTTTGAGATGTAGGCCCGAAGGCACAAGCATACTTTACTTACCTGGCTCCCTGGAAAAGCTCAGTTTCAACTACTTTGGAAGCCTTGCTCACCTAGAGTCATAAACAGAATACCAATTAGATCTTCACTGACCTCATCCTATACCATTCAGAAACCCTAGGAGCTAGTTTGGGACTCTTTCCTATGTGCATCCCCGATTCAAACGAGACCCGACTCAACTCCTACGCCCTGCATTTCCCAGGAACATGCATCTACGATACTCCTCTATCGTCTATAATCATAATGCAGTAAGTTACCTTAGTAAAACTCACCTAAGTCGAAGGAAAATTGGAGAAGGACCTCCTAGCGCACTCTGCTGAGCTAAGGAGCTGAGAGTCAAAAATGATTTGGGAAACAGTGGCGGCTATAGTGCATTAAACCCAAAACCTCTTTCCTTAAATACGTTATCCACTTTTAAATTTTCAATTACCCTTATGCCCTCGCCTAGTCATCCATTAACCCTACTTTTATTATTACCAAATAAAGTGTACCATTAATTAAGAGAATAGAGAACTAGTTCGATAAAACCGGGTGTTACATTATCGATGGTCATTCTCGAAAAGTTTGAGCTTATACATTGAAGACGAAAGATCAAGTGCTAGATACCTTTAAAGTGTTTCAAGCTTCGATCGAGAGGAAAATCGGGAAAAAGTTGAAGTGTATTAGAACGGATAACGGGGGAGAGTACATTAGACCTTTTGATGAGTATTGTCGATAACAAGGTATTCGTCACCAAAAGTTACCTCCGAAAACACCGCAATTGAATGGGTTGACCGAAAGAATGAATAGGACATTGGTGGAAAGGGTGAGGTGTTCTCTTTCACTAGCAAAGTTGTCAAGATTTTTTTGGGGCGAAGCATTGAGTACAATGATACATGTGCTAAACCTCATATCATGTGTTCCTTTGAACTTTGATGTGTCGAACCGTGTTTGGAGTGGTAAAGATGTCTCTTATGAACATCTACGAGAATTTGGGTGTATGGCTTACGTGCATGTTTTCAAAGACAAGAGGTCAAAATTGGAAGGCAAGACCAAAAAGTATGTGTTTGTCAACTATGAGCTTGATGAGTTTGGATATCAGTTCTTTGATTCGATTAATAGAAAGTTTGTTTGTAGTCAAGATGTTGTATTCATGGAGGATTATACCATTGAAGATATTGATAAGGTGGACAAGGTTGTTCCTACTCAAGCAAATGAAGAGATGGTCGACATGGATCAAATTCCAATTGCTCCTATCCCGATAATCACCGACGACGTCTCAATTGAAAATCAAGGTATGGAATTTACATGTTGATAATCATTTAAAGACTAATGTTAATGTTGATGTTAATGTTGATGTTGATTCTAGCGTTGAAGCTAATGTTGAAAATGGCGATGAGCAAGAGAATGAAAATGTTGAGGAATTCATATCTTCTAATGAACCAAGGCAGTCTACTCGTGAGAGACGTCCTTCGGTTAAGTACCCGTCACATGAGTATGTGTGTCTCATCAATGGAGGAGAACCTAAGAGCTTTCAAGAAGCATTAGACGACGAAAACAAAAAAGAATGTATGGATGCCATGGAGGATGAGATGCAATCCCTTCGTGAGAACAACACTTTCGAGCTAATAAAATTGCATAAGGGTAAGAAGGCCTTGAAAAATTGATTGGTGTATCGATTGAAGCAAGATGAGCATACTTCCAACCTCGATACAAGGCTCAGTTGGTAGTGAGAGGCTTCTCACAAAGAAAAGGTATTGACTTTGGCAAGATTTTTTTTCCCGTAGTGAAAATGCAATGCAATCTATTTGTGTTGTTCATGGTTTAACCGTTAGTCTTAATCTAGAGGTTGAACAAATGGATGTGAATATGAATTTTCTTCATGGGGACTTACAAGAAGAGATATACATGAAACAACCGGAGGGTTTCCAAGAAAAATTGAAAGAAGGCTACGTTTGCAAATTGGTGAAGATTTTATTATTCTTTTGCTCTAAGTCGATGATACGTTGATTGTTGGAACAAACATTTCAAGAATTAATAAGCTAAAGGATCCTTGGGATTCGAGTCATCCGTGATCGAGATGACAAGAAATTGCATTTGTCGCAAGAAAAGTACATTGAGAAAGTTTTTGTGCAAAAATTCTCCGATGGTGATTTTATTATTCTTTTGCTCTAAGTCGATGATACGTTGATTGTTGGAACAAACATTTCAAAAATCAATAAGCTAAAGGATCCTTGGGATTCGAGTCATCCGTGATCGAGATGACAAGAAATTGCATTTGTCGCAAGAAAAGTACATTGAGAAAGTTTTTGTGCGAAAATTCTCCGATGGTGATTTTATTATTCTTTTGCTCTAAGTCGATGATACGTTGATTGTTGGAACAAACATTTCAAAAATCAATAAGCTAAAGGATCCTTGGGATTCGAGTCATCCGTGATCGAGATGACAAGAAATTGCATTTGTCGCAAGAATTCTCCGATGGTGATTTTATTATTCTTTTGCTCTAAGTCGATGATACGTTGATTGTTGGAACAAACATTTCAAGAATTAATAAGCTAAAGGATCCTTGGGATTCGAGTCATCCGTGATCGAGATGACAAGAAATTGCATTTGTCGCAAGAAAAGTACATTGAGAAAGTTTTTGTGCAAAAATTCTCCGATGGTGATTTTATTATTCTTTTGCTCTAAGTCGATGATACGTTGATTGTTGGAAGAAACATTTCAAGAATCAATAAGCTAAAGGATCCTTGGGATTCGAGTCATCTGTGATCGAGATGACAAGAAATTGCATTTGTCGCAAGAAAAGTACATTGAGAAAGTTTTTCGACGCTTCAACCTAGATAAGGCTAAAGCGGTGAGTGTTCCTCTTGCTTCTCACTTTAAGATTGTCATAATCATTGTCTTTCTATTGATAATGAGAAATTGTCTATGAAGCACATTCTGTATTATTCGGCAGTTGGTAGCTTGATGTACGCTATGGTTTGCACAATACCTGATATAGCGCACGTCGTTGGCATGGTGAGTAGATATCTTTCGAACCCGGGAAGACACCATTGGGAGACCATGAAGTTGATTATGAGATATCTCTGGGGAACGACGGATCTTAGACTAACTTTGGGATGTGAGAAGCCTATGTTGGTTGGGTTTACGGATTCGGATTTTGTCAGAAGCTTGAATGATCGAAAATTTACTTCAGGGCATATGGTGACTTTCGTCAGGAGAGCTGTCACTTGGCAATCTAAATTGCAAAAGTGTGTTGCTCTTTCTACTACTGAAGCTGAACTTATAGCCGCCGTGAAGGCAACAAATGAATTGTTGTAGTTGAGAAAGTTCACAATGGAACTTGAGTTGAAACAACAAGGTATGCCTTATTTTGTGATAATCAAATTGCAATTCATCTTGCGAAAAAATCTTCTTTTCACTCGAAATCAAAATACATTGAAATTCGTTATCATTGGATTCATGACATTTTGGATGATAAGATGTTGGAACTTTAAAAGATTCACACAGATAATAATGAATTGGATATATTGACAAAGGTGTTGTCGCGAATAAGTTTGAGTTTTGTCGCTTGGTTGTCGGGTTGACAGCGCCCTCCAACTAATCAGTCAGGAGAGTTTGTTGAGTTTTTTCCTCCTAGTTGGAAGGGCCGAACTTGATTAGGCCTTAATTTTAGGTCCATGTCTTGAATGATATGTTTAGAAGACTGATAAGTGTGTATTTTACACACTTTATTGTATCTTTGTATACTTGATTTGATATGCTTTAGTCAAGCATATGTGTAACACCCGGATTTACGGTATTTTTGTAATATATGAGAATAATGATATTTTTGTAATTATGTCGAATTAAGTCGATTTCGTGAAAAGAAAGCGTTATTACGATCCTAATAATTAATATAGATTTTAAAAAAATTTTGAGAATTTTAGGAGTTTAACGCTAATTTTACGAGAATTACGTTTCTCGTAATATAAAGGACGTTGTGGTAAAAATGGTAAATGGTGTTCGTTTTGCTTACGAACAGTTTTAATGGAACCCTAATAATAAGTTGGATTTATTGGCGAAATAAAGAAGTTTGGAGAAACCGAATCGTTAGCTAAATAACGAAACAAAGGACGAAACAAATAGAAAATCAAAGGAATGGCAAAATGGTAATTTTCCAAGTGAAATTTTAATAAATATTACATTTCCTCTTTCTCCTCCAGCACTCCACGCAAATTCTTCTCTGTGTTTTCTCTCGGCGACATTTCCCTCACAGCGTTCTCCTCTCCAACGGCGATTTGTCCTTCGATCGTCTTGTTTTCTTCGTGTTTTCTTCCTCAAACGACGCTCTAAGTAAGGTTCTACGGTTTTGGAAAGTTTATTCGTGATTTTTGGGTCGTTTAACAGTTAGGGTTTCGTTTAGGTTTTTGTTAAAAACGAGATTTAGGGTTAGAAATCGGTAGGTGTAAAGCCTCGAATTATATAAACCCAATTCGTTACTCATAATACTGAACCACGCTATGACGTTCTAAGAAAATCCTATAATTTCACTCAAAAATCAAAATTTGATGTTTGACGTGGAAACTTGCTGCGGAAAAATATTTGTATAAAACGACATTCATTAAATAATTAAAATATTAAAGACTGTTAGTTGAAAGAAGACAAAGGAAAAACAGAAAACATCTACCGCTGAATAGTTCCAGCGGTATTATTAGAGACAGAATAGTCTCTACGGTGGAAACAAGAATAGGAGACATCCACCGCTAAACAGTATCGGCGGTAGAAGCAGAAACAAAGGCACTTTCTGCTTCCAACATCCACCTCGCACGTCAGTCGAACGACACGTCGACTTTCACGCATCTACCGCTCACACCCGTCGACGACACGTCGACTACTCGCATCCACCGGTCACAAAATGACAAAATTCTACTCACATCTTCCGCTGAACAATACCAACGGAAAAAGTAGAAACCACTTAGACTCAGCGGTAGAAGTAGAAATAACCACCTTCTTTCGCTAACCACGTGACTCATTAACTCAAAATTTAATAACTCATCATCCACCGATAGATTAAACTTCAACATCTACCGATGGACTACATCCACCGATAAACTAAACTTCAACATCTACCGATGGATTACATCCACCGATAGACTAAACTTCAACATCTACCGATAGACTACATCTACCGATGGACAGAATTACCCAAATTTTTACCAATAAGCAACAGAGCAGCATACAAACCATTTTCACTCTAAATAAAGAACAGCTCCGGCCACAAAAAGAACTAGTACATTTTACTGAAATCCTTCAAAAACAACTTAATCCACAATTTCCAAAAATCCAGAATACTAGACTACGACTAAAACCAAATCGTGTTTTCTCATCAGAAAAACACCAGACCATATATATAAAAGAAACATTAAACTACTACTACCACCAATATTCTCAGCATGTTTAAACTAAATCATTGTTAACTAACATTCACACCTACTGACATTAGTTAAATCGCCTCATCAGAATCACTAAACCGTGGCATTGAAGTGCTCCCCAACCAGCCTAATCCTCAACATGCTCAGAGAACACACCTTCTGAAGCTTCTTCACCTACATCACAAAACTCATCTATTAGCCTAATGCTAAATAAGTGAAACAATAACGAAATGAATTGCTGAAACATAAATACTAATCATGCAGTTTCTACTTTCACATCTCAGTTGCATTTACATTCTTTCACTGATCTGATCCCTCGGTTTCATTGAAAGTTGGATCAATTCTCCCAAAGTCATACATCCTCTTCATAAATTAAGGGGCGGATTAGTTCCCTTAATAGCTGATCTGATCCTAAATTTCATTGGGAAGCAGATCAATTTTCCCAAAGTTATAAATCCCTTCATAAGTTAAGGGACGGATTAATTCCCTTAATAGCTTATCTGTAACACCCGACAATGTTCGGCCAGGTATTTTCTTAACAACTTTTTTCAAGCATATGTAAATGTTTTAAGTGCATGTTTTTCCTTCAAGATCAAGATATGAACATGAGACTTATGAAACAAGGATTAAGAGAGGGTTGGAGGCAGTTTGGCATATGTCACTGTCCAAAAGGAGGATCATAAATACGGCCCGCAAGGGACTATGTACACTTTCATTGTCAACCCCCTTTTTCAGAACCAATCCTCCCTTAATCCACATGATGTAAATGATGAATAAGAACATGATGTAAATGATGAACAAGAACGTGATGAAAACGATGAACAAGAACATGAACAAGAAAAGATCATGAACATGTTTTTTCCTTAAACTGTGCATTCATGCATACATGATAGCATTGCACTCCTTACTAAGCATTAAGTTTATAGTTTAAACCTTATGATGTAGGTGAAGAACTACCAGGTGAGGATTCCAAATTTAGTGAGGATGTCTAAGACTGGTTGCTGGATGGAGCTCAGGGTGACAGTGTGTGGCTGGAAGGCGATTATGACCCCTGGTTACTGCTCTTATGATGTTAGTAAGAATTATATATACTGAAATTAAGTAGGAAGGGATTTTCTTAACACATAGATTTTGGGATTTGTCTGACTGGATTTCTAAGTTTAAGAATGATCATGAGGAGATAGAATGATTTATGTTTTATTTAAGTCTTCCGCTACACGTATTTTGAATGAGTCTATGATTTATACCTGTGCAATCTTATTTTAGTCAAGTTGAAGTCTGTGAAAGTCAGGATGTCTCGTTTCGTAGATGTTGTCGTCGGTAGATGCTGATTATCACTATCGGCAGATTCTAGGAACTTCTTATTCACCGGTAGAGGTCTTCTATCGGATGATGCTTATATGTCACGTGCAATGCACATGTCAATCGGTAGATACTGATTATTACTATCGGCAGATGCTAGGAACTTCTTATTTATCGGTAGAGGTCTTCTATCGGATGATGCTTATATGTCACGTGCGATGCACATGTCAATCGGTAGATGCTGATTATTACGATCGGCAGATGCTAGGAATTTCTGATTCACCGATAGAAGTCTTCTATCGGATGATACTTAATATGTCACGTGTGATTCACATGTAAATCGGTAGATATAGATTTCTTTCGCTATCGGTATAAGTGAGTAATAAGTCTTGTCGTCTTGTGATTGGATGATGTGGGTAATTATGCTTTGTCGTTTAGTAATCGGTAGAGGTCTTCTACCGGGCGATGTCCATGAGTCACGTGAAACGCTCGTGTCCATCGGATGATGTCTTCTACTGGGCGACGTCTATTGAGTCACGCGGAGTGCACGTGACATTCGGGGAATGTGTTCCTATCGACAGATGTCTACAAATCCATACAGCCCGCGAACGAGGAAGTCGAGTGGTCTGAGGGCACTTTCCTTCTGCCCAAACACATTATGGAACCGATGTCTAAGTCATGTCGATCGACTCTAAGACTGACTGTGTCGATAGTCTTATAAGGGAGCCGAGTTTTTGAAGGGTTCAGTTTTGGTCAGATATGGCATTGTCCTTGAGTACTGTAAAAAAAAAATATAAAGGGTAAACTTAGTGTAAATGATTTACGAAAATTAAGAATCAGTCTTGGCCCTAATGGGGTCGTTACATTATCTGTTACCATCTGTTCATTTCTCACCAAACCAATACATGTAAATTCATTTTCGTATTCTTTCAAAATATGATACATGCCACACAGACAAATTCAAACATACATAACCCTACTGTTTTGTGATGTAGGCCTGAAGGCTCATGCATACTCCACTTACCTGGTTTCCTGAAAAAGCTTGGTTGCAACCTACTTCGGGTTTTGCTCAAACCTATAGCCGTAGACAGAGTATTAGTTAAGCTTCATTCTAAAGTATCCTCAAATCTACCAGAACTCATAAGAAAACTAGTTTGGGAACTCAGATCATCAAGCATTCCTGATGTGCCCCTAACCCGAACTAACTCCCACTTACATCATTCTCAACGCTCACATTTAAAATTCCCTCTAACATCGATAGTTACAATGTAACAAGAAATCAAAGTAGAACTCACCTAGCTTTGAGAGAATGGAAGGAAAATCGCCGGGAGAAACTCTGCTTAGCTGCTGAATGCCGAGAAAGGAAAAATGAGAAAACAGTGGTGGCTAAACCTCATTAAACCTTCTCTTAAATACGTTATCCACTACAAATCTCAAAATACTATTATGCCCTTACTTAGTCACTCATTAACCTAATCAATAATTCTCCTAATTTCACCCATAATGTGTACATTAATAGTTAACAAGGTAAAATCGGTTCAATGGAACCGGGTGTTACAGTAGGGTTATCGTAGTTATGAATATAATGGACATATTGGGCGTATTGGACGAAGGTTGGTCTATCCATTGTGGAATATTAAGGTTTGTTGAAATTTCGAGGTTTGGAAACTCTGTTAATGGAGGTTTTGAGGTGTCGAGCTTGAATCGCTCGATAAAAATGCCTCAATGAGTTAAATTAGAGTTTTAGAAAAATTCTTTAGTTAAGAGTTTCGTAGGTTTAGACGTTTATTGGTTTAGACTCATTTTTAACGACAAATATTGTGAATTTGCCTTAGATAAACGACACTCGTGGACGGAGCTAGAAGTTCAACGCGCATGAGGTAAGTTCTCATGACTTACTCTGGCCGATAGGCCTACACCGTATATCGAAGTCGTGTCGAGGATTATTGTGGGTTTGTTGTTTAAACGCTTTGGTTGGGTAGTTAGGGTTAATTCTTTTATAGGATATGTTTTTAATTGCTTTTATTGTCTGGATGGTACGTATGTTGTATGTTTACATTATGTTATAAATTGTTCATGCATCACGTCTTTTCAATTATGCATAGAAAATGAATTTCCGCACTATGTTTTAAAGAAAATGGCGATGTGGCCTGAAAGGGGGCTATTGACCTATTGTGAAGGCTAAGAAGGGTCAGTCACAATACCGCATCTAATAAGAACCCATGTATGTTATATGGTCATGCGATGTGGGGCTCAGGCATGGCTGTACGTATGTAAACATGTACCCCCCTCCGCTAAGTGGAAAGGGTTGTCCAACTGCTGGACGTGCTCTCTCCATTTAGCAGGTTGAGATCTCGGTGACAACCTATGTAATGATAAGAAAATGTTGCATGATTTACGAACTCATACGCACAGCATGCATTTGCATTTACGAAACTTGCTGAGCCTTTAACTCATAGATTGTCTGTATGGTGTAGGTGATCTTGACATAGGTGAGGACGAGATCCTTCTACCCGAGGAATGATGCAGTTGAAGGAGGATGGCCCATGGGAGTGTGCTGGGCAGTCGATGCGCCTTTTGACCCATGGGGATGGACGTAAGTATTTTGGAGATACGATAGTTAGATTATAGGAGAAATTGTATAGATTGAACATATTAGGCTGCTTGGGATCTTGTTAGTTGATAGGTTTATGTTTTATGTTTTGAAAACCTATTTTATAAACTGTTTTGAAAAGTATTTTATCGATGATATACTGGAACTGCTGGATGATTTATATTATAGGGATACGTTCGATTTTTAAATGGATCCACGCAGTTCGTTTTTGTGAAAAGGTATTTCGTGTTAAATACGTTTTGAGTCGGTTTGAATGAGGTTATAGGAGATGTACGAGTATTGGGCAATTTTATGATGACAGTGTGAAGTTATGTGTTATGTGTATAAGTATGCAGAGAAAATAAAGAAAGAAGAGGAAAAAAAAAAAAGAGAAGGAGGCAGGGAACCTGCCGATCGATCACCATCGATCGGCAGGATGATTGCCACTCTCTGGATTTTCCAGAGAGTGTGGCGATCGATCGCCTAAAGGGGCGATCGATCGCCACTATGAGGGGCGAACGATCGCCCCTCTATTCTTTTTCACTGGTGATCGATCGCCTGTTTTGGGCGATCGATCGCCCCAATATTTTAAGGACGATTGTCCCTTTTTGCCCCTCCAAGCATTAGCCGATAGTTTTTATTGTTTTTATAATTGATTTAACTTGTATTTTAATGGTTTTTATTTAAGTGTTTTCTATGTTTATCTAAATAGTTTTCGAACGATTTTAACGAATTTGTATACGATGTAAATTTTGCTCAAAATTTACGAAGTTTATAAAGATAAAAAAAAAATTTGTACGGGAAATTATGGGTACAGTGTTAAGGTCGCTACAATATGAATGATACTAATAATTGTGGTGCAAGTGTGTAGAGAATTGAGAAATTATAGGTTTCGAAAAGAAGAAAAGAAAAGAGACGAAAAGCCTGCGATCGATAGCAGCATGTCAGGTGATCGAACGCAGAATTAAAGAAGAAAACAGAGAAGTCTGCGTTCGATCGCAGACTTGCAGACGATGGAACGCAGAAATGAATAAAAATACAGAGAAGTTGGCGATCGAGCGCAACATTTTAGGCGATGGAACGTAGAAATGAAGAAAAATACAGAGAAGTTGGCGATCGAGCACAGCATGTTAGGCGATGGAACGCAGAAATGAAGAACAATACAGAGAAGTTTGCAATCGAGCGCAGCATTCTTCCCGCTCGATCGGCTAGGGCAAAATTCAGAAACCAAACAGATCGATCGACTACACTACAACCGACCCATCGGCTATATTAAAACATACAGATGTTTTGATCTCAACCGTTGAATTTGCTGATGGACGCGTAAGATTGAAAGAGTTTATATTTAAGTTAACCTAAGCAGAAAAGAAGGGGGATATGGAGAGAAGAAGAGTTTTTGGCCGACGACAGAAGACACCGAGTTTTGCTTTGTTCTTTGTTCTTTTCTTTCTTTTCTTTTTGAGATTATGATTGTTTTTATTCATCTACATGTTTTCCTTTATTTCATCATGAACTAACTTTTTTTTCTAGGGCTACGATGTAGCCGAATTATGACTATTTTGGTGTATTTAAGTATTGATTTTCTGTTTCGTGATTGTTTGAGTATTTATCTGTTCTTAATGTCTGCGATTGTCTGATCACCAAAAGCATGTTTATAGGATTATTTTAAGATACGAGAGTTGCAAAATAATCGAGCATTGAATAAATTACCATGAAAATGATGTTAGACTAGAGATAGCTAATGCGTTTATGTGGTAATACAAATTCTCGTATTTAATGTATTCAATTAATTCTCAGGATTAGAGACCGAGAGGTAATAATTCGTTAATTGAATAAGTTTGTCATTGCTCGAGAGAGATTGACGAATATTTTTGTGAAATTGCCATCAACACAAAGAAATAGAAATTAATGATTCAGATTAGGAAAACTAAATAGGATTAATTTAGGTGAAATCGGAAACCCTAGAGTTAAGAGAGAAGAGAGAAGAGAGAAGAGAGAAGAGAGAAGAGAGAAGAGAGAAGAGAGAAGAGAGAAGAGAGAAGAGAGAAGAGAGAAGAGAGAAGAGAGAAGAGAGAAGAGAGAAGAGAGAAGAGAGAAGAGAGAAGAGAGAAGAGAGAAGAGAGAAGAGAGAAGAGAGAAGAGAGAAGAGAGAAGAGAGAAGAGAGAAGAGAGAAGAGAGAAGAGAGAAGAGAGAAGAGAGAAGAGAGAAGAGAGAAGAGAGAAGAGAGAAGAGAGAAGAGAGAAGAGAGAAGAGAGAAGAGAGAAGAGAGAAGAGAGAAGAGAGAAGAGAGAAGAGAGAAGAGAGAAGAGAGAAGAGAGAAGAGAGAAGAGAGAAGAGAGAAGAGAGAAGAGAGAAGAGAGAAGAGAGAAGAGAGAAGAGAGAAGAGAGAAGAGAGAAGAGAGAAGAGAGAAGAGAGAAGAGAGAAGAGAGAAGAGAGAAGAGAGAAGAGAGAAGAGAGAAGAGAGAAGAATTAATTCTCAGGATTAGAGACCGAGAGGTAATAATTCGTTAATTGAATAAGTTTGTCATTGCTCGAGAGAGATTGACGAATATTTTTGTGAAATTGCCATCAACACAAAGAAATAGAAATTAATGATTCAGATTAGGAAAACTAAATATGATTAATTTAGGTGAAATCGGAAACCCTAGAGTTTTCTCATTATTTTCTCAAACTCATTTAATTTCTGCAATTTATTTACATTAATTGTTTAGTGCTTTATTAAATTCAAAATCATCAAAGTTCTAAATTCATTATAAATTGGGATTAATTTTATTTGATAATTAGTGAAACTAGTCCTCGTGGGTTCGACTCATATTTATACACTTTATTACTTTTACGACACGTTCGCTTGCGTAGGATTTTTCGCAACAACCTAGAAGAGAGAAGAGAGAAGAGAGAAGAGAGAAGAGAGAAGAGAGAAGAGAGAAGAGAGAAGAGAGAAGAGAGAAGAGAGAAGAGAGAAGAGAGAAGAGAGAAGAGAGAAGAGAGAAGAGAGGAAAAAAAACTCATTTTCGAAGTTCATTGCAGCAGCCGGCGACGAATTAAGCTACCCGGAATTGGAACCGTTAGATCGGCTTGAAACTTTGGTAGCTTGTGTGTGAATCTAGGATTACATTCGAAACGGTGGAGATTGATTTTGGAGAAACGTCTACGTCTGTTTTTTTTTTTTTTTTTTTTTTTTTTTTTTTTTTTTTTTTTTTTTTTTTTTTTTTTTTTTTTTTTTTTTTTTTTTTTTTTTTTTTTTTTTTTTTTTTTTTTTTTTTTTTTTTTTTTTTTTTTTTTTTTTTTTTTTTTTTTTTTTTTTTTTTTTTTTTTTTTTTTTTTTTTTTTTTTTTTTTTTTTTTTTTTTTTTTTTTTTTTTTTTTTTTTTTTTTTTTTTTTTTTTTTTTTTTTTTTTTTTTTTTTTTTTTTTTTTTTTTTTTTTTTTTTTTTTTTTTTTTTTTTTTTTTTTTTTTTTTTTTTTTTTTTTTTTTTTTTTTTTTTTTTTTTTTTTTTTTTTTTTTTTTTTTTTTTTTTTTTTTTTTTTTTTTTTTTTTTTTTTTTTTTTTTTTTTTTTTTTTTTTTTTTTTTTTTTTTTTTTTTTTTTTTTTTTTTTTTTTTTTTTTTTTTTTTTTTTTTTTTTTTTTTTTTTTTTTTTTTTTTTTTTTTTTTTTTTTTTTTTTTTTTTTTTTTTTTTTTTTTTTTTTTTTTTTTTTTTTTTTTTTTTTTTTTTTTTTTTTTTTTTTTTTTTTTTTTTTTTTTTTTTTTTTTTTTTTTTTTTTTTTTTTTTTTTTTTTTTTTTTTTTTTTTTTTTTTTTTTTTTTTTTTTTTTTTTTTTTTTTTTTTTTTTTTTTTTTTTTTTTTTTTTTTTTTTTTTTTTTTTTTTTTTTTTACGTCTGCTGGTGAAGGAAAAAACGAGATGCATTGATTTGGGTACCAATTTGTAAACTTCCTTTTTGTTTGCTATTTCTTGTGCTTTGTTGTTTGCCAAGATTGTTATTTGATCTTAATAAAAGTGTTGTATGCCTATAGTTTGATGATCTAAAGAGAACCTTTGATTGTACTATATAATCATAGTGTATTGTTAAGCGGCCTATACGGGTCCGGTGGTTTTTACTCTCGTCTTGAATGGTTTTCCACTCTATAAATTGTCTTGTATTGTAGATGTGATTTTATTGTTAGTTGTTCAATTTTTTTATACTCGGATTATTAAAAAGTTTTTTTTGAATCGAACTTTCGTTACAACGAACACTTTCCAATCATGAAGGATATAAGACGACCCTAAAATATGGATTCCCATAAGCTAACTTGGGAGCTCGTTCTTTTGGAGAATTTTATGTACAATCTTCGATCTTCCTTTTTTTTTCTCTTGTTTCTGGTCATTCAATTGTTTTCAGAATTGCCGAAGAATCTGGTGACCAATGTCTAGACTGCAATACTCAGCAAACTCTTGCCAACCATTTTGCAGCCAAGCCCAGCCATTTTCTCTCGTTAATTCCACTCTCCACTCTCTATCATTTGGAAGCTTAAGAAACACGGTTGTTGAAAAGAGATTACCATACTCACTCAAAAATCGAGGAAGACTCTACTAATGATGTAAATGAACTAAATGATCCTTTATTATTCGACGTGAACTCCAAACTACAAAAAACAAAGCAGAAAAAAAAAAAGTGTAGTTTCTTACCAGTTTTTTGTCACTGAGAGTATGTGCGAGAATGATTTTGAAAAAATCAGGGTGAGAATCCATTAGGGAGAAATCTTCGTTTTCTCAAATCTGAACAAGAACTCAAAGAACGATAGACATAAACTATGCGTGTGATAAAAAAAATGTAGGAAATGTTGGGAAAAAATAATAAAGAATCCGACGGGAACCCCACTTAAATAAGCGGTACGAGAAACGATAGCAGATACGATCCGAAAAATACCAGGAATATGTTTCCACCGCCGTAAAATTATAACGGCCAAGAAGTAAGAGAAAAATAAACACCGAGAATTTTACATGGAAACCCAAATCAGGAAAAAAGCAAGGGGACCGAGTCCAGAAGGATCTCCCTATGAAAAATAGAAATTTACAATATTTTCTAGATATCGAATATCCTAGAAAATATTCACTAAGAGAAATCACCACTCTTAGAATCTCACTGTGCAAAAAAGCACCACACCTATTTTTCTCTCACACCTTTCTTTTCTCTCCCTCAAAAATCCTCACTCTTTTCTCTCCTTCACTCTATTTCTCTTCTTGCTTCAGATGAAATTTCTAACTGAAGAACTTCCCTATTTATAGGGAAGTTTGTCACAAAGGACAAACATGAAAAAGAGACATACCTCCCTTAAAAGTAGGGGTGAGCAAAAACTGGTCCGGTCTGGTTTTATGAAAAATTAGAACCGAAATAATAAAATTCAGTTTTTAATTTTTAGGACCGGGACTGTTTTAATTTTTTTAAGGACCGGACCAGAACCAGACTCGAATTTTGGTTCCGGTTCTGGTCCGGTTTCGGTTTTCCCACTTAATTGTTTTTTTAATTCCAAACTAAAATAATAAATAATATAACAATTTAATTAGATATAAAAAATATGTATAAGAATTTAATGGCACAATAATAAATTAAATCTTTCTAAGCTACCACGTATCAATCTCCACAAATAAAACCAGTCCATACCATACCATTGTTGTACCACAGTTCCGAAGTTTGTTTAATTTCAATAAACCAAAGTGGTCTAAACAAAGCCATAGCGTCATGGCTTATATTCAATACTTCATCTTCTTTCTTCCATAATTAATTAAATCCCAAAACAAAATTCTTGAAAGACTAAATCCAAAAATCTCAACAATGAAATTACCAACCTGGAAAATTACTGATTTACTCAACCAACAGACAAATAATTTGACAACAAAGATGAATGCATCAAGTAAACAAAATGTAGATCAGAAAAGCTTATATAAACCCATATTAGAAAACGGATCTCTATCGAAAGCCTACAAACCCCAGATCCATGGGAAGAGAAAAAAATGGAGAGCGACAAACAGAAAAAAGCGGACCTTCTTGAGGGAACCCATGGCAGTGGCAGCAGCGACTATAATTTTAATGTAGGTCCGGTTAGGTACTTCGATAAGCGTCGAGCCTGAGATACCACTGTCTTCTTCGACTTTCGCAACAATAATTTCTTCGTCGAGATGATACCAATAAAGATTGAAAAATACCAAATTAAGCAGAGTCGCAGAGAGGCTAGGCGCCAACTGCAAGTTCCATAATCGCATTTCTCCAGCGGCCACCAATCCAGAGTCACACAAACGAAATCGCCATCAATAATCCCAATAGGGGCTCTCCCGTCGATCGAAATCGACCCTTTAATAACTCCATCTTCTCTGACGCTATTTGAACTCAGAGTAACGAAGCAGAAGCAGAAGAAACAAACCCAAAACACAGCCCCATCGCACTTCGTCGTTCGACTGTCCAGCGAGCGACGATTCTGATTTCTAAAGACTGAAGTGAAGACTGAGCAAGTCAAGCGAACCACAGGCACGGTGACTGCGATGCGAGCAGAGAGATAGGTTGGGTGTCGGACGAGCTTAGGAGCGAACAGCGAAGCGAGAGGCAAGAGCAGATCCTTAGGGTAGAATTAATTCCGGTTCTGGGTTTTTTCGGTTTTGCATCACTAAACTCGAAAACCGAACCGGATTTTTCGGTTCTACTTAAAAAAAGACCGAATTTTGATTATTTAAATTGCAAAACCGACCAAAACTAGATTAAATTTTCGGTTCCGGTCCGGTTCTTTGGTCCAAATCGATTTTTGCTCACCCCTACTTAAAAGTAAGGTAGACACCGAAAGAAGAAGAAAAAAAACATCTTCTTCGTTTAATGATGTCCCTCGTCATGACGAGGGAACCCACAGGAAATAGATCAGAAGAAAGAAGCTTATGCTCATTCAATGGAGTGTGAAACTGTATTCTCTACAACTGAGAACCGGCTGAGTAAGCAACAATATGAGGAAGAGGAAGTGAAGTTTCAGAAAGTAAGAAAGGGGAGAGCGGTAAAATCTGCAAAGCTTTCCTCAAATGGACGAACATGGCGAGACCCAAATAGTTTTGGTATTTCAATTGGGCAAAATCTTCAGCGAACAGGGTTTTGAATGTGAGAGAGAGATGGGGGAAACCTGAAAAAGTAGAAGGTATAGGTGTTGGGATCCAGGCCTAATATGTGTGTGGGCTCGGATTAATTAATGGGCAAATGGTCCAAATTAATCAATAATAAACAACAAAAGCGAAGAAGCTTCTCTTGGAAGCGTGTGGAGAGAGTTTGTCTTTTAAAACAAAAAGGTCTTCCGTGAGTGTGGTCTGAGAAAAAAAATAATAATAATACAGAGAGTTGAATAAGGAAGATACAGAGAGGTACTCCTCATCTTCCTTAAAAGCTTTTTCAGTCTTTTAGAGCTGCTATCCATGGCGGTAAAAGGTGTGGCTTGGTTCTCGGAGCGTGCATGGTTTCAGTTCCTGGGATAAAGCCACTAACTTCTCTGGTTCAATTTTGAAACCTCTATATTCAAGAAAGAATAAGAAGTCAGTGAGATTCTTTTTCTTTACTCTGGTATACCAATTATTATTGCAACTTGTGCTTGGTTGATCGATTTGTTATCATCTTGGGTTTTTCTCTTCTAATAGGTAAAGTAACATAGCAGAGTGGAGAGTGTGGTTCAAATTTCAAACTCTCTGTCCCTCTCTGCATAGCTTCGTACGTTCGTAGTCAACCCGGCAATGTTGATAAACAAAAACCGTAATATATCTTTTTATATTTACTAGATATATATATTAAAAAATATAACATTAACTAGAAATATATATGCATGAATATAGGGAAAGTGAACAGTGCAATGGTAATAAAAAGTTTCCATATTTTACATAAACAGATGATGACTGTTCTTGCTCTCGGATAAGCGAAAAATGAACATCCTTAATCAACTCAAACACACAGACATCGCCTGCTTGCAAATTATTATCCAAGTTCTCCCGTTCGCAATGCTAAAATTACAGTCACCATATTCATTGCAAAAGTATCTTCGTATTGAAACACCAAAACAAATAAAGTGAAATTACATTTTAATATAGTCGCCAATTACCATGCCGAATTTTACGTAGGAAGGTTGTATAAGGATTTCTAGCCTTGAAAGAACTTGCTCTTTGAAGAGCTTCAAACTTTTTACTCGGAGAAATTGTGTTTCTTCCTTTTGAGAAAAAAAGATATAGCTCTTACCAGCTTTTTCTCATCGAGAGTATGAGGGAGAATAATCTTGACAAAATGAGAGCGAGAGAACCCATTAGTGAGAATTGCCCGTTTCCTCAAATCCAATGTATCTGAAATGGAACTTTTGTAAATATAGCTAAATAAACCACGATATTTGTAGCGTTCAGCATTCATTATGGAAAAGCCAAAACAAAATTAACAGGTAAAGCGTAAAACAACAACTCAAAGAAGAATAGAAATAAACAGCGTGCGATGAACGAAAAAGGTAGGAAATTGTTTAGAAGGGAGAACCTTATGCTCGTTCAATGGAGTGTGAAGTTGTATCCTCTACAACTGAGAGCAAGTGAAGTTTGAGAAAGAAAGAAGGGAAGAGGCATAAAATCTGTAAAAATCTGTCCTCAAATGGAGGAGGAGAGTGGGCAGAAGGCAGAGTGTCGTTGGACGTGTCTCGCGTTCCCCATCAACAATAACACATGAAACAATGCTAAGTAACATTCCCCAATTTTAATCTAATCTTCCAATTTCTCGAAAATAGATGAAAATCGATCGTTCATATGTACAAATGCTATGTGGACGACACAATCAGAGGTCGGAAAACTATCGCATATTTACGAGGATCTTAAAATCGAAACTTGAAATTCACAAGTATCACCAACAAGTTCAAAAATGCACACATCTCCTACCCACAGAGCATTGTCTCTGACAAATGCCATCCACCCACCACCTAATTTGATGGCAATGCTGTATTTCTTCACCCTCACCACCCACCTTCTGTCTCCAACTTTCAATGTAACTTTCTCAATGTCTTTGCTCGCGAGATACTTGTTTGCGAATTTCCCGGGGACGTGCTGCAGAAATTAAGATTAGTCTAAGCTATTACCTTGATTTGTAACGATTTAAACATATGATTGTGCTTACCAAGCTGGCCTGCAGAATGCTTGAAGTGCTGACGCAGATCTCAAAGAAAGGATTTTGAGTAACGTGTTTTTTTGGAATTTGCCATGATTTAGGACGTCCTGAAAATGAACTTGGATCATTAACATCAATTTTATGATCTCCACCCGTTAAAGCAACAATCGAGTAGCTTTTGTAAACCAGAAAAATAGTTCGGCGGAGTCCTCACTTACCTCGACGACGACGGCTGTTTTCTGTCTGAGACTCGGAGGCACGAAAAATGTGGACATTGAATATAATTTGGAAATCCAAAATCAATTCAAATACACAAAAATCGCCCTTTTTCAAGTTATTTTCGTGGATAAACTTATACCAACTGATTCGGACTTGAAAGTCCTGATTTTTTTTATTCAGATGGAGCTTGGCCGAACATTTCTTTCCATCCGAAGTTTGGAGAACAATATCTTGAAGGTGTTCCATGTTGACGCCCTTCAAGTGGGTCCTTTTGAAGCTGCTAGGCAAAAACTGTTGCAAAACCAGAAAAACAAGACTTGAATTTTTATATTTCTTGATAAAATGGAACAAAAAGTCATGTTTTTTCAGCCAAATCTTACCAAACAACTGCCAGTAATGTGGGACAGATACACGGAGGCGACGAAGAATGGATTTCGAGGAGTGAATTTGAAAGCTCTTTCTTGTGCAGAACCGCGACAATCCGGATTGCCTTCTCCTGGAGCAACTCCCCTAGTGTGGGCTTCAGTCTCTGGTTCGAAACTATTCTTATCCGCGACTCGGCTTGGCCGTCTACAACTTCTTTTCTCTAATCCTGGAAGTAAGAGGTAAAAGTGAATGACAGTTCATTTGGAAATTAACTGAAAAGGAGTTCTTACCTTGACAACTAGGTGAAGGATCTTGACAGTCGTCGGCTGGGAATATCGAAACTTTGAAAGAGAGTTGTCTCGTTTTTATCAGCTCGAAAACGCAGGCATCCCCAACTTTCAACTGATTGTCTAGCACAAACTCCCTCCAACCCAACACAAATCTAGCACGGTCATGTGGATCTTGAAGCATATAAGACGCATGCCAAGTTCTTCCATTTGCAACCGTGAAAGTGCAATCACCTTGTTTCATTCGCAAGTATTTTCGAGCGAATTGGCATGGTACGTACTGCAGGTAAATGAATTTTTTTGACGAACCAAATTAAACACATTAAACCAAAGAAAGAATAGACAACTTTGTTTATAGTTTTTGATTCATCTCATGCAAATCTGAATCTATTTGAAAATAAAAATAAAATACAATCAATACAAAGAAAAGACATTAGAATGGAAATTTTATTTATTACCAGATTGAACGAGCCGCTGATGTAGGAAGGATGCATAACGACTCTGAAAAATGGATTTGCAGATTTGAAAGAACAAGTTCTTTCAAGCGCTTGAATCTTTTTGGTCGCCGATATTGACTTCGTACATTTAGAGATGGGTATCACTTCAGCACTCGGTTCGTCTCCATCTTCGCTGTCGTCTGAAACAATATGCGTATCTGTGGAAGAAAATTAAGTTAGAAAAGATGAGCTAAATTAACCACCTTGAGAAAACGATATAATATGTGTGTTTGTATATGTACCTCTGAATTTTGCAGTCCCCGTCCGTGGATCATCGGGTTTTAACTTCTTAAATGGCCGCGGATCAGGAAGTGAAGACTTCCCTCTCATTTCAACGAGAAGATCTCGTTCGAGTTTAATGGAATTTTTCTCTTTGAATTCAGTATTTTTGGAGGTTTTCTGGGCGCACGGATAGTCGATCTCGTTTGCAGTTTTGTCGAATATACACACCTTGAAAACCGATTCTCCATCAAATTTAAACGTTAGCAGGGATCCATGGTCCAGCCCGTAGTACTCTGTAAACTCTCTCCAACCTCTATGGAACCAGACCATTTCCTTTGATTTAATCACTTCAATTTCCCATTCGACACTATCCGGAAGCTTAAAAACCACCCTATTTGGAATCTTTGCTCCAAATTTTCTCACAGTTTTTGTGGGAAGGCTCTGTAAAAATAAAAAAAGAGAGAGACAATGAAACTGAAACAATCCTTCAAACTTTAACGCTGAGAGAAACATGAGATATCACAAGAAATGAAGGCGTTCTTACAATTTTGTCGTCTTTGAGCATTTCTTCGAGAATAACAAGGAAGAAACGATTGTGAGAATCCATTGAAGAAATCGTTGTTCAGAGCTTTTTGAGTGAATATTCCTGGAAATGGCCCCCCGGTTCAATCTGGGCTGAGTTTCTGCAACAAAATAAATTAGTTCCAATCCATTATACGTAAAACAATCTGGGCTGAGTTTCTGCAACAAAGGAATTAGTTCCAAACCGTAAAACTGGGAAACATAAGATAAGATCAAGATCATCAGATCCAAGCTAAAACCCACGCAAATAGACACTTTCCGGTCAAAATTTACCAAACAGATGTAATCAAAGATTAATTTTCACGTAGATTAGAGTATGACATTGGGATGAAAACCCATTTCACGTAGATTAGGTAAAGTTTCCGTTGCAAAATACATACAATGTTAAACTTTTTTATGAAATTTGAATCGAGTTTAGACCAAATTATAAGTTAATTTCGGATTTGAGAGCGGGTTTGAACTGGGTATGGGTTGAACTGTTTGACCCACAATTTTGTTTCTTTGAAGTATTTGACACCTAAAACTGCGAACAGAATGGTCACTCACAATTCTACTGCATCTAAAAAACTATGTAAAAATCTTACATGAGTGTGAACCGAACCAAATCGGGACCAAACCACCGGGTCCGACCCAAACCTTACCCACCCATACTCGAATTTTCTTAATTGTGTTGTGTAGTCTAATCATACCCACTATTTAGTATTTACAACTGCATGAACAGAAAACAACGAGCAAAAGGAGTATCTTCGTGTTCTTGAGTGAAAAGAATCAAACAAGCAGACTGCACAAACGCACGTAAATCAAGAAAGCTTCAGCAAAACATTTTTTATTGGACTGGCTTGCATAATCAACGAATCACATTCTGCAAATTCAAGAACTAAGACGACGAATCGTGTATGTTTGTTTCTATTGTCATCAACATCATCCTCATTCAAAGATTATGCCCAAGGATGAATCACAAATGTTCGGATTTTCGCCATTTTCAAATCAAACTAAAAACAAAAATCATCTCTCTGGAGAAAAAAAAAAAACGTAGGATTCGAAGTTGATATACTCGTACAGGAAGCATAATGGAAATTTCTGGAAGAAAAAATAAATTCGTCGTAATCCCTGCCACTAGAAGCGCGCAACGATCAAAAGTTCGTCAAAGCAAAGGTTTCTAGAAAAATAAAATCTAAAAGTGAGGAAGAACTTCCAAGGATCTGTGGAGAGAGAGAGAGAGAGAGACAATTACCCACAAAGAAGATCGATAATACCAACGCCACAGCAGAGATATGCTTCAAACCTTCTTCTCTGCGCACCAGTTCGTGAGGATAGAAGGCCAGAATACCTTTCAAATATTCCAAAATTTAAAACAGGAAAATCTCAAAATTCTTTGAAATACTTGATCGAGAGAGAGAGAGAGAAGACGACGCAGAACCTGAAGGATGAAGGACCTTTACAAAATGTAGCAGAGAAGCTTGAGAAGATCGAATGGAGAAATGAAAATAATGGAGGAGGTTCAGTTCATTCTGAACGAAGAAGAGCCTTGGAAAGCAGTCAAAAGCAGAAAGAGAGAGAGAAATATTAGCAGTCGCACACAGAAAGCGTGATGTTGACTGAGCTGCAAATCCAAATCCACCATGAAAGAGTGAGAGGAATTTCAAATGGCAAAACATTTTGGGATTGGTAGATCAACTCTTTCTGAATACAAACAATTCATTACTCCATTAATGGCGGGCAACCAAAGTTATGATTTTTCGGCTTAATCCATCTTTTTGACTGTTTATGGAAATGCTTCTCTATCATTTGAGCTGGACACAGCTTTGTTCCGAGTGGAGTATGCGTGTAGTTTGTCAAAATGCTTTTAATTGGACCATATATTTAACACTATGCAATTTATTATCTTTCCTCCTCTTGAGTTTAGAAAGAGATGTAGATGATCTCTCTGCAATGCCTGGCCTGTTCTTCTGATCGGTTACCCTTTAGGGTTTTCGTTTCCTGGAACAATATAGAGACACCGTACTAATGAAGCCCAGTTGCGTCAGAGCAGCTTTGTCTGACGATGGCCCGGAATTTTTCAAGGTTTTTCTTCCAAGTTTCAGCTCTTACCAATTGGTACCTCTCTCCTTCTCTCTTTCTTTCCCTTCTATGTATGTGCGGTTGCTTATTAGTTTCAACATGTCTTAATATAGTTACTGCCACTGCCATGGCCGTCTCTGTTTCGCGCTTGCTATTTCTAAGCATGCTAAGTCCTAGACTAAACTCGAGTGGTCAAAACCCTAGGCTTTAAAGTTATGCGATGGGTGCGTGTGATCTTTCCTCAAAACCAACTCAATGGAAGGACTGCAGTATGGATGGAAAATTCCTGAAGTCGGTAAAAAATAAAAATAAAAATAAAAATAAAAATAAATTGATGTTCATGGAAGAATCTTACAAGGAAGTTTACTAAACAACGCCCCCTCACTGTGCAGCTTCCTTGCAATTTAACTATCTCTCAAGGTAAGAAATTGAAATTAAAATTAAAGAAAAGATAAATCTTGGCATGTTGATTTCGAAGAACTTGATGAGGAATATTTTTTCATAAATGGTAGGCAAGCCTTTGTGGATGATCATCTTCTGGAATATGGAGATTTCCTAATTTTTCGATATTTAGGGAATTAAGATATTTGGTAAAAATGGTTGTTTGAAGGACTTCATGGAGACTGTCGATCATCTTGTTTCACATGTAACTATTAAAGATGATCCCGACATTGGTCAAACCGAAACAAGGTTAACTGTTGGTCATTTTGTTCCAGTCGCAGCTAT
The DNA here is from genome assembly GCA_022432975.1 of Begonia masoniana. Taxonomy (NCBI): domain Eukaryota; kingdom Viridiplantae; phylum Streptophyta; class Magnoliopsida; order Cucurbitales; family Begoniaceae; genus Begonia; species Begonia masoniana. The sequence goes on from CM039510.1 coordinate 28,093,591, forward strand.
CAAAGATGAGTCCGACGTTGATCAAACTGAAACAAATACTACAGCTTCCTCTCGCCAGAAGCTTTCAGAAGTTGGATCTAAAACACATGCAGGTGATTAAATGTGTGTTTGAGCTTGTCCTAAACAGAAGAAATATATGCAGCAAGATAAATGTGAAAATCACCGGCAACCACAGATTTCCCACTGAAGAGCCCAGGAGTATGACAAACAACTGAGCCTCTCTCGAACGGCCGCTCGCACAAGGTCGTCTAATAGAAGCTGCTGCCTTGTTTTGGAGAGGACCATCCAATGCTCCTTTTTCTTCATCCTCATAGGCCAGAGGCTTGAAGTTTAGAACGGGTAACATTATCCACTTGGCCTTGATTGCCAAGCAGCGTCATCGTCATCTTGGTTCTTTAACACTACTTTGCTTCTTTAAAAATAAAAAATAAAAAATATGATACGGGTTTGATGTATGCTTCCAACACATTGGAATGTGTAACTAATGTTGAGGAAATTTCGAGCAGTTTATTAGGCTCCACTGGGACTGTCTCCCAAAATCATTCTAATCCCTCCATTTGAGACCCTCTTCATACCATTGTCATTTTGTTTATTTTGAAAGTCGAACGTGAAATTAAAAAACAAAGTACGAGGAAACAATGTCATTTAGATTTAGGAAAAAATTAAAGACATGAGATAAATTCATTATTACAAATTAAAGTATAAGTAACTTTTGCAACACAAATAACAATCTATAGAATAACATAATAAATATTGAATGTGAGTCTAACTAAGCTTAATTAGAATTTGGGTCAGATAGAACTTTAACAATATTCATCTTGATACGAATTCTGATTATAGTACATATGAAACGAATAAGAGAAATTTAGAATCCAATCCTCAATTGACTTTGAGTTTCTTTCTGACACAACTAAAAGATCTTCATTAACGTGGTCTTATTCTTTTGCAACGACAACTTCATCGGACATCTTAGGTTGTTTCCCTCTCATCAACGCACTTATTATTCTACAATTTTCTGCACTCAAATTTAATATGTTATTTTTTTTTACAAAAGTATTAGGTTCAATCATCGTTCTTTGACTTTGGTGCTCTTCGAACTTTGAACATCATTACTATTAGAATTTAGGCAAAACCAGGTACTATCACTTCTATTATTCGACTCTCTTGTTCTACCTTGATGAAGAATTTCTATTCTCAAGACTTGGAATAAGAATTTCTATCCAACAACAACCAGTTTCATTTTCTCATTTGATAACAAGGCACAACAAACCTCTTGCAGAGTTGGACTTTTCCTACTCCATATTATCGTATCTTTAAAAGTATCATACGAATCAGAAGAGTAAAGTAGAATTACCCTAAATCTTCGTTATCATACTTGCATCACATAGTCTCTAAATTCAAAATTATCTCATTGAATGCTGTCAAATGTTCTTTAATAGAGCCTTCTATCAACTAGTAAAAATAAAGTTGTTCTTTCAAATGCAACTTGATAGTCAATGTTTTCTTCAAATACATCTGCTCCAATTTTATCCATAATTAAACAGCAGTTTTCTCATTCTGGACGTTATGCGAAATCTGATTTGATAAATGCATACGTATCAAAAATATGTCTTTTCGATCCTCATGATTTTTTTCTTCTTCATTTCATGTCACAGACATTTTTTCGACATATTATTTAAATTCATTTAGGAGATCACATCTCGCATATCTGCTGCCATAACTGAACTCTTTTATTATGATTCACTAACGAAATATCAAATTTCACCAAACTGCTCTCCCCACAAAATTCAGAATCTACACTAAAACTTATCCGAACCCAAAAATTAGATATTTCAAAGGATAATTATCGATTTGAATCTTGTACTATACGCGTTTTTTCAATTCACCCCCTGTACTCAAAAAATCATCAAATCGAACCCTGTACTATTGTTATCAGTTTATACCTTCTATTAACAATTTCATTAAACTCTCATTTAAAAAATTACCAAACGATCTTGGATTCAGTTGAAATTTTTACCACATGTTTACTACTTAATGAGAAGATAATGTGAAAACTTTTTTGATTTTTTAACACATTTACGATTTTTTGTAATTTTATTTTAGTATTTTATAAAAATATTATAATAAATCATACAACTTTTAAAAAATTACGACAATTTTTCTATTATCTACTCATAACGTGTTCAACATGTGAAAAAAGTTTCAAATAAATCCAATATTTTTTTGTATTTTTTTAAATTAATCTCAGTTTCTTCTTTACTCTATAAATTAATTTTTAAAAAAACACCAAACGATATTTGATTTATTTGAAAAGTTTTCCACATGTTCAATATATCATGGGTAGATAATAAAAAACGTTTCGTGATTTTCTAAAAATTTTATGATTTATTATAATATTTTTATAAAATACTAAAATAAAATTACAATAAATCGTACATGTGTTAAAAAATTACAATACTTTCCAGATTATCTTCTTATTAAGTAGTAAACATGTGGTAAAAATTTCAACTGAATCCAAGATCGTTTGGTAATTTTTAAATGAGTGTTTAATGGAATTGTTGATAGAAGGTCTAAACTGATAACAAAATCAAAGTACAGAGTTCGATTTGACGATTGTTTTAGTATAGGGGGCGAATTGAAAAAATGTGTATAGTACAGAGTTCAAATCGATAATTATCTTATTTCAAATGAATAAATCAGCACCAAAAGTTTTGAACTAAATTCAAAAGGCACCCAAATAAATTGAGTAATCCTTCCAAAGACTTTTACACAAACGCCCTTGCAAAAAGTAGAAAAACAAATATCACCCTACGGCCTAGCAGAGACTGTTGGTGGAAAAAGAAGAGATTAGGGCAAATGGATGGCCTCCAACGATTGGGTTGAATAGAATCTCTCTACACTCTCCTCTCCAAATAAAATTCCTCCATCCCTTGCGAGCTACTGAAACCTAATATCTCCCGTTTTTCTCTTCAAAACAATATCCTTCCAGGCCTCTTGTGTTTAGAAAGAGCAAAACGAGCAACTGATCTCTCTGCAATGCCAGGCCTGTTCTTCTGATCTGTTGCTTTTTAGGGTTTTCGTTTCCTGAAACACTATAGTGACACCGTACTAATGAAGCCCAGTGGCGTCAGAGCAGCTTCGTCTGACAATGGCCCGGAATTTTTCAAGGTTTTTCTTCCAAGTTTCAGCTCTTACCAATTGGTACCTCTCTCCTTCTCTCTTTCTTTCCCTTCTATATGCGGTTGCTTATTAATTTCAAAATGTCTTAATGTAGTTACTGCCACTGCCATGGCCGTCTCTGTTTCGTGCTTGCTAATTCTAAGCATGAATTCTTATCTTTGGAGATGGAACAGTCTGATCGGTAGTTGATTATATATGCTCAAGTCCTAGAATAAACTCGAATGGTCAAAACCCTAGGCTTTAAAGTCATTGTGTAGCTTCCTTGTAATTTAACTATCTCCCAAGGTGAGAAAATTGAAATTAAAATAACAGAAAAGGTAACTTAAATTGAAACTTGTTGTTCATTGCCACTGCTCTGGATTAGTGTTGCGATGTCTAATTCAGAATGTCGTTAATGCCATTGTTCTTCCCTTCCCACAGCTCTTGCGTGCTTGTTCCTGATTCTCCTGAACATTTTCATACTAAATGTTATTTGGCAATAACCGGATCTGTTGCATTTATTTCGGGCACCTATTAATAAACACATGAATTGAAGTTAGCTGTTTTATATGTCTGATAAATCACTTAGAATTTTGAATTAATGTGATATGAATATGTACGCGTTTTTAGATTTTACTGTAAAAAAGTATGGCTGGCTTCGATGTATTGTTTCGTTCCAAAGGTTTTTCTTGTCTCATATTTTCTTCATTTTCTCATCAGCTATTATCACGATAATTAATTGATGTTCTACCTATACTAGGGCATCAAGTAACTTTCAGATTGATCTTTCACATTTTTTTTTTCATGTTTTTTGTTTCTTGAGAGTTGTATGAGTTATAATGTTAGGAAACAAGTTGTGCATTTCATTACGCCATTGGTTGTATCTTACTAATTTAATCATTTTTTGGTTTTTTGCAGATAGGATAGAATGTTTAATTTATCTACCCAATTTTTCTGCAGCATATTCCTAAAAGTTTGATAGATGAATATAACATTACAATGGGCCCAAAGTTGGTCCTCGAAGATCAGAGGAGGAAGCAATGGCCAGTTAAATTTTATTATAGGAATGGGCGTGCTACTCTCAGCAGGTGGTCACATTGCCGAGCTAGCAACGATATAAAAGTGGGCGTCAAATGTGTGTTTGAGCTTGTCCTAAACAGAAGAAATTTATGCAGCAAGATAAATGTGAAAATCACCGGCAACCACAGATATCCCGCTGAAAAGCCGAGAAGTATGACAAACAAATGAGCCTCTCTCGAACGGCCGCACGCACAAGGTCGTGATAGAAGCTGCTGCCTTATTTTGGAGAGGACCATCCAATGCTCCATTTTCTTCATCCTCATAGGCCAGAGGCTTGAAGTTTAGAACCGGTAACATTATCCACTTGGCCTGGATTGCCAAGTAGCATCATCGTCATCTTGGTTCTTTAACACTACTTTGCTTCTTTAAAAAAAAAATAAAAAATATTATACGGGTTTGATGTATGCTTCCAACACATTGGAATGTGTAACTAATGTTGACGACATTTCGAACAGTTTCTTAGGCTCCACTTGGACTGTCTCCCTAACTCATTCTAATCCCTCCATTTGAGACCTCTTCATACCATTGTCATTTTGTTTATTTTGAAAGTCGAACGTGAAATTAAAAAACAAAATACGAGGAAACAATGTCATTTAGATTTAGAAAAAAAATATAGACATAAAATAAATTCATTATTGTAAATTAAAGTATAAGTAACTTTTGCAACTTAAATAACAATATACAGAATAACATAATAAATATTGAATGTGAGTCTAACTCAGCTTAATTGGAATTTGAGTCAAATAGAACTTTAAAAATATTCATCTTGATACGAATTCTGATTGTAGAACATATGAAACGAATAAGAGAAATTTAGAATCCAATCCTCAATTGACTTTGAGTTTCTTTCTGACACAACTAAAAGATCTTCATTATCGTGGTCTTATTCTTTTGCGACGACAACTTCCTCGGACATCTTAGGTTGTTTCCCTCTCATCAACGCACTTATTATTCTACAATTTTCGGCACTCAAATTTAATATTTTTTTTTTTTTTTTACAAAAGTATTAGGTTCAATCATTGTTCTTTGACTTTGGTGCTCTTCGAACTTTGAACATCATTACTATTGGAATTTAGGCAAAACCAGGTACTATCACCTTTATTATACGACTGTCTTGTTCTACCTTGATAAAGAATTTCTATTCTCGAGAGTCAGATCCAATAACAACCAGTTTCATTTTCTCATTTGATAATAAGGCACAACAAAACCTCTTGCAGAGTTGGACTTTTCCTACTCCATATTATCGTATCTTTAAAAATATCATACGAAGTAGAAGAATAAAGTAGAATTACCCTAAATCTTCATTATCATACTTGCATCACATAGTCTTTGAATTCAAAATTATCTCATTGAATGTTGTCGAATGTTCTTTAATAGAGCCTTCTATCAACCGGTAAAAATAAAGTTATTCTTTCAAATGCAACTTGATAGTCAATGTTTTCTTCATATACAACTGCTCCAATTTTATCCATAATTAAACAGCAGTTTTCTCATTCAGGACGTTATGCAAAATCTAATTTGATAAATGCATACGTATCAAAGATATGACTTTTCGATCCTCATGATTTTTTTCTTCTTCATTTCATGTCACGAACATTTTTTCGAGTCCTAACAACATATTATTTAAATTCATTTAGAAGATCACATCTCGCATATCCGCTGCCATAACTGAAATCTTTTATTATGATTCACTAACGAAATATCAAATTTCACCAAACTCCTCTCTCTAAAAAAATTCAGAATCTACACCAAAACTTATTCGAACACAAAAATTATATATTTCAAAGGGTAATTATCGATTTGAACCCTGTATTATACACATTTTTTCAATTCGTCTCCTGTACTAAAAAAACCGTCAAATCGAACCATGTACTTTGATTTTGTTATCAGTTTAGACCTTCTATCAACAATTTCATTAAACTCTCATTTAAAAAATTACCAAACGATCTTGGATTTAGTTGAAATTTTTACCAGATATTCACTACTTAATGTGAAAATAATTTGAAAACTTTTTTGATTTTTTAACACATGTACGATTTATTGTAATTTTATTTTAGTATTTTATAAAAATATTATAATAAATCATACAACTTTTAAAAAATTACGACAATTTTTCTATTATCTACCAATAACGTGGTCAACATGTGAAAAAAGTTTCAAATAAATCCAATATTTTTTTGTATTTTTTTAAATTAATCTCAGTTTCTTCTTTACTTTATAAATTAATTTTTTAAAAAATACCAAACGATATTTGATTTATTTGAAAAGTTTTCCACATGTTCAACATATTATGGGTAGATAATAAAAAACGTTTCGTGATTTTCTAAAATTTTTATGATTTATTATAATATTTTTATAAAATACTAAAATAAAATTACAATAAATCGTACATGTGTTAAAAAATTACAACACTTTCCATATTATTTTCTTATTAAATAGTAAACATGTGGTAAAAATTTCAACTGAATCCAAAATCGTTTGGTAATTTTTTAAATGAGTGTTTAATGAAATTGTTGATAGAAGGTCTAAACTGATAACAAAATCAAAGTACAGGGTTCGATTTGACAGTTTTTTTAGTACAGGGGGCGAATTGAAAAAACGTGTATAGTATATGATTCAAATCGATAATTACTCTATTTAAAATGAATAAATCAGCACCAAAAGTTTTGAACTAAATTCAAAAGGCACCAAAATAAATTGAATAATCCTTCCAAAGACTTTTACATAAACGCCCTTGCAAAAAGTAGAAAAACAAATATCACCCTAGGGCCTAGCAGAGACTGTTGGTGGAGAAAGAAGAGATTAGGGCAAATGGATGGCCTCCAACGATTGGGTTGTATAGAATCTCTCTACACTCTCCTCTCCAAATAAAATGCCTCCATCCCTTGCGAGCTACTGAAACCTAATATCTCCCGTTTTTCTCTTCAAAACAATATCCTTCCAGGCCTCTTGTGTTTAGAAAGAGCAAAACGAGCAACTGATCTCTCTGCAATGCCAGGCCTGTTCTTCTGATCTGTTGCTCTTTAGGGTTTTCGTTTCCTGAAACACTATAGTGATACCGTACTAATGAAGCCCAGTTGCGTCAGAGCAGCTTCGTCTGACAATGGCCCGGAATTTTTCAAGGTTTTTCTTCCAAGTTTCAGCTCTTACCAATTGGTACCTCTCTCCTTCTCTTTCTTTCCCTTCTATATGCGGTTGCTTATTAATTTCAAAATGTCTTAATGTAGTTACTGCCACTGCCATGGCCGTCTCTGTTTCGTGCTTGCTAATTCTAAGCATGAATTCTTATCTTTGGAGATGGAACAGTCTGATCGGTAGTTGATTATATATGCTTAAGTCCTAGAATAAACTCGAATGGTCAAAACCCTAGGCTTTAAAGTCATTGTGTAGCTTCCTTGTAATTTAACTATCTCCCAAGGTGAGAAAATTGAAATTAAAATAACAGAAAAGGTAACTTAAATTGAAACTTGTTGTTCATTGCCACTGCTCTGGATTAGTGTTGCGATGTCTAATTCAGAATGTCGTTAATGCCATTGTTCTTCCCTTCCCACAGCTCTTGCGTGCTTGTTCCTGATTCTCCATTGAACATTTCATACTAAATGTTATTTGGCAATACACGGATTCTGTTGCATTTATTTCGACACCTATGGGTATAAACACATGAATTTGAAGGATTAGCTTTTTTTATGTCTGATTACTTAGAAATTTTAGAAGTAAATGTGATATGAATATGTACTGAGTTTTAGATTTTACTGTAAAATAAGTATGGCTGGCTTCGATGTATATGTTTCGTCCAAAGAGTTTTCTTGTTGTCTTTTCATTCCTTGAATATGAATATCTGATATAGTTACCAAATTGTTTATCCTGAATGAGATTATGAAATGAATAAATCAATGAACCATGAAATTTTTTTACTCACAAAAACTATTTACTTTTTTCTTATTACTGAGGGAACATTTCACAAACTTATGAACTTTCTCATATGGCAGGAAATACCACCTGCTTTTCTAAATTACTTCAAGGGGAAATTACCAAGCAAGGCTACTCTCAAGGATCAGACTGGAAAATCTTGGCATGTTGATTTCGAAGAACTTGATAAGGAATATTTTTTCATGAATGGTTGGCAAGCCTTTGTGGATGATCATCTTTTAGAATATGGAGATTTCCTAATTTTTCGATATTTAGGGAATTGGGTTTTTAGTGTTAAGATATTTGGTAAAAATGGTTGTTTGAAGGACTTCATGGAAACTGTCGATCATCTTGTTTCACACGTAACTATTAAAGATGATCCCAACATTGGTCAAACCGAAACAAGGTTAACTGTTGGTCATTTTGTTCCAGTCGCAGCTATTAAAGATGAGTCCGACGTTGATCAAACTGAAACAAATACTACAGGTTCCTCTCGCCAGAAGCTTTCAGAAGTTGGATCTAAAAGGCATGCAGGTGATTAAAATGGGTTATAGCTACTTTATTTACAAATTTTCACATTTTATAAATATCGTTTTTCAGTCTAATTTGTAGATCGTGTGTTTGGTTCTTTGCATTTAGGCCGACCTAAAAAAGGAACTGCAAAATTTAATAGATATCAATCAAAATCCGAAGTCACAAAGCATGATTCATCAAAATATCCGATCTACGAGTTTATCGTGACTAGATGGTCTTCAAATACCGTGGTGAGTTTTCTGATACTGCTATTAAAGTTTTATCTTTTCTAAGTTCTATCTGAAAATTTTTCTGGAACTTCACTTCTTGATTATATAAAGTCAAAAATTGGTAGTAGAAAATCCAGATGGGCGAATAGAAGCACTTATCACCCATCTCATTAAGACTCTTTGTTGCAGCAATAACGTAGCTGAATGTCGCTAATTTCTTGGTTTCTGGATTGGGTGTGTATCAGTCTTCGAATTTAACACAAACATTAAAGAAAAATGTGAAGAGATGGAGGTCTCTACTCCCTTCCAAGTTGTCCGTGCTCTTTCTTTGGCCTCTTTTTGTCATGCTTGGATGAGAAAATGTTTTAGTTACCTGGAGGCAAGATTTCTACAACGTTGTGCTCATTGTATGTTCTGATGAGATTTTTCATGGTGAAAAGATGGATGATATTCTCAAATGCTTTGGCCAAAATAGTTTTTGGTAGGGCGGTTTGATATGTTATACAAAGTCTTAATCATAAAGCATTCTTTTATCATGTTTTTTGTTTCTTGAGAGTTGTATGAGTTATAATGTTAGGAAACAAGTTGTGCATTTCATTAAGCCATTGGTTTTATCTTACTATTTTAATCATTTTGCAGATATGATAGAAGTGGTTAATTTATCTAACCAGATTGTTGCTTGTGCAGCATATTCCTAAAAGTTTGATAAAGGAATATAAGATTAAAGTGGGCCATAAGTTGGTCGTCGAAGATCAGAGGGGGAAGCAATGGCCACTTAAATTTTATTTTAAGGATGGGCGGATTACTCTGACCAGGGGTTGGTCAGAATGTTGTGTGGGCAACAATATAAAAGTAGACGACATATGTGTACTTGAGCTTGTCCTAGACGGAAGAAATATATGCGAGAAGATGAATGTGAAAATCATCGCAACGACAAATATGCACTGAGGAACCGAGGAGTATGACTAACAACTGATGTTCTTTTTTTCTTAAAGAAAATGACATTGATTAGGAATAAAACAAGATTGTCTATCTGTTTTGTGTACATTTAGAAAAGCAAATCTATGGTTTTTACCTTTTGAAACTTTATTACTTGATGTTTGAACTGCTGTTCTTTGAAAGCTGGCACTCTTATCAGTTATAGGAGTGAAAGAGATTGGTGTAGAGTGAGGAGAGTAAAGACAAGTGTAAGATACAAGCCTTAAAATGTGTTTGTTCTATTTTCAGATTTGGATTCTATACAAACAAAACAAGCACAACAAATGTTGATTACAGATGAATATGATTCAGTCATGTTCATATGTGACATAATTCAAGCCAAACCCATCATCCAAAATAGACTAAGATTTGAATGAAAAATGTGCTTTTACTCTGAAGTCTGAAGGACGTGTAAGTTTCTCCTCATTTACAAACCAACCTATATGTACGCTTCACCCCTCACCAAACTACATTCCGTAGTCAGTGTCGGGATCGATGATCTTAGAAGCCATTTCACAATCCTTTTAAGCAGAAAAAGAACTTGCCTCGGTGCTGTACAACGAGTATTCGCTCAAGCATAAGTTGGCTTTCTCTTCATTCCATTTTGAAACCTCTCTTGCGTATTTCAGAGATGCGTCTACACTATCAGGCTCTAATCCTTTAACCATCGAAACATACAGCCTCCTCCTGGTCAGAGACGAAAAAATCCTCTTAAATTTCACTGCAATGTAGTGGAAAGCAATCTGAGCCATCGAGGGGCTGCTGTTTATGCTGTTGCTGTTGCCGCTGCTGTTGGAGCGGTGGCGGCTTACCACTGGATCAAAATCTTCAAACCATTCGCACTGCTTTAAGGGTATGCGCTCGATTTTTTCCTCGAGCAGATCGTATTTGTTAAGTAGCAAAAGGAAGTCCGTCTGATCAAAGGTCGGATTCGAGACCAGGCTTTCAAAAAATTTCCTGCTCTGTAACATGTTGTTTACTAAATCTCCATTCCCATCGACTGAATATTGATCATAGTCACTAAGCGAGACACAAAAAATAACAACGCTGACGTCTTCAAACATCTCCAGCCACTTGCAGTTTTCACCAAGTCCTCTTGCTTGGACTCTAATTAGTTGATACCTGTTCGCCCAAGCAAAAAATCAAAGTTAGAGCTCTCCATTACTAAGTTATATTAGACACCGTAGCTTCAACTGTTTTCCTGGTCAAACTGAAGGATTACATCCCAAGTCACAGATCCAATTCAAAGAGTGGAATTAAAAAGTCAATAGGAATAATTATTCAATTCCCATCCTCGTTTCTTTCGTACGAATCCTACTGCAGGAGCACAAAGGAAGCTGACACATGGCTACGACAGACCGTGAAGCAGCTAAAAGTTTAGCATACCAATGCAAAAATCAGAACAACATTTATCTTTTTATATTGATATCAGAAAAATATCAGGAAAATAACCTAGCAAATCACCCTATACACATTAAATTCTGCTTGATGAGCACAAGAAAGATGCCGAACACCATTAATATAAAAATGAGCAACAAACTAGTACAAAAAAAAAAGTACGAACGACAGAGAGAGCAAAGCTCATGAAAAACAGCTTTAATACTAGTGGTTACCTAAGTAAAGAGTTATGCTTATCAGCAGTGTCAATGTCATCATCAGATGCCATCTGGGGAAATGAGAACTCCATACTACAAAGTCCATTTGATGAAGTAACACCTTCAGCATATAGAATATCCAAGTCTGATGGTTCATAATCAGCTTTTAACATGTCAACAACCTGGATTTACGGAAAGATTACAAACATAATAGTATTGCGAGATATATTGAGAAGACCAGGAAATGGAAGCAGTAAATGCTAGGGTGATAAAGGCATAAAACTCAAAAGTAGATGTCCAAAAAAGAACAAACTTTCAACCCTTTGTGATCGGTAATGTGCAGGTTAATATGATGCCAAAATCAATAGATCAAAGACTCTGACTTGCTAATTGTGGATATGCCTTACTCAGCAATGTTATCATAGCTATATCTATTCAAAGTTCAGAAAGATGCCACTTCTGTCAGGACTGAACTTCAAGTAAAAATGACATATCAGCAACTACTAAGACGTCATGATTGCCAAAAATAAATCTCCATTTAAAAAATTGTTGTTTAATTTAGCAATTAGGTGGCTTCACTGAAAAATTTGGCTAGTCAAACAAATATAAATGCTTCAAGAAACTTTGAAAGAAGTAATCCTAAGTTGCAGAATAATCATACTCTCTTATCAGCCCGAACTAGAAGTGATTAATTACCAATCTTAAGTGTTTTAGATGTTTAGTTCAGTATCATCAGTTCCTTTTAATATTTAGTTGACTATGGAAACAAAATATATAATTTTCCATGTAGGCCATTCGTGTATATATGCAAGGACTTTCTTATACTTCTCTATCACGCAGAATAAATAAAAAGAAATAACAAAATGTCTATTCATGGTAAAAATTAAACTAGAGACAATTTAGAATACGAATTTTATTTACAAAACTCATTTATTTGAGAACTAATCACTACAGAAGGGAAAATCCACTTTGGGTTAAGAACTACAAAGTGAGAACTCTTACCCGTTCTAAGAAATAACTAGAGACACCGGGTAGCATTTCCAGTTCATTTCTCCGTTTATATGTAGCCTGGATTGCAGCATCATTCCACAACTCTTCAACCAAGGGCCCATATTCACGGGTAGCAGCTGGAAAAATAACTTCCAAATTGCCTGTAACCATGGTCTTGAGAAGCCAATCAGACAACGCTTTCAGCCTTTGGCCAATAGAATATATACATTTCTCATTGCTGCCACCCATATTTTCTGTAAGACAAGAATAGTCCGATATAATTATATGAAATATATTCTTAATATAACAACCACGTCAACTGTGACATGTCGGCAATGGAGCAAATTGACAATTAAAAGAACGCCAATGGAATGATGACTACCATGAATACTATACATAATATAAAAGGGAGGTTCCTCAAAACAAATATGTCTTTCAATAGCTACAGGATTAAATTTTAAATATTTGAGAAACCACATAATAAGGCAATGAACATGGATGTTAGGAAACGCTGCATTACAAAAAGACTAGCACAGGTTATTATCATCTAAAATTTAAAACTTCTCAGACCAAAAATATAGTAGATGCATGACACGTACCTTTGAGAGAAATTGAAAGTTTCTCCTAGATTATTCAAATTAGGAATATTACTTTTTTAACAATAACATGGCAACAGTTCAAATTAAGGAGATTTCATCCTTGAATCCCAAATTACCTAATCTGTATAAAGAAACTAAATCACATATATAATCCTAGGAATTTAACAGCTAGAAATTAAATCTAATTTAACAACATAAGAAGACAAAATCATACCATTGGGGTCAGTTTCGTCAACTTTTTGGTTTTTCCTCAAAGCAAACAAGCTTTCATCTTCAAATCGCTCACGGCCCTCGAGGAGGATACCAAGATAGCCATACACATTGCTTTGGATTCTCAGTTTAATATTTTCACGTTCCTCCTCAGAGAAAGGAGCATCTTTATATAGAACTTTTGCCTGTAACGAGAAACATATGATCAAACCTCAACATGAAAAAAAAATTGCTACAAATCATCATAGTGAAGAAACCCAAAGTTCCAAAGATATCATAATGAATATGCAAGATAATCAATCAAGGGTCAAAAATATATGTATCACAACACAAAAAGCTACTGGCAACAAACTTGAGAAATATGGTGAATAAAAGAGAAACAACAAGCACAAGCTTCCAGGTGGCATTCCAAGAAAATAAGAACCCATCATCATTTTTTGAACAACATCTCTTATCATGTCAAGATAAAGTCATGTATGGCCTGACGTATCCAAAATTTACCATGAAATAGGGATTCCAACAAACAATATAAATCAGAGCATGTCACAGCTACTATCACTCACAGGAGGAGATTCAAGGTCAGTACATTCTTTGTAAGTAAAATAAGTGATAGTACACATTGATATTTATATGACAAAATAAAAAGATACCCCTTCTAGGTGAATTGACCAAATGCATGAAAAATTCTATTCTACATCAACCACGTACAATGGTATCATGAAACACATATAGAATCAAGAGCACATAGTATGAGAATCCACCTGTTTAAAAATAGTGCTCGTCCCAGATCTACCATATCCAACTAACAGAAGCTTCTGAAGAGTTCTATGTTCAAGGTATTCTGGGACGGTTCTGTTAACCAGTTTGGTCGATGACTCTTCCCAATAATTTAATGATTTAGACGGGACTGGCAGTGATAACATAGCACACACAAGTTTCATTCCAGCCTACAATCAAAAGCCTAGATTAAGTAGACAGATAAACGTCCAATTAAGTCTCTACGCATATTTCACTATAAACAAATAGGGGCATATATCCATCACATTATACCTTGCCCCAAATGTATCCTTTTGTATTCTTCTGCCCCTCTTCTTGATATGATCCATCTTCATTCACCCAAAAATGTGGGTTACCAGCACATTGGACTCCCGCCAACTGCAAACTTAAATGTTAATTATTCTAATCCGGCAAGTTCATAAATTTACACACCCACAAAAACTACCTGTAACATCCGAAGCTCTACTTTTGTTATCTCACGACCATTTACGAATACTTGAGTATTTCCATTGCTAGCTTCAGCCTTTATGAGACCACCTATGTTAAGGTGGGGAGTGATTATCTTCGAAGGTTTCTCTCCTTCCTGTTACAACAGACAAACCATCAAATCCATGATCGAGAAATTTTTTTTAAGAGAAAATATAAAGAAATATCTGAAGGATATTGGAGAAAATATTCACCTTTCCCCAAAAACCAGACACTTTATCATACCAATAGTTTCCCGGTTTTAACTTCTTCGGTGGATTGGGGCAACTCTGGAGTATATTTAACTCTTCATGACTTAGAGGCTTTCCATTCACAAAAACATACTCTGGTGGTAACTGATTTACTTCACACCCCTTCTCAGTTTTCATTATCTGATTAACCTCCAATTCATTAAGCAATCTCTTGAGCATTCGAGAGCACTTTCCCAAAGTTCCTCGTTTGGACTCTTCAATAGGATATCCAATGCAAACAACGCATTTACGACCTTCAGGCATAGATCCCATGGCTCTAAGAACGCAGCTACTGCAATACTTAGCATCACATACAATGCAATTCTCCTTCTCGGTGAATCGATTACCTTTAAAGCATCGATAGCATGACCCTTTCTTCCCTTTTGTTGATGGTTCTCTCTTCACTCGCACAATTTCAGGCTCATTTTGACTAAAGTCTTCATCAATAACATCATCGGACAAGATGTCACAAAAAGTAACAGCTAGTGGTCGCTTACTGGCACAGGCTACGTCAGTGTTGTAATTTACAGCGTTACCAGAAGAAACCCGAGAAGAGGGATAATCCAAACTTAAAACTGATTCATTTGAATTCCAATCCACTTGATTTAATTCAATCAAATCTGAACTTTCCTTCCCACCACTGGAATCCCCCAAAGAATTCATGGTTTGATGAGATTTATTAAAACTTCCTGAGAACTCTATAGTGCTAGAAATTCTAGCTTCCCCTAATAACTCACAAGAATGTCCATGACTGAATGAGGAAGACCCCACAGCTCTTGAGCTATTAGCTACATCAGACAACTCACCAGACCCAAAACTGCCACGTGAAAACTCCAAGGCGCCTGAACTAGTCATTTCACCGGATAAAACAAAACCATGATCATCCACAGATCTTTCCTCGAAGCCAACAACTGAAGTTGGAGAAATAATAGTACCAGAGTCTGGATTTGATTCTTTCGACCGAAATCTAAGACCATCCACGGTATTCTCATCAAAGGTGATAACAGAGGTGGGGGAAACCACACATTTCGAAGCTAAAGATTCAACTTCTTTACAGAACTTCATGTTTAGAGTATCTGGCGCTAACAGAGGTTGAACCACCGGAAAATTTAACTTCTCCGACAACGACACCTCTGCAACAACGGCAGCCACCGGAATCCTTTCTACGTTGATTGGAACAGCTCGTGGCAAATCGTATGGTACAGGCGGGCCTTTGTACTCCTTAGCAAACGAGTAATTAACCCCATCAGCGGGCCGAGAAAGCAGAGCCTCTCCTAGAAGCATTACCGTACGAAAAAATAGGGTAATAACCCGTAAAGCCAACTCTAAACCCTAGAACAACGAAAACGCAATAAGGCAGTAAGATTGTAGCAAGGAAGCTCTAAGCTCTTACAAACCACGAAAATGGAGGTAAAGCGTAGTCGCCGAAATATGTTGCAACGAATATCAAAAACCTACCTCTGGGTAATTATAAATTACCAAAAAGACAAAGAAGTAATGGCCATAGCTACGAGAGAAGTTGCTGGAATCAGAGCGCGGTTTGGAGACAATACTGAACGAGAAAAAAAAGGCATACTAGCAAAGTAAAGGAACGAGAAAAAAAGCGAGCAGTGAGCGTCAAATCTGGAGAAATCGGAGTCCGTAGGAGAAGCAGCAGTGTTTGGGAGGGAGGAAAATAGGTGGGAAAGTGTGAGAGAGAAGGAAGCCAGAAAAAGACATGAACGAATGCCCCTAGAACAGGCTAGGAGAGGAATCTGCGTTATATGAATATTATAATCAGTGCTTTATTGGGGGTTGAGGATGGATGAAGGTGAAGGGACATGTGGGACCGAGTTAGGAGCAGGAGCACTTTGTCTCTTCCCCTCAGCAGCGGGAATCAGAGACGAGAACTGAAATTGGCGACCCTTTGAAGAGCACAGAGGCATCGGTTAGCGAAATTTTTCAAACTATTGTGTGGTTTTTCCTTGCTCGGATTGTGACGCGAGTCTCTCAGTCCGCCATGAAAGCTTCGTGAGCTTTTGAGTCGGTAACGTGGTCCCGAACGCACTGGATTGGCTCCATGTCTTCTCTCTTTGGTCAGCGTGACGCATTTGAAATGCTTACTATGCTCTTCAATTATTGCTTTCGTTATGAATTCCAAGCCCCAACTAATACAGTTAGGGATGTTGATGGGCAAGAAATATACAAAGAGAAAATTGTGGAATCCTACTTCTCGGTCGGAACGCATGACCAATATAAGATCGAGGAATTCTTCGCATGTTCCTAAAATTTCTTCGTAGTCGACCCCATATGTGCTTCATTTGATACAAATTATCGAACTATAGTATGCATAGCTTTTCCCCAAAATATTTTGAAAAGTTTAGAATGTGATAACATGTGTCTTATCTTCTTTACGATCGTTATGTTCATTCTTTATGCAACGTTATTTTGTTGAGGAGTTTTAGAAACCAAACTTTTATGTCTTATCTTGTGCATCTTGTAGTGTTCATTAAAAGATCAGATATATTTTCCAACATTGTCTATGTGAATTCGTTTTAACTTCTTTCTATTTTCCTTATCTGTGAGAGCATGAAACTATTTAAAACTAATAAACACATCATCTTTAGACTTGAGTGCGCAAGTTCAAACCTCCTACAGTGATCATAAATGAATGTGGTTATGTATTGGGCATTGGCTAAAGTTGTTGTTGATATGGGACCGCAAACATTTGAATAGAGGACTTCTAACACGTATGGTTCATTGATGCAGAATTCTTCTAGAAGGAAACTTTATGTTGTTTTCCTGCCAAACAATGAATATAGTTTGTTAGAGCTTCATCTCCAAGATGTGGCAGACATTCTCTCTTGCCAATTAATTGAAGTCTTTTCTTGCTTATGTGACCAAACCATTTACGTCGTAGCTCATTGGATGAGTTAACTTGTGCAATATTTATTGATGTTTTTTTTACAATCACTTGAGTTACATACAAGCCAGTAATGAGTATTAACTCTTGCTTACCAAGATTTTCGGTTCAAATTTTATTGCGGGTCGGTTCCAATTTAAAAGTAAAAATAAACATCAAATTAGATAAATAAATAATTTAAATACTAATTAAGCAATTTGATTAAATAATTGAATCAATTTACTAGACAATTTATTTTTTAATAATACAATTCAATCATTAATTAAATCAATCAAATCACTAATTTAGTAATAATCTATCAATTTAATCACTAATTATTATAATTCAATAATATATTTACTAATTAGGTATATTCTACTAATTGAATTATCAATTATTATCATTCAATAATCTTATTACAAATTAGGTAATAATTTAATCACTAATTAATACAATTTAATCGTCTAATTACACAATAATTCAATTACTAATTGTTTCGGTTTTGCACACCCTTAGTATGAAACTTGAAAAGAACTCGGTTATCTAAAATAGGAAGCACTTTTCTTAATCCACAATATGATAACTTTAACTCATAGTTTTTATCTTATATTATGTTAGTCCTCTTAACCATAACAACGATGTCTTTTATGCTGGTGTTGGTTCTGGCAAAATTAAGGTTTAGGAGATTCTTGAAAAAGTGGATAGAATCAATCGTATCTATCAATGATCGATAAATTCTTGAAACGCGGCTAATTGCGGTGTCCAAGTGTTCCTAATTGTCTGACTTCCTACTCAAACTCTACTTGATTTCTTATTTTTTGGAGAGTTTCGAGCTTCTTTTGTTGCAATTGAAATCCCACCTCGAAACCACTTTGATAGACTAGTTCAATTAACCCTCTGTCTAGGCACTGAATCTTCATACTTTTCAAATTATATGAAAATGGCATCTCAAACTAGATTAAATCAACTCCAATTTGTGTTCAACTCCATCATCGACCAAATCGAAGCTCGAATCAATCGAAATTGGCTAGGAATGGTCAGAATCAGCCAGCTAGAGGAAGAAGATAGTTATAAGAAAGAGTTCAAATTTCTTCTTCATCTTGGACAATTCAAATTCGTCTTTTTAACTAAACAAAGGGAAGTTTCATAGAAAGGATTTGCGATGGGTTGAAAATCGTCGAGGGAGTCTTTGTAGTTTACTTCTGGCTTAGATGAGAGAGAGAGAGAGAGTTAGTACCAAGTTGTTGTTACTTGCATAGTACATGTTATAAATCGATAATATTATATAGAGGATATATTATTAAAAAGTTTATTCAACGTGATCTGTATTTTCTAGAAAAGCTTTTCATATTTCCATGTGTTGTAAGATGAAAAGTGTATTTTTATTTAATCTATCAAATCTCTACATAAGTCTATAAAATAATGCTTAGTGATAAACTAAGAAGAAACAATTAGAATCAATACTGAGAAATAGATTGAACTTTCTCAATAAATAATTTTATGTTTATGAATTTCTTCAATTGGTAACAGAGCAAACCAAGTTCATCTGAGGGTCACAAATTGAAAACATTGGAGCGTCAACATTTGTTCCTATTTTTCAGTGGCGATAGAGCATCAAAATGAAGAATTGTTTCTTATCTCAAGATCTTTTGGATGTAGTGGAAAATGGATAACGATTCCAATAGAGGAAAGTTCAACTTTCAACCCAAAGTAAACAAGAGAGCACCAAAGCTGTAAAAGCATTGTTGAAGAGATAATGTCTGAATCAATCTTTCCAAGGTTGATAATGGTTGAAACTTCAAAGGCAACATGAGAGATTCTGCCGACAGAATTTCAAGGAAATAAAAAAGTAAAGATTATCAAACTTTAAGTATATTGTTCCACATTAATTGAATTTGTTAATCAAATAAGGGGTCTCAGTGAAGAGTTGACTGATCCGAGGATTGTTCAAAAGATTTTGATTAGTATACCTGAAAAATATGATCGTATAGTGGCTGCAATTGAAAAGTCAAAGAACTTGCAGAAGTTATTAGTTATTGTGAACAAAGATTACCGAGAAGAGGTGATAATTCTTTGGAGCATGTTTTTTAATCCAATGTGTCTAAAGAACAAGAACAAAGATTTCAAGAAAAAACCTCAAAAAAGATCAGAAAATTCTAATTTTGAGCAAGTTAAAAGGAAAAGCGGGAAAATTTCCACCTTGTGGTGTTTGCAAAAAAAAAAAAAAAAAAAAAAAAAAAAACATTTGGAGAAAAATTGCTTCATGTAGTAAGCTTCAACGCAGATATTGTAAGAAGTTTGGGCACATTAAAAATGATTGGATATTTAAAAAAAAATTATCAAGTTTATTATTATGAAGAAAATGAGGAGAATTAGTATTTGTTTTTTCCATGGCTTCTAATGAAATAAGTTTCACAGAATTTAACACCTCTGTTAAAGCCAAAATGAAGATGGAAAATGAAGAACTTGTTGAATCTAAAAGAAAAGACACATAAGCAATCTCAACAAATAAAGATACTAACTTTATTAAAGATGTATTACTTGTTCCTTTCTCTTGATCAAAATTTGTTGTGCTGCCAGATGATGGAAAGTGGTTACTCTTTGTGCTTTGAGAATGAATTGTGTAAAATATATGATTGTTAGTGAAAAATCACTTTAACGCAAGTGCATATGTTGCTAATAAAGTAATAAAAAATAAGTTCGAGTCGAATCCACGATAATAATTCTAATCAAATTGTATTGCGTAAAAACAATAAGAGATGTAAAATAAAAAATTTGATTTTTAAATTAATTTATAATAGATAATGAGGTGATATTAATTAAGTAGAAATTAAAGCAATAAAAACAAAATGCAAACAATTACATGAGAAAGTTAGATAATAAAAATATTTGTCATGGTCGATTTCTTTGTTATGTAAATTTCACTACTAAAGCTACACATTGCTAGAACATTTGTTCAAACAACAATAATTATGCACTAACCAAGATTACTTTGAATTGCATGGTAGTTCGTTTTACTTTTCTCTTCAATTTATAGGCAGATGAAAAATAATAAAAACTTCAATGACGTTTTATTCTCAAAGCCATACAAATTGAATAATAACAACTTTATAAAATTCAATCCATGTAAATTATTATGTATCCAACAATTCTCAAATGTTTCACAATACAATAATAATATGGGTAATCAATTTTTGCACGTCGACAAATTTAACTTTAATTATCACATTAATTTATTCAAAAAAATATAAGCAATCATAGCAAATAATAGAATTCTTGTAACAAATACTATTTCCCCTAACCAAAGTAATCTCTTAGTCCATTATCATAAAATTCATCCAAGCAATTAAATTATCTAGAAAAAAAATCATTAAAATAATAGAAGTGAAGAAGTTTGTAGAGTACGAGCTTTTGTACAATAGAGGTGAGCAGGACCGGACCGAAGATCGAGAACCGGACCGGACCACCAGTTTTGGTCCAGTTTTGCCCTAAAAATAGAATTCCCATTGGAAAATGGTCCGGTTCTCGGTCCAGGACCAAAATTTCCCGAAATTCCAGACCGGACCAAAACTTTAATTTAATAGCCATTTAAGGCTCGGCCTAAGGGGGAAGAAGGTTCAGAGTTTGAGTTTTCTACAAATCTCAAACCTTCAATTTCTCTTCTCTCTGTAATTTATCATTTGTAGTCTTTTAATTCTTTGTAGGAAATGGTTTGATTGTATATAACCTGTCCTTAGAGGAAATTTTAATTTTTTTTATTGCAATTTACTGTAAAAAAAAATTTGATGGGAGAAACCGGGACCAGACCGAAAATTTTGGTCCGGTTCTGGGATTAGGAAAAAAAATCTAGAATCCTTTGGTCCGGTCCGATTTCGGCTCGGAACCGGACCGGACCGGACCATGCTCACCCCTATTGTACAAGAAGTCAACAACTTTTCTCCAAGTGTATTGTTGACTGTTCTCTGCTCCTCTCCTTGACGGAAAACTCTTCTTCTCTTTCTCTATGTCTCAACCCACCGTTTTCTAAATAGAAATTTTCTTTTTATTCCTTGCCAATCTCTTTCGTTCTTTCCTACGATTTTCCTTTTTTCTTGTGATTTCCTCATTTTTTTTTCATTAATGTGAAATTGCCATTAAATCATTTTTGCTTTATCTCTTTAATTTCCATAATATGTGCATCCCAGTTGTCATTATCTGCACCAAAATTACAAGAAAGATCCGTTTAGTGCTAGAAATCTGATATTTTCTACTACTTCCTCAAAGTAGATAGTGTTGTAACAATTTGTGGCAATTTACATAATTTTGACCTAAATAATATATAACTCACTCAATTCAAGTAATTTTTTACATATAATATTAACTCAAAATAACTCTTTTTCAAGAGTTATCAATATAGCGAGAAAAAATTAAAACTATTTGAAGTAAAATGGAAAGAAGCAGAAATTTTTATTTTTGAGAAGTTCACTTCACAAGGGAATCCATGGATGAAGAGAAAGGAGACTATTGCGTCGGAGGATTAGGTGCTGAACAACAAATGAATCACGAAACTGAATATAATAATGAAATAGGTTATTGGTTTTTTTTCCAACTTGCCTAAAGTTCTAGTTGTAACACCCGGCATTTTGTCATGTAATCATTTAAGTGGGATTAATTGTATATTAATACAATGAATATTCTCTTTCAAATTTGTTTGGACGTTTATTGGAAAACCAAACTAAGTGTAATCAAAACAAACCAATTTGGTTAAAAATCAATGGAAGGGCAAAGTGGGTAAACAATTAAGGTGGTTGAGAGAAAACCAATGGTTGAGTGACATCTGGCAACTTGATGAAGAAGCTAAGTTCTTCCTCCTTCGTGAAACCCTCACTTCTCATCTGTTTCTTCCCACTACTCCCTGTTCTTTCTTTCTGGCGATTTTGACAAAATACCAACACTTTGCTTTCCCAGTTTTTCTTCTGTTTCTTCCAACAAAGATCCGAGCGTTCTAGAGACATTCGTGCATCTTACATTGCAGCAAACAGATAAGTTCATACGTATAGGTTTGGCCCTTAAGGCCCTACAATACGGAGGTACTAGGTTTATGTTGTCGGGATTTCTGTTGGGTAGTTAAACTATAGGTTATGTTTTAGGTTAAGTGTGTTCTGTTTTATATTCTGCTTATTATTCTGTTGCCTGTCTATGAATGTTCATGCATACACGTTTTCTGTGAAAGTCATGAAAATGTTTTCTGCACACGGTTTGAAGTTAAGTAAGATAAAACCTGTAATGAAATGTATGGTTAAGTGTGGATGAGGACTGACATCCTGTCATGTACTCCTGTTATGTCCTGTTGTGGCATGTACTCCTGTTGCGCCAGCTCTTCTTCCCACTTATACCTTCCTGTCTAGTGAAACGTAATGTAATGTAATGTAATGTTCATGTATTTGAAAATGTTCATGCATAGCATATGCACACTGCATTCTAGTATGTTCTTACTGAGCTCTAGGCTCGTAGATGAACTCCCTGTTGTAGGTATGGATACTCCAGATGAGGACCTTGTGCCTCAAAATGACGAGCTGATGTAGTTGGAGGATCGAGCTTACGGGGTTTGGCTGCTGCAGTAAGACAAGAGTTAATCCTGTGAGAATATGTTTTCTGAAGTTATGTCCAATATTGTACCATCTTTTGAAGTTTTAAAACATTTGAAATGTAGGCCCAGTTCTGTACTACTTTGTGGTTTGTAAAACGATGTATGGAACCTGTATTGATGTTTAAAACCTCTGTATTTGACAGTTGAATTATGTTTTGAAGTATTCTGGAATTTGTTTGGAATATTTTCTGTTAGTCTGTGCATGGATAGTTTCTGGTTTTAGAGCTATCCATGTAGTGTGATCATTCTTAAGTTTCTGTCATGTTTTCTGTGTGTTCGAAAAATATGGTTTTTGAACTGGTTTGAGAGTTTGAGACTTTCATGTCTTGTTTTTATGCTTTCTGTTTGTATGTCTTCCAGTCAAAAGTTGTCAAATTCTGCCCCTTTTAAACTACATCTTCTGATCCCGTTCACTGCTGCTTTAAGTGTGCATCCACCGATAGTCACTGTTCACATTTTGTCTTATTCGCATCCACCGCCAAACAGTGATTTTGCCATAGCTTTTTCTTCTGCCGATTATGTTTACTGCCTTATTTGCCGTGACCGTAACTTCCGATGACATCATCACAACTTCCGATGACATCATCACAACTTCCGATGACATCATCACAACTTCCGATGACATCATCACAACTTCCGATGACATCATCACAACTTCCGATGACATCATCACAACTTCCGATGACATCATCACAACTTCCGATGACATCATCACAACTTCCGATGACATCATCACAACTTCCGATGACATCATCACAACTTCCGATGACATCATCACAACTTCCGATGACATCATCACAACTTCCGATGACATCATCACAACTTCCGATGACATCATCACAACTTCCGATGACATCATCACAACTTCCGATGACATCATCACAACTTCCGATGACATCATCACAACTTCCGATGACATCATCACAACTTCCGATGACATCATCACAACTTCCGATGACATCATCACAACTTCCGATGACATCATCACAACTTCCGATGACATCATCACAACTTCCGATGACATCATCACAACTTCCGATGACATCATAAACGATGTATGGAACTGTATTGATGTTTAAACCTCTGTATTTGACAGTGAATTATGTTTTGAAGTATTCTGGAATTTGTTTGGAATATTTTCTGTTAGTCTGTGCATGGATAGTTTCTGGTTTTAGAGCTATCCATGTAGTGTGATCATTCTTAAGTTCTGTCATGTTTTCTGTGTGTTCGAAAAATATGGTTTTGAACTGGTTTGCGAGTTTGAGACTTTCATGTCTTTGTTTTTTATGCTTTCTGTTTGTATGTCTTCCTGTCAAAAGTTGTCAAATTCTGCCCCTTTTAAACTACATCTTCTGATCCCGTTCACTGCTGCTTTAAGTGTGCATCCACCGATAGTCACTGACATCATCACAACTTCCGATGACATCATCACACATTCCGATTACGTTTACTGCCTATATCTGCCGATGACGTCATCACATCTTCTGATGACGTTATCTATTTTGTCTTACTCAATCCACCGGTGAGTAGTGCAATTCCGCCTGTTTTAAAACACTTCTACCGACTGACGTCATCCATCTTCCGGCTGATGTCATCACCTTCTGCCGATTTCGTTTATTGCCTGTATCTTCCGGTGACGTCATTACATCTTTCGATGACGTCATCCACATCTTCCGCCAGTCTTCCGCCCAGTTTAATTATTCTTCTCGCCCCGTTTTAAATACATCTTTTGCCTTACTTTTCCGGTCCGGTCCATTTATATTTCCTGCTCACTTCTTCTCCAGTTTAAGTTCTCTTTAATGTCCCTGTCATCCTGCTTTCCCTCTGTCACCCTTCCTGCATTTCGGTTTCTTCTGCTATCCATTGTTGAAGTCTGTTTTGTTTTCAGCGGCAGAGAACTCTCTCTCTCTGCCAAGATTTAAAAAAAAAATATAATGTTTATATAAATATAGTCCCTGTTTTCTGTTATCTGTCCCGGAGTGATGGCTTCGATCCCGGGCCCAGATCGGGTTCGGTTCTGGGCTGTCACAGTTATGGTATCAGAGAGACAAGATTTTAAAACCGATTCTGTGAAATGTCTGACTGCGCAACCCGCCACGTGAGATCGCTCCACCAACTGTTAGTGTTTAAGTTTCTGTAAAAGTTCTGTTTATTTAAATTAGTTATTCTGTTTATAGGATTTTCTTGAATGGTGAGAGGAAATCAGGGTGATGCAAATGACAGAGGCGACGCCCTCGATCGTCTAACCGAGTTGGTCAGCGTTCAGTCACGAATGATGGAACGCATGATGGCCAGAGAAGATAATGGGAATCATAATAACCATGCAAATGCTCCACGTGACTCTAGTGGAGAAAGATTTCGACGACTCCAGCCGCCTGCATTTGATGGATTATCGACGGACCCTACTCATGCTGAGGAATGGATCCGGCAGATTGAACGCATGTTGAATTATGCAGAGGTGGAGGAAAATAAGAAAGTGATATGTGCCTCGTTTAATCTCACCAAGAGTGCTGGATTTTGGTGGGATAAAGTGCAGTCAACCACTGTGGCATTAAGCTGGGAGGGATTTAAAACACTCTTCTACGAGAAGTAATTTGACCGCAGCATGAGGAAGGAGAAGTTACTGGAATTCTCTCGACTACGACAGTTTGGAATGGTGGCCGAGTATGTTCAGAAGTTCGATACACTATCCCGTTATGCACCCCACCTAGTGGCCACTGATGAAAATAAGGTGCATCAATTTATCCAGGGTTTGAAGATGGACCTCTTACGAGGGATTACATACGGGGGATTTAAATATTCTTCCGCCAGTCTTCCGCCCAGTTTAATTATTCTTCCCGCCCCGTTTTAAATACATCTTTTGCCTTACCTTTTTCGGTCCGGTCCATTTATATTTCTTGCTCACTTCTTCTCCAGTTTAAGTTCTCTTTAATGTCCCTGTCATTCTGCTTTCCCTTGGTCACCCTTCCTGCATTTCCGTTTCTTCTGCTATCCATTGTTGAAACCTATTTTGTTTTCAGCTGCAGAGAACTCTCTCTCTCTGCCAAGATTTAAAAAAAAAATATAATGTTTATATAAATATAGTCCCTGTTTTCTGTTATCTGTCCCGGAGTGATGGCTCCGATCCCGGGCCCCGATCGGGTCCGGTTATGGGCTGTCACACTAGTGGTCGGAGAAGATTATTCCATTCCTTCTGATGTAGAATCTGATTTGATAAGTTCAAGAGATAAAGCCCGAGAATTTGAAAAGGTGAGAGAAACTGTAGAAACTGTAATGTTCCCTAGTGCTCCCGGTACAATATTGTCTGCTTTGAGCTGGAGCTCATACAAATTTATTTTTGGAGTTAGTTAAAAATATGTTGTACTAGGTAGATAGGAGAACTCTACTTATAAACCATGCATTTTTCACTCTCCCAAGCGATGAGAGATTGTATACCTCCACTAGTATGAGTTGAATTATCAAGGGAGTCGTCCTAACTTTCACATGGCGAACTACCACAATCTCCCCCATTGGTGGCCTGATGTTCTCGTTGGTCACACTTACAGTTGGACATAGGTTCTGATACCATTTTAATGTCCCCCAGTGCTCCCAGTACAATATTGTCCACTTTGTGTTAGAGTTCATATGAATTTGTTCTAGGAGTTAGCCCAAAAGGCGTTGTACTAGGTAAGGAGAAGAATTCTACTTATAAACTTACATTTTTCACTCTCTAGAGCAGTGTAAGATTGTATTTTTTACTGGTATAGACTGAGCCCTCACACCAGGTCATCGTAGCTTTCACATGGCTGGCTATCACAGAAACTCACTCAGATTCTGTGAGTAAAATAGGTTCAGAAGAAGAAGTTTCCATAGACCAATTTTGTAGTTCAAACGAAGAGTACTTAGAATTTGAGCTTCAAACCCACGATTCAATTCCCGTGTGTGGTGAAATTCTACCTTTTGAGGATTCCAAGAAACTCAAGGAAGAAGACTAATGAGAAAATTTAGTTCAAAAAATTAACAGGTGAGAGGAACCATCTGTATTGGGTTGTGATGATTCGAGAGCACTTCTAGCCATTGTTTCATATTAGGATCTGCTACGTTTTCTTGGAGTTAAAAAAAACAAGACAATGTGACACAATCAACAACCGAAGACGAGTATGTAGCAACCATTTGTTGGGTAACTGATGTGCCATGGATCTGTCACTCCTAAAAAAAATTTGATAGAATTTTTCTTACCTATTTTTAAGTTTCAATGTTGTAGGTTTTCATGGAGGAATATTCTTTAAGGATATTAAACATTCCAATCCAGCATCCACTTACATTATGACCTTCTTCAAGGTGAAGAATAAATGGAATATCAAGTCCATGTCGAAAGATTATTCGACCTTCCAAAAAAATTTGCTTTCACATTGACCTCTGGGAAGTATTTGCATTATTTGGCAGCCTTACTTATTTGTTTTGAAAAACTAAGCTTCATGAAGAATGTAGCAGACATCTAAAGGCTTGTAGAATGGTTGAATTGTGGAATTTGGACATCATTTTCTTGGCCAACCAGATCAATTACAGAGAGGCTTTTTCTTACAAAGAAGTCTGAACCCATGAACGATTCTAGAAGGCTCCATTAGGGAACTTTGTGTTTAAGTTATTTTGAGTCTTTTGTTGAACATCATGCTTTAATATTATATATTTTTTATGGTGGGGACCATCTAGTTAGGAGGAGGAAGCCACATGGCAAAAGGAGACCATAAAGTACTGGGTTTTCTCATTTGGCCGTGCACTCCTTTTTTTCCTTTGAATTTTTATTTGTTTTGTAAAAGCTATGTGTGGAAATTCTAATTCTCTTGGAGACATTATTTATACCCTCCATAAGACTTGTAATCTTCAGCTAATGATGAATGAAAAATCGTGGTGAAGTCTTCTTCTCCCAAGCTTCAAGTTTCCTTCAAGTTGCCATACCTCTTTCTTGGTGAGTAATATCTAAAAGGTCGTGTGAAGAGTGAATCTATCCTTTGTGAGTGTAGGTGGCTTTTGCTTCTATTACATCATTCTTCCCCTCTCTTTGTGGAGTGAAAAAATAGCAAGAATGATGTGCCTTGGACCCATAAATATCTCGCTAAACAGGAACAAGATGCAACCAGAAGCAAAGACACAATACAACGACGAGATATTAAAATAAACAGAAGATTGCGTGGATGATTGAAATGGATGTAAGGTGAATTACCTGGGATTGTGACATGCATAGGAGGCCCATTACAAGATCACAAACTAGAGCCCATAATTTAGTTAACCTTTGTACTAATGAGTTTGGTTTTCTTCCAAGAATGGATCCTATTGTCGACATCATATGGGAGCCTAATTCGGAAGATATGGATCAGCCCTTGCATAGCCTCACTTGGAGCATACAGATGGACTTTTCAATTGGCCCAGTGAGAATTTGTCTTTCCGGCCCCTAAATTATGTAATTTTGTTTTAAACTTTGTGGCAAACTCTAGCCTTTTTGTATGAACTATTTATATTGCATCATGCATTAGATTGAATGGTTAGGATTAGATGAATGATTGTAACACCCGATTTTAAGGGCTTTTGTAATTCCAATAAATAACGGTATTTTTGTAAATATGTCAAACTAAATCCGTTTTGCGAACGGAAGGATTTAATGAGCCTTAATAATAAATGAGAGTTTACGGTGAAATACGAAAATTTGGGGAAACCGAATCGTTAGCTAAGTAACGAAATAGGTGGAGAAACAAATAGAAAATCAATGGAAGGGCGTTATGGTAATTTCGCAAGTATAATTTTCAATAAAACACCAAAATCCCTCATTTCTCCCCCCTCACTCACGCGATTTCCATTTCCTCTCCACCCTCAACGACGATTCTCTTCCCCCTTTGTGCGACTCTTCTCTCCGGCGTCGAAGATTTGTTCTCTGGCGATCGATCCTTCACATTTCTCCTTCGTCTTTACTCCCTAGGTAAGAATCTACTATTTTGGAACGTTAGATTTTGGTTTTCACGGAGTTATACGGTTAGGGTTCGTTTAGGGTTTTGCTAAAAACGTGGCGTAAAGTTCGAAATTGATAGGTTTAGCATAAATGTGCCTCAAATGGCTGTATTTATGATTATTGCTGAAAGTTTAATGGTTTAATAGAGGTGGTTGGAGAATTTAAAAACTCCATTAATGGAGGTTTAGAAATTCACGAGCACGAGTTGCTCGATAAAATGCCTCAATGAGGTGTTTTAGAGTTTAGGAGATTTTCTTTAACTAGGAGTTTGTAATTTTCTAAACTCGATAGTTTAGAATTGATTTAATCACAATCTGTGTGAATTGCCTTAGGTGAACAACACTCGTGGACGGAGCTTGAACTTCAACGGACGCGAGGTAAGTCTTCGTGATTTGTTTGGCCGTCTTGGCCTACACCATAAGAATGTACGTTAAATTGAGGAATTGGAGATATATTGCGTTTGGGTAATTAGAACAGGTAGTTAGTTTTAGGTTTGATTAGGTTGTTAATTGTTAAGTTTATTGTTTGTATGTTTTTATTTGTTTCTATTTCGTCCATGGCATAATATTTGTTCACGCATCATTGTTTTCGAAAAGAGCATGAAAAGGAATTTCCATGCATGTTTTTACAAACGAAAAGGTAAACGAACGTAATAAAGGTCACGTCGGTGGCGGTGGTTCAGACATGGCTGTCAGGTGAAGCATGTTTTCCCCCCGGTTAGATACAAGGGGCTATCCAATCGACGGATGTGCCGCTCCTATCTAGCGAGAGTGAAGCCCTAGTGATATGAATGAAATGATTAGCGAAAAGGTAGGACGCATGATTTATGAACTGTACATGCATAGCATTGGCATTCACATGCATTCACGTAGATTTATTGAGCCTCTAGCTCACATTTTTATTTCTAGGGTGTAGGTGATTTTGAGACAGGTGAGGAAGACGTCCCTCCTCCTGAAGTATGAGCACGTTGAAGGAGGATGGCTCGTGGGTGTGTGCTGGCAGTTGGTGTGTAATTTTGACCCGTGGGGACGTAGGTAAACATTTTGGGGAATTGACAGATAGGATATAGGAAATTGTATAGTTGAACATTTTAGGATGCTTGGATATGGATAGATATTTTATAGTGTTTTTGGAAAATTGAAATTATTTTGTAGTATTATTGATAATTTCAAACATGAGGAAATGTTAAACTTTCAAACGGATCTATGCAGTTTGTTTTATGAAATTGGTTACATTTTAAATGCGCTTGAAGTCAGTTTTTGGGCGATTGGGAAAGTGGGGATTGTATGCGGGGAGTAGAGTGGTTGTATTGTTATGAAAAATATTTGAAGAAGTGATGAATGTATGAGGTAGAAAAGAGAATTGTGAATTGTGAAGTGTGTGGGAGTTGTGCAGGGTAACGATGAAGAGGGTGAAGGAAGGAAAAAGAAAGAGAAGGGAGCAGCTCTCTGGATTTCAAAATCCACAGAGGCTGCCAAACAATCGCAAGGAGAAGCGATCAATCGGCAGAAAGGGGTCACGCTCAGGAAGAAATTCTAGAGCGTGTGCCGATCGATCGTCCACATGGGGGCGATCGATCGGCTGATGGAAAATCAATGGGCGATCGATCACCCACAAGTGGGGAGATCGTTCGTGCCCCCCCCCCCCCCCCCAAATTTTGGCCACAGCCGATCGATCGGCTGAAATGGCCGATCGATCGGCCCGGCAGTTCACAGGCGAAATGCCCTGTTTGCCCCTCTGTGCTTTGGCTGATGGATTTAATTGTTTTGAATTGTTTTAAACATTTGTTTTAAGTTTTATTCCAATTGTTTTAAATTTATTTAAGTGGTTTTACAAATGGTTTTCGAACGATTTTAATGATAGAGTCTACGATTTAAACTTCCGCTCAAATATTATAAAGTTTATAAGAATAAAAAAAAAATATACGGGAAAATAAGGGAATAGTGTAAGGGTCGTTACAGTTATGGTATCAGAGCCCCCGAGTTTTAAAAACGGTTCTGTAGACTGCTCGAATGCGCAGCCACTACGCGGACATCCTTCATCAACTGTAAGTACGTTTAATTGCTTTATTTCAATTCGATTTCTTAGAATTATTTGTTTAACTTTTATAGGAGTTATAGAAAATGGTTCGAGGTAGAGACGATGCCTTAGATAGGCTGACTGATTTGCTGGACCGTCAGGCTCAGCATATGGATAGGCAAACGCAACAGATTGAAAGTCTAGTAAACCTAGAAAACTAGAGGGTCCTGGGATATAGTAATTCCGGACAACCACAGCATGGAGAGATTTCAAAAGCTAAGGCCTCCAATATTCAACGGACAATCTACGGACCCCTCTATTGCTGAGGAGTGGGTTCGAACGATGGAGGACATGTTGGCGTATGCCAAAGTGGACAATGCTGAGAAGGTCGCGTGCGTTACTTTCCATCTAGCCTTGGACGCCCGGTCTTGGTGGGATTCTGTTAAGGCTACTACGAACGTGGCACTGATGAGGTGGGAACGGTTTAAGACCGTGTTCTTTGATAAATATTTCAGCCGTACTGTGAGGGCGGCAAAGAGAGCTGAGTTTACGCAGCTGAAGCAGACCAGTACAGTTGCGGAGTATATCAGGAAGTTTGAAGCCTTATCCCGGTTTGCACCGCGCCTAGTCAGCGATAATGAAGACAAGGTGCAACAATTTATGGATGGACTAAATCGGGAGATTCGAAAGAACCTTATAGTATCCGGCATTCTAGATGTGCCCTACGAGGACATCGCAGGCGAGAACTCTGGAGTTCGAGGCTGCAGAGTTGACCTGCGTTAAGCCTAGAGAGCATGCTAAAGGCTTCTTTCGGGAGATCCAGCCTCAGGTACGGAATAGGGGTTGGCAACCTAGAGGGCAACAGCCACAGCAACAACAGCAAAGAGACGTTAAAAGGCCTCATGAAGGAGGAAATGATCAGGGCAAAGGGAAGCAAGTTCAAGGGGCTGCTCAGAAGCCTGTTTGTCCTAAGTGCCAGAAGGAACATTTTGGTGAGTGTCGGTTGGGTACCAACAGCTGTTATAGATGCGGAGAGGTCGGCCATTATATCATGAACTGCTCGTTATTAGATCGAAATTAGCCAGCTAGAAATCAACAGTGCAGAGATCAGCAAAGAGTTATGCCGAGGATCTTCGCATTTATTGAGCCTGAAGATGTCGACGATGAGGCACAGCCATCTGTCATAGCAAGTACTATTCTAGTCATGGGTGTACCAGTATTTTCTTTGATAGATACGGGAGCTACACACTCTTTCATTTCAAACGCTTGCATGATTAGATTGGGGCTAGTATCTGAGTTGGCAGAGTATGAGTATAGAGTGATGCTGCCTTCGGGAGCTCTTATGCAGTCTGATCGTGTCTTCTAAGGCAACGTTGTCTCGGTGGGGATTAATACCCTCTATGCTTGCCTGATAGTTATGAGCATAGAGCGGTACGATCTAATTCTAGGGATGGATTGGCTTTCACGACACTTCGCCACCATTGACTGTCGATCCAGGTTGGTAACTTTTCAGCCTCCGGATAGGGACGAGTTCTCATATCAGGCGCTAAATAGGTCAAGTGGGTCACCTATTTCTTACTCTATGAAGGTTCAAGAGCAGTTTAAAGACGAATGCTTGTTTATCTGGCTACCGTGATTGATACTCGGTTACTCAGCGAGGTAAAACTAGAGGACCTTCTAGTAGTTAGAGATTTCTCTGAGATCTTTCTTGACGATCTTCCCGGATTACCGCCGGACAAAGAGATCAAGTTTGTGATTGATGTGTATCCAGGTTCTGCGCCTGTATCAAAGAATCCTTACAGACTGGCACCTGTTGAATTAAAAGAGCTGAAGTCTCAATTAGAGGAGTTGTTAGACAAGGGGTTTAAGAGAAGTTTACTAAGTGTTTGTTAAAATTCCTAAGCTGTTTTTATGATTACAAGTAAAATTGCTGAGTGTTGATTGTGTTTTTTTCCACTAGTTTTTGTCTTAGGTAGGAATTAATTCTAAGTGCATAAAACTTTCCTAAGGCACTAATTAGATAAACATCATCACTAATCTTTGGCTAAAGCACTTACAGAAGATTTAAAACTTGAAATGGCCAACTTAAAAACTTTGACCTAATTACTTGCCTAAAGCTTAGTAATGACAACTCAAAGACGTTTCCCTTGAAATGTCACAACTTAGAGAGCAAATAAGAAACAATCCCCGTAGAGAATCGAACGAAAGAGACTCCTCCCATGAAACCTTTCCAAGAACTAGACCTGAACGTCCTAGATGTAGAATCTCGGACCAAAGACCCCTAGAGGATGATGAGTGGGCCGAGCCCCAAAGAAGAAGGCCTCGATATTATGATGAATCGAAGATGAGGATTGGGCTTTAGAAGATAAAGAGCAATATCGCCCAAATCGTCGTAAGGATAACGATAACTTTTGAAACGTTAAGATCACCATTCCCCCATTCAATAGAACCTATGATGGTCATACATTCTTGGATTGGGTAGACAAAGTTGAACGAGTCTTTGACTGTCATGATTACTCTGAAAGAGTGAAAATCCTAGCTAACTTCACTTGTACTCACGGGCCATGTCGCACTCTGGTGGTCCAACCTTTGAGCCCAAACAATCATAATCATAGGATACCCTGTCACCACATGGAATTCCATGAAGAATCTCATGCACAAGAGATTCGTTCCTCGACACTACAAGCACGAGATTTTCCATCAACTCCATAACCTAAGACAAAATAGCCTCACTATTGATGAATACCTCACCGAATTCGAAACACTCAATATGCGTTGTGTTTTGAAGAACCAGAAGAGCAACTCATTGCGAAATTTATTCAAGGATTAAAAAACGATATAGGTGACGTGGTTGAGATGCAACAATTAGAGGCTATGGACATGGTCGTGTAGTTGGCACTCACGGTGGAAAGACAATTAAAGAGAAAATGTAAGACCAATTTCCCTAGCAAGTTTCCACCTAGAAATTTAGATCACAACAAGCCTACCTTGAGACATGAAGAAAAGAGACCAATTAACCATAATTGGCCCCCAAAAGGAACAAGTAACACTAACAAATCCCCTCCAACGAACAAAACCCAAGCAAACTCATCTAACGGACAAAGAGCACGAGGTGTACAATGTTATAAATTTCTAGGAAATGGACATTAGGCTAATAAATGCTCTAACCGTCGTGTGATAGCAATGAAGGAATCGACTGGAGAATGGAAAAGTGAGAATGACGAAGGACAATACAACAATAGGGGAGAAGAAGAGATAAAAGAAGAGAGTGAGCAAGAAATCGATGATTGTACGGCTCAAGAAAGACCTCTACTAATGGTAATAAGACGAGCCTTGATATCTAAGAATGTGAAAGAGGACTGTCAACGCGAGAATATCTTCCAAAGTCGTTGTGCAGGCAAGGACAAGGTTTGCTCGATCATTATTGACGGAGGAAGTTGCGTTACTGTAGCTTCACAAGAAATGGTATGTCACAACCCGTCAAGGGCCGAGACCGATTCATACTTTCGTGGGACATTTTCTCTAAATTTCTCTCTGTATATATATTTATGCATTATATTTTTTTTTTCTACTTCAGAACTTAAAAGAACTTTAAGGCATTTGCATAACTGAGGGAACCCGACCCTTCGAGAACTCGACTTCCCGGTAAGGCTGTTGACATACTATATCACAGAATAGAGTTCATATTCATATTCATATTCATATTCATATTCATATTCATATTCATATTCATATTCATATTCATATTCATATTCATATTCATATTCATATTCATATTCATATTCATATTCATATTCATATTCATATTCATATTCATATTCATATTCATATTCATATTCATATTCATATTCATATTCATATTCATATTCATATTCATATTCATATTCATATTCATATTCATATTCATATTCATATTCATATTCATATTCATATTCATATTCATATTCATATTCATATTCATATTCATATTCATATTCATATTCATATTCATATTCATATTCATATTCATATTCATATTCATATTCATATTCATATTCATATTCATATTCATATTCATATTCATATTCATATTCATATTCATATTCATATTCATATTCATATTCATATTCATATTCATATTCATATTCATATTCATATTCATATTCATATTCATATTCATATTCATATTCATATTCATATTCTACTTCAGAACTTAAAAGAACTTTAAGGCATTTGCATAACTGAGGGAACCCGACCCTTCGAGAACTCGACTTCCCGGTAAGGCTGTTGACATACTATATCACAGAATAGAGCGACAATGCTCGGACATCAGCCACATAACCAAATCGGGCAGAAAATACGTGCCCTCAGACCTCACGACTTCATCGTTCGCGGGGCTGCATGAATTTGCAAACATCCACCGATCAATATGTGTATCCCACGTGCCACATTAAACTTAATCCGATCGCTAACGACAAAACTTATATACACTCATCCGATGAAATAAACAGCATCATCCGATCATAAACGACAAAGTTTAGACTACTCCAGCCGATGACGTCAGCCGGATGAATTACTCATCCAATCAAAACAGCACTACTCACATCATCCGATTACTCATCTTTACCCACATCGTCCGATCACAAAACGACAAAGTTTAGACTACACCAGCAGATGACGTCAGCCGGAAGATTTACTCATCCGATCAAAATAGCACTACTCACATCATCCGATTACTCATCTTTACCCACATCATCTGATTACTCATCTTTACCCACATCATCCGATTACAAATCAACAAAGTTTAGACTACACCAGCCGATGACGTCAGCCGGAAGATTTACTCATCCGATCAAAACAGCACTACTCACATCATCCGATTACTCATCTTTACCCACATCATCTGATCACAAAACGACAAAGTTTAGACTACACCAGCCGATGACGTCAGCCGGATGATTTACTCATCCGATCACAACAATACTACTCCTGCTCTAATTTAAACATAAACTCAATCTGAGTATACATAGCGGATGACTTCATTAAAATAGACCATCACATATATATATAAATCCTCAAAATCATCATCGAGCTCAGAAGCTAAAACAGGTAATATCTGAAAATATAACGCTTTTAAGAGAAACCCCATCCTACTTAGAAATTGTATCAGTCGTATTCTAGTACCTAATGACATGAGAAAACTCATCCTATTTTAACCTCAGTTTTCATAATTCTTACTAACATCACATGAGCAGTAACCACGGGTCATAATCGCCTTCTCCAGCCACGCACTGTCACCCTGAGCACATCCAGCAACCAGCCTTAGACTTCCTCATTGAATTTGAATCCTCACCTGTTAATTCTTCACCTACATCATAAGGTTTAAACTATAAGCCTAATGCTTAGCAAGGAATGCAATGCTAACACATATGCATGAATGCACAGTTTAAAGAAACACATGCTCATGGATCTTTTCTCGTTTTTTTGTTCATATTCATATTCATATTCATCGTTTAATTCATCATTCATATTCATCATTTACATTGTATGGATTAAGAGAGGATTTGTACCGGTAAAGGGGGTTTGACAGTGAAAGTGTACATAGTCCCTTGTGGGTCGTATTCTTGGTCTCTCTTTTGGACAGTGACATATGCCAAACCGCCCACAACCCTCTCATAATTCATGTTGCATAGGTTTCATATTCATATTTTGTTCATGAAAGAAAACATGCACTTAAAACACTTTCATATGCTTGAGAAACATTCGTGATGCATGAGTAGTGATACTCTTAGTTCATTTTTCTACTGAACAGGTCATACATCTAACAAGGATCATTCTTACAGTTCAAATATCGTAACTAACAGACAAAAGCTCAGATAATCTTTGAACATCGAAAATCAGTTTCTAATTAGTACCCTCGTGATGTAGGGCCCTAATGGCCGGGTATCCTACACATTCACTTACCTGGTTTCCTTAGCAATCTGGAGCACTTCTCTGCAATCTTCTTCACCTAGAACATTTCACATTACGGAGTTAAACAAAATCCTAAAAGTCCTAACCAATAGTTATCCTAGAATCTAATACATTTGTACTTCTAGTTTCTCTAGTTAGCACCTTGTGTGCGTGGATTCAGATTCCATGTCCTAAATAATCAGCTTCAACCTAGCAGCTGTACACAGTCGATTATCTTAATGTCCAGATTCGAATCGAAAATGCCATTACTAAATGCGGGTTAAAATGTCACTAAAATAACTCTACCATGAAACTACAGAGCTTAGCTGAAAAATAGAGCTCAAAATGGTTAACCAGCTACTACATTGTCGAGTCTTACCTAGGGTGTGAATTCGTCGGGGTGGAGACTGAAGAATCGGTCGCCGAAAGGAGCTGTAGCTGGCAGAGAGAGAGAGAGCTTTGGAGAAGAGAGAAATCGCCGAGAGTGAATGTGTCGGCTACAGTGAGGTTTTAGTGAGGTTTAAGGTTTCCATTTTCTATATATATTAACTAAAATCCAACTTAATTACAAACTTGCCACCCAACCTAGTTTCACTCAACTTGTAATAAATATGTCTTGACATTAAATTTAAAATCATAAAGATTAATAAAAAGGGTGACAATCAAAGTGGTTAAGAAAATCACCTGGTTGAGATTATCAGGTGTTACATGGTAAGTGTCACAACCCGGGAGGGGGCCTAACAGAAATGCCAGGTTAAACGATCAACCTCGGGGAGGTCCACTGTCTAATCTAAGGCTTTGTGCAGAAGTTTTAACATTGATCCAAGACCTCCTCCAAGCAACAAATATGAGAGTACAAACAATCGTAATAATACAAGATAAACGAAAATAATTACATGCCAAAATACGGTACAATCTTGAATATGTTCTTACATATGTCAAAATAGAAGAAAGAAAACTGTGAACAAAGGAAAAGCTAGTACAGCCCGAGTTCACTTCCTGTTCTTCCTTCTTTGACCTGTAGAGGGGGAGGAGGGGGAGGGGGAGGGACAAACTCAGTATGGGATGTTATACCTACCACTCAAAAATGCATGCTCGCATAAAAATCAACGCACGTTTTAAAAACCAAAACCAGTTTCATTATTTTTGTATTCTCTTCTAATTTTAAATCGATTGATGGGCTAGCTTTATAAAATAAAATAGCTATAATAAAAATACGCCCGCATCCATCATACTGAAATACATAGTCAGGTGTACAGTGA
Source organism: Begonia masoniana (assembly GCA_022432975.1). Classification (NCBI taxonomy): domain Eukaryota; kingdom Viridiplantae; phylum Streptophyta; class Magnoliopsida; order Cucurbitales; family Begoniaceae; genus Begonia; species Begonia masoniana. The sequence goes on from CM039510.1 coordinate 28,132,052, forward strand.
AAAGGGAGGTCACTAACAGATCCTCCTAACCACACCAACACAGAAAGACCGCGATAACACCAGACAGGGCCTCATAGGGAGAAGAGAAAATGTCAACCATCAGGAGGGATGAACCTGTAACGACCCTTACACTATTCCCTTAATTCCCCGTATAAAATTTTTTGATTTAAAATCTTAAGTAAGCTTTATGCCTAAAACTTTAAAATCAAAGCCATGTGTAGTTGGAATTGGTTAAAAAGAAAAGAAAACATTTAGTTAAAAACAATGAAAACATGTAAAACTCAAAGACAACGAAACACATGGGTAAAAAGGGCATATTGCCCATAAACTTCATGGCCGATCGATCGTCCATTTTAGCCGATCGATCGGCTATTATCAAATTGCGGGGGCAAACCACTTGGGCGATCAATCGCCATGGTCGATCGCCCCCCCTTCTATTTTTTTTCTTTCTTCATAGCCGATCAATCACCCCTTTTTAAGCGATTGATCGGCTACCTCTCTGGAATTTTTCCAGAGAGGCGTCCCTTCTGCCGATTGATCGCATCTCCTTGCGATTGATCGGCAGACTCTATGGACTTTGAAATCCAGAGAGTTGCTCCCCTTTTTATTTTTTATTTTTCTTTCCTTCACCCTTATCATCATTACCCTGCACACCAACTTACACACACTTCACAATTCTCTTTTCTACCCCATACCTTCATCACTTCTTCAATTGCCTTTCATAACAACACTTCAACACAAACACTCTATCTCCACGTACAATCCACACTTTACCAATCGCCCAAAAAAAAACTGACTCAAAGCACATTTAAACATAATTAGATTTTATAAAAATGAACAGCGTGGTTCCGTTTAAAAGTTTAACAATTCCCCCTGTTTGAAAATATCAAAAACACTACAAAACACTATATATTATCTATCCAGTCACCAAACATCCTAAATGGGTTATCTATACAATTTTTCCTACGTTTCTATCTATCAAAATCGCAAAAACTTACTTACGTCCCCACGGGTCAAAATAAGCACCGACTGCCAGCGCACTCCCACAGGCCATTCTTCTTCAACGTGCTCATACTTCAGGCGGAGGGACATCTTCCTCACCCGTCTCAAAACTACCTACACCATAGAAATAAAAATGTGAGCTAGAGGCTCAATAAATCTACATGAATGCACGTGAATGCTATGCATGTACAGTTCATAAATCATGCATCATACCTTTTCGCTAATTATTTCATTTATGTCACCGGGGCTTCACTCTCGCTAGATAGGAGCGGCACATCTGTCGATTGGATAGCCCCTTGTATCTAATTGGGCGGAGAAAACATGCTTCACCTGACAGCCATGTCTGAACTACCACCACCGACGTGACCATTATTACATTCGTTTACCTTTTCGTTATACTTTTTCGTTTTGTAAAAATATGCATAGAAATTCATTTTCATGCCCTTTTCGAAAACAATGATGCGTGAACAAATATTATGCCATGAACGAAATAGAAACATACAAACAATAAACTTAACAATTAACAACCTAACCAAACCTAAAACTAACTACCCGTTCTAATTACACAAACGCAATATATCTCTAATTCCTCAATTTAACGTACATTCTTATGGTGTAGGCCAAGACGGCCAAACAAATCAAGAAGACTTATCTCGCGTCCGTTGAAATTCAAGCTCCGTCCACGAGCGTTGTTCACCTAAGGCAATACACAACATTCGTCATTTAAACCAATTCTGAACTATCAAGGCATTTTATCAAGCAACTCGTGCTCGTGAATTTCCAAACCTCCATTAATGGAGTTTTTAAAATATCCAACCACTCAAAACCTCAATAATCCTCATTAATTCAACTAACTCTTATCAACAACCATAAATATGCCCACTAGAGCCGTAAATACGGTAAACCTATCGATTTCAAACTCTATTTCACGTTTTCAACGAAAACCCTAACGAACTCTGAAGCTCCAAAACTATAGATTCATACCTAGAGTCGAGGAAGGAGAAGGAAACGTGAAGAGTCGAGTTACTGGAGGAGGAGAATTGTCGGCGTTGAAGAGAAACGGAGGGAAGCGATGAAAATCGCCAAGAGGGAGAGAGATATGCAGGAGAAGAAGAATTCGCGTGGGGGAAAAGAAAAGGGGTTATGCAATTTTATAAAAATTTGGCTTGGCAATTTACTTAATTGCCCCTCCACTTGATTTCTATTTATTTCTCCACTTATCTCGTTCTTTAATTAACGATTCAATTTCTCCAAATTTTCATATTTCACCTAAAACTCCAATTTATTGTTAGGGCTCCGTTAAAACTTTCCGTTCGTAAAACGGACTTAGTTTGATGTATTTACAAAAATACCATTTATATTGGAATAAAACAAATCCCGTAAAGCCGGGTGTTACATTCCATCCACCTTATTTAAATTTTATGCTCAAAATTTGATTACACAAATAGTTCAGGATACTTCAACATCATATCATGCTGCCTCTCCCAAGTAGCCTCCTCAATATCATGATTCCTCCACAAAACCTTTACCAGAGGAATTTTCTTATTGCGCAACACCTTTATAGAGGTCTCCAGAATCCGCACTAGCCTCTCCACATAGGTAAGTGTCGGTTGCACCTCGATCTCCCTTGTTTCTATGACGTGTGACGGATCACGCACGCATTTTCTGAGCAAGGACACATGAAATACATCGTGAATACCTTCCATAGATGCAGGAAGCTGTAACCTGTACGCCATAGTCTCGATCCTCTTCAGAATAGGAAAGGGCCCAACAAAACGAGGGTTCAACTTACCTCTCCTTCCGAATCGCATAACGCCTTTGAACGGAGAAATCTTCATGTATACTTCGTCACATTCCTTAAACCGTAATTCTCTCCGTCTGGTGTCAGCATAACTCTTTTGGCGGCTCTGTGCTATCTCTATACGTTGTCTAATAACAACGATGTTCTCCACTGTTTGCTGCAAAATATCTGGGCCGACTATGCTAGCTTCGCCTACCTCATCCCAATATAACGGAGACCTGTATTTTCGACCATACAGTGCCTCGTACGGAGCAATGTCAATCGTGGCCTGGAAGCTGTTGTTGTACGGGAACTCAATCAATGGTAAATATCAGCTCCACGAGCCCTGAAACTCTAGCACGCAAGCTCTGAGCATATCCTCAAGAATCTGATTTGTTCTTTCTATCTGTTCATCAGTCTGAGGATGAAATGCCGTGCTAAAATTCAGCTGAGTTCCCATAGCCTTATGTAGACTCTTCCAGAACTTCGAAGTAAATCTGGCATCTCTATCAGAAACAATAGAGATGGGCACTCCGTGTAGTCTAACGATCTTTTGCACATACAGCTTAGCTAGCTGATCCATAGAATAGGTCATCTTCACTGGCAGGAAGTGGGCCGTCTTTGTCAAACGGTCCACTATCACCCAAATACCATCGTGCCCCTTTGTCGTTCTCGGGAGTCCAACTATGATATCCGTGGAGATCTGCTCCCATTTCCACTCCAGAATTGGCAGTGGCTGTAAGGTCCCGGCTGGCCTTTGATGTTCTGCCTTGACCCGTTGGCAAATCAGGCAGGTTTCTACGTACTTGGCAATCTCTCTTTTCTTGTTCGGCCACCAGAAGTGTTGCCTCAAATCTCTATACATTTTCATGCTTCCTGGATGCACTGAGTATACCGAGGAGTGTGCCTCGGTTAAGATCTCCCTTTTTAGCTCATCATTGCTAGGCACGTACCACCTGTGCCTAAATTTCAATACTCCTTCATCGGTTAGGTTGAAATCAGACAAACCTTCAAATGTCATGCTAATTCGATGCCTTTCACACTCCAAATCATTATGTTGAGCTTCTCGTATTCTGTCTAAAATCGTCGGTCTAAGAGAAATGTTGGTGAGCATACTGGACAATTCTGCCACAATCTCCACATCAAACTTCTCAATCTCAGACCTCAACGTCACCGACATTGATGCAAGAGAAGGCTGACTCGCAATAGGCATTCTGCTCAAGGCATCAGCGACTTTGTTTGCCTTCCCTGGGTGGTATTTAATTTCAAAATCATAATCTTTAACGAACTCTAACCACCTTCGCTGTCGCATATTAAGTTCTTTTTGCGTAAACAAATACTTTAAGCTCTTGTGATCTGAGAACACCTCACACTACTGCCCGTACAGATAGTGTCTCCAGATTTTTAACGCAAAAACAACTACTGCAAGCTCAAGATCGTATGTAGGATAATTTTGCTCATATGGCTTCAACTGCCGAGAAGCATAAGCAATGACCCTGTCTTCCTGCATCAATACACATCCCAGTCCGATTCTCGAGGCGTCACAGTAAATACTGAACTTATCACCCTCAACTGGCAGTGTCAGAACTGAGGCGGTAGTCAATCTCTGTTTCAGCTCCACAAAGCTTTTTTCACAAGCAGGCAACCATACAAACTTCACATTCTTTCTCGTCAAGCGGGATAGAGGGACTGCGATCTTCGAAAATCCCTCGATGAATTTCCTGTAATATCCAGCCAATCCGAGAAATCCACGTACCTCTCGCACGTTTTTAGGTTGTGGCGAATCTCTAACAACTTCAATCTTTGTTGGATCCACTGAAATTCCCTCCTGAGATATGATATGGCCGAGAAAACTAATTCGATCTAGCCAAAACTCGCACTTAGAAAACTTCAGATATAATTGATGTTGGCATAGAATCTTCAGAACAATTCGCAGATGCTCCTCGTGCTCTTCCTTTGTCTTCGAATAGATCAAGATGTCATCAATGAAGACGACGACAAACTTGTCTAAATATTCCTTAAAAACACGGTTCATCAAATCCATAAAAGCTGTAGGAGCATTCGTAAGTCTAAAAGACATCACAAGAAATTCGTAATGTTCATACCTCGTTCGGAAGGCCGTTTTCTGAACATCTTCCCTCCAGACCTTCAACTGATAATAACCCGAGCGTAGGTCTATCCTCGAAAATACTCGGGCACTTTGCAGTTGATCAAACAGGTCGTCAATCCGGGGCAGTGGATACTTATTCTTCACCGTTAGCTTATTCAACTCTCTGTAATCAACGCACATTTTGAGAGTTCCGTCTTTTTTCTTCACGAACAGCACTGGCGCACCTCAGGGAGAAAAGCTGGGTCGGATAAACCCCTTGTCTAACAACTCCTCTAATTGAGACTTCAGCTCTTTTAATTCAGCAGGTGCCAGTCTGTAAGGATTCTTTGATACCGGCGCAGAGCCTGGATACACATCAATCACAAACTCGATCTCTCTGTCCGGCGGTAATCTGGGAAGATCGTCAAGAAAGATCTCAGAGAAATCTCTAACTACCAGAAGGTTCTCTAGTTTTACCTCGCTGAGTAACCGAGTATCAATCACGGTAGCCAGATAAACAGAGCATTTGCCCTTAAACTGCTCTTGAACCTTCATAGAATAAGAAATAGGTGACCCACTTGACCTATTCACGCCTGATATGAGAACTCGTCCTTATTCGTAGGCTGAAAAGTTACCAACCCGAATCGACAGTCAATGGTGGCGAAGTGACGTGAAAGCCAATCCATCCTAGAATTAGATCGTACCGCTCTATGCTCATAACTATCAGGCAAGCATAGAGGGTATTAATCCCTACCGAGACAACGTTGCCTTGGAAGACACGATCAGACTGCATAAGAGCTCCCGAAGGCAGCATCACTCTATACTCATACTCAGCCAACTCAGATACTAGCCCCAATCTAATCATGCAAGCGGTTGAAATAAAGGAGTGCGTAGCTCCCGTATCTATCAAAGAAAATACTGGTACACCCATGACTAGAATAGTACCTGCTATGACAGATGGCTGAGCCTCGTCGTCAATATCGCCAGGCTCAATAAATGCGAAGATCCTCGGCATAACTCTTCGCTGATCTCTGCCCTGTTGATTTCTGGCTGGTTGATTTCGGTCCAATAACAGGCAGTTCATGATATAATGGCCAACCTCTCCGCATCTATAACAGCTGTTGGTACCCAACCGACAATCACCAAACTGTTCTTTCTGGCACTTAGGACAAACAGGCTTCTTAGCAGCCCCTTGAACCTGCTTCCCTTTGCCCTGATCATTTCCTCCTTCATGAGGCCTTTTAACGCCTCTTTGCTGTTGTTGCTGTGGCTGTTGCCCTCTAGGTTCCAACCTCGATTCCGAATCTGAGGCTGGATCTCCCGAAAGAAGCCTTTAGCAGGCTCCCTCGGCTTAACGCAGGTCAACTCTGCAGCCTCGAACTCCAGAGTTCTCGCCGCGATGTCCTCGTAGGGCACATCTAGAATGCCGGATACTATAAGGTTCTTTCGAATCTCCCGATTTAGTCCATCCATAAATTGTTGCACCTTGTCTTCATTATCACTGACTAGGCGCGGTGCAAACCGAAATAAGGCTTCAAACTTCCTGATATACTCCGCAACTGTACTGGTCTGCTTCAGCTGCGTAAACTCAGCTCTCTTTGCCGCCCTCACAGTACGGCTGAAATATTTATCAAATAACACAGTCTTAAACCGTTCCCACCTCATCAGTGCCACGTTCGTAGTAGCCTTAACAGAATCCTACCAAGACCGGGCGTCCAAGGCTAGATGGAAAGTAACGCACGCGACCTTCTCAGCATTGTCCACTTTGGCATACGTCAACATGTCCTCCATCGTTCAAACCCACTCATCAGCAATAGAGGGGTCCGTAGATTGTCCGTTGAATATTGGAGGCCTTAGCTTTTGAAATCTCTCCATGCTGTGGTTGTCCGGAATTACTATATCCCGGGCTCTCTGATTCTCTCGGTTCACTAGGCTCTCTATTTGTTGTACTTGCCTGTCCATATGCTGAGCCTGACGGTCTAGCAAATCAGTCAGAATATCTAAGGCATCGTCTCTGGCGTCTCTACCTCGAACCATTTTCTATAACTCCTATAAAAGTTAAAACAAATAATCCTAAGAAATCGAATTCAAATAAAGCAATTAAACGTACTTACAGTTGATGAAGGATGTCCGCGTAGTGGCTGAGCAGTCGAGCAGTCTACAGAACCGTTTTTAAAACCTGAGGGCTCTGATACCATAACTGTAACGACCCTTACCCTATTCCCTTAATTCCCCGTATAAAATTTTTCGATTTAAAATCTTAAGTAAGCTTTATGCCTAAAACTTTAAAATCAAAGCCTCGTGTAGTTGGAATTAGTTGACAAGAAAAGAAAACATTTTGTTAAAAACAATGAAAACATGTAAAACTCAAAGACAGCGAAACACAGGGGCAAAAAGAGCATATTGCCCATAAACTTCATGGCCGATCGATCGGCCATTTTAGCCGATCGATCGACTGTTGTCAAATTGTGGGGGCGAACCACTTGGTCTATCGCCCCCCTTCTTTTTTTTTTCTTTCTTTATAGCCGATCAATCGCCCCTTTTTGAGCGATTGATCGGCTACCTCTCTGGAATTTTTCCAGAGAGGCGTCCCTTCTGCCGATTGATCGCATCTCCTTGCGATTGATCGGCAGACTCTATGGATTTTGAAATCCAGAGAGTTGCTCCCCTTTTTATTTTTTATTTTTCTTTCCTTCACCCTTATCATCATTTCCCTGCACACCAACTTACACACACTTCACAATGCTCTTTTCTACCCCATACCTTCATCACTTCTTCAATTGCCTTTCATAACAACACTTCAACACAAACACTCTACTCCCCACGTACAATCCACACTTTACCAATCGCCCAAAAATAAAACTGACTTAAAGCACATTTAAACATAATTAGATTTTATAAAAACGAACAGCGTGGTTCCGTTTAAAAGTTTAACAATTCCCTCTGTTTGAAAATATCAAAAACACTACAAAACACTATATATTATCTATCCAGTCACCAAACATCCTAAATGGGTTATCTATACAATTTTTCCTACGTTTCTATCTATCAAAATCCCAAAAACTTACTTACGTCCCCACTGGTCAAAATAAGCACCGACTGCCAGCGCACTCCCACGGGCCATTCTTCTTCAACGTGCTCATACTTCAGGCGGAGGGACGTCTTCATTACCTGTCTCAAAATCACCTACACCATAGAAATAAAAATGTGAGCTAGAGGCTCAGTAAATCTACGTGAATGCACGTGAATACTATGCATGTACAGTTCATAAATCATGCATCCTACCTTTTCGCTAATCATTTCATTTATGTCACCGAGGCTTCACTCTCGCTAGATAGGAATGGCACATCCGTCGATTAGATAGCCCCTCGTATCTAACCGGGGGGGGGGGGGGACATGCTTCACCTGACAGCCATGTTTGAACCACCGCCACCGACGTGACCATTATTACATTCGTTTACCTTTTCGTTATACTTTTTCGTTTTGTAAAATATGCATAGAAATTCCTTTTCATGCCCTTTTTGAAAACAATGATGCGTGAACAAATATTATGCCATGAACGAAATAGAAACATACAAACAATAAATTTAACAATTAACAACCTAACAAAACCTAAAACTAACTACCCGTTCTAATTACCCAAACGCAATATATCTCCAATTCCTCAATTTAACGTTCATTCTTATGGTGTAGGCTAAGATGGTCAAATAAATCACGAAGACTTACCTCGCGTCCGTTGAAATTCAAGCTCCGTCCACGAGCGTTATTCACCTAAGGCAATACACAACATTCGTCATTTAAACCAATTCTGAACAATCAAGACATTTTATAGAGCAACTCGTGCTCGTGAATTTCCAAACCTCCATTAATGGAGTTTTTAAAATCTCCAACTACTCAAAACCTCAATAATCCTCATTAATTCAACTAACTCTTATCAACAACCATAAATACTCCCACTAGAGCCGTAAATACGGTAAACCTATCGATTTCCAACTCTATTTCACGTTTTCAATGAAAACCCTAACGAACCCTAAAGCTCCAAAACTATAGATTCATACCTAGAGTCGAGGAAGGAGAAGGAAACGTGAAGAGTCGAGTTACCGGAGGAGGAGAATTGTTCGGCGTTGAAGAGAAACAGAGGGAGGCGATGAAAATCGCCAAAAGTGAGAGAGATATGCAGGAGAAGAAGAATTCGTGTGGGGGAAAAGAAAAGGGGTTATGCAATTTTATAAAAATTTGTCTTGGCAATTTACTTAATTGCCCCTCCACTTGATTTCTATTTGTTTCTCCACTTATCTCGTTATTTAATTAACGATTTGATTTCTCCAAATTTTCATATTTCACCTAAAACTCCAATTTATTGTTAAGGCTCCGTTAAAATTTTTCGTTTGCAAAACGGACTTAGTTTGATGTATTTTCAAAAATGTCATTTATATTGGAATAAATCAAATTCCGTAAAGGCGGGTGTTACAGAACCACTTTGCCTTGGGCCACTAGGAAACACGCTAAGGCACACCAGGAGGGACGAACCACTCAACCCTGGGCCCAAAGGGACCACACAGTGGACTTATCAACCACCAAGAGGGACGAACCACTCAACCCTGGGCCACTGATGCACACATACTATAGTACACCAGGAGGGACGAACCACTCAACCCTAGGCCCAAGGGGACCACATAGTGGACTTATCATACAAGGGTAGCAACGAACAGACACTGGCCAGGTCGGGTAAAAGGACTAGCATAGCTCCGAGTCCATTCTGCCATTCACGGGGCATACCGCACATTCCACCTATTATAAGGGGGCGTACCCTGTATTCCACCATTCGCGTGGCGTACCGCACATTCCACCTATTATAAGGGGGCATACCCTATCCAAACAAGTGTGGGGAGTACCACAGCAACTGGGCAAAACCCCCTGATACTCTTAGCATATGGGCCCGGCTAAGAGTGTCACACGGTTATCTCTAGTATTAAACTCCAAATGACATAGCAGAAAACCAATGCATGAATAACACCAATGCACGAATAAAATCTATCTGCATGCCAAAATAATAAATCTCATGGAAATCTCAATCGAGCCCGTCGGCTAGCGAGTAAAACATGGCATCTAAAATCCACTAGGCAGTATAATCAATCAAAAGTATACATGCCTCAATAATGCAAAATGCTCATGCTAGTAAAAATATCGACGTCAATACTAATGGTATCCCACCAAAAATAATATACGTGCATGCAATGCTAAGTATAACGCAATAAGTATAAAAACTCATACCCCTGAGCTGAGTCCTCCTATCCTCGTTAAACCGTGGCTCCTTAGGAATTGCTTCGGAATTAGTGAAAGCCCCTGAATCTGAGAGTCAAAACAAATGAGGAACCCCGTTAAAGTCCAATTGGGTTCAGAAACGATATAAAATGCAAACCAGGGAAAAAACGAGCCCAAACGGCTCGAGTTGACTTCTGGGACAAAAGTCAACTTATGTCAAAGTCAGCAGTCAATGGTCAAAGTCAGTGGTCAACGGTCAACTTTGACATTTTGACCGGTTCGGGTTGGGTATTGACGGTTCGGGTCGGGTTGGTTTGATCTGGTTTGGGTCGGATCAAACCGGTTCGGGTATGGTTCAAATCGAACCGGTTTAGGTCGATTCTGCCCAGGTCAGGTCGGTTCGGCTCGAACAAACCCATCCCAGATTGGATCGGGTCAGACCCAGCTGGGTTGGGCTGGGTCTGGGTCGAACTCGGCCTGGATAGGGCTGGTCCTGGCCTGAACCTGAATCGGGCTCGGCCTGACCCAACTTGGCCTTGGGCGTGAGTTGACTGGGCTAAAAGCTAGAGTCGACTCAGTCTTATGCCGAGTCAACTCGGCTGTCGACGGCCGAGTGCCCTAGGGTCAAAAATTCGCATTTCTCCAACCCCTTTTCGCCAAATCTTGTTTCCAACCCGTTTCTCACCTCCATTCCGGCCGATTCCAGCCAAAAACACCAAACAATCGACCCCAAATCGCAAATCTAAATAACACTAAAAACCCGAAACTTCACGGGCAAAAATAGAGAGCTAGAGAGCTTACCTACAAAAACTCTCTTTGCCAACGTTGATCTACTCTTCGAGACGAGCATTTTGACACCAAGATCGAGTTGAACGGAGATCATTCCGGCGTCGGTCTCTCTCTCTCTCTCTCTCTCTCTCTCTCTCTCTCTCTCTCTCTCTCTCTCTCTCTCTCTCTCTCTCTCTCTCTCTCTCTCTCTCTCTCTCTCTCTCTCTCTCTCTCTCTCTCTCTCTCTCTCTCTCTCTCTCTCTCTCTCTCTCTCTCTCTCTCTCTCTCTCTCTCTCTCTCTCTCTCTCTCTCTCTCTCTCTCTCTCTCTCTCTCTCTCTCTCTCTCTCTCTCTCTCTCTCTCTCTCTCTCTCTCTCTCTCTCTCTCTCTCTCTCTCTCTCTCTCTCTCTCTCTCTCTCTCTCTCTCTCTCTCTCTCTCTCTCTCTCTCTCTCTCTCTCTCTCTCTCTCTCTCTCTCTCTCTCTCTCTCTCTCTCTCTCTCTCTCTCTCTCTCTCTCTCTCTCTCTCTCTCTCTCTCTCTCTCTCTCTCTCTCTCTCTCTCTCTCTCTCTCTCTCTCTCTCTCTCTCTCTCTCTCTCTCTCTCTCTCTCTCTCTCTCTCTCCCTCTCTCTCTCTCTCTCCCCCCTTTCTGGTGTTTTTGCTGACAGAAGGGCGATAAGGTTTTCTTTGAAAACCTTATCTTTTAAAAATCAAATTTTATTCTTTTATTATTTTGTTTTTAATTTATTTTAAAACCATTTAATAGTTTTCGGGTTATTCGACTTCAATCCTTATCAAATAATTTTCTTAAATTTTTCGTAAGGGTCACACGTGACTAAAAATTTGTACGTTACTACTTTTCAAAAATTCACGAAATCGGACTCAAATTTACACTTAAAATTCGCGAAAAATTTATTTGAAAATTTATCTTAATTAAACCTTGATGGATTTTATAGTAAGTAAACTAGGGTTGGAGATCACTAACCACCATAAACCTTATAAGTTGAGATGGTTGGATGATAGAGATGACATTAACGTAACCAAGCAAGTAACTGTAGAATTCACTAATGGTAAGTATAAAGACTTGATTCTTTGCAACGTTGTTTCAATGAATGTCAGTCATCTTCCGTTAGGACGACCATGGCAATATGACCGGAGGGTACGTCATGATGGATTCCTCAACCACTATTCCTTAAAGTTTGGTGGTAGATCAATCAATTTATTGCCTATGATTCCCGAACAAGTGGCTTGTGACGATGCGTTACGAAAAGAGAGAAGATGTACCACCCCCAAACCCACCCTGGCTCGGTGCGCTACTTGGCTCACTCTAACCCCAATAATTTACATGAAAAATTGGACATAGCAGAACTTAAAACTAAATCTCCCGAAGCTCTCTTATATCATACCTAGCTGCCTAAACTCACTATCGGGTGTTACAGAAGATCAAGGAAAACCTTTTCTTATGCAAAGTGTGGATTGAGAGCTGCAGTCACCAAAGGGGAGACGTTGATTTTAGTTCTATTTAGGGACCGCGTGATGGAACTTGACGAGATACCCTTATCGGTCCAGAACCTACTTAAATCCTACCAGACGTCTTCCCTGATGAACTTCCATCTGGCTTACAACCTATTCGGGGTATTGAGCATCAAACTGACCTCTAGCCTGGAGCCATGCTTTCCAGTAGACCAGCTTATAAAATGAGATCTGAAGAGGCTAAGGAACTACAAGAGCAAGTACAAGAGTTGTTAGGAAAATGATATATTAGGAAATCGATGAGTCCTTGCGCTGTGCCTACATTACTCATACCTAAGAAAGATGGCACTATGAGGATGTGCGTCGATAGTCGCGCTATCAACCAAATTACTATCAAGTATAGATTTTCGATTCCTAGGCTCGAGGATAAGCTAGATGAACTTAGTGGAGCCTCTATATTTTCCAAAGTGGATTTGAAGAGTGGTTATCACCAAATACGCATGAAAGAGGGTGATAAATGGAGAACCGTCTTCAAGATTAAGTACGAATTGTTTGAGCTGATGGTTATGTCATTCGGACTTATTAATGCCTCGAGTACCTTCACGAGGTTGATGCACCATGTTCTTAATGACTTCCTTGGAAAGTTTGTTGTCGTTTACTTTGATGACATCTTGGTGTACAGCCCCGACCTTCCCCAACACCTCAACCACCTTGGAATGCTTTTTCAAACTCTCAGGAACGCTAAATTATTTGGAAATTTGGGAAAATGTTCATTCGCCCAAGAAAATGTATATTTTATGGGGTTTACAATCTCTAAAGACGGACTAGAAGCTGGTGAGGACAAAGTTAAAGCCATTAAGGATTGGCCCACACCTAATGGTATATCTGAAGTCCGTAGTTTTCATGGATTAGCCTCTTTTTATAGGAGGTTTATCAAAGATTTCAGCTCGTTGGTAGCTCTTATTACCGACCTAACAAAGAAGGGAGTAGATTTTGTTTGGACCCCTGCCTGTCAAAGTAACTTCGAGCTGATTAAAGAAAAACTTTGTTAATCCCTGGTGTTGGCACTACCTGATTTCAACAAAGTGTTTGAGATCAAAAGTGACGCCTCTGGAGTTGGCATTGGAGCTGTATTGATGTAAGAGGGTAAGCCACTTGCATACTTCAGTGAAAAGTTAAAAGGAGCTGCACTTAATTACTCCACCTATAACAAGGAGTTCTATGCAGTTATATGATGACTTTTATTTTAGAGTCATTTTATGCTAATTTTACATAAGAAAACTTATATGAATTGAGTGATTGCAATAATAAATTGGTATGAATTTACTGCAATTGCTATGTAATGCTGCAGCATTAGTGTTTGATGGAATTCAATATATTTAATGCTGATTTTCTCTTAAAAGCAGATTTTGTCTCTTCAATTTGAATTTTATATTTCCATATTTAAATGCAAAAATAATAGCAGGAAAAATCAAATTCAAAAGTTAAAATTTTTGAGAAAATTCTTGTTACCAAAATTAGAGGATCTAATTTGGTTGTGAATTTATTCAGAAAAGGACAAAAATGGAAGGAAAAGGCAAATGGGAGAAACAAATTTTGACTATTGGGACACGTGGAACAAGGCCATCCTGGAAGAGAAAATGAGGTGGACCCACATGATGGAGGAGAGAGAAGATTTGCTACACAAAAAGGGGAGAGAATATAGAAACAACATTCATTATGATTTTTTGGGCTGCATTTTCTCTAGGGAGAAGGGGGGATTTTTAGCGAGCTTTTTGAACAGAAAAAGGGGATTCTTGGTAGCGTGGTGCTTAGCAGAAAGCTCCAGAGAAGAGGAGAACCAACGAGACGACTGGATCATCTTTTCATTCTCTTCTTCTTTATTATTTTTATGTTATTGAATACTTTAATTTTATATAGTATTTCTATTATGATTCTAGGCTAATTCTAATATCTTGGTTAGGACAATAGTATTCGTTACGGTTTTTGCTACGATCTTGGTTTTGTTATGCAATTTTCTATTGAACAATTATTTGTGATGCTTATTGCTAAGTCAGATCATATCGATAGATAGGTTGACGATTCATGTTTTATATATGTATTGGGACACGGGAACAAGGCCATCCTGGAAGAGAAATGAGGTGGACCACATGATGGAGGATGAGAGAAGATTTGTACACAAAAAGGGGAGAGAATATAGAAACAACCATTCATTATGATTTTTTGGGCTGCATTTTTTCTAGGGAGAAGGGGGATTTTCTAGCGAGCTTTTTGAACAGAAAAGGGGACTTCTTGGTAGGCTGGTGCTTAGCAGAAAGCTCCAGAGAAGAGGAGAACCAACGTAGCCGACTGGATCATCTTTTTCATTCTCTTCTTCTTTATTATTTTTATGTTATTGAATACTTAATTTTATATAGTATTTCTATTATGATTCTAGGCTAATTCTACTATCTTGGTTAGGACAATAGTATTCGTTACGGTTTTTTGCTACGATCTTGGTTTGTTATGCAATTTTCTATTGAACATAGATTTTGATGCTTATTGCTAAGTCAGATCATATCGATAGAAGGTTGACGATCCATAATAGATAGATATAAATTCTTAGATGCATAAATAATTAATTGGATTAAATTGTTACAACGTGGTTAACATTAATTCAATTGGCAATAAGAATGGGACAAATCTGAAATTCAATATTAGTTACATTCATTCTAGGTCGAAGGAAATTCTAATTTGAATTTATCTAGGCAATTCGAAAGAATCCTAGAATTATTTAATTCTTGTTGTTCATAGACAATGCTGCAGAGCATTACCAGAGCATCAGTAGCGAAATTATCGTAACGAAGAAATCGATCCTAGCCAATGCTTTTATTCATCGATTTTACCTCGTTTAACTTGCTTTATTTTATTGCATCATTATTCATATTTTATTTCTAATTATTATCCAGCAATTTAATATTTTTATAGCGATTAATTCAATTAACAATATCCTCGTGGGATCGATACTTTACTTACTCTATTACTTCGTTAGCGACATGTGCACTTGCGTGTAAGTGTGTAAAATCACTAACATTATACGAGCCATTGAGCACTGGCAGCATTATCTGTTAGCCAAGAAGTTTGTGATCCATTTTGACCATCAATCACTTAAACACATCAAGAGTCAGTACAAACTGAATAAGAGACACGCAAAATGGGTGGAATTCTTGGAAAGATTTACATACATTATAAAATACTTGAAAGGATCAGATAATACTGTTGCCAATGCCTTATCATGAAAAAGAATTCTATTTACGGAATTAGGTGTTAGATTCTTCAGATTTGATTGGATAAAGAATACTTATGAATTCGACAAAGATTTTGGGATACCATACCTCAATTGCCAAGACAAGGCAGAAGGAGGTTATAACATTATAGACGGCTTTCTGATGAAAGGAAGAAAGTTATGTATACCTGACAGTAGTCTGAGACAATGCCTTGTCACAGAAGCCCATATTGGAGGATTGTCCGGACATTTTGGGGAAAAGAAGACCCTTGAGCTGATGAAGGAACGATTCTACTGGCCACACATGATGAAGGATGTGCACCACTCCATTGAGCAGTGCATTATTTGTAAAAAGGCCAAGAGTAAAGTTCTTCCCCAAGGACTATATTTACCCTTACCTGTTCTCACTCATCTTAGGGTAGAAATTAGCATGGACTTTGTCCTAGGGTTACCACGAACTGGCCGCAGTAAAGACTCTATTATGGTAGTCGTGGACCGTTTCTCCAAAATGGCGCATTTTATCGCATGTACCAAAATCGATGACTCTGCTGCTATGGCCGAACTTTTCTTCAAGAAAATTGTTAGACTCCATGGAGTGCCTCAATCAATAATGTCTGATCGAGATACCAAGCTTTTAAGCACTTTTTGGAAGACCTTATGGAAGAAACTGTGGACTAAATTGTGTTTTAGTACTTCATTCCATCCCCAAACGGACGGTCAAATGGAAGTGGTCAATAGGACCTTGGGTACTCTTCTTCGCAGTGTTGTGGGCAAGAACTTAACAAATTGGGACATAGTGCCAAATAGAATTCTGTTACAACAGAAGCCTTCACTCCACCACCCAGCAAACGCCCTTTGCGGTAGCCTATGGATTTAATCCGCACTCACCACTAGATCTTATTCCCATTCCTACTCAGGATCTTATAAACAATTCAGGAGCAAGTAAAGCAGAGCAAATTAAAAAGTTGGATGAAAAGGTTCGCAAAACCATTGAGAAAAATAATGTCAATTATGCTAAACATGTCAATAAAGGGAGAAAGGAAGTAATATTCAACGAAGGAGATTTGGTTTGGTTACATCTCCGCAAAGAACGGTTTCTGCCTAAAAGACGTTCCAAACTCCTTCCTAGAGTTGAGGGTCCTTTCAAAATACTAGAGCGAATAAATAATAACGCCTACAAATTGGAATTACCTATAAAATATGGAGTGTCATCTACGTTTAATGTCCAATATTTGTCGCCTTACATTAGAGATGTAGTTCATGAAGAGGAGACTGAATCATTGGATTTGAGGTCAAATTCTCAGCCACCCGGATGGGATGACATGCCAAGGAGGCCCATTACAAGATCACAAACTACAGCCCATAATTTACTTAACCTTTGTACTAATGAGTTTGCTTTTCTTGTAGGAATGGATTCTATTATTTACATCACATGGGAGCCTAATTCAGAAGATATGGATCAGCCCTTGCATAGCCTCACTTGGAGCATACAAATGGACTCCTCAATTGGCCCAATGAGAATTTGTCTTCCTAGCCCCTGAATTATGTAATTTTGTTTTAAACTTTGTGGCAAACTCTAACATTCTTGTATGAACTATTTATATTACATCATGCATTAGATTGAATGGTTAGGATTAGATGAATGATGGTGGATGATGGATTGAAGAATCGGCCAACAAAAGAGGAAGAAAATTATCAACAAAGTGTGGATTTGCTACTTCAACAAAATGGACCCAAATAAAGACTTGACCCAAAAGAGAGCCCAAATTTAAGGTATGAAATTTGCAGCTACATTTGATATGGCATCAAGAATAAATGACTTGGACAAAACTCAGCCATTGATCAAGCAAAGGCTTGGTTGCAATAAGGGGTGTCGGATTGGTGCACGCTGGAAGCATCACAGCCATTGGATGAGGCACGCGAAACTTCATCAATACTGTTGGAGGTGCGCACGCAGGCTGCAGCTGACCGTCGATCAGGCGTGCATATGATCCGTCTATCTGGCATGCACATATCAGCACCCTCATCATCGATCAGGCACGCACAAGCAGCATCACATCCGTCGGTTGGTGCGCGCGCATGGATCCTTCTCCTTGGCCGCCGATTGCAACTTTCATCCAAGGGCTCCAATTCTATCATTCCTTTGCCAAGCCCTAATCATCCACCCTAGTTTGTCTATTTAAGACATTGCATTGGTGATTGTAGGAACTTTTTGCCAAATTTATACAATCTCTATTTCCCTAACCGAAGTGTTGGAAGACCTACGGGTTTCCTCGGTTTCTCAATCGAGTGGAGTAGTCCTTCATTGTTCCCCTAGCCCTTGGGTTGCTAGATGAACTCTTATCATTCCCACATCTCTCTCATTGAGAGTCTAAAAGGTTAAAGGATGAGAAACCTAGGCCTAACGGTGGTTGTTTTCCCATGGGAAAACATGCACCCGTGAGCAAACGTTAGATAGCTCTCAGGTCCGCCAAAGGTATTTTCATTTTCTTTACCATTTATGCACTTTTATTCACTATCATTCTCAGCCATCTTCACACGCATTCACATTTTATTTTGGTTACATTTTCATCTACTTTTTTTCTCCTTCTCTTCAGTTTTGTGAAACACATCAACACCCGAGCACTTTACTTCTAATTTGTGGATTTACACGGTTCCTTTTTTAAGGCCACCGTGTCATATTGGATAACCCACCTATGGATCTTCCTCAGAAGATGATGATGGAGCAACTAGAATGACAAGGGAAGCACTGCCGATCCTTAGGTGACCACAAAACCTTTCGGATGAAGACGCCTCCAAAATGAATGAGAGATCCAGTAAATGGACACGGTCCTGCATACACTAAAGAAACAACCCTACTTCTTCCTCAGAAAACGCCGATGGAATGAGTGGAACGTGAAGGCTCAAAAGGAAACCCGTGGCTGGTCCGATATGTAACCTAGAGCACTTTCGGGTAATGTCACTTTCCAAGGAGAGTGACAACAACACTTGGGCTATGGATTTTCAACCTTCTACTGCTTTCTAACCCAAAGAGGATGTAAAGAGAAGGATGATACTAAGATCCATCAAACAACCCAATAACTTGGCAAAAATGATGAACAACCAAGTGCTACGCAATGAGGCTCTCTGATGCACCGAGAACACGAGGAGGAACTCCACGCTCTGAAGATTAACTTCTACTAATTTCAATTGATCAAAGATGTTTACAAAGCTTCAGAATTGAGTTTAAATAACATAGATGATCGATGCTGAAAAACCGAGAAAAGGAAAAAAAAAATGAAAATAGATGTTGAGAGAAAAATAGTCGTTGGAGCGTCAGCATCGGCCATGTAGGCGTGCGCGCAAGTAGCACATCTGTCGCACGATGCTTGCTTGTGAGTGTCGCTGCCTGATGTTGGTCTGTGCACGCCCAAATGCGTACGCCACTAGTGATGGCTTTGTCCATGCGCTGCTTGCTTGCGAGTGCCGCTACTCGGTGCTGGTCTATGCCCACCCAGATGCGCGCACCATTAGTGATTGCTTCGTCCGCGTGCATGCCTAATGGTGTTCTTGCCCGCATGCCAGCTGCTGCCCTCTTTGTTCACGTCGCGCCCAATGTTTCTCTTGCGTGCATGACTGCCTGGTTCGTGCGCGCATATGATGCTATTTTTGTGCACGCATGTTGCTACTCGCGTTGCCTTCCCACACGCTCCAGCTCCAGTTGTGTGCGCCATGCATGATGTTGTTTCTTCTTCGTGAGTGCCATCCACTTTGCCAAACATGTCAATCTTCATCCCGTCCACGCCTCTTCTTTCTAGTCGAGCGCGCCATCTTCTCGACTGCCTCTTCCTTTAGCTCGTGCGCGCCACTCCTTTTTGCCATGCTCCCAATCCATGTTTTAAAATGGTCTTTTCCCGCAAAACTCTCAAATATGTTAGATAAAAGATTGATTAATTTACATACTTTGGTTTGTGATCACCTGATAGGAGCTCGTGACACATCATCTTCTCCAGGTGATTGAAGATTTGTGCTCAAATCTAGAGGCTTGCTAGTCTCGAAGTCGCCTTGATGGTTGAGCTTTACTCTCAAGTGGACACCAACCTATTTTCCTACAAACTGAACAAAAAAGTTAGAAATAAAATTAGGCCGTGGGTCTGGCCGGTTTCGAGCCATGGTTTCCCATAGCATATTATTCCCCCTGGGACAGTTGAGGATTTGACCTCAAATTCGAAAGGGTGCCTCATTGCATTATTTCTTCTTCTTTTCCTGAATCAAAAGAATCGGTGATTAAACAATGGTCTTGATCGTTGAGGCCTATAAAAAAGATATAAACATTTAAAGGGGTCAGGCCATGGAGTTGGCCATAGATGATGACTCGTTTGATCATCTATAAGTAAGATCCTTGGAACAATGTCCTTAGGTGTTAAGGAAGTCTGAATCTTCTTGGAATTGTTATTCTCAATAGTCCCAAAGTCTTCAAAGCGATTAGATAATAATGAGATTAAGAGATATCCATTTATTATAGTGATTACTTGTAGTCCTCTTAACCACTAACAGTGACCTTGAGTGTGGTGCTTCATTAACCTTCCATACTCTTCATAACTGAACTTAAATCTGATTAAGGGTAAATTAATTGGAAAGTGACTCGGATGATGATCAAAATTTGTAGCACCAAATAAATTATTCAAAAATGAATTAGCCCGTGCGCGCCACTCCTTTTTTCCATGCTCCCAATCCATGTTTTAAAATGACCTTTTCCTGCAAAACTCACAAACATGTTAGATAAAAGATTGTTTAATTTACATACTTTGGTTTGTTATCACCTGATAGGAGCTCGTGACACATCATCCTCTCCAGGTGATTGAAGACTTGTGCTCAAATCCAGAGGCTTGCCAGTCTCGAAGTCGCCTTGATGGTTGAGCTTTACTCTCAAGTGGACACCAACCTGTTTTTCTACAAACTGAACAAAAAAGTTAGAAATAAAATTCGGCCATGGGTCTGGCCGGTTTCGAGCCATGGTTTCCCATAGCATATTATCCCCCCTGGGACAATTGAGGATTTGACCTCAAATTTGGAAGGGTGCCTCCTTGCATTATTTCTTCTTCTTTTCTTGGATCAAAAGAATCAGTGATCAAACGATGGTCTTGATCATTGAGGCTTATAAAAAAAATATTAACATTTAAAGAGGTCGGGCCATGAAGTTGGCCATGGATGATGAATCGTTTGATCATCTATAAGTAAGATCCTTGGAACAATGCCCTTAGGTGCTAAGGATGTCTGAATCTTCTTGGAATTGTTATTCTCAATAGTTTCAAAGTCTTCAAAGTGATTAGGTAATAATGAGATTAAGAGATATTCATTCATTATAGTGATTAGTTGTAGTCCTCTTAACCACCAACAGTGACCTTGAGTGTGGTGCTTCATTAATCTTCCATGCTCTTCAGAACTGAACTTAAATCCGATTAAGGGTAAATTAATTGGAAAGTGACTCGGATGATGATCAAAATTTGTAGCACCAAATAAATTATTCAAAAATGAATTTCCCCTCAAGAATCATATAGGATGTTGCCAGGATGCATCATTATAAAAAGGATCTTTGTTCAAGAAGTTTATCCAATCAATTTGCTTAACTAAAATTTCCTCTATTGGGGGTGGCAATTTCTTTCCTTTGTTAAAAATGTATGGCTCCTTTATATCATAAAACTCTTCAATATCTTTGGGGTGTCCTTCAAAGCACTCAATAACCTCAAGTTCCTTATGGAGGATGATTGTAGTGGTCATTTTCAAAAAATCAAGGATGATATTTTCAACCTCCTTTGATTCATTCACATCCAATGACTCTTCAATACAGAGAGTGACCACTTCATCCACCTCTTGCCAAAAATCTTCTTCAATCACTTGTTCATCAATTTCAAATAGTGGACCTTCCTCGGGGTAGAAGATTTCTTCTTCTTTTATTACGTCATCTTCTTCTCTTAAGGGGTCTTCAACTATTTGTTCACGAGAGGCAATAACTATTGGTTTCTTACAGGCTAGAGTGGTCTCCTCTACTCCAACAATTGGGTTTCAACAAACTCTGTAACGCCCCCGAACCCGACCCGGCTCGGCTCGGTGCGCGACTTTGTTAACCCAAACCGTGTTTAAAACAAATTTTAAAAATAATTTTTGTAAATTTTTCAAACTCGGTTTTTGGGTTTTTCGAACCCTCGAAAAATGTTGGAAAACGTGCCAAAAATACGTTTAAAATATGCCGGAAAAAGTCGAGTCAAAATATTTTGGAAATAAGAAAATTTGAAAAAAATAAAATTTTGTAGTGCTGGGCGCCGCGCGCACCGTGCGTGCCCCCTCGCGCCCGTGGCTGATCGATCGGCGCCCAGCCCGACCGATCAGGCCCTCTCGAGTTTCTTCTCGGCCAAAATGCCCAATTTTTTACTTTTTCGACTTTTGCCCACTTTTCTTCATTTTTTCGAGCCAAACACCTCCAAATCACCTGAAAATTTAACCACACATTCCCGACACTCCCGACTCCGTGCCCCATAAAAATCTCAGAAAATCGACTTAAAACGGATAACAAAAAAATAAAAAACGTGAACCCGACATTATTTGTTTTAAAACCAAAACGAACGGCATTACGCCTATAATTACCAAAATCCAAAACCTGCAAATCAAACATTTAATAAAACAGTTCCAAAACATTCTTTACAACGTTATAAAACACTGTATTTTATATAAATAAATCCCACGTAACGACCACATTTTACAAACTCTAAAATAGGTAAAAACTATACATCATCCAAAAATACCATTTCACCCACATCTTCCGGAAGACTATGGTTGAGACGCCCCGACAACTACCCGCACCGGCACGCCCCGTGCGTCTCCGACTGCTCCTAGGTCCTGGCTCACTCACTAGGCTCACCTGTAACCGCGTCGTTACCTACACCATAGAACACGCACACACACGTAAGCTTACGCTTAGCAAGTAGGGGATAACAAATATAACCATGCACACACGACTCTCACACAACCCTAACACACATCCGAGTCTAGCTCCCAAAATGGCACTACCCTATTCCCTAACACACATCCGAGTCTCGCTCCCAAGATGCATGTCCATCTGAGTCTCGCTCCCAAGATGGCACTACCCAATCTCCTAGTACACATCTGAGTCTCGCTCCCAAGATGCGTATCCATCTGAGTCTCGCTCCCAAGATGGCTCTACCCCAATCACCTATTACACATCTAAGTCTAGCTCCCAAGATGCAGTTCCATCTGAGTCTCGCTCCCAAGATGGCACTACCTAATCACATCTGAGTTTCGCTCCCAAGATGCATATCCATCCGAGTCTTGCTCCCAGGATGACACTACCCCATCACATCCGAGTCTCGCTCCTAAGATGTGTTTCCATCAGAGTCTCGCTCCCAGGATGACACTACACTATTCCCCTTACATTTCAAGCTCACACTACCCCTTTTTCATTTCAAACTCACCGTTCAAAACCATACTTAAAACTGTTGTTTTTCGCAAATCGAAACCAATAATTGTAGCACCTGGTTCTATCGAACCAGCCTTTTATTATTAAAGTAATACACTTGACTAGATAATGAATTAAATAAGGTTATTGAACAACTTGTTAAGGGTATTAGAGTAATTTACAATGTTCAAAAGTTGGGTAACGTATTTAAGGATAAGGATTGGGTTTATTGCACTGTAGCCGCCACCCCCCCCTCTCATACTCTTCTCTTCGGAAACTTTCAGCTCAAGCAGCCGAGCTCTCTAGGCGATTCTCCTCGCTCGGTTCTCCTTCGACTTAGGTAAGTTTCTTTTCCTTATTTCTCTTGTGGTATAGTGGTGAAATGCCTGGAGGATTGCAATGTGAGGATTTTGAGGATGCTGAGATTGAGTG
Source organism: Begonia masoniana (assembly GCA_022432975.1). Classification (NCBI taxonomy): domain Eukaryota; kingdom Viridiplantae; phylum Streptophyta; class Magnoliopsida; order Cucurbitales; family Begoniaceae; genus Begonia; species Begonia masoniana. The sequence goes on from CM039510.1 coordinate 28,155,576, forward strand.
TAGATTCGGGTTTTAGCGATAAGAAGGAATGCTCGGGTAGTAGAGTTTCTAACTAGATTTCTCGAACCACTGTTTGATATTTTGAAAGGTTTAGTGAAGCCTTGATTTATATTCTGTATGAACTTAGGTGAACAGACCTCCGAAGTAGCTAGCAACCAGACAGATTTCCAGGAGCCAGGTAAGTAAAGTATTGCTTGTGCCTTCGGGCCTACATCACAAAACAATAGGTTTATGTATGCTTGAATGTTTCTATTGTCCATGCATCATGTTTTGTTAAAAGTTACGAAAATGAATTTCATGTAAGGAATGGTAAGGTATGAACTGTATGCGACAGACAAGCTATTAAGGGAACTAATCCACCCCTTAACTTATGAAGGGATTTAGACATTGGGAGAAGTGATCCCACTCCCAAGGGAACCATGGGATCAGATCAAGTGTTAAGGGAATTCATCTGCCCCTTAATTAAGTAGGAGGATGTAGACATTGGGAGAATTGATCCCACTCCCAAGGGAACCATGGGATCAGATCATGTTATGAACGAATGCGTATGCCACTGAGATGAGAAAAAAATAGAAACTGCATATTTAGGAGTTTAAGTTCAGCATTTTACTTCATTCATATACTGCTTTACTTACTTAGCATTAGGCTAATAGATGAGTTTTGTGATGTAGGTGAAGAAGTGTTAGCAGGTGTGTCTCCTGATCGTGTTGAGGAATAGTGGACGTTGGAGGAGTGCACTCAGGCTTCGGCATGGTAACTGATGGGGCGGTTTAGCATGTTGTCTACAGATGTGGAGGTTTAGTGGATAATGATTTAATCGAGTATATGAAGTTTTTAGTAAATGAGATTACAACTATTTGACTTTGTTTTCGAGAATTTCTGATTTTCATGTTTTTACTGATTTTGATCAATACAATGACTTGGAGTGTTATGAATGGATTTTTGGTAAAATGTTTTAAGTCTGTTAGATAGTCGAAGCTTTCTCGGGTTATAGACAGGTTGTTCAGTCCATTGGTAGGAATTGAATAATTTTTGTATCAGTGGATATGTGTAGAGGTTTATTGCGTTCTGTGGAAGGAAATCGTGTTGATGTCTATCGGAAGAAGGGAGTCTATCGGTAGATGTGGTGTGTCAGTCTGTCGGAAGATGAAAGTCTATCGGCAGATGCCTTAAGGAGTCACGTGAGAAGCACGTGTCGGCAAATGTAGTCTGTTCGATCGGAAGGTGTAGAGTATTAAGTCGTCGAGTAGTGATCGGCAGGTGTAGTCTGAGAGAGTTAAGGGGTTTTGTCGTTTAGCGAATCGGAAGATGTAGAGTAATCTGTTTGTCGTAGTGAATCGGAAGATGTAGTGTATGTTTTAATTCTATCGGAAGGAGTCATATTGTTGTTATCGGAAGATGTCGTGTGTTTATCTATTGAGAGATGAAATTGCGCTGACTTCATCGGCAGATGAAGTTATGTTGACTTCATCGGCAGATGTAGTGGTGTATGAAGTTCTCACGACTTCATCGGCAGATGAAGTTGTGGGTGAAGTCGTGTAGACGTCATCGGCAGAAGCCTTTGGTTTTCTACTTCTGCTTCTTCTGTTGACTTTGTCGTCGGCAGATGAATTCGACTTTTGTAATTCCTTGAGTAGTCCATCACTTAAAACCTTAATTCTTTTGACCGGACACTTGAAATATTTCCATTAATCTTTCCGACAATATTTTCACCGCTAGTTTAACCCCATTGTAGTTTTAAATAATTTTTCCGCTGCAAAGTTTTCAAATGTTTTGAACGTTTAGTAAACGTCAAATTTTGTATGTCGAATGAAGTTTTAAATTTATTTGAAATTTCTTAGTCATGGTCAAGTAATGAGTAGCGAACCGGGTTCAGATAACTCGGGGCGTTACAGTATGGTATCAGAGACATTCAGTTAAACCGTTCAAAAGATTACTCATCAGTGCCAACCGTCGCATGAAAGTACTCCAACAACTGTAAGTGTTTATGTTAGCTTCAGTTATAAGATGTTTATGAGTATAGATAACTTTGTGCAGAGCCTTAGACAAATGGCTAGACGACCAGGGAGACCAAGAGTACCTAGGGAGATGCCAAACTTGAGGAATGAAGAAGATTCAAGTGTAATTAGACAGCTGACGGAGTTGATGCGTCAGCAGACAGATATTGTGCGACAGCAATCTGACCAGTTAGGTGTGTTATTGAGTCGGGAAACACAAGGAAGTGCCAATTCAGGTCACGTCAATGAGCATTCAGGGGATAGATTTCGTAGGCTGCAACCGCCCACATTTGATGGAAAGTCATCTAACCCGATGGTTGCTGAGGAATGGCTTCGAAAGATAGAGAGCATGTTCAGGTGTGCCAATGTTGGAGAAGGGGAGAAAGTCATTTTGGCAACGTTCCATCTAGCCGGTGATGCGCAGCTTTGGTGGGAATCGCTGGAGATCACCACCGATATTGCAACCATGTCTTGGTCACAATTCAAGGAAGTCTTTTACGAGAAATACTTTAGCACCACTGTCCAGAACGCTAAGAAGGCTGAGTTTTTGAGCTTGAAGCAGACTGGGTCTGTGGCAGAGTACAACATACAATTTGAGTCTCTGTCAAGGTTTGCTGGATACCTCGTTCATAGGAATGAGGACAAAGTGTTTCAATACCTGCAAGGTCTAAAGCCAGAAATTTACAGAGGAGTAAAGTATTCAGGCATCAAAGGCTTGTCATTCAGTGAAGTAGTGTCTACTGCATTGGAGGCAGAAGAAGCTGAAATGAAGTGTGCTGGACCAAAGGAAGCCCCGCGAAAGTTCTTTCAGCCCCACCAACAGAGGGGAATAAAGAGACCCGCTGAAGGTCAGAGTGATCAAGGTTCTGGAAAGAAGGTACCGGACACCAAGAAGTTTCCTCAGTGCATGAAATGTATGAAGAGCCACCCGGGCGAGTGTAAGTTTGGGACTGGTAAGTGTTATAACTGTGAGGGGTTTGGGCATTCGTTTAAGGATTGCCCGAAGCCCAGGGTCCTTCGATGTTTCAACTGTAATAAGACTGGCCACGTCATCAGAGACTGCCCAACGTTGAAGAGTGGCCCTGCTAAGATAAAACCAAGAATATTTTCCATGATGGAGTCGGGCGAAGAGGACCAGCCCGCTGTTGTGTCAGGTACTATATTGGTTAATTCTATGCCTGCTTTTATCTTGCTAGATTCAGGAGCAACCCATTCTTTTGTTGCGTCTACTTTTGCTGATAAGTTAGAAGTACAATCCACACCTTCTAGGCATGTAATCAATGTTGCTTTACCCTCTGGTGAACATTTACATTCCAACCAAGTGTTGCATGATTGCATGGTATTAGTAGGGGACAAAAATCTATCTGCTGATTTAATTGTTATGGATATAGTGGGATTTGATGTAATCTTAGGAATGGATTGGTTATTTAAACACCACGCCATAATTGATTGTAGGACTGGGATAGTTAGTTTCCAACCCCCTGGTAGTTTGAAGCATACCTTTCAAGCTCGGAAGAAGAACAAGGAAATGACCGTGATGTCTTCTATAAATTGTAGACCCTCCCCATGCAGTGGGTATTTGTGCTTTTTGGCCAGTGTTTTAGACACACAACATTTAGAAAGATCGAGTCCCCAAAATGTCTTGGTTGTTCAAGATTTTCCGGAAATATTCTTAGATGACCTTCCTGGCTTGCCGCCAGATAGGGAAATTGAATTTGTTGTAGATGTTTACCCCGGAGCCGAGCCTGTGTCTAAAAATCCATATAGGCTAGCACCAACAGAACTTAAGGAGTTAAAGAAAAAGTTGGAGGACTTGTTGGCGAAGGGATTCATACGCCATAGCTTCTCACCGTGGGGTGCACCTGTCCTCTTTGTCAAGAAGAAAGATGGATCGATGCGTATGTGCATAGACTATAGAGAATTAAACAAGCTAACCATCAAAAACAAGTATCCACTACCGAGAATTGATGACTTATTTGACCAGCTTAGGGGTGCGAGAGTTTTCTCTAAGATTGACTTAAGGTCCGGTTATTACCAATTGAAGGTTAAATCCGAAGACATCCCAAAGACTGCTTTTCGTACAAGGTATGGACACTATGAGTTTTTGGTCATGTCTTTTGGTTTGACAAATGCACCAGCAGCCTTCATGGATCTCATGAATAGGGTGTTTCGTGAGTATTTAGATAAGTTTGTTATTGTATTCATTGATGACATCCTAATCTACTCTAAAACTGAGGACGAGCATGCAAGGCATTTGGGTTTGGTGTTGGAGTTACTAAGACAGCACCAACTTTATGCTAAGTTTTCCAAGTGTGAATTTTGGTTGGACAGAGTTCACTTTCTTGGTCACGTGATCTCTGGTGATGGAATATCTGTCGATCCAGCTAAAGTTCAAGCAGTTAAGGAATGGCCCCAACCGAAGAATGCTACAGATATCAGGAGTTTTCTTGGACTAGCAGGGTACTACAGAAAGTTCATTGAGGGGTTTTCGAAGATTGCCACACCCCTCACTATGTTAACAAGGAAAAATGTAAAGTATATTTGGACTGATAAGTGTGAGTTCAGTTTCCAAACCTTAAAGCAGAAACTGACCAATGCACCTATACTAACCCTTCCTGTTGAAAATGGTAAGTTTAGTATTTATTGCGATGCTTCCAAAATTGGACTTGGCTGTGTTTTGATGCAAGACGGAAAAGTTATAGCTTATGCATCTAGGCAATTAAAAGTGCACGAGAAGAATTATCCTACTCATGACTTAGAATTAGCTGCAGTGGTTTTTGCATTAAAGATTTGGAGGCACTACCTGTATGGACAAACTTGCGAAATATTTTCGGATCATAAGAGTCTGAAGTACATTTTCACACAGAAGGAGCTAAACATGAGGCAACGTAGATGGTTGGAATTTGTAAAAGACTATGACTTTGAGATTAAGTATCATCCCGGCAAAGCGAATGTAGTGGCGGACGCTTTGAGCAGGGTGACTCCATCGGTTTCTACATTGATGCTAGACATACCGATAGCCTTAGAGACTGAATTCCTAAGGTTTAACCTTGAAGCGGTATCTAGCGTATCAGCCATGCTTTCGGCCATATCTTTGAGGCCTACTATTTTGGGGAGAATAAAGGAAGTTCAAATGAATGACGCTGAATGCAATAAGTATAAGCTGTACATAGATTCTACTGTCAAGACAGATTTCAACTGCTCGGCTGATGGAATCCTTAAGTTTAGAAACAGATGGTTTGTTCCAGCTAATGTCGAGCTTCGAAAGGAAATTCTATCCGAGGCTCATTCTTCTAGACTCTCTATTCATCCTGGAAGTACTAAGATGTACAGGGATCTCAAGCAGCATTTTTGGTGGCCAAGTATGAAAAGATGTGTGGCGGAGTACGTGGGGTCATGTTTGGTCTGCCAGCAGGTCAAAGCTGAGCATCAGAGGCCTGCAGGAACATTGCAACCCCTACCAGTTCCGGAATGGAAGTGGGAACAAGTGACAATGGATTTTGTTACAGGATTGCCTAGAACAGCAAAAGGACACGATGCAATTTGGGTAATAGTTGACCGTTTGACCAAATCCGCCCATTTTCTGCCTATTAAGATAACATATTCGATGGATCAACTAGCAGAGTTGTATGTGCAAGAGATCATTAGATTACATGGAGTTCCAAGCACTATAGTTTCAGACCGAGACTCTAGATTTACATCTAAGTTTTGGAAAAGTTTGCATAAGGCTATGGGAACGCAACTTAATTTTAGCACATCCTTTCACCCTCAAACAGATGGACAATCCGAGAGAACTATTCAGACCTTAGAGGATATGCTCCGAGCGTGCATATTAGATTTTCAAGGATCTTGGAGTAAGTATTTACCATTGGTAGAGTTCTCTTACAACAACAGTTTTCAGGCGACAATAGGAATGGCACCGTATGAAGCATTATATGGACGAAAATGCAGATCACCTTTGTACTGGGATGAAGTTGGTGAAGCACAGTTACTTGGTCCTGATATTGTGCAGCAAACTGTTGAGAAGGTTGCTCTCATCCGTCAGAGGATCTTAACCGCCCAAAGTCGACAGAAAAGCTATGCTGACAGAAGACGCAGAGAGTTAGAGTTTGAAGTTGGTAGTGAGGTTTTTCTTAAGATATCACCATTCAAAGGAGTTGTGAGGTTTGGAAAGAGGGGCAAACTAAATCCTAGATTTATTGGACCGTTCCCAATTCTGAAGAAGATCGGGAAAACAGCTTATCAGTTACAGCTACCATCCTCTATGGGAGGAATACATAACGTGTTTCATGTCTCTATGTTAAAGAAGTGTGTGCGGGATCCAGCTCAAGTTGTCGAACAGCAAAGCATTGAAATTCAACCTACACTTACCTATGAAGAAAAGCCAGTAAAGATTTTAGATTTTGCAGTAAAGGTATTACGCAACAAGGAGGTACCATTGGTAAAAGTCTTGTGGCACAATCAGAATACAGAGGAGACAACATGGGAGCGCCAGCAAGACATGTTAGACCAACATCCAGAGTTATTCAGGTACTGAATTTTGAGGACAAAATTCTTTTAAGGAGGGTAGATTGTAGCACCTGGTTCTATCGAACCAGCCTTTTATTATTAAAGTAATACACTTGACTAGATAATGAATTAAATAAGGTTATTGAACAACTTGTTAAGGGTATTAGAGTAATTTACAATGTTCAAAAGTTGGGTAACGTATTTAAGGATAAGGATTGGGTTTATTGCACTGTAGCCGCCACCCCCCCTCTCATACTCTTCTCTTCGGAAACTTTCAGCTCAAGCAGCCGAGCTCTCTAGGCGATTCTCCTCGCTCGGTTCTCCTTCGACTTAGGTAAGTTTCTTTTCCTTATTTCTCTTGTGGTATAGTGGTGAAATGCCTGGAGGATTGCAATGTGAGGATTTTGAGGATGCTGAGATTGAGTGTAGATTCGGGTTTTAGCGATAAGAAGGAATGCTCGGGTAGTAGAGTTTCTAACTAGATTTCTCGAACCACTGTTTGATATTTTGAAAGGTTTAGTGAAGCCTTGATTTATATTCTGTATGAACTTAGGTGAACAGACCTCCGAAGTAGCTAGCAACCAGACAGATTTCCAGGAGCCAGGTAAGTAAAGTATTGCTTGTGCCTTCGGGCCTACATCACAAAACAGTAGGTTATGTATGCTTGAATGTTTCTATTGTCCATGCATCATGTTTTGTTAAAAGTTACGAAAATGAATTTCATGTAAGGAATGGTAAGGTATGAACTGTATGCGACAGACAAGCTATTAAGGGAACTAATCCACCCCTTAACTTATGAAGGGATTTAGACATTGAGAGAAGTGATCCCACTCCCAAGGGAACCATGGGATCAGATCAAGTGTTAATGGAATTCATCTGCCCCTTAATTAAGTAGGAGGATGTAGACATTGGGAGAATTGATCCCACTCCCAAGGGAACCATGGGATCAGATCATGTTATGAACGAATGCGTATGCCACTGAGATGAGAAAAAAATAGAAACTGCATATTTAGGAGTTTAAGTTCAGCATTTTACTTCATTCATATACTGCTTTACTTACTTAGCATTAGGCTAATAGATGAGTTTTGTGATGTAGGTGAAGAAGTGTTAGCAGGTGTGTCTCCTGATCGTGTTGAGGAATAGTGGACGTTGGAGGAGTGCACTCAGGCTTCGGCATGGTAACTGATGGGGCGGTTTAGCATGTTGTCTACAGATGTGGAGGTTTAGTGGATAATGATTTAATCGAGTATATGAAGTTTTTAGTAAATGAGATTACAACTATTTGACTTTGTTTTCGAGAATTTCTGATTTTCATGTTTTTACTGATTTTGATCAATACAATGACTTGGAGTGTTATGAATGGATTTTTGGTAAAATGTTTTAAGTCTGTTAGATAGTCGAAGCTTTCTCGGGTTATAGACAGGTTGTTCAGTCCATTGGTAGGAATTGAATAATTTTTGTATCAGTGGATATGTGTAGAGGTTTATTGCGTTCTGTGGAAGGAAATCGTGTTGATGTCTATCGGAAGAAGGGAGTCTATCGGTAGATGTGGTGTGTCAGTCTGTCGGAAGATGAAAGTCTATCGGCAGATGCCTTAAGGAGTCACGTGAGAAGCACGTGTCGGCAAATGTAGTCTGTTCGATCGGAAGGTGTAGAGTATTAAGTCGTCGAGTAGTGATCGGCAGGTGTAGTCTGAGAGAGTTAAGGGGTTTTGTCGTTTAGCGAATCGGAAGATGTAGAGTAATCTGTTTGTCGTAGTGAATCGGAAGATGTAGTGTATGTTTTAATTCTATCGGAAGGAGTCATATTGTTGTTATCGGAAGATGTCGTGTGTTTATCTATTGAGAGATGAAATTGCGCTGACTTCATCGGCCGATGAAGTTATGTTGACTTCATCGGCAGATGTAGTGGTGTATGAAGTTCTCACGACTTCATCGGCAGATGAAGTTGTGGGTGAAGTCGTGTAGACGTCATCGGCAGAAGCCTTTGGTTTTCTACTTCTGCTTCTTCTGTTGACTTTGTCGTCGGCAGATGAATTCGACTTTTGTAATTCCTTGAGTAGTCCATCACTTAAAACCTTAATTCTTTTGACCGGACACTTGAAATATTTCCATTAATCTTTCCGACAATATTTTCACCGCTAGTTTAACCCCATTGTAGTTTTAAATAATTTTTCCGCTGCAAAGTTTTCAAATGTTTTGAACGTTTAGTAAACGTCAAATTTTGTATGTCGAATGAAGTTTTAAATTTATTTGAAATTTCTTAGTCATGGTCAAGTAATGAGTAGCGAACCGGGTTCAGATAACTCGGGGCGTTACAATAATGCATGTCACACAAATGCTTAACCAAAAACAAAACAAAGCAACCACACAAACAAACAAACAATTCCCTACCGTTCCATGGTGTAGGCCCAAAGGCAAAACACAAGCAATCCACTACTTACCTAGTTTCTCGGCGCGTGTTCGCTTAGCCCACTTAATCCAATTACTCGCTCTTTAACCTAAGAAATAGGAAAAAATCAACTTAGTACCAATCTAAAAAATTCTAAGAAATTACCTAGCATAAAACTAACAAACAAACTCAAAGTTTAACTCTAAACCCGAAATTCCTACATTTTCCATCGTCCAATTTCAATCGGCCATAACTTATTCGTCTTTCAACGGATTTCAACGTGCCACCCCAATCCGTAAACCTCTACATGTCTACTATCCATTGAAACACTCAAATTAACAATCCAAACAAGTTGGCCAATCCAAAAAACCCATAACAGAATCGGCCTCTTTAATACCAAATTCCAGTTTTTGCACAACTCTCTCCTATTCTCCCATCTCACTTCATAAACCATCCAAACTAACCTATCTAACATTTAAACCATCAAAATTAGAAGAAAACTCATCAAAGAATAAGAAAATTCTGACCTTCACTTTAGGGTTTCCAAATCCCTATCAAAAACTCACCAAAACATCACAAAAACACCACAAATCTTCTCCTAATTGCATCCCCATCAAAACCCATGTAAATCTTACCTCAAACTTCTTGCAAAACTTGATGAAGAGAAGAAGAAAGCCCTAGCAATGGCTGCCCTTCGATGGAGGAAGAAGAAGAAGACTAATTGTCTTTAAATCCTTGAATTTTCTTCCTTTTATAAAACCAATTTTTCACCTTTTTTCTTTTTACCCACAATTTCTTTCTTTTATAAAAAAACCCCACTTCCATTTCTTTTATGCATTCCAACGTGAATGCTCCTCATGCATTCTCCTTTCTTTTAAATTTTATCACTAAATCAAAGCAAAATAAAATCCAAATATAATATCCATCAATTACTTACATTTTGAGCTCCCAACTCTATCATTCTCTATCACATTTTCACTTTTATTTCCATGGCTTAGGAAAACTCTAAATTAGTACTAAACACTCATATCATAATCTAATCTAACGCTGCACACGCTATAGAAATTTTTTCGGGTGTTACAAACTTAACTTGGGGTTGAATTTGCAAATGGGAAAACTCGATTATACTTAGTGTTTGACTGATACCAGTGACCATGATCTCGCTTTTGTGGCATTGGTACAAATTCTTTTTCCATAAGGTTCTTCATTCCCTTCCAAGTACATACTTCACTTCACCGTTTCTCCTTCTCGCTAAAAGATTATCCCACCAATATATAGCATAATCGATTAAATTCTTAGAGGCTATACTTATTTTTCCCTTTTTCGAATAATCTTCGTAAGTAAAATATAGTTCAACTCTTTCCATCCAAGAAAAATATTCATCTTCATCCATAGAGCCTTTAAAATAAGGGATGAAATACTCATCTTGATCATATTCCATGTTAAACCGAGGCCTAGTGTGTGGGGTGGCATATCTTGCAACATCCTCAAATTCAGTTTGGTCATACTGGTTGGAGTAATAATTTTGATGGCTTTTCCTAGGTGGTTCGGGTCTTCTCTTATGCAAAGGCTCTTGAAGTTTCCTAGGGTTGTTTTGTCTCATCTTGGTTAATAAAGTGTCACACTTCTGATTCATCTCCTTGATTTGGTTGCTCCATTTATTGAGTTGTCCATGAATCCCATTGAGTTGCTTTTCCAAACGAGGCTCAACTCCTTTTGGTTGTGGTATTCTAAATGGTTGAGAGAAAGGTTCTCGGTATTGTTGATAATTGTCCCTACTTCTCAACCTCATTTTATGTGTATTCAAGGCAATGTTGAGTTTTAAATTTGGAAAGATTATAATAATACCTAGAAATATTTTCCTTAAACATTTTATTCGTAATTCTTTAACAAAACAACAAGGGACAAAACCTAAAGATTGGACCTGAAAGTTTTACAAAAACAACTCAAAATATCAAACAATGCTCATCTTATTTACACAAATTTCTTGGTCAAAGGAGACTCCAAATTCAACAAGAAAAACTATCACAATTTATGTCCAAAACATAATATGCAAGATAAGATAGAGGATGTAAACTATGATGCAACCTAAATTAACACAGGAAACATAAACGATAAACAACCAAAAAATTAAAACAGAGAAAAATTCACACCTAGTTGACTAACAGAACATCAAGACACTTTGTAAGAGAAATATCCTTAATGATCAAATAGAATAATATCACTATTTATCCTGCAAATGTTATCAGTTCAAGTGACAAAAAACAGAAAAACATAAAACACACAAAGAACAGAAAAACAAAAACAACAAAGAAAATTAACAACTACTAAGCTAAAACAGTTTAGATTTTTTTTTTTTTTTTGTTGAAAAGAAAAACTAATTTGAGGCGATTCAAATACTTTTCTCAAACTCCAATAGATTAATCATTTTCAATACAACAAATAGTTTGAGGAAATAATTTTGGATAATGAATCAGAGTACGCAATGATAACAATAGAAAATTGATTCTTGATTTAGGTTAAAATCACCACCTTTTTGCAAGCAATTTTGACCAACAAAGCTTTCCAAAACTCAGCAAATAACAACACAAAAAAAAAAAAAAAACTAAAAAGAAACAGAGAAAAAGAGAATTACACTTCACAAATTAATACTCCCTTGGGTGAAACAGAAAATCTATTTTGGCCGAAAGGACAACCAATCTCTAACCAAGTAATCCCAACAAAATTGACACTACAAACACACCAAACAAGTTGGCGAACAACTATGACAATGAACTAGTATGACACAACAAAATTATAAGTGAAACAACCTAATTAAAGCTAACTGAATATCATAATGATTTGCTTGAGAAACATCCTTAATAATGATTTAAAGATGCAAACAATATTGATTACGGACAAACAGAACACAAACACAAAACAACAAATCAACAAAAGAAAACATCCTGTTTAACTGAACTGGATAATGTTATAATTATGCATGAAATACTATCGGTTACACAACAGAATTATCATAACAAAACATCAAAACAGAAATAAGAAAACAACATAACACAAAAATAAAAAATTAAAACAAAGGAAACATGCTGGTTAGCTAACAAGATTTCACGAAGATTTGCATGATACACATCCTTAATAGCTAATCAGATTAATAAAAAAAAAGATATACTCACGATTAGACACAACAGAAACAACAAAGAACGAAAACAGAAAAACACAACGACAAAGAAAACACAAAAACAGAGAAGCTAAACAAATATCACGACAAATTATGCATGAGAAATATTATTAATAATCCAACATAAAAGTATCTCTATTTAACATGCAAATGTTATCGTTTACCGACAACAGAACAAATAACAACACAAAAAAGACAAACAGAATAACAAGAGAGTCTCAAAACACAGAACATAAAAACAACACAAAAAAATAGAAAAAAAAATCCTAGTTAGCTAAACAATTTATCACAATAATTGCATGAGAACAACCTTAATGATTAAACAGAGTAATATAAGATTTAAACATGCAAATATTATCGGGTAAGAAATAGAAACACAAAAGATAGAAACAACTAAATAAAAACAACGTAAATCAGAACAGATAATGCAACCAAGGAGCGTTTTGGCTTTGATACTAGATGACGTGCCTTGGACAGGTAAATCTCTCGCTAAACAGGAACAAGAGGCAAGCGGAAGCAAAGACACAATACAACGACGGATATTAAAATAAACAGAAGATAGCGTGGAGGGGTGAAATGGAGCAACTAGAATGACGAGGGAACCACTGCCAATTCTTAGGTGACTACAGCACCTTTCGGATGAAGACGCCTCCAAAACGAAGGAGAAATCCATCAAATGGACACGACCCTGCGTACATGAAGAAACAACCCTATTTCTTCCTCAGAAAATGCCGATGGAACGAGTGGAACGTGAAGGCTCAAAGAAAAACCCGTGGCTGTTTTGATAAGCAACCTAGAGCACTTTCGGGTAATGTCACTCTCCTGGGTAATGTCACTTTCTAAAGAGAGTGACAACAACACTTGGGCTATGGATTTCCAACCTTCTACTGCTTTCCAACCTAAAGAGGATCTAAAGAGAAGAATGGCACCAAGATCCACCAAACAACCCAATAACTTGGCGAAAATGATGGACAACCTAGTGCTACGCACTGAGGTGCTCGTATGCACTGAGGACACGAGGAGAACTCCACACTCTAAAGATTAACTTCTATTAATTTCAATTGATTAAAGATGTTTACTGTTAGTGATTTTCTACATCCTAATACAAGTGCACATGTCGCTAACGAAGTAATAGAGTTAATAAAAGTCGATCCCACGAGGATATTCTTAATTAAATATAAATCGCTATAAAAATTCTATAAAAATAAAATTGAAAATATGGAAAATTGATGAGTGGCAATGAATAATAAAATAAAATTACTCAAAATTAGTAAAGACTAAATTTGAAATGAATTAAGAAGATAAATATGGTAAAAGCCTTGATTATGGTTGATTTTCTCATTACATGCATTTTACTACTGATGATACGGGAATGCTACAACATTGATCACAGAACAGTAAGAACTAATAATTTTTTTAGGGTTCTATCGAATTACCTAGTTAAATTCGTTTCAAAATTTCTTTTCAGCTTTGAAAAGGCAAAAACTTAATCTAAATTTTCATGTAAACCTATTCTCAACGCCAAATAAATTAATGTTCGCAACTTTGAATAATTTTAATTTATTTAATTACTCATGCATCTTCAATTCTTATTTACCTATCGATACAATAGGAGCATGTGAAATCAAATTTGCCTATCGACACAATTCAATTTACGCAATAAAAATCATGAGAAATTGTTTGGTGAAAAATACGTAACATTCATAGATCAGAATAAAAACATATAATGAGTATTTTCTCCATAACCAAGATAAAAAGTCTAGCCAAAAATCATAGTAATAAAATCAACAACAATAATAATATTTATAAGAAAAATAAAAAGTAGCATAGAAAAAGAATTCTCGTTGACGTCTCTGCTGCAGACCAATCTCTCCTTTCTCCTAACATTGCCTCCTCGTTCCGCGTGTCTGGTCTTCTCTAGGTCTCCTCCTTTTTTCGAACTGCATGTCACCGCTTTTCGTCCTCCCAAATCTTTTTCTATTTGTTTCATTTCCTTGATTTTAGCCTCTTTTCTCTCTCTTCCGATTATGAGTGATTCTTCAGTCAAGATTTTCTTCCTCTTCCTTGATTTATGTACTTCATTTTTGTAACAATAATCTTCTTTTGTGATTTATTCTCTCTCTTCATAATCTTCTTCCTTTTAATTTGTTTCTTTATTAAAACACCGATATTCTCTTTTTGTATTTTTCCGCTAATAACTCTGCATTCAAATAAAAAAATATAAAAATTGAATTAGTGAAAAAAATTTGCTTGTTTTTCCGAGAATATGCATGAAATACATTAAATTTAATTAATGTCTTGATGATGCAGCAATTATAGTAAATTCCACAAATTTCTTCTTACATTCACTCAAATTATATAAATTATGTCAATTAAACATCGTATAAAATAACTCTAATTTAAGAATTATCATTTACAAAGCTTTATAATCGAGTTTAAATAACATAGATGATCGGTGCTGAAAAACCCAGAAAAGGAAAAAAAATTAAAATAAACGTTGAGAGGAAAATAGCTGTTGGAGCGTCAGCGTCGGCCACATAGAAGTGCACGCAATCAGCGCGCAACTAGCGCTTTTGCCGTGCGATGGTTGCTTGTGAGTGCCGCTGCTCAGTACTGGTCTATGCACGCCCAAATGCGTGCGCCACTAGTGATGACTTCGTTCGCGTGCTGCTTGCTTATGGGTGTCGCTACTCTGTGCTAGTCTGTGCACGCTCAGATGCGTGCGCCACTAGTGATGGCTTCGTCCGCATGGTGCTTGCTTGCGAGTGCCGCTGCTCAGTGTTGATCTGTGCGTGCCCAGATGTGTGTGCCACTAGTGATGGCTTCGTCCACGCACTGCTTGTTTGCGAGTGCTGCTATTCGGTGTTGGTCTGTGCGCGCCCAGATGCGTGCACCGCTAGTGATGGCTTCGTCTGTGCGCTGCTTGTTTGTGAGTGCTGCTGGTCTGTGCACGCCCAGATGCGCGCGCCATTAGTGATGGCTTCGTCTGCGCGTGCGCCCGATGGTGTTCTTGTGCGCGTGCTAGCTGTTGTCCTCTTTGTAACGCCCGGTTTCGATGGGATTTATATTTCATTATATATAATGGTATTTTTGTAAATATGTCAAATTAAGTCCGTTTTACAAACAGAAAGTGTTATTAAAATCCTAATGATTAATAAGGATTTTAGAAAAAATATGGAGATTTTTGGAGTTGTAACGATAATTATGAGGATTTTACGTTTCTCGTAATATAAAGAACGTTTTGACAAAAATAGTAAACGAGGTCCGATTTGCTAACGGACAGTTTTAATAAAGCCCTGATAATAAGTTAGAGTTATTGGTGAATTAAGGAAATTTGGAGAAACCAAATCGTTAGCTAATTAACGAAAACAAAGGACGAAACAAATAGAAAATCAAAGGAAGGGCGAAATGGTAATTTGCCAAGGGAAATTTTAATTAAATATCACACTTTTCTTTCTTCTTCTCCATGACTTCTTTCCATTTCTTTTCTGTTCTCACGGCGATTCTTCCTCTCGGCGGCGATTTCCTTCAACGCCAGTGATTCTTCCGTTTCCGGTGACCGGTTCTTCACGATTCCTTATCCTCTCGCAACCCTAGGTAAGATTCTGTGATTTTTGGACGTTAGCTCTCGATTTTTAGGTCGTTAAATAATTAGGGTTTCGCTAGTTTTGTTGAAAACAACCGGGTTAGGTTAGGAATGGTTAGTTATTGCTTTATTGGTGATTATTAAACGTTATTAGGTGAAACGTTTGAGTATATTTTTGCATTTGATTGAAAAGTCGGGTATGGAGCTTTGGAAAACCTCCATTAATGGAGGATTGTCATTTGTGAGCATAAGTTGCTCGATGAAATGCCCGAGAGAAGTTTATTAGAATTCTAGGAAATTTCCTTAGTTAGGAGTTTAGTAATTTTCGAAGTCGGATTGTAACGCCCCGAGTTATCTGAACCCGGTTCGTCACACAATGCCTGTATATGACTAAAATTTCTACCATATTTTTTTAAAACTTGCAGCGAAAATCATTTGAAATGTTAAGGAATAATCGGTCAAAAGAAATAGAAGTTTGAATCGTGAAAACACTTTAAAAGTTACAGAAGTCAAACGCATCCGCCGATGAGTAAAGTCAACGGAAGAAGCAGAAAACAACCAAAATAGAAGACTCCTGCCGATGACGTCAGCCGAATGAAAAACAAAGGACATCTCTCGGTAGACTGTATCTACCAGTGACTAAACGACAAAATACACTCTACATCTTCCGATGACGTCAGCCAGATGATTTCCTTCATCCGATCGACTTTGTTCTACACCCACCGATGACTAAACGACAAAATACACTCTACATCTTCTGATGACGTCAGCCAGATGATTTCCTTCATCCGATCGACTTTGTTCTACACCCACCGATGACTAAACAACAAAAATCCTCCTACATCTACCGATGACGTCAGCTCGCATCTGCCGATGGGTTTAACGACAAAACCCCTCATCCCCTTCTTCCGATAGGGTAAATTGAATATACCGATCACTGAACGACAAAGCATAATACCCACTCATACCGGTAGGGCAAAATCTACATCATCCGATAGAATAAACCTCATGTACCGATGACTTTACTGAAAAATCATCCGATGGCTTTTCCGAAGACATCTTCCGATAGAATTAAGGGCGACATTTCAACTACTTCTCGATATACATACACAACACTAGTTACAGAAAGGAATTTACTTACTTCATCAAGACCATTAAGAAACAATTTACATTGTATTGTTCAAACCAAGTAAAACAAACATTTAAAACCCAACAGATCACTAGTATCAGTAAAACTCAAAACATAGTCAAAATATTAAAATCTCTACTGTCATGAAAACTTGGCATACTCAGATTAGATTATTACCAACTAAACCCCCACCACTGCTGACAACAGTTAACCCGCCTCATCAGTTTACCAGGCCGAGACATGAATGTACTCCTCCAACCACATCTAATCATCTGTGCAATCAGGAAATTCACCTGCAGTATCCTCAACACCTACATCACAAAACTCATCTATTAGCCTAATGCTAAGTAAGTAAAGCAGTAATGAAATGAAACACTGAAATATAAATTCCTAAACATGCAATTTCTACTTTCTCAACTCAATTGTTCATGTTTCGTTTCTGTTCAGATCCTGTAACACCCGAGAAATTCGTTTTAGGAATTTCGAACCTTAATTTTCAAATGTTGATATTTTAATCAATTTTAGAGTTTCTATTTCGTTGAAATAATAAAATAAGTCCAAATGGCGAACGGGAAGTTTCGTTAGAGACCTAAGAATAAATAGGAATATTTGGTGAAGTAAAATAATTCTGGAGAAATTAAATCGAAGGATGAAATAACGATTTGAGCTAAGGAAATATAAGAAGGGGCATTTAGGTAATTGTGGAAGTCAAAATGTTGATAAAAATACAAAACTCTCTCTCTCTTCCTCACTTCTCCTCTACGCACGAAACCTCTCCCTTTTCTCTCTATTTTGGCGATTTCCTCTCCTCCATCGCCATTCCTCCAACGCCGACGATTCCTTCCGTTTCCGACGAGTTTCTCTCCTATTTTCTTCAACAAATCAACCCTCCAAGTAAGCTCTATACTTTGGTCATGTTTGTAGTCGTTTTGGGTTTTGTTTTGAGTTAGGGTTTGTAAAGAAAATTAGGGGTTTTGTTAGAAATCATTAGGGTTGTTTATTTGTTACTCATTGATGATATATTTATGATTTTTGAAGTTGTTGGAGTTGATTAGTGATGTTAATGTGAGATCTAGGTTGTTGGAAAGGTGGTTGAAAGACATTAATGGAGTTTTGAAGCTTGTGAACACCAAGTGTTTGATGAAATGCCTAAAAGAAAAGGATTGGAGCGTGTAGAAGGATTTGTCCTAGCTAGAGAAGTCGATTATTTAGATTCGATGCTTGAAAATCGATATTAATGATGTGATGTTAAATGCTCTAGGTAACCAAAGCTCAACGGACGGTGCTCGGCATATTTAGGACGCCAGGTAAGTGAGCGTTAGGCTTTCCGACCACTAAGGCCCTACGTCGTACAATGTTGAAAATGTTGTTTGTTATGAAGAAAGTGGTCATACAGGTAGCTAAGGAACGACGGGTAGTTAAGTAGTGCCTTAGCGATTTAGGTAGCGTCATTCGATAATGTTTCCTTACGTGTCACGGGAGTATATGAATGTTTCTCACGGGAGTATATGAATGTTTCTCACGGGAGTATATGAATGTTTCTCACGGGAGTATATGAATGTTTCTCACGGGAGTATATGAATGTTTCTCACGGGAGTATATGAATGTTTCTCACGGGAGTATATGAATGTTTCTCACGGGAGTATATGAATGTTTCTCACGGGAGTATATGAATGTTTCTCACGGGAGTATATGAATGTTTCTCACGGGAGTATATGAATGTTTCTCACGGGAGTATATGAATGTTTCTCACGGGAGTATATGAATGTTTCTCACGGGAGTATATGAATGTTTCTCACGGGAGTATATGAATGTTTCTCACGGGAGTATATGAATGTTTCTCACGGGAGTATATGAATGTTTCTCACGGGAGTATATGAATGTTTCTCACGGGAGTATATGAATGTTTCTCACGGGAGTATATGAATGTTTCTCACGGGAGTATATGAATGTTTCTCACGGGAGTATATGAATGTTTCTCACGGGAGTATATGAATGTTTCTCACGGGAGTATATGAATGTTTCTCACGGGAGTATATGAATGTTTCTCACGGGAGTATATGAATGTTTCTCACGGGAGTATATGAATGTTTCTCACGGGAGTATATGAATGTTTCTCACGGGAGTATATGAATGTTTCTCACGGGAGTATATGAATGTTTCTCACGGGAGTATATGAATGTTTCTCACGGGAGTATATGAATGTTTCTCACGGGAGTATATGAATGTTTCTCACGGGAGTATATGAATGTTTCTCACGGGAGTATATGAATGTTTCTCACGGGAGTATATGAATGTTTCTCACGGGAGTATATGAATGTTTCTCACGGGAGTATATGAATGTTTCTCACGGGAGTATATGAATGTTTCTCACGGGAGTATATGAATGTTTCTCACGGGAGTATATGAATGTTTCTCACGGGAGTATATGAATGTTTCTCACGGGAGTATATGAATGTTTCTCACGGGAGTATATGAATGTTTCTCACGGGAGTATATGAATGTTTCTCACGGGAGTATATGAATGTTTCTCACGGGAGTATATGAATGTTTCTCACGGGAGTATATGAATGTTTCTCACGGGAGTATATGAATGTTTCTCACGGGAGTATATGAATGTTTCTCACGGGAGTATATGAATGTTTCTCACGGGAGTATATGAATGTTTCTCACGGGAGTATATGAATGTTTCTCACGGGAGTATATGAATGTTTCTCACGGGAGTATATGAATGTTTCTCACGGGAGTATATGAATGTTTCTCACGGGAGTATATGAATGTTTCTCACGGGAGTATATGAATGTTTCTCACGGGAGTATATGAATGTTTCTCACGGGAGTATATGAATGTTTCTCACGGGAGTATATGAATGTTTCTCACGGGAGTATATGAATGTTTCTCACGGGAGTATATGAATGTTTCTCACGGGAGTATATGAATGTTTCTCACGGGAGTATATGAATGTTTCTCACGGAGTATGAATGTTTCTCACGGGAGTAAATGAATGTTTCTCACGGGACCAATGAATGTTTTTCACTGGATAAGAAAAAGGTTTTAAACGAAACGGTTTTACAAATGTCATGCATATATGTGATGTTATGTCTAGTACGCTCCTTACTAAGCATTAGGCTTAACGTAGTTATTGTATGATGTAGGTGATGAGAACGAAGGTGAGGAACCACCTTACGATGATCAAGTGTAGCGGTCGATGGGCGGAGCTCGCGGCGGCGGCTTGTGTTTTGGCTAGGCAGGGCTACTCACGGTTAGAGGTTTTTGAGGGTCTTTAGTGACGTTTTTGAGTTAATGGTAAATTGTACAGATTTTGTAAATGTTTAGATACGTTACTAGGATTTTTGGAGACTGTATGGATAACGTAAAAGGTTTCGTAAAATGTTTTGTGGTGTTTCTGATGTTTTAAAACAGGTAGGAATGTTAAACTTTTAATCGGAACCACGCAGTTCGTTTTTATGAAAATCCGTTATATTTTTAAGGTGATTTGTGTTGTGTTAGGGGTTTGGATAAAGGTTAAGTTTGAAGTATGTTTTATGGATGTATGTAACGAAAGGTGTGAAGAAAGTGTGAGAAAGGAGGAAGGATTGATAAGTGTTATGTTTTTAGAGTGTTATAGTGTTGTTAGTTTTGTGTTAAAAATCGTGAAGTGCAGGGGTGAAGTGAAGAGAACGAAGGAAGAAGAAAAGGGGAGGATGAACCTCACTCTCTGGAGGAATTCCAGAGAGTGTGGCGATTGCTCGCCTCTGGGAGGCGAGCAATCGCCTCCTCCTCTGCCTGGCAGGCGACTGCTGGGCGTGGCAAATCGCCAGGAGGCGATTGCTCAGTAGGAGCAATCGCCTGCCAGCGATTGCTCGCCAGGAGCAATCGCTGGCTGGCGAGTAATCACCAGATTTCTGGCGATTACTCGCCACCTGTTCTGGCCTTTTTTTTGAAAAAAAAATGTTTTATTAATTGTTTTCTTTTATTAAGAAATTGTTTTATTGTTTAAAGTTTATAGTTTTACTAATTGTTTTAAATGATTTACTAAATGAACTTCGATTTCAATTCCGATTTCGACTTTGGTTTAGATTTCCGCTTAAGTACAGTTAAAGTAAAAGTTTAAAAAAAAAAATGTGATATCACGGGTAAGGGTCGTGACAGATCCCCCTGTGAAATTGGGAGCTGGATCAACTCTCCCAAAGTATATACATCCACTGGCTCATTAAGGGGCGGATAAATTCCCTTAACAGTAAATCTGATTCACATGTTCAGATCCCCCTGTGAAATTGGAAGTTGGATCAACTCTCCCAAAGTATAAATATCCACTGTCTCATTAAGGGGCGGATTACTTCCCTTAACAGTAAAACTGATTCACATAGCTGTTTCGGTACGTTAAATCCTCACTATGCCAACATGCATTCAAATTCATTTTCGTATACTTTAAAAATATGATGCATGACATACCAACACATTCCAGCATACAAACCCTAATGTTTTGTGATGTAGGCCCGAAGGCACAAGCAAACTTTACTTACTTGGCTCTCCTGGGAATGCTCGGTTTCAAACTACTTCAGAAGTCTGCTCACCTAGGTCATAGAAAGGATATCAATTAGATTTCTACTAAGCCTCATTCTAATCTATTCAGAAATCTTGGGAAACTAGCTTGGAAGCTTAGTTCATTGTGTATTTCCGATTCAACACTAAACCTGAACTCAACTCACTCACAGTATTCCTCGAAACTTCACACATTGTACTCCCTCAGCTATCTAATTTGTTAAAATCACAGACAAACTAAGAGAGCTTACCTAGGTTGAAGGAGAATCGAGTGAGAAAGAAATCGCCCGAAGGTTTTCTGTTGAAGAGCTGAAGGTCGGGAGAGAAATGAGGGAATTAGTGGCGGCTACCGTGCACTAAACCCAAATCACTAACCTTAAATATATTATCCATTTTTAAATTTCCAATTACTTTTCTGCCCTTGCCTAGTCATTTATTAATCTAATCATTAACTCCCCCAACCCTTCTATAAATGTACATCATTAATAATAATTTAAATTTTGATTCAATGGAACCGGGTGCTACACAGATTGTTTAGACTCGTTTTTAACAATGAACATTGTGAAATGTTCTAGGTGACAAGGCTCGAGACGCAGTGTTTGGTACGTTACAGACGACAGGTAAGTTCTCGTGACTTACTGTGGCCGATTGGCCTACAGCATAAGCCGGAGTTTGTTGTTGAGGATACTTTGGTGCTTTGCTTGTTTAAGTTGGTCATTGTTTCGTCTAATTGTTTCGGTTGGGTATTTTAGGTTCGGTTGTTTTCATAAGTTGAGTGTTGTGACGGTTTAGTGGTATTTGTCGTATTTTGATGGTATTTGTAGTGTTTAATGGTATGCTCATTTTGTATGTTTATATTGAACTGTTCATGCATCATGGTTTCAAAACGTCATGAAAACGAATTTACACATTTATTTCATGAAAAGAGTGCAAGTAAAGTATCATGTAAACAACCCCATATATGTGGTTATCGGGGTGAGGTTCAGACCCGGCGTTCCGTCGTGAGTGGGTTTTCCTCCCTTCAGATGGTGCGGGCTGTCTAATCGCTTGACGTGCCCTATCCATCTGTCGAGTGATATGCTTCGATAACCAAAAGAATGTCACGGTGAGAATGAATGAATGCATGCATGAGTGATGAAGTTATAAAAATTGCATATACATATTCATGCATAGACATTTACGTAGAATTTACTGAGATTTATCTCATAGGTGTCTTTATGGTGTAGGTGACATAGAGCAAGGTGATGAGGATTTCCCTCTACCAGATGATCGTACAGATTGAAGAAGAATGCCCGTGGTAGCGTGCTAGGCAGTCGACGCGTATTTTGACCTGTGGGGGAACGATGTAAAGGTATTTTGGAATACATCAGTTAGATCGTAGGAAAAATTGTATAGAAATTCATATTAGGGTGCTTGGTATCTGGATAGGTTATAAACCGTGGTTTTGATGATTTTGATAGCTTCCGCTATGTATGAACGGTTGTTGATGAAATAGATAGGATATTGATGTTTGATGTGTATTTGGATGAATATTGATGATTGTAGATATTTTGATGAAATAGAATGGATTTTGGATGAGTTTTTATGTTCTGAAAGTAGGTTTATGTTTTCGAGTGGAAATTGAAGTTTCGTGTCGGGATTTGATGAGATTGAATGTTCGATTTATGGATGGTGATGGAATTGATATTGAATAGGTAGAGTTGGTTAAGTTTGGAGGTGATTGGAGGTATTGATTAGGTAAAAAATGTAAAAATTGCCTTTACAGGGGTTGACCTGTACTTGTAGGGGTAGACACCTTGCCAAGCAAGGGGTCGACCGCTATTGCAAGGTGTCGACCGAACTTACAAAGGAATGCAACCCGAGAGCAAAACTGTTTTTGAAGTGTCAACCACTTAGACTAGGGGTCGACCGCTATTGCAAGGTGTCGACTTTACTTACAAAGGAATGCAACCTGAGAGCAAGACTGTTTTTGAAGTGTCGACCACTTAGACTAGGGGTCGACCGCTATTGCAAGGTGTCGACTGGTTTTTCAGTACCAACAAAACCAAACCTTTTTAGGGGTCGACCACTATTATGAAGTGTCGACCGAAGCTCTGGGGTCGACCAGAGTGCTTTTATAGTTTTACTTGGATGTGGTTTATTTTATCTTTTTTGTAACGAGTATCCCACGCATAGTAGTCTTCCGCCGAATGAGAATTAATTGTCTCTAAACCAGTAGATTTAAAGATTTGGAAACCTTAGACGAGTCATTTTGGGTACGTTTTAAGTTAAAGCCAAAATGTCGATAGATACGGATTGAACGCCCTGTCCTTTTCTAACAATGAACATTGTAATGAAAGAAAGTGAATGCAATGAATGATAAATGATGATGAAATGAAGAAAACGAAAAAGTTAGTGATAAAAAGAAAAACCTTTATGAGACCAGGCATGGTTAGTATGTATGCACGGCACGCACAGGTCGTGGCGGCACCGACTTGGGGCTCAGGTCTTCACTGGTCGGGGTCGTCACACTCCTGGGTCGCATCGTGACCGATTTTTGCTCTTGCGCCGCCCGATGTCTGATTCCGTGAGTGCGTTTGGTGTCGTTTTTGTCGCACTATGCTGCTGCTCGCCTTGCCTTCCCACTCGCTCTTCCCTCGAGTTATTCGCCCCATGCATAATGCTGTTCGTTGTCGTTGTGAGCGCCCATCTATATACCAAGATACGCCAATTTCATTCCGTTCACCGCCTTTTCTTTCTATTCAAGCGCGCCACTTCTTGACTTGTGCGCCATTTCCCTTTAGCCCGTGCGGCCACTCTTTTTTTCCATGCTCCCAATCCATGTTTTAAGATGATTTTTTTCAGCAAACTGAACTCACAAGCCTGTTAATGAAAGATGGTTAATTCACGTACCTTGGTTTGTGATTGCTGATAGAGGCTGTGGCACATCAAGGACGTGGCACTCAAAGAAACGTAAAACTCTAGTTGAACCCTTGAAGTTGCATCATCTCCAAGTGTTGGTGCAAGCTATTTTTCGGAAATCTGCTTGTTCCAAGCCAACCCGAGAGCCAAAAGTTTTTGAAGTGTCAACCACGTAGGATAGGGGGTCGACGCTATTGCAAGGTGTCGACTTTACTTACAAAGGAATGCAACCTGAGAGCAAGACTGTTTTTGAAGTGTCGACCACTTAGACTAGGGGTCGACCGCTATTGCAAGGTGTCGACTGGTTTCAGTACAAACAAAAACCAGAACCTTTTTAGGGGTCGACCACTATTATGAAGTGTCGACCGAAGCTCTGGGGGTCGACCAGAGTGCTTGTATAGTGTTACATTGGGATTTTTGTTAAGTTTATCGTTAAAAGGTATTTCACGCATAGTAGTCTTCGCGCATCCCGAATGAGATTAATTGTCTCTAAACAAGTGAGATTAAAGGATTGAAACCTTAGACGAGTCATTTTGGGTACGTTTTAAGTTAAAGCCAAAATGTCGATAGATACGGATTGAACGCCCGTGTCCGTTCTGTGACGACCCCAATCCGATCAGGGCCACCACGGACTTGCCGTGACGTAATCATTACCTAAGCCCTCGTATTTTCACATTAAACTTTTTCATTTTTTTTTTTTTTTTTTACTTTAAACATTTCCCAAAACCCTTAAATAAACTAACCATATCTTAACCTTGACTTTAAACTCTCAAACCACTCCTAACGTTTCGACTTCTAAACCATTAAATCGAAGTCTCGGATTATTGAAATCCCTTAAAACCACTCATTCATCAATCATCAAAACAGGACACTAATCTAACCTACAATTTCGGACAAATTCAAGAAATCGAACTGCGTGGATCGCTCTAAAAATCGAGCGTATCCTTACCTGTTTTAAAACAACCAAATAGTTCAAAATACCCAAACAGTTCCAGTATATTCTCCAAAATAAAGACTTTACATTCTAAACAATCTATATTTACATCAAACTCAACCCTTCATACATTTTTCTATTAAATCATCCGATCTACATCTTTAAACATTTTTCATACATTCACAAACAAAACCCAATAAAATCCTCAAAACAAATCATTGAGCATAAACACGAAATTTCCTAAAACGTCACCAAAGACATACATTAACGAATCTTTCAAAACAATACGACTTCGAACCTACATCCACTATACAGTTCCCAAAATATTAATCTTATCTATACAACTTAAAATCCGACACTTTCCTAATCAAAAGACTTAAACGCATCAAGTTACCCCAAGACGGTGCGGAGTACACCCCACAGTCATCAAGTCCTTGCCAAAACACACCCCGTCGCCACGAGCACCACCCATCGACCACCTATTCATTGCCATCAAGAGGGACTCTCACCTTCACACCTGTCACCTACATCATACAACATATACATTAAGCCTAATGCTTAGTAAGGGAATGCACTATAATGACGTATGTATGAATGCGTGACTTTTCATTTAACATGATCATTTACTTGTTCTTATTCTTTTTCATAACATAAATCGTGTTGGGGAGTAGGCAGTGCGTGTACATAGCCTTTCGGCCGTATTCATGGTCCAATATGGACAGTGATTCATGGTCCCTCGAGTTGGACGGTTTTGTTGTTCATGGCCGAACCTCCCCATCTTAATCATTTCATTCATTTCATTCATTTCATACATTTCATTCATTTCATTTCCATGCATGTAAAACATTTCATATGCCGTTGAGAAAACATGATGCATGAGGAATTTACATATAACATATCATCAAGACATATCATCAAACAGTTCAAGACGTACATGGACATGCTTTAATCACTATGAACCTAACAAACAACAATTAACTAATAACCTAGGCTACCCGACACTTCAAGACCCAACAATTAGAAAATCATCATCAAAATAGAAAAACCTAGCGTTGACACGATGTAGGGCCTTAAGGGCCGAAAACCTAACATTCACTTACCTGGCGTCCTGGCTATGTCGAGCACCGTCCTTGAAGAGCTTGGATTACCTAAGGCATTTCATAAATAAAAGACATTAAAATCAATTCTAATTAAACTAATTTCAAACTTAAACTAATCTCCTAATTAAGGAAATTCTTTCCTAAAATTTCCATTTTCTCATTCGGGCATAACTAACTCTCATTTTTGTGAAAACATCTTAAACTACTATTTCTAGCCTAATCCAATTAAAACCTAATTAAATGGGCCACTAATTTGGGTTCGGTAAAAACCGACCTAAAACTCAAACGCGCGTAACTTTTGCGTCGGTTATCGGAATCGAACGATTCCAGCGGCCACGTACTCCTCTAATAACCTATTTTAATCTGCCAAGAGGAATTTTAAAACAAATGACCGGAGCTAGGTCAATTTTGCAGAAACCCGAATCTGCCCTTTACCCGGAAAATCCCCCTTTTTGATTTTTCATCAAATTCCATCAATTTCTTCACCAATCTATCATCCTAACATCCAATTAACATAAAACTAACCTAAAATCGAAGTTCCAATTCACAAACCCGAATTGCCCTAATTCGGGCATTCACTGAAATTCGCACAAACGAGAACCATTACGGCCAGGCGATGAAAACCGGAGCAAGGGTCGGCAAACCCTCGCCGGAGGCGACCAAAAACGGCCGGCGATCGGAGCTCAATCGAGCTCGTCACGCACAACCCTAAACCGAACCGAAAAGAGGAGAAAAACGAGCCATACCGGTCGGGTTTCGCGCGGAGATGGCCGGAGACGGCAGCCCAGGAGCCGCCGACTTCTGGCCGGAAAACGCCGAGGTTGGGCGCCGGCGTTCGTCGATCGTCGCCGCTGCTCTTCGCTCGCGTGCTCTCGGCGTCGGGCTCGACGAAACAACAGAACCGATTCTGTTGTTTCGTTTATTTTTATGTTATTATTATTAATAATAACAATAATAATAATAATAATAATAATAATATCAATAATCCTATTAATTTCTATTAACATTTTAATATACCGTTTTGCTCTTCCGTAAATCCCGTTAAATCCCGTATATCTCCACAAATTCACATTAATCGTTAGGACTCTAATAACACTTCTTTTTCGTAAAATGGACTTGATTTACTATTTTTTACGAATTATTATACTTAAAGGCTAAAACGGAAATTCTAGCATTACTCTTCTCGATTCGGGTTTCTAAAATTTCACTTATTCTTCTACAAATCCCTATAAATTTCTAGGGTCCTAATAAAACTATCCGCTCGCAAAACGGACCCAATTTACTTATTTACGAAAATAGCCTTGGAGCGGAAACCCGAAAACTCGGGTGTTACACGTTCTCTAACGAATGAACGATTGTAATGAAAGAAAGTGAATGAATGAATGATAAATGATGAATGAAATGAAGAACGAAAAAGTTAAGTGAATAAAAAGAAAAACTTATGAGAACAGGCGTGGGTAGTATGTATGCACGTGCACGACACAGGTCGTGGCGGCACCGACATGGGGTCAGGGTCGTCACTGGTCGGGGTCGTCACACTCCTGGTTCGCATACGTGCCCGA
This sequence comes from Begonia masoniana, assembly GCA_022432975.1. Classification (NCBI taxonomy): domain Eukaryota; kingdom Viridiplantae; phylum Streptophyta; class Magnoliopsida; order Cucurbitales; family Begoniaceae; genus Begonia; species Begonia masoniana. The sequence continues at coordinate 28,183,408 of CM039510.1, forward strand.
TGTTGCTCTTGCGCGCCCGACTGTCTGATTCGTGAGTGCGTTTGGTGTCGTTTTTGTGCGCACATGCTGCTGCTCGCCTTGCCTTCCCACGCGCTCTTCCTCTAGTTATTCGCGCCATGCATAATGCTGTTCTTTCTTTGTGAGCGCCATCCTCTATACCAAATACGCCAATTTTCATTCCGTGCACGCCTTTTCTTTCTAGTCAAGCGCGCCATCTTCTTGACCTTGTGCGCCTTTTCCTTTAGCCCGTGCGTGCCACTCTTTTTTTCCATGCTCCCAATCCATGTTTTAAGATGATTTTTTTCAGCAAACTCACAAACCTGTTAGATGAAAGATTGGTTAATTCACGTACCTTGGTTTGTGATTGCCTGATAGGAGCTCGTGGCACATCAAAGGACGTGGCACATCAAAGAACGTAGAAACTCTTAAGTTGAACCATTGAAGTTGCATCATCTCCAAGTTGGTGCAAGCTATTTTTCGGAAAATCTGCTTGTTCCAAGCCGAGCAGTCATCATTCCCGCAACCATATCTCTCCAACCACAACGATTCATCCCCTCATTTTTGAAGACAATAAACCCCACACATACATTTTCATGCTGCCTCAAGAATGACATTCATACGTTTTCACATGAGAGAGTTATGCCTCTCCCAAGTTGACACATTGTTCTCGGCCAGAGCAATAATCCGAGCTCCGACGACTTCCACTCCTTCCAACATAACTTCCGTTCCATAGCAAATCTTTGCGTAATATTTAGAGGGCATTTTTTCCACATCCAGGGCTAGAAGCTGTCAAAATTTCAGCCCCAAAATTCAAGTACAACTTGAGTTGTTGCTATTTAAAGTTGCTGTTCATTTTTAGCAGAACAGCAGAAGTCTGATTTTCATGTGTTTCGAAGTTCACCTATTTTGAGGCACATCAACAACCTAAGCCATTTGGTTGAAAAAATTACTTGAAAATATGAGATAAAAACAGTGGAACCTACCAAATTCTTTTGCGTCAACATTGTAGAACTAAACATATTGTAATCAAATATCATTTTCTTCGTGAGGTTGAATCAAACATCAAATATCAACTCGCTGATATATTTACAAAAATACTCTCACGAGACAAATTTTAGTTTCTCATTTCGCGGCTTGGTGTAGCGGGTAAATGAGTAGAATTAAAAACGTTTATTCAATGTGATGTTTATTTTCTCGAAAACTTTTCATATTTCTGTATGTATGTTGTAACATGAAAAATGTATTTTTATTCCATCTATCAAATTTTATGTAAGTCCATAAAAGAATATTTAGTGAAAAATTAAGGCAGAAGAGAATAGGTCAAAGATTCTACACAAATTAGTTTATGAATTCCTTCACATATCCACACTAAAATTTTTAAAAAAGTTCTAGTAAAATCTAGTCTACGTTGGACGCGTGTACACTAGCCGTCGTCTGTGTCTATCCTCACCGTGTCAGTTAGCTTTCCCGCCGATCAAAAATCATCACTTAATCGCCATCTCCATAAGTCCACTGCATCTGCCTTCTTCCTTGATTAAGGCTAGATTGAATTCCATGTTTTTGTGGTGAGAGAAGGGATAAAACTCACCAATGCCCAAGCTCCCGCTGCGTGAACAAAATCCATCCATTTGCGATGTTCTTCGAAGAATTTATTAGACGGAGACTTTTGTTTCTGTTGCAGCCATGGTTGACTGAAGAACCAGAGCTTGAATTGAAAATTGGTTTCATTCGTTCCAAGGCCGTCGCTAAGAATCTTCGGTTGAACACTTTGGTTCTCAATGGGTTTATTGATGGGGCTGCTGGTATATCCATCAAGGAGGTCATCATCGAGCACTTAGGGATTTCATTCTCAAGCTGGTCTGCCCCTGCCTTCGCTTTCGAAGTTCGTGGTGTCCATCTGACTTTATCTGCTGGGTAAGTTCTTGTTTTCTCTTAGAGGACTGGCATGCAGTATTCTTTTTTCTTGCTTGTTATATGGCGTAATATCTTAGTTGATTGTGACTTGTTTTCTGGTGTACTTTTTGTAGTGATTTAAGAGAATGTTCCTCTCGAGAGAGGAAATCAAGGGTCTCATTTGAAGAACATTTAAAGAAGAATCTTACTTCTATAGACCCTGAGGTATTGCTGCTTATCTTTTTTATTTTTTAGAATTCTAATTGTCAGGGACTTCGTGAATGTTTCCGCTTGTAGCAATTTGTTGTAGCTTTTTTCATGCCATGCTCTTGATGAGCAATATCTCTTACTTTTTGTTAAATTCATGATTATGAGATGCGTGGTGTGTGATAATGCTGGTCGGCAATAGCTGACGATCACAAAAAAAAAAAAAAAGAAAGAAAAAAAGAAAAAAAGAAAAAATAGTAAACATTAAACTAGATTTGTTAGTTTGTGTGGTTTGTCATGTGCAATCTGCTTGGGTCTTCATTTGGGAAAACTTCGTTTACTTATTTGATCTAATTATTGATGACTGAGGTTTTTAATAAAGTTTCAGTCCTTCAGGGTACTTCTATGCATGCAATTCTGGTGAAGATATTGGAGACTCCTCGGCGAAGTCAGTTGAAAGAAGCTTTCTTAAATCACATACTCAAATTCTGTCAGATAGAAATGCATAACATCAGTATAGAACTGGAGTTTTCCATCATTGAAAACGTGTTTGCTTGTTTGTTGGGAATAAAGAAGCTAAAAGCAAAATGTCAGAATCTTGACCATGGTTGGCTTCTGAAAGGGCTTATCTATGCACCTTTTCAACCACAAGAGAGCTCTTTCGATATTGATGGAAGTGAGATAGAGGTTACTTTGAAAAGAGACAATCAGATCAGTCATATCTTGAATTTGAGAAATTTACTTACTTGTCTCAAACTGAATAAGCTTGAACCTACAGAGACAAATCTTACTATTCCAGAAATAAACATCGCGGTATCACCTATTGAGCTTTCTATTTTCTCAACACTACCTAACATGTTGTCTAGAAAGTATATTTATGTTAGAAATGGTAGACAACTATGGAATCTAGCTGCTAGTAGGCTTTTTCATCTGATCTCAGGACCTCGATTTTCATGGTATCAGTTGGTTAGAATAATCAGACTATGGTTATGTTATGTAAAAGCTTACAAGTGTCTTCTATTACTGACGGCTCATTCAGCTAAGCATCTTACAAAGCAATCCACTAAGATGATGCAGGGTAAAAAATTGTCGAGCTCTCTTAATCAGCATAGAAATGTGATATCAAGTATTGAGAAGGAGCTACCATTTGTGGCCATTGCACTGGCACGAAAAATAGCCCGTGATAAAGCTGGTCAGAATGTTCAACAACCTGTAGAAAACGAAGAATCCTTTGACAATAATCACTTCAGATTCTTCTACAAGATCCTTGATATTCTGCTGTGTTCTTTGAAGTTTGTCCTCAAAAGATTTCTCTTCATTTTATGCTTGTTCTCAGTAAGAAAAGTTGTTGATCAAGAACTGCTGCTGGATGAGAACTTAAAACTTGTTCATGAAAATAGCTACTCTAAGAGTTGTTTCTTTACAAATGTTGGAAAAGTCATAGTTACTGTTTCCCCAGTGAATGAACTTCAAACTCCTGCAAGTGCAAAGTTTCAATCAAATTTTGATCTCTCTTACTTAAATCTAATGTCGTTTTGTTTTTCAATTGGCACTTTGTCAGTCATATACATAGCAAATATTTGTGAACAAGCTTTGCTCATCTCCTGTGGGCAAGCTAAAGTTACATTGCTATCTACTATGGAAGCTTCTTTCAGTCAAAGCAGTTCAAGTAGATTTTCTGGGGATAAATATTCATCAGTTTTTTTTTTTTGTTTTTTTTTTTTTTTTTTTGTTTTTTTTTTTTTGTTTTTTTTTTTTTTTTTGTTTTTTTTTTTTTTGTTTTTTTTTTTTTTTGTTTTTTTTTTTTGTTTTTTTTTTTTTTTGTTTTTTTTTTTTTTTGTTTTTTTTTTTTTTTTGTTTTTTTTTTTTTTGTTTTTTTTTTTTTTGTTTTTTTTTTTTTGTTTTTTTTTTTTTTTTTGTTTTTTTTTTTTTTTTTTTTGTTTTTTTTTTTTTGTTTTTTTTTTTTTGTTTTTTTTTTTTTGTTTTTTTTTTTTTTTTGTTTTTTTTTTTTTGTTTTTTTTTTTTTGTTTTTTTTTTTTTGTTTTTTTTTTTTTTTTTTGTTTTTTTTTTTTTTGTTTTTTTTTTTTTTGTTTTTTTTTTTTTTTTTTTTGTTTTTTTTTTTTTTTGTTTTTTTTTTTTTTTTTGTTTTTTTTTTTTTTTGTTTTTTTTTTTTTTTTGTTTTTTTTTTTTTGTTTTTTTAATGAAGGTAGTAATCATTCTGGAGGTGTTTCTAATCCACTTTTGAGAACCCTTCTGGGAGAAGCTTTATTGAGATGGAAATCAGTTTGCAAAACATTTAAAGATAGCGAGGTTAAGTATTTGGATGACCTATTTCTACTTTGTGAGATAAAAAACTCTTTGACAATTCCAGGATTTGTAAATCCAAATATGGGGGCCTGCCAGTCCAATTTAATTCTTGGAAAGTTGAATATAAATCTGGAACATTCATCTATATTATTTATCTCTCTGCTCCTTAGGGAAGTGCAACTTGCTTTTGGTTGGACTAAAGGAGGAGGCAGAAAAGATCTTTTGCATTGTCCAGAAACAAAAATTGTCAACAACGACAGCCTTGATTGTAATAATGAGAGTTATACTAGTGGAATAATGGTCTTTCTTAAGAAGCTTCCTGAAAAGCATTTTCAATTGGGAATGTTCGTAGCTGGTCCACTGATACTATTGTCATTGAAAAGGAAGCTTGTTAGTGACAATGAAAACCAAAGTGATGTATGCTTGGCATTTAACTTCCATAACGTTGAAGTTGCTGCCTGGCCAGCTTCCAGATCTGATTTGACAGCTTTAGTGGGGTCCATTGATTATGTGGAACTAGAAGTTCTCCGGTTCAAAGAGCCTCAGATAACTAATATTTCAATCTCAGGCAAAGAGAAATATGTATGTCAGGAGCCAATCTCAATTTGCTATTACCTGCGGGTAAATGGGTTTGATGCTTACCTGGGAGATTCAGTTGGGGAACAAGACAATGAAGTTCTGGTTCTTAATCCAATATTGATCTGGGCATCATCAATTGGGTTAGTTTTTTTTTTTTTTTCAAATTTTATATTGTTATGTTGTTATCCCAACCTCATGTTTTACTTCATTATTCTCTTTTAAATTTCATGTTTAAAATAGTAAGAATGATGTTTTAACTAGCTTGTCATATATATTTCCTTTATTTTTGAAAGCTTCCTTAGGACTAGCTAAGGGTAGAGTTCCCTGTGACTAAGAACCGAAAAAACGTGTTTGATATTAAACTTAAACGTCATTTATGGTTTAAGAAATTATAAAATAGACTAAATATCACAGATGCATATTTGTTACTTTTTGTTGAAAAAGAAAATATCAATGACTTTTCCAGATTTTTTTTTTGAGAAACGATGTCTATTGAGAAAAAGAATTACAAGAGAAGAGAGGGAAAAACTTTTCTCGAAAAAATGCGAAAGGATACACTTAACTTACAAGAATTTTCCTCCACAAAACCAAATTAAAAGGATAATGCCTAAATGGCTGTTTTCAGATAGTGTTGGAGTCTGCAAGACTTTAAAAACTACAAAAATTGTTTTTGTTTTCAATTCAATTTTCTTTCTCCATGTCACTTTTCCTTTATTGCTTAACAGTTTAACCATGACAGATTATGAATAAATATTATATAATATGATCACTATGAGAAATTTGTGGTATGTTTGGGAGATAGTTTTTAACAATGTTTGGCAGATGGTTTTTAAAAATTGTCTTCAAACAAAATTTTCAAAAGCTATTCTTAAAAATGTAAAACACGGTTGGAGAGATATTTTCATTATTTTTATTTTTTTGTAGTAAACAAAAACCGTGTTGGAAGAACCCTTCTATTGTTTTCAAAAGAACATATTGTTTGAAGAATTATTGTATGAAAACATTTTTTCTAAACATATTTGAATATATTGTTTTAGTTTTGTGTTACTTTACTATTCTTAAAAACAGAACATCTATATAAAACTAGTACCCAAACAAGCCCTTTTATTATGAATTTTGATTCCTTTTATTATGAATTTTGATTAACTTAAATTCAAAATTGTTAAAATATATTTAGATCAATTTTCTTTTCACTAAGAAAATGGCTAATTGCTAAATCAAAGTTAGATAATCAATTTCTAAAATCTCCACGAGTTCAGACGAAAAACATATTTTAACAGTTCTAAATTTGAACCAAATACGTTTTGAGTTATAAAGAAATTTTTTTGTTCCTTTTCTTTTCTTTATTTAATTTCTTTTTTGTCAAATTTCTTTGAGTAACTTTTACTCTTCTCTTTATGATCAGCAATTAAAAATTATCCTTATATAGTGATAAATGTTTTATTATTATTTGGTATCTTCTGACATTATTATTTGTTTTAGAATTAATCTTACTCTCACATAGTAACTAAGTTTTTATTATTTTTCTTCAATTTGACTAGTAAATATACATGGTATCGTTTGTTCTAGAAAGATATTGTTGGATTTTAAACTGTAGGTATGTTGGTGGGAATTGTTTTTTTTTTTTTTTTTTTTTTTTGTGCTGAATGGTTGTAATCTTATAAGTTTGGGGAAGGTTTCTACTACTTACATAAATGTGAAGTTATTTTATGTGATTTAAATTTTTTGAGTGGATGATTTTTGCTTCACTTTTATGATAACTATACTAGCGTTATTGAAATTTTTTATGAGTAATACTACATTGATATTCTAATTATACACTCTCATACCTTGACGTGACGCTTAAGTGTCATTTTTTTATTGATTTATGTAATCTATTATTTTAAATATTTATATTATAACATAATAATTCCATCTATGTGGGAATGACGAATAATTGTCACGTAATTGAGTGGAGTGATTTAAGATATTGAATATTTGTCTAAATGAATTTCTCTCTAAAAAGAGTCTCTTTTCCGGGCATTGCTCGTGGTGTTTCTCGAATCTAGCATTGTTGCTACGATTTGTGTCTTTCTATTTCTATTTTGTGTGTTCTTTTACAGTTTTATTACAATGAATCTATTTGCTTCGTAGCAAAAAATAACACTGATATTATGATTATTTGTGAGTGTATTAGAAACATTTGTATGCACTTTTTCTCCTTCAATCAAATTGTGGGAGTGTACCCTAACATTCAGAGTTTCCGTGTTTAAATTTTCAACAGAGAAGAAATGTCTAAAAAGCGGAAGTTAATATTAAGATTAAGTGTTTGACAATTTTTTTTGGGTTATTTAGCTTCCTAACAATGCTATTCTCTTCAAGAAAATTGATATTTGAGATAAGATTAATTTCACTTGCTAAATAGACATCTAGTTCTAAATTTTTTAGGATTGTCCATTTAGTTTTGTTTTTTCTAATTAGAGGAAAATTATTATAAATTAAGTGTATCCATTTGCTCTTTTTCAAGAAGGGTTTTTTCTCTCTATTTTCTTGTAAATTCTTCCTATTAATATGCATCATTTCTTGGAAAAAAATGGATATGGTCGATATTTGTCAATCCCCAAAATTTCACTTTGCTGTGAGAATATTTATTGTAAGCTAGATTAAGAGCTTGATTAACTAATTTCAAAAGTCATCTATTTTTCCTTGGTAATTTCTAATTGGAAGGCTTTAGTTGCATGTTGACGTATTTGTTTTGTTCTATTGGAGGATTTTGCATCCATATTTTTGTAATTTAACCTACCTCAATATTTTTCAGTTTCTAACATAAAAACCTGTAATTTGTAATTGCATATTGTATACAAACTTGCCCATATTCTATGGTCTTTGTTTCACTGCAAAACTATGGTCCATAGTGGGTTCTGGTCTCTTTAGTCAGGATGCAATTGAAATTTTTATATAACATGTTTGTTGCATCATTGGAATTTCTTGAATACGAAATAATTCATTGAAATTATTATCATTTTCTCTGAATAGTGGTGCACGTTTTAATTCTACTTGTTTGTTATATATTGGATTTTCTTTATTGGATGAGTGAGAAACAAAGTTGGGATTGCAAGAGCTGGCATGGGAAAGGAAAATTAGAAGAACATCGATAATTCTTGTAGTACATTTTTCATCGATAATTCTTGTGGATCAAAGTTTTTCTTTACAGAAGTTTGAAATCTGGAAATTTTCCTCCGCAATTTCATTTTTTCTTTGTTTAGTGAGTAAACAGTTAGTTTCTGATAGAAAATTCTTCAAGTAATAATTTATTTTTAATAAATTTGTAGCATTTTTTTTTTGTGAAAATATTTGTAAATATTCCTTGTTATTTTTCCCAAAATATTTTATGACCATCTGTTTTTGCATTGTAAATGAATTTCTTGCCATCCCAAGGGCTTTGCATGAAGTAGACACAGGCAGTACCCACTTTTTCCTCGTAACTTCTATTTCCACACGAGTATGTTCCTTCTAAAATAAACGTAGAAGATTATTCCAATTTGTTTTTTTTTTTTTTTTTTCTGGCAAGATTAGTCTTCTACTGCATCATTTGTTTAAAAATGAAATGCGTAATGCTCTTGGTTTACTGGAAAGTTTACTTCTACCTTTATCTTATAACTGTATTTTGATTATTTTATGATCTCTAACATATAGTGTAAATAACAATTGTTTAAATATTACTATTATTATCACAAGAATCATAGAAAAATGGAAAAAATAAATTTTTGTACCTTTTATTCTGCCCTGTTTAATTCTATTTACTGACAAATGATCTTCCTTCCCAGTGCTAAAATGGCATCATGACTTTGCAGGGAATACTCGCACTCTCTTAGTGCCAATGTTGCTGCTTTCTCACTAACGTTGTCTGGGACAGCCATGGGACTCACTAGCTTCTTGTATATGGATGAATTATATGCTATCTTTCAGGTCATTGAATTTTTGTATCGTCATCAATTTTGATGGTTTTTAGCATTTAATTATCTAATTTATGAAACTTATGATACAAGTAAAAGATAAATGCATGGTTTTGATGCATTTGTTATACATACTCTTATTTTAAGTGCTCGCGTTCATACCAATTCCAGTTTTCCATCACTCTCTTATTCAACTCTTAACTTTTACAGGCCATTGAACATACATTCTCAACACTACCCGACTTGTTTAGTGAATTTGACTCTACAAGTTGGGGGAGCCTAGAATTTTTTAGAAAAGAGACAGGGATGATTGAGCATGTGCATCAGAGTACACCTGTTAAAGAGGGTTCCTTAATTTGCGGCATTCTCCATTTTCTTCTTAATTGCACTTTCAGAGTGAAGTCAATGGATCTAATAATTCACATTTCTAGAATGAATGATAATATAGAAAGTTGTATGAAAATTTTTAATATATTGAGTATCAAAAAGTTGGCAGAGATCAATTTGCCTGAATGTGGAATTTGGACTTCCATTCAGCAAGTTAGTTTGATGTTATCATGTGAAGATGACAAAATGAACATTCTCACTGACATATCGGAAGTTAGGCCCGTTATATTTCAGTTTCAGAAAATTAGTTCAGATCGCTTTGTATCGAAAGATCTGCTTATGCAGTCTCTGAATTGCCTCTATGCAATTTGTTTATTGAACTTAACATTTAATTTACAGTTGGGTTTTCCTTGCGATGCCTCATCTTACGGAAACACTGACAAAATTCTGGGTAGTTCTATGTCTGGGGATGACACGGCATCAGAGGACTTATATAGGACAAATAATTGCAGGTCTAGTAGCCAGTCAACATCTGTTGATAACTTGGAACTCCGTTCAACTCAACAATTTTCAACCTCAGTGTTGGTCATGAATTTTGAGTTCAGTTGGACTTCTATTACTAGTATGTCATTGTATAATGTTCTAAACAAAGTACATCGACCGAATAAGTTCCTTTCATCACTTTCTGTCGCTGGAAAATTAGTTTCCTGGAAGATTCAGGTGACTGATGCCTTATTTTTACTTAGTTTTTTTTTAAATCATTGCAATCCTGCTTTTAAATGTAAATCGTTTATCTCAGTGTTATTAAACTTTCCATCACATGGTGGTGCTGTAACAGCTTGAAACAGAATACTTTTTGACATAGTGCATCCCTTTTCATTTTATTAAGAGTGATATATGGTACTGATTGGCAGGGTGGCTTTCTTTTTATTGAAACAGCCGCGGTATCAATCTTCTATTATTGCTATGAGTTATATCTTCAATGCATCAGAGATCTCTTTTCTGTTTTACATTCTTTTGATAAAGATAAACAAGTCGAAAGCCCTGGACTCAATTTAGAAACTTCTAGACTGAGTAACCATATTATTGATGAAAATATTCCAGAGACCTCCCATATATTTCCACAAGATCAAAAAGAACGTGTGAAAGCTTTTTTCATCGACATGTCTAACTTTTCACTTGTTTTAGTGATTGAAGATGGATCTGGTATGTTCCTGCGTTAGTAATACTTCAATATTAATTGTGCAGTAGTTTTATATTATGGAACAATTAAGAAGAATAGCTCGTCTTCTTATGCAGGTGATGCCCAGGAATTTGTGATTGCAGTTGATGCCCATGTGAACTTCCAATTACTGGATATGGGGAGAAAATTAAAGCTGAATCTTTCTCGCTTGTCAATATTCTCCCGAGCTGTACATACAAATGTAGATACTGATATTAAAATACCCCATTTTTCTTCTGATATGTCGTGGCAAAATGTATCTCGAGACCCTGATGTAGAATATCAACAGAAGAAGAGGGTTCGAACAGTACATGATGCAAGTTGCTCCCATGATGCTATTTCTCCGAATGATCTAATAGTCATGAAATGTGGATCTGGGGTTTCTCATTCTAATAATCAGAGATATATCTTAAAATGTTTAATTGCTGTCTTGTCAGCTGAGAAGTACATCGATGGCCATTTGGGCATAAGTCAAGTTTGGTCAGGAAGTATTTCTCTTTCTGGTTTTGATATGACATGTTCCCTCTCCGAAATACAGGTGAGCTTGGATTGTTAATAGGCTGGGTGAAGATTACTAACTGTTTGTATATTTTTTAATTTTGCTGAAGATCTCATTTTACTCTTTAACACCCTTGTATTATCTTTTTTTTTTTTTGATGGAGACAGATAATTTTGCTCATGGTCTCATCATTTTCTGGAGAGTATAGCAAGGAAACCACCAATAGATCAGTAAAAAAACAGTGGTTCAATGACCCGGAAATTGATCTTGATTGTAGTATGGAAACAATAGTCCCTGATGGTACTTGTTATTTTGCAGATTAATTTTCTTTATTACACCCCACAATTACTTGAGCTAATCTTGTTCATGATTGTGAAGGAGCAATTGTGGCAATTCAAGATGTTCATGAACACATGTACCTAACTGTTGAAGGCGATGAAAACAAGAACAATTTGGTTGGTACTACCCACTATTCTCTTGTGGGAGAAAGAGCTTTATTCAGGGTAATCTTACATACTTTGGATTGCTATTTTCATGAATTGCTATAACTTCCAGCTTCCTAATGTAGAATGGGTGTGCCTCAAGTATAAAGTTTCTGGTGTGCATTCAAATTTGTAAAGAAACTGAATTTGAACATTGGTTTTTATTTTTCATCTTGTGTTTATTTATTATTACTCTATGTTGTAACTGGATCATAAGATTTCTGTCATCATCTAACATTCCCAGAACATAATATCTTTAGTATTTCCATCAAATATTTTTATTCTTGGCCACAGGTAAAGTATAACAACGAAAGAAGGTGGCCTTCCTCAGTTTTGTGGTTCTCCTTCATATCCTTGTTTGCAAAGAACGAGTTAGGTGAACCATTGCGATTGAATTGTCATCCAAGATCAGGATTTGTCGACATATCTGGAACTAAGGACCAGAAGACAACACTTTGGAGAATGCTTTCTTATGAGACAGAAAGTTCCAGTCACAATTTTGACTGGGAACTACGCAATCAATTGGCTAAAAGGACTTTTTACCTTGTGAACAAAAAGAATGACCTTGCTGTTGCTTTTATTGATGGGGTCCCGGAGTTTGTTAGGAAACCTGGAAACCCGTTTAAGTTAAAAGTGTTTGATAACTTTTCAGTAGTTTCTGATTTACAGAAGTTAGACAGTTCTCCTGATAAAGTCTCTGGATTTAGTCACAGAGACAATGCATTGGCTCATGAGCGGGAAGCTCCTGAAAAGGGTGGAAAGTTCCCTTGCATTGATGTTTCATTTGAGAAAATTTCTTTGACTGTTGTGCATGAAATATTAGATACAAAGGATACATTTCCTCTCCTTTGCGGTTCAATTAATAATACCCAACTAATTATACAAATCATGTCTTCTAAAACCAGGGTTGTGAGCACATCCAAAGTTGTATTACAATATTTTGATGGCAAAACAAATGTGTGGTGAGCATTATCACAACAGAATCTTTGCTACTTTTGTTTTTTTAAATCTGTTGACAAATTTTTAGTGATTAAATTCCCAATTCAATGACTTTTTGTATAATTTTTTCATGTTGCATTGCAGGAGAGAGCTTCTTCATCCAGTTGAGCTTAGTGTTTACTACCGCTCAAATGTCGAATTAAGTGGTGCTGAAACTATTTCAAACAAATTTCCTCTTCATATCCATTGCAGAATTAAGGAGGTTACTATCATTATACTGAACATGCTTTTTAAGTTTTAAGAGTCATTTTGCACTCTTATATTCACATTATTTGTTTCTTGTCGTTTTGGCAGGTTGAAATTTACCTAAGTGAGACCTCCTTAGACATACTTCTCTTTGTCATTGGAAAACTAAATCTGGCTGGTCCTTTTTCTGTGAGAACTTCCACTATTCTGGCCAACTGCTGCAAGGTTTGCTACTATAGAATCTGTATGAAGCATTCCGTTATGCTGTGCGTTCAAGATTAATAATCTCAATTATATTGGTGACCTTGCCTACTGTATTTCTCTTTAATTTATCTTCTCCTCCATGCTAAGGTCACAGGTCTGAACATGAACTAAAAAGTGTTTACAGGTGGTTGTTGAGTACTTCAACAAAAAGTAATGTTATACTATAATGTCCTGAGAGTCTTGTTCTTCTGTAATAAGATCAAAATCAATATTTGATATTTGGGAAAAGAGATTATTATTCTAATGTCATGCTGTTCATCTAATACACGGCTGTCTACATGGAGATTTCCTTGAGGCCTTTCTAGTCTAGTTTCTCGTATTTTCCTTGAAACATATTGTTGCTTTTCTTCTTCCTTGCCTGAGATTATTGTTGCTTAATGGCTATTTCGCTTCAAACATACAAACCTTTACCTTACATTGGCATCTACTATGTCAATTATAGTTGGGGGATGTAGGAAGCAATTCATTTGCAGTGATTGGTCATGGAACCGATGACTTATGAGGGAGTAATTAAAGCCTGTTTAACTTGACTAGAAATATACAAATATATTTCTAAGCTGTCGTCCATATATTGTTTGCTTGTATGTCGTAGTTTCAAAAATTGGTCTTCATTGATGATATTAAAACATGAGTTGTTGTGTCCTTGAAGTCTATATGTTTCTAGACTATTCGGTGATTTTTAAAGTTTAAGTAGTTATTATCTAATCATTTTTATGGCTGTAAATTGTATTTGTACTCGAAGCACTTATGCCTCATTTATATAACAGGAAAAAGTTGAAAATAATAATTTGTAGACTAAGCAGTGATAGGTGCCTTCTAAAGTTTAAGTAGTTTTCTAATCAATTTTATGGCTGTGAATTGCATTTGAGCAGAAAGTACTTGTTCCTCATTTATTTAACAGAAAAACATGGATTACTTTAGATCCTCGCAATGTAATAAATTTCTTCTCATTTTTTGCTAAAAATTATGTCAAAGTTTTAAATAAGAGAAAAAAAATATTGTGCAAGGATTAAGAGGAAAAAGAACGAAGTGTAGGACTTAAGATGCACACTTTTTGGATTCACATAAATAATAATGAAAATAAATTCTCTTTTTTTTTGGTTTGTTTCTAGTATATTTTTCCTATCTAGTTAAAAGCTTAAAACATGCCTAATTCTTCCATTTGTATCATTTTTTTGCCTCCCTTCATTATCTTCCGATCCATCAATAATTCTGAGCCTGGATTCATCCTAACTTGTTGTGTTGTTTACATCAATATCAGGTGGAAAATAGAACGGGTTTGAACCTTCTTTGCAACTGTTACAACAAGCAAAGCCTGACAATTGCCAGACAGCAGTTTGCCTCCATTTTTCTAAGGTACTTCTTTGGATCGTGACATCTCATCAAGCTGGGTAAAATATTGCTGGTGTAAAAAGTTAATATGTACAAGAAGAGTGAAACGCGTGTTCAAAGTGCTTATAATGATCTATCAAAGTGAAAACCCACCTGTATTTATGGTATCTAAGAAGTAGACAAATTAGGAAACTAAATATCAACGTGAATTTTTTTAAGTAAGAAACTTTCCTAAGCTAATTGTATTATTAGTTAATGATATTAGGACTAAAATTTATTACTAATAAGTAATTAATTCAGAATAATATTTACTGACACTGATGTCTTGACTATGGCTGTTAGAAAAGACACCAGAGAATGTACCAATCACCCGCTATATCCAATTTTAAACTTTGTTTTATATAAAAACTCCCAAACTCTCACCATCCCGAATTCCCTATCAAGAACTTAAACTGTGAGGATTGGAAACAAGTTAGAAAAGTAGAAATGAAAGCCTAAGGAGAAAGATAAAACATGGGAGTTAAGGGATTTACCAGAACTAAAGAACTTAGTTGCCTGCAAATGGGTGTTCACAGGAAATAATAAAGCCGATGGGCCAGGTATAAAATCAAACTTGTAGCTAAAGGTTGCACTCTAACTTATGAAGTGGAATAGCAAGAGACCTTCGCTCTTGGAAAAATAATTTAGTGCATCGGAAGTTTTGTTTCGTAATCGAAACAATGAATTGAGAAAGTTAGAGAATAACTTTTAGGGAAACGAAATAATTCAATATTAAAGTCTAACGTTTGTTATCTAACATCAACCATTAAATATAAACAGAAAATAAATGACTAAAACTAAATAAAAAATTAAATAATGAAACGACTAATAAAAGATTAATAGGCTTGGGCCTGAGCTTGTACTGCATCATAAATATAGCTAGAATTTTATTATTCCTTTAATATATTTCGTTTCTTAATACAAAAAAAAAGAATCTTATTATCTAGAGTTGTCAATCTTGATTGGATCAGGCATCAATTTGATGTTAAAAATGTCCTTTTGCATTGGAGATATTGAAGAGGAGGTTTTTATGGAGATTCCACTTGGATTTGAAAAATTACATAAACCAAAAATAAATATAAACTAAAAGAAGCTTTATGTTGTCTACAACAATTACTAAGTGGGTGGTTTGGATGATTTACAAAGATAAAGTTAACTATAAGTTATAGACAAAGTCAAGATGAGCATTATTTATTAACTTTTTAAATATCCCAAAGTTATAGCTATTTTAGTTTACGTTGGCGACATTATCATAAGTGGAAATGATGAAAATGAGAAGAAAAAAATTAAGCCAATGTTTAAAAAAGGTGTTTGAAGTAAAAGGACTTGGAAAGTGAAGGCTTTTTTTCCCTTCTTTTTGTATCGAAGTAGCTCAATCAAAATAAGAGATTTTCATTTCTCAACATAAATGCATTCTTGATCTTCTGAAGGAAGCTGAAGAATTGGCATGCAAACCTATCAACACACCTATAGAGGCAGACTATCAAATTGAGAAAGCTAGTGGAAAGGTGAGAAGAAATAATCAAGGGGAGTTAGTAAGTCAGGTGATAAAATCAGAAGAATTAACCACAAAGAAAAGTTAGAAGAGGTGATTATTCAACCGTTACGTTTGAGTAGTAGTAAGCTGAGTTCTGTTATATAAAGACTCAGTGTAGTGGGGGTAAGTAGTTGATTAGTGAGGAGGTGATAGCGCTGTAAAGGGAGAGGAATCCAAAATCTAGCATAATGGAAGGAAAAACTTAGTTATATAGAAATCGATTCAATAAATAAGGCTCACCTGTGTTAGCCAAATTCTACATTTAGTATTAGAGCAGTCTCATGGCACAACGTGCAGTAATTACTTGTTCGGATCCGCAACAAGAAATAACTTGAGATTGGCAGAACAAAATATTGCAAATGATGTCAAAAATTGAGGAGAATTTACCGTACCTAAAATAAGGAGAAAGAGATGGGTGTGAGAGAATGATGTAAAGATAGCAATTGGTGGGAGAATTGATTTGAAGATAGTTGGAAAACCATTCTGATGTTGGTTCGAACTAAAACTGCAAATTTTGGACCCGTTTTGCTTGAGGAAAAGGGATGGAAGATGTTGGAGCTAACCCAGCATCATCAGGAAGAAGTTTTGAACTCGTCGAAAAAAAAAACAGCACCTAGAACTCATGCTTCAACAACTATCATCGAAGGTCTGCGCAAAAGAATCAAGGTGGAGCAGGGAGGAACAACGACGGTGGCAAGAGAGGCGGTGGCAAGGGAGGCGGCAACAAGAGAGGGCGCCGTAACACTGCATCGCAATGTTGTTATCTTCGATAATAAAAAGACAATTACAAACTTTTGAAAAAATATTAATTTCACTATTGTTAAGTGGTATTATAGTTCGGAGTTTTTAAAGATTTATCCTTTTAGTTTTGTTCTCTCTAATTAGAGAGAAATTGTTTTACATTGAGGGTGTTCTTGAGAAGGGTTCTTCCATTCTTTTTTTTATATATTCTCTCTATCAATATATTTCGTTTCTTATTAAAGAAAGAGGCAGACATAACTCTAGGAGGAGAGGAGACGGCGGCTCCTGAAAACCTAAAAGAAAAGATGGGAGAAACCGTAATGAAAAATAAAAGCCTAGAAATGCTTGTTGGGCTGAGGGCATTAAATCCTTCTGGATAATGAAGGGGTTGAAACAAAGAGGATATTTTATCTAAGCCTATTGGGCTAAGGAGGTTAAAGGTTCATTGAGAGAAAGAAAATAAAAAGTTTGGTTTAATTCTAGCCCACTTTCTTTTAAAACTCTTGAAGAAGATTCAATCGAGACAAAGTGTCTTTTTGAGCAAAGAGTAAATGTTAAGCCACCATTGCGATATACATATGTTTGAAGGAATAATGAAGGGGAGTTCGTAAGGGGGGGGGGGGGGGGGGGGGGGGGGGGAGTCAAGGGAAGTTCAGAGAGGTGGTTATTCAACTGTTAGGTGCAAGTAATTGTAAGCTGAGTTCTATTATATAAAGACTCAGTGCAGCAGGGGAAAGAAGTTGATTAACTGTAAAGGGAGAGGAATCCAGAATCTAAGATTCTAGTAGGAAAAACTTGGTTCTTGTAATGCAGAAATTGATTCAGTAAATAAGGCTTGCCTGTGACAGCCTATTTCATCTAATAGAATTTTCCAAATTCTATCAAAAGGTTGTAGTGAATATAGAGATGTATCAAAGGATTGTTGGAAAACTTATCTTTCTCATACAAGTCCAAATATAATGTATATAGTGAGTGTTATATATTAATTTATGAACAATCTAAAGAAGTTCACTTGCAGGTTGTTTATCAAGTGTTGCACTATCTAAAAGCTACTCTAGAAATGAGCTTTTGTTACTAACACTTTAAGCTTACATAGATGAAGATTATGCAAGTCAATAGTTGAGAGAAGGTTTATATGTGGATTGTGACGCCCCAAAACCGTACCCGATCGGGGTCCGGGATCGGAGTCATCACACCGGACATTTTACAGAAACAAGACATATTTTTTTTTTTTTCTTTTAAACTTATATGAGATCAGACCGGACACCTACAGAACTTTAAACAGAGGGAGAGAAAGAGTTCTGGATTTGAAATCACACGGAAAAGCAGTAAAAGAGATTCTGGATAACAGTTACAATTGGAAACAGGAAACAGAAAAACATCGGCGGAAGACCTAGTATAAAAGAACTTCGGTGGATTAAATAAAACTTAATGCAAAACCCTGAACATAAAATTTTACAGAGAGGGAAGGACTACGGTGAGTAACAGAACTATGCACAATTCGGAAATGAATAACAGAAGAGAAGAAATGGCAAAGAAAATAATTAAACAGAATGAACAGGAAGTAAACCAGAAATCATAAGCATAAAAGCAAGAAGCTGTTGGGCGAAAGACGTAAAACAATGGATGACGTCATCGGGAGAGAAGATGACATCAGCCGGAAGACGCAGGAAGCAACTGTGAAATAACTGGGCGGAAGACTAAACATTACGGGCAGTGGTGAATGAAATTTTCTAAAGACAGTGAAACAGACGGGCAGCGGGCAGCGGTTGATTCAGATACGACAAAATCGCTGACATCAGCCGGAAGAGAAGATGACGTCAACCGGAAGATGCAAGCAGTAAACATAATCGGCAGAAGATGATGACGTCAACCGGTAGATGGGTGACGTCAACCGGTAGATGAAGACAATAAACGAGACCGGCAGAAGGTGATGACGTCAGCCGGAAGATGGATGACGTCAACCGGTAGATGAATTTTAAAAACAAGCAGAATTGCACATTTCACCGGTGGATGTCGAATACGACAAAACAGATGACGTCAACCGGAAGATGGATGACGTCAACCGGTAGATGAACACTTAAAACAGCAGTGAACGTGATCGGAAGATGCAGTTTTTGAGATAAAACTTGGCAAATTTTAACATAAAGACTTACAGGCAGGGAACATCGTAATAGGAGGCATGAGGGCTTCAGACCTTCAAACCCGATTTCAAAACAAAGTTTTTGAATCATACTCTACAAATGACAGGAGTTCAATCAGACAAACTGCATGGATAGCTCTAAATTTCGAGACTATCCATGCATGACCTGAAAAGGGAGAACTCAAGCAGTTCCAGAATGTTTTCGAAACATTTAAAATATATGGATACAATCTGTCAAATACAGAGGTTTTGAATACATCAACAACAGAATATTTCAGGAGACAACTATCAATGGTCAAACAGAGATTTAAAACTCAAACACAAGAAACTATACATTACATATCCAGCAGAATTTCCTACAGAGTTTTAAACAAAACACAGGACTATACAGAGTTGTAAACACAACGCCAGAATTCCAGAAAAGGTTTTACAGACATAGACTTTACTTTAAATACTTAAACCTCGGGGCAGAATTTGTCTGGCTGCAGCAACCACCCCCAATGAGCTCAATTCCCCAACTACATCAGCTCGTCATTATGAGGCACAAGGTCCTCATCTGGAGTATCCGTACCTACAACAGGGAGTTCACCTATGAGCCTAGAGCTCAGTAAGAACATATCAGAAATAAATACAGTGATGCATATGCTATGCATGAACGTTTCAAATACAGGAACATTACATTACATTACATTTCACTGGACAGGGAGGTATAAGTGGGAGGAGGAGCTGGCGCAACAGGGTGTACATGCCGCTTCAGGACATAACAGGAGTACTTGACAGGATGCCAGTCCTCATCCACACTTAACCGTACATTACATTACAGATTTTATCTTACTTACTTCAAAACCAGTGCTGAAAACATTTGCATGATTTTACAGGAAAACGTGTATGCATGAATAAGTGCGATGCTTAAACTTAACATTCACAGATGGCAGAATGATACAACAGGAAGACAGGATATGATGGAGACATATTTAACTTAAAGCATAACCTAAAACCTATCTACCCATACCATACCTAGTACCTCCAAGTTGTAGGGCCTTAAGGGCCAACGTAAATGCATGAACTTACCTGTTTGCAGCAATGCAGTGTGCTCGAACGCCCCTGGAAAGCTCGGATCTGTAAATGGATGTACAGAATTCAAACACGCTACAAATGCTAACTAATATCTCGTAGGAAATGCAGCAAACACGTTTCAACACTTTAGAAAACACACCAACGTGTTTTCATCCAAAAACAGTGAGTTTTCACTAAAATAATAACCCTAAATCTCAGTGAAAACTCGCATTAAACTTGTCCAAATTTGTTAGCATTCAACCAGACGTTTACCTCAGCGGGAAAACAGAAAGGAGCCGAGGAGATTGAAGTAACTTCGATGGTTGTTCGTCGACTGGAAGAGAGAAAACAGGAGGGAGTTTCACGCCAGAATGAAGAGAAGAACGGGAGGGAAGGAAGAAGACATGGCTTCTTCAACAAGTTGCCAGATGGCATTCATCCATTGGCTATTTCCCACCAACCTTAATTTCTCTCTATTTTACCCTTCCATTGGTCTTTAACTAATTTGCTATTTAGTTTCACCATTTGGTTTTATGAATCATACATATTCAACTGGAAACATTAGCAAATTAATAAAAACAAACCTTGCATGATTATTCCCATTAATCCCGTTGAATAATTTAAGGAATATCTACATGGCAAAATGCCGGGTGTTACATGGATATTGCATTTTTCTTGGAGGTAATCTTGCGAAATGGAGAAATCAAAAAATAAGATGTTGTGACCAGGGTGGGTGCTGAAGTAGAAGTTTGAGTTATGACACAGAATTCGATAACTATTGTGGCTACATA
Organism: Begonia masoniana; assembly: GCA_022432975.1. Lineage (NCBI taxonomy): Eukaryota > Viridiplantae > Streptophyta > Magnoliopsida > Cucurbitales > Begoniaceae > Begonia > Begonia masoniana. The sequence continues at coordinate 28,203,947 of CM039510.1, forward strand.
TTATCTGAGAAGACTTAAAGATTAAGTGGGAGGAACCTATGAAGCTCTATTGTGACCACACATCAACAATAAATGTTGCACACAATCCTATTAAACATGACATAACGAAACACATTTAAATCGATAAACATTTTATAAAGGAAAAGTTGGGTAGAGGCTTGTTTGTACTTTATATGTCTCTTACAAAATAAAACTTGCAGATGTACTTATTAAGAGCTTGAGCAATTTGGATTTTCAATCAATAATCAGCAAACTGGAAATGAAAATTATTTATCACCTGCTTGAAGGGGAGTGTGGAAAGTAGCAGGTTAATATTGCCAAGAGTAGCCTGATTTTGTGATACTAGACTAAAATTCTTTGCTGATCTAAAGGATGTGTTGTTGACATTAAACTACATATTTTTTTTGTTTCTTTTAGATGAAGTCGACTATAAATTAGAGTATGTAGTATGATGTTATATGTGAAAAAATAGATAATTAATTTCTTTCACATGTACAATTGGAAGTAATTCTCCTTCAATTGTATCTATCTAACTAATAGAAAAATTTACTTTAGACAATATCCAAATCCCTAGATTTGTGGGCTACAAATAAGGGCTAAATCCTCATCTCTGAAGTCTATTAATTCAAATTAAGTACAAATATAATAAGGTTATTGTATATTAAAAAAATAACAATAAAATCCCTTTAACCATAATATTGACCACAGTTTCTTCAACAAGTTTTTAAAAAGTAGGGATATTGCAGTTCCACATTGATTTCGCAGTGGTTAGATGTTCTATTAGTCAAACCCTTCATTATTGATGCAACTACTTAAGCTTTGTCTATTTAGATTAGCATTTGATAATGGGTTGATTTTTGTTTCTTCGTGACTGTAAGACGGGCAGATTTATCAGATCAACATCTAGACAGCACACCAGCGGTTTCCATTCAACTTGCAGCCCTTGGATCTTTTGCAACTTCTCCTATTCACTTTTCTCATCTGCATACTCAAACATTTGCATGGAGAACACGTATAATATCACTCGAAGGTATTATTCCCCTACTACTTTGGCCAGGAATAGTTTGTTTTCCTACTACAGCTGCACTAGATCATTTTAGTACAGCATACAAGTAGATTTCTTTGAATATATATATATATATGTGTGTGTGTGTGTGTGTGTTTGTTTGTGTTATATATTAAACTAGATTGATGTGTTTTCATTTTAATTGGAGTCATACCTAGATGAATTTTACTCCCCACCCAGTTTTCCTAATTCTAAGTGACGAATTACAAAAGCAGCTTGAAATGTTTGATATTGTAGAAGATGAAAATTGTGGTGAATAATTCTTTGAAAATTTTAAAGTTTTGAGGTTTGTCCAGAAACAAAATCAAGCTTGTGTTTATCCTCATGTCATTTGCATCCTTGAGCAGATTCACGAACTTATCCAGGACCATCTGTTGTAGTTGACATTTCTAGAAATTCTACGGTACTTGCTCAATTCAGTTCATTAGTTCACTAATACCGATTTGTGGTTTCATTTAAGTTTGCAAATGTACTTAATCATACTTTCTTTATTATCATTCCTAGGATGGTTTGTCAATTTTGATTTCTCCTGTAATAAGATTACACAATGAAACTGGGTTCTCATTGGAGCTGCGATTTCAAAGAGGCCCTCAAAAGGAAGAAGAATCTGCCACTGTTTTTCTAAAACCTGGGGAATCAGTTGATGATGCCATGGCTGTGTTTGATGCCTTGAATGTTTCTGGTGGACCGAAGAAGGCATTGACCTCTTTGAGTTTTGGTATGCCTTGTTAATCTAAGTGCCTGCAGCTAATTTTTTCCTGCTATGTGTTTTACATTTGTACTCCTGAATATTATTAAATTTTTAACCTTGTTTTCCTCGTTACTTTGCAATCACGCTCTTGTTGGACAGACATGACTTTGTTTAGTTTTCCTTTACTTTATTGTCCTAACTGATCAATGAGGTTATAAAAATTGCAGGGAACTTCTTTTTCTCTTTTAGACCTGATCTAACAGAAAGCTTTATAGATCCTCTGGTTGAGTGGTCGGAAGATTTTAAAGGTGAAAAGGCAGTTCGTCTTTCTGGAATATTTAATAAGTTAAGCTACAAAGTCAGAAAGACTTTGTCTTATGGATCAGAAACTTTTTCCTTCAGCACAGCGCACTGTAATGTCAAGTCTGAGAATGCGCCCGTAAACAACTTGCACTTTCTGATTCATAGTATTGCAAGAGATGTGCCTGTTCTAATGCCTGATAAATCTAAAGAAGGGTTTGAGAATAATAGTTCTGTCACCTTACAAGAGCAAAAGACAATTTTTCTTCTTCCTACTGTACGGGTGATCAATTTATTGTACTCCGATATTCACGTGTTATTGACTGTAACAGGTAAGAAATAGCAGTTTTAGTATTTGTATGAGTTTTGGTCTGTTTAACTCATCATTTAATCTTTGTTTTTTCATTGTACAGATGTGTCTTCTGAATGTGACAATATTGGGAATCAGGCAACAATATCTTGTGGTTCAGCAGCTCACTTTTATGTCGACCCTTCCGTCATTTATTTTAATGTTACTTTAACTTCTTTAAGTTGCATATGCAAACCAGTGAATAGCAGTGAATGTGTTAAGAAGTTACTGAAGCAAAAAAATGATGTCCATCATTTGGACATTGATCTGGATTTTGGTGGTGGAAAGTATTTTGCTTCTTTGAGATTGTCTCGAGGGCATCGCGGCCTATTAGAGGTACTATTTTCTTTCTTGTGGATGCAAAGTCCTTGACTGGTAGTCTTATTTGTTCGGGTTCCATGGAGATAATAACTATTGTAAATTGATTTATTTGACTCTTGTTTAACTTAATATGTACATGTCTGCAGGCAACTATTTTCACATCATATGCCCTGAAGAATGATACTGATTTTTCTCTTTATTTCTTGGAAGCTAATAAAAAGAATCTTTCAAGGTAGTCACCAAGACTGAGAACAGTTGACAAAAGTGTTTAACTGCTAGTCTCTGCTTTCTTTAATTTAATTTGTTGCATGAATAAAAAGTGTAGGCATGGAGCAGGGGAGCGTTTTAGCATTTGTCCGCAGTTGGGGCTGTGTTTGCCTCCACACTCAACAAGTTCATTGTTTATGAAGTGAGGTCTATATGTTATTGTACAACCCATGCATGTCTTCTTTTCTTCAAATTGTGGGGAAGTGTGCTTGATTTACTGGATATTCTATTTTATTTATTGGTTTGTTTGTTCCTTTGTTTCTAGGTCTAAAAAGGTTCTTGTCAAGATATCTGATGATTGCGCGCCCCAGGCACTGCTAGATTTGGGTGCTTTATCTGGCCTTACAGAGATTAGTTTGGAATCAAAAGAGCAATCTGTAGTTAAGTCTATTCTTAAATTTGGGGTGTCTACTGGACCACCCGGAGATACAGTCTCTGTGCCATCTCAACTGGTTACTTTGGTTCCAAGATATGTTGTATTTAATGGATCTGATGAAACTATATTTGTTCGTCAGTGCTATTTACAGGTTTGATTTCCCTGTTGGCTATTTTTGAGGTTCTCTGGCTCTTAGCATGTGATGTTAAAGTGAAAATGTCTCTTGTTCTTACACTTCCTGGTCCTTTTTCTTTGATTTCATTTTGAAGGATGACGTGGCTGGTGTGACTCAGATTAGCAGTAAACAGAAAACAACATTACAGTTGCAGAATATAGTTAGCAAAACCAGGGAATTCAGTCTTTTTGAAAATTTTGTGAAAAAGCACAAGAAAAACGTGGATGACTCTCTTAGATTCATTCAAATTGGGAGAGATGAGTCTAAGTTACGCTGGTCTGGCCCTGTATGCATTGCTTCACTGGGTTGCTTTTTTCTGAAATTCAGAAAACTAGACTACGAGACAGTTCCAGACAAATATTTTACAGAGTTCGCATCAGTTCATGTGCAAGAAGAAGGTTCAACACTTGCCTTACACTTCCTCAAACCGCCAAATATGGACATACCGTATAGAGTTGAAAACTTCTTGAATGGTGTCTCTATAACCTTCTATCAAAAGGTTCTCATTTTTTCCCCAAATCTTCCAGTAAATCAATAAATTATGAACATGTGTCCTGGGTCATCAATCATTAGGTGATAATTTTCAGGACTTTCTAGAAGCTGAAGTTCTTGGGTCTCAATGTACTGTTGATTATGTATGGGATGACCTGAATCTACCACATAAGCTTGTTATTCGGATCAATGGTACTCACTATCTGCTCTTATTCTAGATAACTTGCTTATTGTTTGTTACACAAGTAGAAAAAATGGACTCAGCTCAGACTACTTTTCGAATGCTTTATGTCATAGATTTGTGCACTTTAATCAATTTTGTCTATCCTTTCTTTGATGACATTTTGACTTTTTGTAGACAGTCTTCTACTTCGTGAAATTTCATTGGATAAGCTTCGGTCATGGAAACCTTTCTACAAGCCTAGGAAACAAAGAAACTTTGCATTTCAAACCCCTAGAGATCAAAGGAATGTACTTGGCGATTTTAACTCTGTAGATATGGTAAAGGTGGGTTATGAAGTTTATGCAGATGGTCCTACCCGGGTTTTACGAATCTGTGAGAGTTGTGATTGTCACGGGGGACATTTATCATCTTCTTCATCTGAAAAAATTCAACTAAGAGTTTCTCGTTTCACAGTCCACTTACTTGAGCATGGGAAGCAGGTCAGTCTCATTTTTTCCATATACCAAAATTGGAGTTTTTAAATACTATTTGAGGATGAAAGCTTTATGCATGATCATTTAAAGATACATTGGCCAAGTTTGATAAGAGCGTAATTGTCACCTCATTCTCATGAAAAAAAATTCTTATTCCAGATATTAAAAAATTTTTATACGTTCTTTTATGTTTCTGTTCTTTTGTTGAGGAAAGCTGAAATAGCACTTCTTCTTCTAAAGTTCTTGTGGTGTTTAAACTTTTTTCTCGTTGCCCACTTCTATTGTAATCTTTTGTTACGCATCTTTTACAGATTAAAAAATATATAAATATTCTGGGCTTCTGCCCCCATAACAATCAATAGCAGCAAATTCATGATGAATAGAAAATTCATGATGAATAGAGCCTGTTTAATATAGCTGTCCATTATGTTCTTGAAATTGCCAATTGAACGGTATCAAAGTTGGAAGCACTAGTTAGATTTATTGGCTTTGATTTGCATGCTTGACCAACTTACAATCTTTGAAGGATAATGATGACAACATGCCATCAGTTTATACGCCAATTATAGCTGCAAGACTTGGTTGCATCAATTTGGATTCTTTGTTTACTGCCAAGCGGAAATATAACCAAATTATGGTGCAGGTAATTATATTTTTTTTCCTGTTGTTGAGAATAGAAGGATATGATATTAGACATTTCCGAAGGGAAATACAATCAAGTAAAAACTCTGTTTCCAGTTCAATCTTCTCTTTTTTGAGTAGCTGTATTATATCATGTAGGTTATGTTTTACATATTCTTCAGTATGAAGTAATATATAATTGACTTTATTTAATAGCTTCAGTTGTTGGGATTAGTTTGTAACATTTGCTTATTGGAGGGTTCCATCCTAGATTTTGTAGTCCTTCATAATAAAGTTATTTACTGTGTTCAAAATAACCATTTTGTTTTTCATCTTTTTCTTACTGAATTTTATAGTCATTGAGTTTGGAGGAAAAGTGGGTTGGAGCTCCCTTCGCTGCAATGCTCCGGAAACATCACTTGGATATTGATGAGCCTAATGGTTGTGACCTCAAAATTGTGTGTGTCCTTCTCACAACCAGCTATGATGTCAAACAAGTTAGATACTTGTCGGTTGTTCTGCAGGTAAAGTAGGATTTACAATATAAATGCAGCTTTCTCTTTTAGTTTGGTTTTGTCCAATTAGAGGAAAATTGCTATAAACTTAGTTCTTGCTCTCTATCTTTTTTAGAAGAATTATCCCCCTCTTCTTTGTAATTTTCTCTATCAATACACATTGTTTGTAAGAAAAATATAACTGCTGCTCTGAATCCCTTACAATTAAAAAAAAAAATTGAAACTGTGCGTTCCTCTCTTTCCCCATCCATTTCGTGGTTCAGTAGCTGTAAACAAAAAAGTTCTATTTCTCATTAAAAAATTAAAGTAAGACGTGTTTCCAAGTTGTCTATATCAGTATTGACTTTGTGACATGCCTTCTGAAGCCCATCGATTTGAACCTTGATGAGGAGACCCTGACTGAAAATAGTCCCATTTTGGAGAACTTCTCTCAATACCTCAAATATCAAGAGCCAGCAGTATTACTTCGACCATTTTGAGATTCACCCAGTGAAGGTGACATTTTCTTAAATCTCATGCACATCTATATTTCATTCTGGAAAATTAAAATTTAACTTGGTAGTTAATTATCATGCTTAGATTATTGCAAACTTCCTCCCTGGAGAGTCATATTCAAGTTACAGCTCAAGCCAAGAAACTCTGAGATCTTTGCTACACAGTGTGGTACAGGTGGGACTGAAGAACGCTCAATGCTAATTTATCTTTTGGGCTTAACTATTGTATTCATTTCTGTTCGTTCATTTGCTGTATGTGTGCTTCAATTTTTATTTCTCTCTGTTTGCTACCAACCTCTTCAGATTCCTCCAATAAAAAATACAGTTGTTGAGCTCAACGGAGTCCTGGTTACTCATGCTATGATAACTATGCGTGAGCTACTTATTAGATGTGCACGACATTATTCATGGTTAGTTCAACATGGTTTGAAACACTTACACAGACATGTCGACTCATTTTGTAAAAATGAACTCCTCAGGTATGCCATGAGGGCCATCTATATGGCAAAAGGAAGCCCATTACTCCCTCCGGATTTTGTTTCCATGTTTGATGACTTGGCCTCGTCTTCTCTGGATGTGTTTTTTGATCCTTCTCGGGGATTAATGAATCTTCCGGGACTTACTTTAGGTATTTGCTGTTTAGTTTTTCAAATTTTGCTTCGTTGTCCATTTTAGTTTTTGTATACCCTCATTAACCTTCTATCTTACTGATAATAAGTTTAATAGAACTATAATAAGCTATCACAGCTTCCAAAAGTGTAAAATCTATGAGGATGAAGTTAAAAAATACAGTCCCAGTCCCTCCTATGGACAGTCTAAAGATGCAATCCTTCCGAGACTTGATTGATTAGTACCCTATGAGTATGTTAACAAAAGAAATCACACTATGTGCACATTACCGATGACTATTTGAATTTTTCCTTGGTTTGCCTCCGCCATGTGCACAGTGCAAAACATAAACACTTGCCAAGAAATTTTCAAATAGTCTTCAGTTGTTGATGAATAAAAGAAATAATATTTTCTTTGGCATGAACAAAAGGAATCTGTGGTGCTTGCTATACTTGCTCCAACCACAATGTCTGGCCGAGAATATGCCAAGTAGAAAAATCTACTAACCAATCTAGTCTTGCCGCAACCATCTTAGAAAATCAGTTGTAAAATTTTTATCATCTTGGCTTGTTTGACTAATGTTTGTTGTGGTGTCATATAAAGTTGTGCATAGTTGCCAAGATCTGACTATGTCTCACCCACAGCCTCCTAAAAGTTTTTGGCTGTTGAAAAATAAAACTGTTGAAATATACACTAATATTTATTTTTTATTATATTAGTTTATTTGAATAATTAGGATTCTGTTTGGATCATTATGTTTATCTAGTTAGTTTAAGTTTAATTTATTTTAAATTGATTTAAAGACACATAAATCATTGGTTTGAGATTCAGTTTTTTGTTATTACATACTCTCATGTTTAGAAGAATTAATGAGAAGATTATTTTTCTTCAGTTCTTTGTTTTTTGACAAAAACCATAGAGTTTCAGCCTCCTTGATGAGTTGCATTTGGTTTCTTTTTTTAACTAGTCAAATAATTCATCTTTCCCTTGCCAGAAATGAACAACAAAACAAATTGCAAACATCTCAAAAGCACGTGACCATTTAATTGGTGAGAAATAGTCTGAAGATTGAAACTTTCTGTTATGATCATCTATGTTTGGGTTTGGGTTTGGTTTTGGTTGAATTGAACTTGAGTCTCCCTCCCAAAACTTACCCAACCGTGTGAGTGAACATGATTTGGAATGAAGAACCCTAGTTCTTCATGGTCGATCTAACAACAGGAAAGTTGATCCGAAATTTGGTGTATGATACCATATGCACTATGTATTTTGAAGGGATTAATTCCGAAAGGTATCTCGAACAGTTTACTTATACAACCTAATTTATAGCTAGACAAATCCTATCACATCTGATGAAAATACGAATGACAAATAAAATATTATTCTTATAATTTGGGGCCAGCTGTATGTACAAAACAAGAAAATAATATCACTGGTATAAATAGCTTGACAACTTTGTGGTGTTAATGAGATTGCATAGAGTTCAAAATTATTCCCTTTTGAATTCCTGAATTTCCATGTTCTTTCCACATTTCATTGTGATAAAGCTACTTTTAGTTCTTTTGATACCCATGTGAACAGAAAACATTATATCTAGGCTATTAGTTCAATTTATTTTTAATATTTTCTTTACATTTTTGGATTGGTTTGGCTGCTGAAAACAGGTACATTTAAACTGATCCATAAATGCATCGACAATAAAGGTTTCTCTGGGACAAAACGATATTTCGGAGATTTAGGGAAAACGGTAACCATGATACCAATTATTTGGCATACTGCTTTCTGACTATGATGTAATCTGTTTAGCTCAGGACCAAGCATTACCTTGTTCTGCAGTTGAGAGCAGCTGGGTCCAATGTCCTGTTTGCAGCCATAACAGAAATATCAGACTCTATTATGAAGGGAGCTGAAGCAAGTGGATTTGATGGAATGGTAGATCACCTCATTTTATCTTCCAATTATCCTTATCTATTGAAAGTATGAATTTACTGCTGAATATTTTTTTTCTCAGATATTTATGTTTGTGCTATTCTCCAGGTAAATGGCTTTCACCAAGGAATATTGAAAATAGCCATGGAGCCATCTGTTCTGGGGACGGCTTTGATGGAAGGTGGCCCTGATAGAAAGATCAAACTTGATCTAAGTCCTGGAGTTGACGAGGTAATTAATTAGACAGCTTTCTTCAGTTCTTTTTAAATATCCATTTGTAATGCCACACTATTGAGTGTCAAAAATGTTTTGCTTTTTTTTTTATACGATTTCTAGTTTATAGTCTTTTGGGTTCACTTGAACTTTTGCCATTCTCTGTATATCTCCATTTGTAGAACTCTGACTTGTTCACATCCAAAATGGCCAATGGCATTTTTTTTTAGTCGGTTTTGTTTGGATTATTGCAGTTGTACATTGAAGGTTATCTGCAAGCTATGCTGGATACAATGTACAGACAAGCATTTCTTAGAGTCAGAGTTATTGACAATCAGGTAACTGTTAGGGTTGTATTTTGCATTATTAAAGTATTAAAATTTAATCCTGGCAAAATACTCCAACACTGACTTGTTTATCAATATTGGAAGATTCGTATCGTTATGTGGATGTGGTTCGTTTCAAGAGATAATATCTTATTGAAAACTCCGGTTTATAGCAAGAAATGATACCTTATCGAAAACTTTAAAATCAATTGATGTTTGAGTTTGCACTAAATAAATCAATATTAGTGTCTTTTTTCTTGAATGATTTTATATGTCCATTTAGGTGATCCTCAAAAACCTACCTCCAAATAGTTCTCTCATAGATGAAATCATGGAACGAGTAAAGGATTTTCTAGTGAGCAAGGCTTTATTAAAAGGAGATCCATCAGCAGCTACTCGCCCTTTACGCCAGCTTCGAGGAGAAACGGTAAGTGTTGTGTTCCATGTGCTTGTTGAAACTCAGTCAATGAGAGTTTAAAACAATAAAAATCTGTAGATTATTTTTTCTGGAAATAAAGGAGGAAGACCTACTTTAATCTTCCTATCCATTATGCGAAATATTCTTTCTATACATGTAAGATTTAGATGACTGAAACTGGGAAAAGACTAAGGAAATGTCCCTATTTCCTTTCTTTCAGTTGTTAGGGCTCACTTTTCCAAGTATTCCATAATGTTGTGGGATTATGTAACTGAGAGATCTTTGATAGTTTGATGTTGGGTAATATAATTTTTTTGCTAGTTGTATAAAGGATGGAATTCTCCCCGAAGTCAGAATGCCTCTTTCCTTTATCTTTCTTTCTAAAGAGCAATTTCTTACTCTTGCCTCGGCAAAGTTGTATGGATAGTAGACCTCTAGTCCAAGATGCCTTTCAGAAGAGCTATTTCACCAAAAGAAAGATTTTGTGGAGGATGACACAGTTATAGATCCAATGATTATCTCCCCCTTGAAGATTTTTTCTGCCTTCTAATAATCTATGCAGAAAATTTTGTTTACTATTAAATATAGTAATCAATTCTGATCTATTTATCAACCCAATGTATGCAGGATTGGAAAATTGGACCAACCGTGCTGACATTATGTGAGCATCTCTTCGTGAGTTTTTCTATTCGAATTCTGAGAAAGCAAGTCAATAAGTTACTGCCAAACACCAGACTGAACAAAAAAGTGGAGTCTGATGCTGAAAATGAAAAGCTTGGTCTGAACTCAAACGGTGACGAACAGAAGGGGAAGTTCATCTGGAAATGGGGTCTTGGGAAGTTTGTATTGTCCGGGATTCTTGCTTATATCGATGGACGACTTTGCCGAGGTATTCCTAATCCTATTGCACGACGCATTGTGAGTGGCTTTCTATTGACATTTCTTGACAATAGTAATACTAACGAATGAGCTCTCTTGGAGCATCTCTGCTTATTCACAAATGCAATAGTGAGTTAACTTCATTTTCAGAGCCAAAGCTATTTTCATTATCCAAAAAAAATCAATCTTAATTTTGAAAAGAAAAAGATAATGATATTGGAAGGACGGGCTTGCAACCATTTTTGTATCGTTCAAGGACATGTAGGATGAGTTTAGCATTTGTCTGCTTGTTTAGACAAAAGATGCTTTCATGGGGAAAGAGTGGAAAATGTTTCTCTGTCATGGGTTAGTCCAATTGGGAATAGTGGCAAATAAAGCTCAATAATTGAACGTTAAGGTCTCTGTCGTTGGTTGGATATTGTTCTTCAAAACATTGACAATGAGTTGAAAATATAAGGATGTTTTTTCTTGGGTAAAATATGATTATAGTCTTTGCTGATTAACAGAAAAAGTAATTGCAGGGGTAAATTGCTGACAGTTCATGTGTTAAGGTCTATTTTGTTCAGAAAAACACTTCGAGGTATTCGCTGTATTATCTCATCCGCGAGGGTCTAAATTGTATTGACATTTTATTAAAATAATGTTGTACTGTCTGTAAGCACCATCTAATGCATGCTTCAATAATCAACAATTCTCTCAATTCTAGTATATCTTAATTCGTAGTATTGATTATCATCTCAATTCTCGCAACTCACTTTCAAATTTGTATTGTTTGGTATCATTCTCAGTGTAAGTTTTAATTATCTTTACTGGTCCATTATATTATTGTGCTTGTGTTTGATCATTTGTTAGATTTTTTAGATTATATAATATGACAAACTTTGATAACATCAGTGATAGTATTGATGTTAATGTAATGGAATTCATTATATCTACCATCAGATTTTACTATGCATGAATGATCTATTAATAAACTTCGAAATGTGTGTCAAGTGTTTGAGAGGGTAGAAGTTACGTTACCTATGGTGAGAAGAACAAAATAAAACATTGTTTAATAGGAAAGGACTTTTAATTATGATGAAAGTAATGATTGAATTGATTAATTATATAATTAGAGCCGAACTTTCAATTTACTTTTACTGAACAACAGATTCAAATAGTACTATTTAAAAAAGAATTAATCCTCAATTTTTTAAGTTTTTCAGCTAACATTGTAAAAAGTGATTTTATGTTTGACGTTATATGGACATTTTTCTAATCAAATGAGTTTTTTATCCTCTTAATCTTCAACTAACATTATATCGATGAAAAATTAAATATATGTCGATGTGTAATTTCATTTAATATGGTTTAATTCCCCTTAAATGGAGGTTGTAACTATTTCAGATGTACTTCAAAAATTGCAACATTTTTTCTAAATATTTTATTTGCCTTTAGACAATGCTATTAATGATAATGTGGCTAAGAAGCTTGTAATGTCAGGAGTCGAAGGACAACCTAAATAGAAATGTTGGTTGAACGCTCTGATCTTTGAAGAGGATCTGCATCCAATTCACGAATTGGTTTGCATCGGAAAGCATAACCAAAATTAAAAGTATAACTCACATGAGATGAATCAAATCTATACATTTGATCACAAAATAATAAGATAACGTAGTCCGCTTAAGCACTTAGAACGCCGCTGTATGAGGAATCTCTCTTTGCACATATACAACCAAACCCAATATTCGGGTTCAAAAATTAGCTGACGTCGACCCTTTTTGGCGTTCTAGATGTATTGATCAGTTCTCCGCTCAATGTTTTGCTGAGCTCGCTCATTGAGTTGCTTCACGACTTCTGTCTTCTTCTCGCCATCTATATTCACTTGTTCAGAGACAGGTAAAGGTGATAAATCCGATGGGGTTAGCGGATTAAAACCATAAAGAATCTCAAACGGTGAGAATTTAGTGGCTGAATGAATTGAACGGTTATAGGTAAACTCAACATGTGGCAAATATTCCTCCTACGACTTAATGTTCTTGCTAATGATTGCCCTCAACAGTGTCGATAAAGTCCTATTCACTACCTCAATATGACCATCAGTTTGATGGTGACAAGTAGTTGAAAACAAAAGTTTTGTTTCTAATTTTCCCCACAAAGTCTTCCAGAAGTAGCTTAAGAACTTAGCATCGCGATCCAAAACTATTGTCCTCGACATCCCATGTAACCGTACTATCTCTCGAAAGAACAATTCAGCAACATTAGAGGCATCATCAGTTTTATGACAAGGAATAAAATGAGCCATCTTAGAAAACCGATCTACAACCACAAAAATCGAATCGTTACCATACTTAGTCCTTGGTAACCCTAACACAAAGTCTATCAAAATGTCAATCCAAGGTGATCTAGGAATAGGCAGAGGTGTGTAAAGCCCGTTCGGTTGTCCTCTCGATTTAGCTTGCTTACAAGTAAGACACCTACCAACTATCCTCTCAATATCTCTTTTCATGTGGGGCCAATAGAAATGTTCTCGTAGAATTTCTAGTGTCTTTGCTACCCCAAAATTCTCCATCAATCCTCCGGGGGTTCCCTAATCAATAAATCACGCAAAGAACAGTTGGGAACACACAATTTACCTTCCCTAAATAGGTACTCGTCATGCCTAAAGTACTTCCCAAACCTAGATTTCTCACACAACCTATAACTCTCTCCAAAATCAACATCATCAATGTAAAGTTGCTTGATATGTTCGAATCCAAGTAATTTAGCATCTAGGATTGAGATTAAAACATACCTGCGAGAAAGAGCATCAGCAACCACATTCTCCTTACCTTATTCTCTTTCACATATTTTATAGAAGATCGAGTCAAGTTTTCTCTCTAAAAAAAGGAAACAAGAATGAAAATAAGCACCAAATTTTGATATGAATAATCTCACCAAAACCAAGATCTAGCTATGCACAATCACCAAAGCAATAGAAAATTTAAATTCAAATACAAACAAATGGATGAAAAGTTCAAAATGAAAGATAGCAAGACATGAATACATCAACTCAAAAAGAATTGTATTTTTTTTATCTAAACAATTGATGATGGGTCAAGATCTGATGGTGAAGGATCACGAGGAACATCCTTTGGTCGAGGCTCACAGATGTATGTGTCGTTTGTGACTTCCTCCTGCTAAGTTCTTCAACTCTATCAAGTTCACTAATGATAACTGCTTGAGTTGAATTGAGAGCCTCCATTTTTTGAGCCATTCTGGAGTTGAGATCCTTTATTTTTTGAGCCATGCCTTCCACCATGGAAGTGAGACTAGAAAGACAACCTAACATCATATTCAATCTTTACTCAAACATTGAAATATTGTGAGAAGAGCGAAGAGGAAGCTGAAAAGGCTCATCCTCCATAGGGACATGTTGAGCCATGGAGGAAGTTCAAGGAAGAGCTGTAAAAGTGGATGTTGGACGAGTGGCCTTGAAAACCAATTCACCTTCTACTTTACTTGTACCCATTTGAGCCAAGTGACAAGGTTGTAGATGTCCACCACTTTTTATTTACAAATCAACTTGTATGAAGGTATTGTGATCCCGTTTTGCTCAACAATCTTCTGAATAAGGAAATTTAACGATAAGTTTTTGGCTCAGTTGTTGAAGATGTCGAACATGTGATTCAAAATCACATAGCCAAGATTAAACCTTTCCTCATTGTATATTTTCTTTATTAAATAGAGATCAATGCAACTCATATAGTCTTGGTGTCAATTACGTGGTAAGATGGGGTGAGAAATCAAATGATGTATGACTCGTACCTTCACATTTAAGTTCTTGGATTTTGGTTTGTAGAATCACCCAATCTCAGGGTTGCGATAATATTGACAAAAAAAAAGTCAAACCTTCACCTTGTATAGGACCGAGAAGCTATGACTGGAGGGGAATCACTCAACCTTATTGTTCACAGGTTTCATTCTTTTTATTATCGGTTAGCTTTTTATTGATGGACGATCTCGTTCGAGGTTCGATAAAGTTTCATTTGACAGGACGTAAAAACTAGAGGCAGAGAGGAAAAGGTTTAGCATCTGCTGTAAATGAAAGAGATCGGATCGGATGAGTGGAAAACGACGTTTAAAACAAAACATGGATTGTACGAGTGGATGGTCATGTCATTTGGGCTAGCTAATGCACTTAGTACTTTCATGCACTTGATGAATCATGTTTTGTGTCCATTTATTGAAAAATTCATGGTTGTATACTTTGATGATATTTTGATATATAGTTCAAATTTGCATGACCAGGTTTCCCATTTGCGAGCAGTTTTGGATGTTCTTAAGAAAGAGAAATTGTATGCCAACCAAGGCAAGTGCACCTTTTGCACCGACTAGCTTGTTTTTCTTGGTTTTGTTGTTAGCGCGCAGGGAATTCAGGTTGACAATGAGAAGGTCCACGCAAACTCAAAACTCATTCAAACTAACCTTAAATCCTTGTCAAAATGGATGAAATAGAGGAGAGGAGAAGCTTCAATGGTGGCTGAAAAAATCGTGGGGAAGGAAGGAGGAAGAAAGCCAAATTTGTGATTTCAACCACTAACCCTTAAATTTATAAACCAACATTTTTCTCTTTTTAATTTTTCCCACCCAATTCTCTTATTTAGCCTCTTCTCTTTATCATCCTCTAATTCAACTTGGCTTCATCCTTTAAAAACCCTCTCTTCCACTTTAATTCATTTACATCTACATCTAAAACCCTAAACCTCTTTTACTTAATGGCTTTTCACTTCTAACTTCAATTCTCCTCACTCACTAACTCTTATAATTAGAATAACTCTAAGATTAATGTTAGCTCTCATAACATACCCTAAACAAGGGTTACGCAGGTTATAGAAAATTTTTGGGTGTTACAATTTCACCATCAATGAAGAAATGGACGTGGTAAGCAAAGAAGTTTAGTAGAGCCACCAAATAGGGAAAGAGGAGTTCCAGAGAAAAATGGTGAAGTTCCCTCTCGAGGCAGCAAGTGGTGCTAAAACATGTTCATGCATGTTCTTGAGCATGACTCTTTGAAAGATGAAGTCAACCCAATTTGAAGTAGAATCTAGAAGATGGTTTGAGATATCCTTGCATCCCTATTTCAAGTCATTTTTAAAGTTTTATTAAGTTGGATGTTTATGGTTAGTTCAAGACTTGTTTATTTAAAAGCTTTTTTACATTAATAAGCCATTCGACTAGGGCTTGTCTAACTGAGAATATGTGTGTCCTTTTGTGGGATTTTTGGTCTTTCAGTTAAGGGCACATGCCCTAGGTCTTGTAATCTAATGAAACCCACTAGTAGGCTGTTTGTAAAAAAACAATTGAACAATAGAAAACTAAAAAACCCTTGCTTTAATAGCTTGCCATGTGAAGACAAGGAGTCCCAAATGTGAATGAATCACACATCGCTTGAGAGAGTGAAAAATACATGATTTATAAGTAGAGTTTTTTTTTCCTACCTAATACAACATGTTTTAGGCTTATAAGAACAAATCTATGCGGGTTCCAACCCAAAGCAGATAATATTATTTTGGGAGCACCAGTGGATGTTACAAATGGTATTAGTGTCATTGCCCAACCAGAAGTGTGGCCAACGAGGACGTTGGGTCCTGAAGGGGGTAAGGGAGATTGTGATAGTTTGTTTTGTGAAAGTTAGGATGACCCAGTGTGAGGGTCCAACACATATTAGTGGGGGTGACAATCTAACATCAGTACGGAGAGTGGAGAATGCATAGTTTATAAGTAGAGTTTCCGTCTGTATCTAATAGAACGTGTTTTGAGCTAATACCAAGAACCAACTTGTGTGAATTTTGGCCAAAAATAGACATTTTTTTACTATGAGCACTGGGGGTCACTACACTTGCTTTGCAAGTGCCTCATTTCCGGCCAGTTGCATACAGTTGTGTTGTGACAATTTGATTATCTACTTGTGAGAGTTTGAATAATCATCTCTAGCTTCATCTTCTTTCACTTCTTAAAAGGTGAAACTCTTTAGCAAGGTTGGAGAAACTCACAAGGACTAAGTTAGAGTGTTGTCATCATCAAGAAGGAGCCCTTGGAGTGTAAAGGTGTGATTGGTACCCCTACGACCAGCTTGCAGCTCTTCGTAACTTTCTCTTCCGTGCAATTTTTGCTATAAAATTTTGAGGGTCTCCTTCTCACATATCATTGGTGCTGCTTTCTCAAAAATCAAGCCAAGATTTGATAAATTAATTAGTCTCGATGCACAAGTTGACCTTTGAAATTGTGAAGATAGTTTTTATCGGTTATAGAAAGGGTGTAATTTTTGAGTTCCCTTTTGTATCACACATTAGGTTGCCATGATCTTCGTAGCTACCATAAAATTTTCCTTACCAACTCTTTATTGGCATTAGTAATGTTAGTGAAACATGTAAACATGTGACTAATAGTTTGATCCTTTGCCATAGAAAATAATTCGCATTCATGTACAAATATGCTTAACTTATTGTCTTTTACTTGGTTAGCTCCCTTGTGTGAGATTTCAAGTAGACGCTATATTCCGTAAGCATATTCATACCTTTGCACTCTATTGAATTCATCTTTATCATGAGCACAACATAATAATTAATGGCCTTATCATTTCAGTTTAATATGTGGTGATCATTCTCATCATACTCAAAGGACAATTTTGGAACATTCATACCATTTTCAATAATATGCCATAAATCATAATTCATAGATTGAACAAAAATTTTCATCATAGCTTTCCAATGTGTTGGAAGCCATAGAGATTTTCAAGATAAAATTTCATAATTCAATCACAATAAAAGCTTAAAACCTTCTCTAATACAAATTCAATGATTGAAATTAACCTAGGGTGAATTAGATTATCAAAGTTTTTTCATGTGACTTAAATTTAACTATTTGCAAGCTCAAATATTATAAATTCTCTTAACTAGATTTATTAACTCTAATACACAAGCAATAGTAAGAGCAAAAAGTAAATGAGTAAAAAATATGGATGCAAACAATTTGGTAATGCAGTTCAACTAACTTTGTCTACGTCTGCATTTCAGGGCTGCTCTTTAAAGTTTCCTTCCAATATCAACCTTCTTGTTATAATTGATTGAACTTTTGGGGCGTCAATCAGATGCCTCACATTTAACTAGCTTTCAATTAATCACCCTTGATTGTTCACCAATACAATTAAAAAAGTGTTTGAAGATTAAAACTCACATAACTAAACTCTCACAAGTAGAAATCACAAATTCTAATGAGAGAGTTGGTGTAACGACTCTAAATTCAATTTCCCTAAATTTCAAACCCTAATAATTTTTTTTTCCAAATTCAATCATTGAATCAAACTTGATTAGGTCGTTTCTAAACCCTAATTTTACTATTCATAAAATCCTCAATCAATATTTTATGTGGAAGCTTTAAACGTATATACTAATCCTAACTATATTTATTACAATTGAACAAATACATTAACATCAATAAATCCTCAATCACCTTTCATTCGAATATATGAATATCATCATTTAACTACATTTATTAGATTCTAACATATCTAATTCTACATCGTAAGTCAAAATAATTAATTATATGAAATATCCAAAAAATGTAATGTCTAATCGTCGAATACTCCAAATTAAATATTACATAAAACTAAACGTTTAACTTAATGCTAATTAAGTTCTAAATCTAACTAAATCCTCAAGGCATGATAGCCGAATAACCTAACTGTCTAGTCATACTAAAATCATCAATACATCCTCAAGAATACAAAACATAGTAAACTAACTATCTACTCAAATTAAAATAATAATATCCCTTACGTAAATATTCACTCCAATTATTTGTTTTATACTATTTGATCATTGGTTACCTTGTCTGTATACTCGCTCGCAACTGGAATAATCTAGATCAGCTACATGTTCCTCTATACAAATGCACACACATCACAAAATTACTAATAAAAAGTAATCTCAGTAAGTAAAAATACGTGCAAGTGCAAGTTAATATCATGCGTTATCAAATCAAAACTTAATAGTTACATACTGGTTGGAAATTATTTTCCAACTTTCGTTCAGGGTTTCATTAGCCATCATATATTTTTTGTCAATTCATGCTTAATAGTTACATACTAGTTGAAACTCATTTTCCAACATTCGTTCAGGCTTAGCCATCTTATTTTCATTCAGGCTTTGACATCTCATTTTCATTCAGACGTAGCCATCACATTATCATTCAGGCGTAGCCATCTCATTATCGTTCAGACGTAGCCATCTCATTGTCGTTCAAGCGTATCCATCTTATTGTCGTTCAAAATTGAGAGAGAGAGAGAGAGTAAATTTTCATAGTGAAACTTGCAACACTTTTCAAAGATGTCTCTAGGTGAGTGGAGTTGACAAAGTGGGCATCTATTTATAGTCCTAAAAAATTTGAGTTGTGGGCATTCTCTTGTTGGCACTGGGCGACGGCGAGGTGTCCATTGACTAGCCTTAGACACATGAATCAGTCAATGGGATTCTGCAATTTAAGTTGTTGGCTATTGATCCAGGCATCCACATTTCTTAACACGGTGTTTGCCTAAGATTAAATTTGCATTCTTTAGTCTAACCCGGGCTTCTGCACAATTCTCTAAATGTACGCACCGAGCATCCGCACATGTTGTAAGGCGCCCTATAACGGCCCATTTCCCAAGTAAGATATTGTCCGCTTTGGAGATTGAACTGTAGCCCAATATCTTCTCCTTACGGATTTGTTTGGCGAGGACTTCCCAATCGGTCACCCAACATGGTGCTGCTCTCGTCGGAGCACTTTTAACTTCGGAGTTATTGTGGGATCCGTTGCCAATTGTGTTCCAAAACGTGTCTTACTATCTTGGGAGGGTTTCCTTACATATGTTTCATTTCTATATACCTCCCCAAGTAATGTGGGATTGTGACGACGCCCTTTTTACGACCCGAGATTTGCCTATACTCGAGTTCAGGATTTGCCTACACTCGGCTTAGGTCCTGAGGTTTGCCCCGCAGTCGTGCTCATACGTACACATTCGGGTTATCACACGCCTGTAGCAGGTGTCCTCAACCAAAACATATCTTGGGACTGGGCATTTGCGATTGCTTCCATTCTGAACATGCCAGAGACCGGGCTTCTTCATTCCATCATTAGGCGTCCATAACCAAGACATGCTCGTAGGACTGGGCGTTCGCTGAGACTTCCATTTTATGGATCGGTTGGGACCAAGCTTTTGCAGTTCGAATCAGAGCGCCTACTACAGTCTACACTTGACATTTATGATTGAGTCATACCAATTCTGCATCGACTCAATAAACATATTAGAAAGTTCAAATACTCATTTACAAGGGTATTTTCAATGTGTTATAATTAGGGGTGGGCACGGGTCGGTTTGTTCCGGTCTCGAGCCCAGACCGAAACCAGCCCGAAAGGTTTCGGGATTTTAATCCCAAAACCGAAATCGATCCGGTCGGTCCAGTCCTGGGTCGGTCCCTGTTCTGCCCAAGGTATTTTATTTATTTATTTTTAACGAAAAAATTATGACAAGTGATAAAATTTAAAAAAAATGATAAATATAACAAAATAAATATAATATCCAAAATAAATACAAGTATGTAACATATAAACTAAAAGTCTAAATCCAACTATCAAATATTTAAATAAAAAAATACAACATCCAAAATAAATCTAAATATGTAATATACAAACTAAAAGTCTAAATCAAACTATCAGACATTAAAATATAATCTAAAAAACTAAATACAACATAAAAAAAAATCCAACTATATAACATACAAATTAAATGCAACTATCAAACATTCAAATGCAAGCTAAGAAACTAAAGTCAACATCCAAAATTTATCTAAGTACTTTAAAACTTAAAAGTATAAGCTAAATAATAAATTCAAGTACATAGTCAATTTCATGGCAGCAACCAAGCAATCAATCTAAATATCAAGTCATCGATATGTCATCTTGTACTTCTAGAAAATTATCATCGGAAGGGTCACTATCAACGACATCTGCAAAATGACAATATTGAAGACATTAGTTAATCCTTAATTTAGAGATAAATATGTAAAACAAATAAATATTAGAATATTCGAACCTTCTTGTATAGCTGTCAATGTCGTAGTACTACTATCTTCTAAATCATCTGTAGAAACTTTAAAGGACTGAAAGTTTTGATTCAACTTTGTGAGCATATTAGAGGTTCAACACTTTGTGGTCTTAGAGAACTGCGAAAAGCGTCAAGAACATGACCACCACAACCAAAACCAGACTCTGACACCACCGTAGAAATTGGAATGATCAATATGTCTTTCGCAATGACACTCAAAATTCGATACTTCTCGGAG
Source organism: Begonia masoniana (assembly GCA_022432975.1). NCBI lineage: Eukaryota > Viridiplantae > Streptophyta > Magnoliopsida > Cucurbitales > Begoniaceae > Begonia > Begonia masoniana. Next base: position 28,224,988 of record CM039510.1, read on the forward strand.
TGCCTCTCTCACCACGATAAAATGTCATAATTATCTTTAACAATCTCCAACTTCTCATACAAATATAGATCAATCTCTGACTCAATAGTTTCATCACCTATCTTTGAAGAATTGTCCGGATCATAAAACATAGAGTACACTACACTTGAACGAGCTTACGCTAAAAAACTCATTGATTTTGGAGACCTTAGTTGACTACTGCTGCTAGAAGGCTGGTCTTCATTGGTTGTATCACCTTTATATTCTGTATACAACCTTTGAATTACATCATCTACTTGCTTTACGTATTCTATAGCTCTTTCACATCTAAATAAAATGTTTAAACAATGCCATAAAAATTTTGTTTTGCAACTTGGATCAAGAACAAGTGCAACATAGCAAACATGTTTATTTTTTCGAATGATCCCCAATATTTATCAAATTTTTTAATCATCTCGTTGGCCATTCTTCTCACTGTTACTATATATCTCAATAGTAATCTTCAAATTGCAGACTTCGCCTGCGTATATATTTGCTGTAATATGCAGAGAAGCAGAAATATGAAGTGTCATTTTATAAAATGTCTCTAAAAATTTAATAAATTCTCGAATGCATCCTCAATCTTCCATTGTGGGTGCATCTTCCACTCCCATTTCTTGCACAAAAGAGCTTTCATTCTCTGCAAGTTTTTCAAACACCACTTCAAACTTCTCAGCGTTTGCTAGTATCAAATATATTGAGTTCCAACAAGTAGGAATGACGAGCGACAAATTACATTTGCAATTAATTTTCATTGTATCAACACAGGCTTTAAAATGTTGCAATCTTCTCAGAGAAGACCTTACGTACTTAACAACTTTTCTTACTTTGGGTAAAGACGTTTGATGTTCTTTCAAACCGTTAGAAACAATCAAATTCAGGACATGTGCAAAACAACGCATGTGCATATGATCGCCATTTAAAATCAACCCCTTCCAATTTCTAATTGTCTTCGCCAAATAAGAGATAGCGACGTCGTTGGAAGACGCATTGTCAACGGTGATGGTGGCAACATTTCCAAACTCCCACTTAAGCAAACAGTTTTCAACTTCTTTACCAATGGTCTCACCCTTATGGTTCGGAATCAAACAAAAATTCAAGATCTTCTTTTGCACATGCCAATCTTGATCAATGAAATTGTAACACCCGAGATTTTTTGGTGGTACGATTTTTAATTATTATGCTCGGAAACGAGATTTAAATCCGTTTGCGAGCGGGAAGTTTTGTTAAAGACCCTAGAAATTTATTAGAATTGTCGGATCATAAAACATAGAGTACACTACCTTGAACGAGCTTACGCTAAAAAACTCATTGATTTTGGAGACCTTAGTTGACTACTGCTGCTAGAAGGCTGGTCTTCATTGGTTGTATCACCTTTATATTCTGTATACAACCTTTGAATTACATCATCTACTTGTTTTACGTATTCTATAGCTCTTTCACATCTAAATAAAATGTTTAAACAATGCCATAAAAATTTTGTTTTGCAGCTTGGATCAAGAACAAGTGCAACATAGCAAACATGTTTATTTTTTCGAATGATCCCCAATATTTATCAAATTTTTTAATCATCTCGTTGGCCATTCTTCTCACTGTTACTATATATCTCAATAGTAATCTTCAAATTGCAGACTTCGCCTGCGTATATATTTGCTGTAATATGCAGAGAAGCAGAAATATGAAGTGTCATTTTATAAAATGTCTCTAAAAATTTAATAAATTCTCGAATGCATCCTCAATCTTCCATTGTGGGTGCATCTTCCACTCCCATTTCTTGCACAAAAGAGCTTTCATTCTCTGCAAGTTTTTCAAACACAACTTCAAACTTCTCAGCGTTTGCTAGTATCAAATATATTGAGTTCCAACAAGTAGGAATGTCGAGCGACAAATTACATTTGCAATTAATTTTCATTGTATCAACACAGGCTTTAAAATGTTGCAATCTTCTCAGAGAAGACCTTACGTACTTAACAACTTTTCTTACATTGGGTAAAGACGTTTGATGTTCTTTCAAACCGTTAGAAACAATCAAATTCAGGACATGTGCAAAACAACGCATGTGCATATGATCGCCATTTAAAATCAACCCCTTCCAATTTCTAATTGTCTTCGCCAAATAAGAGATAGCGACGTCGTTGGAAGACGCATTGTCAACGGTGATGGTGGCAACATTTCCAAACTCCCACTTAAGCAAACAGTTTTCAACTTCTTTACCAATGGTCTCACCCTTATGGTTCGGAATCAAACAAAAATTCAAGATCTTCTTTTGCACATGCCAAGTCTTGATCAATGAAATTGTAACACCCGAGATTTTTTGGTGGTACGATTTTTAATTATTATGCTCGGAAACGAGATTTAAATCCGTTTGCGAGCGGGAAGTTTTGTTAAAGACCCTAGAAATTTATTAGAATTGTCGGATGAGTAGTGGGGAAACCAAACTAGAGAGTAACCGAAACAAGGAACTATGTAGCAAAATTGGTAAAAAAAAATCAATGGAGGGGCAATTTGGGTAGGAATTAAGGTGGTTGGGAGGGAGTCAACCAACAGGTGACACTTGTTCAAGCTTGTTGAAGAAGACAAGTTTTCTCTCTCTCTTCCTCTTTTCTCTTCTCTTCTACGTAAATCCCTACCATTTCTTTAATTCTTTTCTCTGCTCTCTCTCTTCCAGACGACGAGCGACGAATCACAAATTTTGTCTTCTCCTGTTTTTCACCATTTTTCCGTTGAAGGTAACCTTCTACGTTATTAGCAAGTTTAGGTTAGTTATTTGTTAAGTGTTGTTGAAGTTTTAGGGTTAATGGACCGTTTACTGCATAATATAGGTTTGAGACTCACCGAGACATTTAAGACTTGCAACTCATGAATAACAGGTAAGTTCATATGTATAGGTTCGGCTCTACAATACGGAGGTACTAGGTTTTATGTTGTCGGGATTGCTGTTGGGTAGTTAAACCGTAGGTTATGTTTTAGGTTAAATGTGTTTTGCTTTATGTTCTGCTTCAATATCCTGTCACCTGTTTATGTGATGTTAAGCACTGTATATGTTCATGCATACACGTTTTCTCTGAAAGTCATGCAAATATTTTATGCACACGGTTTGAAGTTAAGAAAGATAAAACCTGTAATGTAATGTACGGTTAAGTGTGGGACGGGGACTGGCATCCTGTTATCCCTGTTAAGTACCTGTCGTGTACTCCTGTTGCGCCAGTTCCCCTATAAGCCCCACTTATACCTCCCTGTCCAGTGAAATGTAAAGTAATGTTCTGTAATGTCATTGTATTTCGAAAGTTCATGCATAGCATATGTATCACTGCATTTTAATATGTTCTTACTGAGCTCTAGGCTCATAGTTGAACTCCCTGTTGTAGGTACGGATCCCACGGATGAGGACCTTGTGCCTTAGGCCGATGAGTAGGTGTTGTTGGCTGGGTGAGCTCATGGGGTGGTTGCTGCAGTCAGACAAATGTTATACCTGTGAGGATGTATTTTTCTAAAGTTATGTCAAGTTCTGTACAGCTTCTGAGAATTTAAAACAGTGTATAGACTCTGTGTAAATGTTTTTAAAACCCTCTGTATTTGACAGTTGTAAATATATTTTGAAGTATTCTGGAACTGCTTGGAGTTCTTCTTTTAGGTTCTGCATGATTGTCTTGAGTTTTGATGCTTTTGTGTCAAAAGATGTAAGTTGTTAAACAAAGAGGTAGCGGATCGATCGCCTGGGATAGCCGATCGATCGGCGGAGCAAATGTTATGTCTTCAAGTCTTCAAATTTCCTCTGTAAAATAGTCGTCCACGCCTTCTGTAAAAAAGTTGTTCATTTTGTTCTGTAAAACGTCGTCCACGCCTTCTGTAAAAGAGTTGTTCATTTTGTTTTGTGAACAGTCGTCCACGCGTTCTGTAAATGCCTACTGTCTTTATCGTCCATTCTGCCTTTCAGTTTCTGTCTTTTGAATTTTCAAGTAATTGGCTAAGTGTTAGTCGTCCAAAGTTATCGTCCAAAGTTGTGGACGATAACATCGTCCATTTTGCCTTCGGACTCAGTCATCAATTCTTGTAACGACCCTTAAAGCTACCCCTTAAATTGCCGTGTAAATTTTTTTTTTTTTTTAAACTTCTAAGTAAACTCTTGACTTCTTAATTCGAAATTCATAATCTAAGTCATCTGAACAATTTAACGGAACATATGAGACGGAGGAATGAAGGTTGTTTAAAATCATTCAATAAAGTCGTCGAAATTACCTTGAAAATCATTTAAAGAATTTTTATAAAACTGAAGGAAAATGTTGTGAAGAATCGAGGACAAAATCGTCCAAAAACAGGAAAAAAAAGGGGCGATCGATCGGCCTTTAGGCAGCCGATCGATCGGCCCTTATGCAGCTCATCGATCGCCCCATATTTGGCAATCGATCAGCTGCCGTTTTGGAAAAATTCCAGAATGCAGCCAATGAGAGCCGATCGTTCGCCCTTCCCCATCCGAACGATCGGGAACTCCTCTGGAAAACCAGGGAGTTTTGCGTTCGATCGCCATCCCTCCCGCGATCGTTCGCCTCACCCTTTTTCTTCTACTCCTTCGTTTCTGCACACCACGCTCACACCCACTTCGCCACTTTTTTACTTCTCACCATTAATTTCTTCAAACGCAAACACCTAACCTCGACTCGTATCAAACACTTCAATCCCCATACACTTTCTCACTCAACTCATCACACAAAGACCAATTCAAAACACATTTAAACGTAACCAGATTTCATAAAAAAAAAAAAAAAAACGAACCGCGTGGATCCGTTTAAAAACGAAATCTTTCCTCTGTTTGAAAATATCCAAAATCACAACAAAATACTATACGTTATTAATCCAGATACCAAAAATCCTAAAATTATTTATCTATACAATTTTCCTATCTTTCTATCTATCAAATCCCCAAAAACTTACTTACGTCCCCACGGGTCAAAATAAGCACCGACTGCGCCAACACACTCCCGCGAGTATTCTTCTTCAACCTGCTTAGACATCGGGTGGAGGAACATCGTCCTCACCTATATCAAAGTCACCTACACCATAGAATTTAAAATGTGAGCTAGAGGCTCAGTAAGTCTAGGTGAAGGCACGTGAATGCTATGCATGTACAGTTTATAATTCATGCATCCTACCTTTTCGCTATTCATTTCATTTCATTTATGTCACTGGGTGTGACAACCCCAAACTCGATTGGGGCCGAGGAGCCATCACTCCGGGACATTTAACAGAGAACGGGACGTATATTTTTTTTTAACCAAACAGACTGAACTTTTTAAAACAAACCCTTAAAAGCATTACAGATAGAGAAAACCTTCTCTGGAATTAAAAGCAAAACGGGAAAACAGTTAAACTGGATTACATAATGAATTACAGAAGGAAATCAGAATACTTAGAACATTTACATAAAAGACTGGATAGACGACGAGCATGAAGAGGAAACGTGATAAAATACATGCAGTAAAAAAAATAAATGAGGGATATAGACTGAAAGGCATACTGGGAGAAAGCTACAGTGAATGACAGAATCGGGTGCTAATTTAAAACTGGATTACAAGGGTGATTGACAGAAGGAAACAAGGAAAAACTAGTAAACAGAAATGGACGGCTGAAATAAAGAAGCAGAATAAAATAGGATAACAGAATTGGAAGTCATGCCGTAAGAAAGGCTACAGGGGATGGCATGAATAAACTGGGCGGAAGACGTAGGCAGTAGACGAAGCAGAAAATGTAAGTAAACTGGGCGGGCGATATAGACTAGCGGTAGATGTGAATAAGACAAAAGTGAACAGTAAACAGCGGCAGATGTGAATTAAATAGAAGCAACAGAAACGACGGTAGAAGTAAAGCAGATGACGTCAGGCGGAAGATGTGGATGACATCAGGTGGAAGATATAAATAAAACGGGGTGGAAGAAGTAGGCAGATGACGTCAGGCAGAAGATGTAAATAAAACGGGGCGGAAGAAGTAGGCAGATGACGTCAGGTGGAAGATGCGAATAAACTGGGCGGGAATGAACTATTCACCGGTGGAAGTGAACTACAGACAGAAATGAACTGTTCACCGATGGAAGTGATTTTAAAGGCAGCGGTAGATGTGATTTTTAAAGCAGCGGTGGATGTGATTTTTAAAGCAGCGGTGGATGTGATTTTTAAAGGCAGCGGTAGATGTAATCGGAAGATGTAGTTTTAAAGGCAGAATTTGACAACTTTTGACAGAAAGACGTATAAACAGGGAACATAAAACAGAAGGTATAAAAATTTCCAGACCTTCAAAACCCGATTCAAAACAAGTTGTAAAACATGTTTGACAGAGATTAAAGAAACACAAGCTGCATGGATAGCTCAAAATTTGAAACCATCCATGCACAACCTAGAAAGGAAGAACTCAAATAGTTCCAGAATGTTTTCAACACATTTCAAAACATATATACAACTGTCAAATACAGAGGTTTTAGACATCAATACAGGACTGAACCTACAGAACTGAACCTACAATTCAAATGTTTTAAAACTTCAAAAGATGATACAGAACTTGACATAACTTCAGAAAATACATTCTCACAGGAAATACATTTGTCTGACTGCAGCAACCACCCCATGAGCTCATCCCGCCAACTACATCAACTCATCATCTTGAGGCACAATGTCCTCATCTGGAAGATCCATACCTACAACAGGGAGTTCAACTATGAGCCTAGAGCTCAGTAAGAACATACAATGCAAAGTGATGCATGTGCTATGCATGAACATTTTCAAATACATGAACATTACATTATATTACATTACATTTCACTGGACAGGAAGGTATAAGTGGGAGGAAGAGCTGGCGCAACAAGAGTACATGCCACGATAGGACATAACAGGAGTACATGACAGGATGCCAGTCCTCGTCCACACTTAACCATACATTTCATTACAGGTTTTATCTTACTTAATTTCAAATCGTGTGCAGAAAACATTTTCATAACTTTCAGAGAAAACGTGTATGCATGAACATTCATAGACAGACGACAGAATAATAAGCAGGATATAGAACAGAATACACTTAACCTAAAACATAACCTATGGTTTAACTACCTGACAGAAATCTCGACAACATAAAACCTAGTACCTCCGTATTGTAGAGCCTTAAGGGCCAAACCTATACGTATGAACTTACCTGGTGTCCGAAAAGCAGCAAGTTTTGCTCGTGAAACCACGGTGATGCACGAACCTATGACGTGCACAAAAAGGGAAATTAACAAGCTGCAAATGCTAACTAATAACTTAGTAGAATAAGCTTCAAACTCCATTCAAACCTTTAGAAAACAAACCAATGTGTTTTCATGTAAAAATAGTGAGTTCACTCTAAATTATCGTAACCTCAAACTCCAACAAAACTCACATTTTAACTTATTCAAACTTGTTAACTTTAGCAGATGTTTACCTTGGGCAGAGAAACAGAAGAAAACTGAGGAGATCGAAGGAGCTTCGAAGGGCGTTTATCGCCTGGAAGAGAGAAAACAGAGGGGAGTGGAAAGAAGCAGATGAGAAAAATGAGGGTTTCACGTAGGAGGGAAGAGAAAAGAACATGGCTTCTTCAACAAGTTGCCAGGTGTCACTCAACCATTGGCTTCCTCCCACCAACCTTAATTGACTCCCTATTTTGCCTTTCCATTGGTTTTAACTAAATTACTATTTAGTTCCACAAATCGGTTTTACGAATCACACATATTCAAATGAAAACATCGGAAAATTCGTAAAAACACACATTGTATAAATATTCCCATCAATCCCGTTTAATAATTCAAGGATTATTTACATGGCAAAATTGTCGGGTGTTACACCGGGGCTTCACTCTCGCTAGATAGAAGCGGCACATCCGACGATTGGATAGCCCCTTGTATCTAACCGGGGGGAAAACATGCTTCATCCAACAGCCATGTCTGAACCACGGCCACCGACGTGACCATCATTACATTCATTTACCTTTTCGTTATCCTTTTTCGTTTTGTAAAAACATGCATGAAAATTCTTTTTTCGTGCTTTTTCATAAAACCATGATGCGTGCACGTGTACAATGTCATAACGAAAACAAAGCACAACGAACAATAAACTTATACATTAAACAACATAACTAAACTAACTACCCAACCTAATTACCCAACACAACAAACATCTCCAATTCATTAATCGACATAATCTTATGGTGTAGGCCAATCGGCCAAACGAATCACAGAGACTTATCTCGCGTCCGTAGCAATTCTAGCTTCGTCCACGAGCGTTGTTCGCCTATGGCAATTCACAACAATAGTCGTCAAAATCGAGTCTAAACCTTTTAATCTCGAAAACTATAAACTCCTAGCTAAAGGAAATTTCCTAAACTCTATTCTAGCTCATTGAGGCATTTCATCGAGCAATCTACGCTCAACGCCTCAAAACCCCCATTAATAGAGTTTTTCCAAAACTCAAAACCTTCAAAACCCTAGCATTCACAAATACATTAGCTAACTACGTCAAATAACCCTCAATACGTCAATTAGAGGCATAACTAAGCTAAACCTATCAATTTTAAACCTCAATTCACGTTTTTAACGAAAACCCTAACAAACCCTAACCGTTTTAAACCCTAGAAATTGAAATCTAACGTACCAAAACTATAGATTCATACCTAGGGTCGGGATTGAGGAAGAAAGCACAAAGAACGGAAGTCAATCGGAGGAGCTTCAATCGTCGGAAGGAGGACGTCGCCGTTGAGAGGAGAGAAATCGTCGATGAGGGTTGAGAGAAAAGGGAAAGTCGCGTGAGTGAAAGGGAAGAATGAGGGAGTTGTTGATTTTTAATAAAAATTTACTTGGCAAATTACCTTTTTGCCCTTCATTCAATTTCCTTATTAATCCTCCACTTATTTCGTTATTTAGTTAACAATTCAATTTCTCCAAATTTTCATATTTCACCATAAATTCTAATTTATTATTATGGCTCCATTAAAATTTTCCACTCGCAAAACAGGCTCAATTTGACATATTTACAAAAATACCATTATTTATTGGAATAATAAAATCTCGTAAAACCGGGTGTTACATTCTATCCACCTTAATTAAAATTTTGTCCTCAAAATTTTATTATACAAATAGTTCATGATACATAGTCATCATATCCTGCTGCCTCTCCCAAGTAGCTTCCTCTACTCCGTGATTCCACCATAGGACCTTTACTAGCGGGATTTTCTTATTGCGCAATACTTTGATAGAAGACTCTAAAATTCGTACCGGCTTTTCCTCGTAGGTTAGCGTTGGTTGTACCTCAATTTCTCTTGCCTCGATGACGTGTGATAGATCACGCATGCATTTTGTGAGCATGGACACATGAAACACACCGTGAATACCTTCCATGGATGCCGGGAGCTGCAACCTGTACGCCATAGTCCCGATTCTCTTCAAAATAGGAAAAGGCCCCACATATCGAGGGTCAACTTGTCTCTTCTTCCGAACCGCATAACGCCTTTAAACAGAGAAATCTTTAAATATACTTCGTCACCCTCCTTGAATTGCAATTCCCTCCGTCTAGTGTCAGCATAACTCTTTTGGCGGCTCTGTGCTATCTCTATACGTTGTCTGATAATAGCGATCTTCTCCGCTGTTTGCTGCAAAATATCTGGGCCGATTATACTAGCCTCGCCAACCTCGTCCCAGTATAGCAGAGACGTACACTTTCGACCGTATAATGCCTCATACGGAGCCATGTCTATCGTTGCCTGGAAGTTGTTGTTATACGAGAACTCAATCAAGGGCAATTACCGACTCCACGAGCCCTGAAACTCCAGCACGCAAGCTCTAAGCATATCCTCAAGAATCTGATTTGTTCTTTCGGTCTGTCTGTCAGTCTGAGGATGAAACGCCGTGCTAAAATTCAACTGAGTTCCCATGGTGTAACACCCGGGTTTTTTTTAAAGGAAAATTGGAGAGAAAATAAAAGAATAATAAAATAGGTTGTTTTAATTAATTTATGTTTGGGTATTCCTAGTGGAGAACTTAAGCCGGGTACGGAGTGATGGTCAATTTACGAAAATTTATAATTTAAGAACGAGATTTAACGGAATTTTTGGGAGGGCAAAATGGTAATGTTATTGTTATTAATGTTATTATTATTATTATTATTATTATTATTATTACTATTATTATTATTATTATTATTATTAAAAATAAAAATAAAAACAAAACAACAGAATGGCCGAAGCCATTCTGTTGTTCGTGAACGCCGAAGGCAAGGGAGAGGAGAACAGAGAGGGGAGAGACGAGCGACGTCCCTCCGACGACAACCACCGGCGATTTCGACATTCTCCGGCCAGTCGACGACGATGTGTGGTTTCCTGTTGTCTCCGCGCACGAACCGACAGGTTAGACCCGATTTATGCCCTGTTTCGGTTCGATTTTAGGCCGTGAGTGACGAGCCGAATTTAGCTCCGATCACCGACCGATTTTGGTCACCTCCAGCGTGGGTTTGCCAACCCTTGGACCGGCTTTCATCGTCTGGCCGTGATGAGCCCGTTTGGGTGAACAATCAGAAAGGCTGGTTTGGGCATTTCAGTTTTTGGTGTGTGTAACTCGAGATTTTGGTTAGATTATTCTAATTGAGGGTGTGGGTGGTCGATTGGTGAGGAATTTGGTGAGAATTGATGAAAAATCAAAATAGGGAAAATTCTAGGTAAAGGGCAGATTCGGGTTTTCTGATTTTGACCTAGCTACGGTAGTTTATTTTAAAATTTCTTTTGGTAGATTAAAATAGGTTATTAGAGGAGTATGTGGCCGTCGGAATCGTTCAATTCCGATAACCGACGTAAAAGTTACGCGCGTTTGAAGTTTCGGGTCAGTTTTACCAAACCCGAATTAGTGGCCCGTTTAGTTAAGTTTTAGTTGGATTAGACTAGAAATAGTAGTTTGAGAGTAAATTGGTGAATGCGGGCTTGATTTTAATGAAATGTGAATATTTGTCGTAGGTCGAGCCATAGGTGGACAGGTAACCGAATATCCTCAGTGAGCTAGGACACCAGGTAAGTAGTGGTAGTTATTCCTTCGCCTTCGAGCCTACACCATCGAACGGTAGGGTTATTTATTTCGTGTTGTGTTGTGTTGTTGGTTTCGTGTGGTATCGCATATTTGAATCATGCATCATAGTATAGCACGTTAGGTACGATTAATGGCATTGTTTGGCATGGTGAGCATGAACGTAATCAGATAAAGTGAATTGTAAAATACATCTCGAATAGTGTGCCTTGTCTGGCTGAGGTGTTGGTGTTTAGCACCCCGAGGGGAACTCTATGAGAGATGACCGGCTAAAACACAAAATCCTGAATAGTGTGACTTGTCGGGCTGAGGTGCTGATGTGTAGCACCCCGAGGGGATTTCTATGAAGGATAATGCATCTCGAATAGTGTGCCTTGTCGGGCTGAGGTGCTGGTGTGTAGCACCCCTAGGGGAACTCTATGAGAGATGATCGGCTAAAACACGAAATCCTGAATAGTGTGCCTTGTCGGGCTGAGGTGCTGGTGTGTAGCACCTCAAGGGGAACTCTATGAGAGATGACCAGCTAAAACACAAAATCCTGATTAGTGTGCCTTGTCGGGCTGAGGTGCTGGTGTGTAGCACCCCAAGGGGATCTCTATGAAGGATGATGCATCTCGAATAGTGTGCCTTGTCAGGCTGAGGTGCTGGTGTGTAGCACCCCGAGGGGAACTCTATGAGAGATGACCGGCTAAAACACGAAATCCTGAATAGTGTGCCTTGTCGGGCTGAGGTGCTGGTGTGTAGCACCCCGAGGGGATCTCTATGAAGGATGACTGGCTAAAATATGTAAATGTCGTGAGTATGAAAGATTAAAGCAACGAACAGCAAATAAGTACAACTGAGAGTTAGAAACTGTATGTGATAGGATTGAGTTACATTGTATGTGTGTGTGCATTCATTTTCCCTACTTGCTAAGCATTTGGCTTACGTTTTGTATTCTATAGTGTAGGTGGCGAGATTTACTCAGGTGAGGTGGATGAGACAGCCCAGGGCTAGGCAGCAGTTGGTGATGCATGCAGTATGCCGGTGCGGGCTATTGTTGGGGCGCCTCGACCATGGTCTTCGGAAAGATGTGGGTGGAACAGTATTTTGGGTCTTGTATAATTTATATTTATTTTGGTGGTTTGTAGAGTTGTCTTTTTGGTTGATGTTGTTTTTATAGTTATTTGTATTTGGTGAATATAGTCATAGTTAAGGGTGATGTGTCGCCATGTACTGTAGACTTTCTTCATTTAGGGATGTTAGTATTTTAGTTTCTCTCTTTACTACTGTTGGAGATTTTGTAGGTTGGTTAGATGGTTAGGAATATTCTGGATTGGTTGGGATTGGATTTTATGCAGGTATTTAGCATTTTGGAGGCGCCATTTTCAGGCGTTATTTTGTCAAAATTTTGGGAGACTTAGAGTTAAATTCCGCGGTGTCCGGTTTTTTTTTTTTATGTCTTAGGGTTCACGAATGTTATTTTAACGCGGGATAGCTTAGCATGGTAGCGCACCGAGCCCGGGCGGGTTCGGGAGCGTTACACATGGCCTTATGTAAACTCTTCCAGAACTTTGAAGTAAACCTGACATCTCTATCGGAGACAATCAAAATAAGCACTCCGTGCAACCTGCCGATCTCCTGCACATACAGCTCGGCGAGTTGATCCATAGAATAGGTCATCTTCACTGATAGAAAGTCGGCCATCTTTGTCAAACGATCCACAATCACCCAGATGCCATCGTGCTCTTTCGTAGTTCTTGGGAGTCCAACAATGAAATCCATAGAAATTTGCTCCCATTTCCACTCCAGAATCGATAGTGGCTGTAAGGTTCCGGCTGGCCTTTGGTGTTCTGCCTTAACCTGTTGACAAACTAAGAAAGTTTCCACATACCTGGCAATCTCTCTCTTCATGTTCGGCCACCAAAAATGTTGTCTCAGTTCTCTGTATATTTTTGTGCTTCCCTGATGCACTGAGTATGCCGAGGAGTGTGCCTCGGTTAAGATCTCTCTCTTCAGTTCCTCATTGTTAGGCGAGTATGCCGAGGAGTGTGCCTCGGTTAAGATCTCTCTCTTCAGTTCCTCATTGTTAGGCACGCACCATCTATGCCTGAATCTCAATACACCATCATCCGAAAAGCTGAAATCGGACGGGTCCTCAAATGTTGCGCTCAATCGATATCTCTCACACTCCAAGTCTTCCTCTGAGCTTCTCGGAGTCTGACAATTATTGTCGGCCTAAGAGAAATGTTCTTGAGCATAGTGGACAACTCGGCCACAATATCCACATCAAACCTCTCGATCTCAGACCTTAGCATTTCCAACATCGATGCAAGCATAGACTGACTAGTAGAAGGCATCCTACTCAAAGCGTCTGCGACTTTATTTGCCTTCCCTGGGTGGTATTTGATTTCAAAATCATAATCTTTAACGAACTCCAACCACCTTCTCTGTCGCATATTAAGTTCTTTTTACGTAAACAAATACTTTAAGCTTCTGTGATCGGAGAACACCTCACACTGCTGCCCATACAGATAGTGTCTTCAGATTTTTAAAGTAAAGACAACTGCTGCAAGCTCAAGGTCATGTGTCGGATAATTTTGCTCGTACGGCTTTAACTGCCTAGAAGCATAAGTAATGACCCTACCCTCCTGCATCAACACACACCCAAGTCTAATCTTTGAAGCATCGCAATATATATTGAACTTATCGCCTTCAACAGGCAATGTCAACACTGGTGCTGTAGTCAGTCTTTGTTTCAGCTTGTTGAAGCTCTTTTCACATGCAGCAGACCATACAAACTTTTCATTCTTTCTCGTCAATCGGGATAGAGGGACTGCTATCTTTGAAAATCTCTCAATGAACTTCCTGTAGTATCCTGCCAATCCGAGAAATCCGCGTACCTCACGCACGTTCTTAGGCTGTGGATCAATCCCTGACAACCTCGATCTTAGCTGGATCCACTGAGATTCCCTCCTGAGATATGGCATGGCCGAGAAAGCTTATTCTGCCCAGCCAAAACTCGCACTTAGAGAACTTTGGGTAAAGTTGGTGTCGTTGCAAAACTTCCAAAACTTATCCGTAGGTGCTCTTCGTGTTCCTCTTTCGTCTTCGAATAGATCAGGATGTCATCGATGAACACAACAACAAATTTGTCCAAATACTCCTTGAAGACACGGTTCATTAAGTCCATAAATGCTGTCGGGGCGTTCGTAAGTCCAAAAGACATAACGAGAAACTCATAATGCCCATACCTCGTTCGGAAGGCCGTTTTCTATACATCTTCCCTCCGGACCTTCAACTGATAGTAACCCGAGCGTAGGTCAATCCTCGAAAACACTCGGGCACCCTGTAGTTGGTCAAACAAATCATCAATCCAGGACAGTGGATACTTATTCTTCACCGTTAGCTTATTCAACTCTCTGTAATCGATGCACATTCGGAGAGTTCCGTCTTTCTTCTTAACAAACAAAATTGGCGCACCCCAAGGAGAGAAACTGGGTTGAATGAGCCCCTTGTCTAACAACTCTTCTAATTGAGTTTTCAGCTCCTTTAGTTCAGCAGGTGCCAGTCTATAAGGATTCTTTGATATAGGCTCAGAGCCTGGATAAACATCAATGGTGAATTCAATCTCTCTATCCGGCGGTAATCTGGGAAGATCGTCAAGAAAGATCTCAGAAAATTCTCTAACTACCGGAAGGTCCTCTGGTTTTACCTCGTTGAGCAACCGAGTATCGATCGCCGTAGCCAGATAAACAGAGCATTCGCCCCTAAATTGCTCTTGGACCTTCATGGAATAGGAAATAGGTGACCCACTTACCCTATTTAATGCCTGATATGAGAACTCTTCCTTATCTGGAGGCCGAAAAGTTACCAACCCGGATCGACAGTCAATGGTGGCAAAGTGACGTGAAAGCCAATCCATCCCCAGAATTAGATCGTACCGCTCTATGCTCATAACTATCAGGCAAGCATAGAGGGTATTAATTCCCACCTAGACAACATTGCCTTGGATGACACGATCAGACTACATAAGAGCTCCCGAAGGCAGCATCACTCTATACTCATATTCCGCTATCTCAGACACTAACCCCAACCTAGTCATGCAAGTAGTTGAAATGAAGTTGTGCGTAGCTCCCGTGTCTATTAATGAAAATACTGGTATACCCATGACTAAGATAGTACCTGCCACAACAGATGGCTGAGCCTCGTCGTCGACGTCACCAGGCTCGATGAAAGCAAAGATCCTCAGCATAACTCTTCTCTGATCCCTGCCCTGTTGATTTCTGCCTGGTTGATTTCTATCCAACTAATGGGCAGTTCATGATGTAATGGCCAACCTCTCCGCATCGGTAACAGCTGTTGGTACCCATCCGACACTCGCCATAATGTTCCTTCTGGAACTTAGGACAAATAGGCTTTTGTGTAGCCCCTTGAACTTGCTTCCCCTTGTCCTGATCCTTTCCTCCCTTATAAGGCCTCTTTACGCCTCTTTGCTGTTGTTGTTGTGGCTGTTGTCCTCTAGGTTGCCAACCCCGATTCCGTACCTGAGGCGCATGCTCTCTTGGCTTAACACAAGTCAACTCTGCAGCCTCAAACTCCAAGGCTCTTGCCGCGATGTTCTCGTATGGCACATCTAGAATGCCGGATACTATGAGGTTCTTCCGAATCTCCTGGTTTAGTCCATCCATAAACTGTTGCACCTTGTCTTCATTATCGCTGACCAGGCGCAGTGCGAACCGGGATAAAGCTTCAAACTTCCTGATGTACTCCGCAACTGTATTGGTCTGCTTAAGCTGCGTAAACTTAGCTCTCTTTGCCGCCCTCACTGTACAGCTGAAATATTTATCAAAGAATACAGTCTTAAACCGTTCCCACCTCATCAGTGTCACGTCCGTATTAGCCTTAACAGAATCCCACCAAGATCGGGCATCCAAGGACAGGTGGAAAGTGACGCACGCGACCTTTTCAGCATTGTCCACTTTGGCATACGCCAACATGTCCTCCATTGTTCGAACCCACTCCTTAGCGATAGAGGGGTCCATAGATTGTCCGTTGAATATTGGAGGCCGTAGCTTTTGAAACCTCTCCATGCTGTGGTTGTCCGGAATTAATATATCCCGCGCCCTCTGATTTTCTCAGTTCACTAGGCTCTCTATCTGTTGTGCTTGCCTGTCCATATGCTGAGCCTGACGGTCCAGCAAATCGGTCAGCTTGTCTAAGGCATCGTCTCTAGCGTCTCTACCTCGAACCATTTTCTATAACTCCTATAAAAGTTAAACAAATAATCCTAAGAAATCGAATTTAAACAAAGCATTTAAACATACTTACAGTTGAGGAAGGATATCCGCGTAGTGGCTGTGCAGTCGAGTAGTCTACAGAATTGTTAAACAAATAATCCTAAGAAATCGAATTTAAACAAAGCATTTAAACATACTTACAGTTGAGGAAGGATGTCCGTGTAGTGGCTGTGCAGTCGAGTAGTCTACAGAACTGTTTTTAAAACCCGGGGGCTCTGATACCATAATTGTAACGACCCTTAAACCTACCCCTTAAATTCCCGTGTAAATTTTTTTTTTTTTTTTAAACTTCTAAGTAAACTCTTGACTTCTTAATTCGAAATTCATAATCTAAGTCATCTGAACAATTTAACGGAACATATGAGACGGAGGAATGAAGGTTGTTTAAAATCATTCAATAAAGTCGTCGAAATTACCTTGAAAATCATTTAAAGAATTTTTATAAAACTGAAGGAAAATGTTGTGAAGAATCGAGGACAAAATCGTCCAAAAACAGGAAAAGAAAGGGGCGATCGATCGGCCCTTAAGCAGCTGATCGATCGCCCCATATTTGGCGATCGATCGGCTGCCGTTCTGGAAAAATTTCAGAACGCAGCCAATGAGAGCCGATCAGTTTGCCCTTCCCCAGTCGAACGATCGGGAACTCCTCTGGAAAACCAAGGAGTTCTGCAGTTCGATCGCCATCCCTCCCGCGATCGTTACTCCTTCGTTTCTGCACACCACGCTCACACCCACTTTGCCACTTCTTTACTTCTCACCATTAATTTCTTCAAACGCAAACACCTAACCTCGACTCGTATCAAACACTTCAATCCCCATACACTTTCTCACTTAACTCATCACACAAAGACCAATTCAAAACACATTTAAACGTAACCAGATTTCATAAAAAAAATGAACCACGTGGATCCGTTTAAAAACTGAACCTTTCCTCTGTTTGAAAATATCCAAAATCACAACAAAATACTATACGTTATTAATCCAGATACCAAACATCCTAAAATGATTTATCTATATAATTTTCTTATCTTTCTATCTATCAAATCCTCAAAAACTTACTTACGTCCCCATGGGTCAAAATAAGCACCAACTGAGCCAGCACACTTCCGCGAGCATTCTTCTTCAACCCGCTTAGACATCGGGCGGAGGAACATCATCTTCACCTATATCAAAGTCACCTACACTATAGAATTTAAAATGTGAGCTAGAGGCTCAGTAAGTCTAAGTGAATGCACGTGAATGCTATGCATGTATAGTTAATAATTCATGCATACTACCTTTTCGCTATTCATTTCATTTCATTTATGTCACCGGGGCTTCACTCTCGCTAGATAGAAGTGGCACATCCGACGATTGGATAGCCCCTTGTATCTAACCGGGGGGAAAAAATGCTTCATCCAACAGCCATGCCTGAACCACCGCCACCGATGTGACCATCATTACATTCATTTACCTTTTCGTTATCCTTTTCTGTTTTGTAAAAACATGCATGGAAATTCATTTTTCGTGCTTTTTCATAAAACCATGATGTGTGCACGTGTATAATGACATGACGAAAACAAAGCACAACGAACAATAAACTTATATATTCAACAACATAACTAAACTAACTACCCAACCTAATTACCCAACACAACAAACATCTCTAATTCCTCGATCGACATAATCTTATGGTGTAGGCCAATTGGCCAAACGAGTCACAGAGACTTACCTCGCGTCCGTAGCAATTCTAGCTCCATCCACGAGTGTTGTTTGCCTATGGCAATTCACAACAATAGTCGTTAAAATCGAGTCTAAACCTTTTAATCTCGAAAACTATAAACTCCTAGCTAAAGGAAATTTTCTAAAACTCTATTCTAGCTCATTGAGGCATTTCATCGAGCAATCTACGCTCAACGCCTCAAAACCCCCATTAATAGAGTTTTTCCAAAACTCAAAACCTTCAAAACCCTAACATTCACAAATACATTGGCTAACTACGTCAAATAACCCTTAATACGTCAATTAGAGGCATAACTAAGCTAAACCTATCAATTTTGAACCTCAATTCATGTTTTTAACGAAAATCCTAACGAACTCTAACCGTTTTAATCCCTAGAAATCAAAATCTAACGTACCAAAACTATAGATTCATACATAGGGTCGGGATTGAGGAAGAAAGCACGAATAACGGAAGTCAATCAGAGGAGCTTCAATCGTCGGAAGGAGGACGTCGTCGTTGAGAGGAGAGAAATCGTTGATGAGGGTTGAGAGAAAAGGGAAAGTCGCGTGAGTGAAAGGGAAGAATGAGGGAGTTGTTGATTTTTAATAAAAATTTACTTGGCAAATTACCTTTTTGCCCTTCATTCAATTTCCTTATTAATCCTCCACTTATTTTGTTATTTAGTTAACGATTCGATTTCTCCAAATTTTCATATTTCACCATAAATTCCAATTTATTATTATGGCTGCATTAAAATTTTCCGCTAGCAAAACAGGCTCAATGTGACATATTTACAAAAATACCATTATTTATTGGAATAATAAAATCCCGTAAAACCGGGTGTTATAATTCTGCCTTTAAATTCTATCGTCCATACTGTTTTTAAAGTTTAAACGTCCACGGTCATTGTTCTGTCTTTTATTTTAAACAACCACGGACTTCTGTGTCCACTATTTTTTGCCTTTGATTTCAAACGTTCACGGACTTCTGTGTCCACTGTTTTTGCCCCGTTGAAATTCACGGATCTGTGTCCTTATTTTAAACAACCACGGACTTCTGTGTCCACTGTTTTTGTCTTTTATTTTAAACAACCACGGACTTCTGTGTCCACTGTTTTGCCCTTGATTTTAAACTTCCACAGCCTCTGTTATTTCAAAAGTCCACAGCTCTGTTATTTCAAAAGTCCACAGCCTCAGTTATTTTTAAACGTCCACGGACTTCTGTGTCCACTATTTTTTGCCTTTGATTTCAAACGTTCACGGACTTCTGTGTCCACTGTTTTTGTCTTTTATTTTAAACAACCACGGACTTCTGTGTCCACTGTTTTGCCCTTGATTTTAAACTTCCACGGACTTCTGTGTCCACTGTTTTTGTCTTTTATTTTAAACAACCACGGACTTCTGTGTCCACTATTTTTTGCCTTTGATTTCAAACGTTCACGGACTTCTGTGTCCACTGTTTTTGCCCTTGATTTTAAACTTCCACGGACTCCTGTGTCCACTGTTTTTGTCTTTTATTTTAAACGTCAACGGACTCCTATGTCCACTGTTTTTATCTTTTATTGTAAACGTCCACGGACTTCTGTGTCCACTGTTTTGCCTCAGTTATTTTTAAATGTCCACAGCTTCTGTTACTTTTTTAAACGTCCACGGTCTTTGTTATTTTATAAACGTCCACAACCTCTGTTATTTTAAACATCTACAGCCTCTATTATGTCAAACGTCCACAGCCTCTGTTATTTCAAAAGTCCACAGCCTCAGTTATTTTTAAACGTCCACATGTTTTTAAATGTCCACAGCTCCCGATTGTCCACGGCTTCCGTCATCCACTGTAGCCTTCCATAGTATGTCTTCAAGTTTATGTTTCTCATTTTTTTTATTAAGTCTTCCACTACATGTATTTTATTAAATCTTCCACCGTATGTTGTCGTTTATTCTGTTTTTCCTGTTTTAATTTCCCCATATCTTCCTGCACTCGTCTAGAGTACTCATCCAAGTTTTTAATATTCCTGTCTTCCTGTTTTTCTTCTGTCATTTATTTCGTGATCCGACTTAAAATGTTTTCCAGCCTTCAATTCCAGAGAAAGTTTTCTCTGTGTAACGTTTTAAAAGTAAGAGAAAAAAAATAGTCCACGTTTTAAAATGTCTAGAGTGAGGCTCTTCGACCCCGATCGGGTCGGGGGGCGTCACAAAAATGACATGTCAGCACCATGTAATTCAAATTCTAAATAGAGGTCCACGTGTGTAACACCCGGTTCCATTGAACCGATTTTACCTTGTCAACTATTAATGTACACATTATGGGTGAAATTGAGAGAATTATTGATTAGGTTAATGAGTGACTAAGTAATGGCATAATGGTATTTTGAGAATTATAGTGGATAACGTATTTAAGGGAGGGTTTAATGAGCTTTAGCCGCCACTGTTTTCTTATTTTTCCTTTCTCGGCATTCAGCTGCTAAGCAGAGTTTCTCCCGGCGATTTTCCTTCCATTCTCTCCAAGCTAGGTGAGTTCTACTTTGATTTCTTGTTACGTTGTAACTAACGATGTTAGAGGGGATTTTAAATGCGAGCGTTGAGAATGCTATAAGTGGGAGTTAGTTCGGGTTAGGGGCATATTAGGAATGCTTGATGATCTGAGTTCCTAAACCATTTTTCTTATGAGTTCTGGTAGATTTGAGGATACTTTAGAATGAAGCTTAACTAATACTCAGTCTATGGCTATAGGTTTAAGCAAAACCCGAAGTAGGTTGCAACCAAGCTTTTCCAGGAAACCAGGTAAGTGGAGTATGCATGAGCCTTCAGGCCTACATCACAAAACAGTAGGGTTATGTATATTTGAATTTGTCTGTGTGGCATGAATCATATTTTGAAAGAATACGAAAATGAATTTACATGTATTGGTTTGGTGAGAAATGAACAGATTGTAACAGATAAGCTATTAAGGGAATTAATCCGCCCCTTAACTTATGAAGGGATTTATAACTTTGAGAAAATTGATCCGCTTCCCAATGGAATTTAGGATCAGATCAGCTGTTAAAGGAACTAATCCGTCCCTTAATTTATGAAGAGGATGTATGACTTTGGAAAAATTGATCCAACTCCCAATGGAACCGAGGGATCAGATCAGTGAAAGAATGTAAATGCAACTGAGATGTGAAAGTAGAAACTGCATTATTAGTATTTATGTTTCAGCAATTCATTTCGTTATTGCTTCACTTATTTAGCATTAGACTAATAGATGAGTTTTGTGATGTAGGTGAAGAAGCTTCAGAAGGTGTGTTCTTTGAGCATGTTGAGGATTAGGCTGGTTAGGGGAGCACTTCAAGGCCACGGTTTGGTAATTCTGATGAGGCGGTTTTACTAATGTCAGTAGGTGTGAATGTTAGTTGACAATGGTTTAGTTTAAACATGCTGAGAATGTTGGTGGTAGTAGTAGTTTAATGTTTCTTTTATATATATGGTCTGGTGTTTTTCTGATGAGAAAACACGATTTGGTTTTAGTCGTAGTCTACTATTCTGGATTTTTGGAAATTGTG
This sequence comes from Begonia masoniana, assembly GCA_022432975.1. Classification (NCBI taxonomy): domain Eukaryota; kingdom Viridiplantae; phylum Streptophyta; class Magnoliopsida; order Cucurbitales; family Begoniaceae; genus Begonia; species Begonia masoniana. The sequence continues at coordinate 28,246,587 of CM039510.1, forward strand.
GATTAAGTTGTTTTTGAAGGATTTCAGTAACATGCACTAGTTCTTTTTGTGGCCGGAGCTGTTCTTTATTTAGAGTGAAAATGGTTTGTATGCTGCTCTGTTGCCTATTGGTAAAAATTGGGTAATTCTGTCTATCGGTGGATGTAGTCCATCGGTAGATGTTGAAGTTTAGTCTATCAGTGGATGTAGTCCATCGATAGATGTTGAAGTTTAGTCTATCGGTGGATGATGAGTTATTAAATTTTGAGTTAATGAGTCACGTGGGTTAGTTTAGTAAAGTTACGTGGTTAGCAGAAGAATGTGTTTATTTCTACTTCTACCGCTGAGTCTAAATGGTTTCTGCTTTGTCCGTTGGTATTGTTCAGCGGAAGATGTGAGTAGAATTTTGTCGTTTTGTGACCGGTGGATGCGAGTAGTCGACGTGTCATCGACGAGTGTGAGCGGTAGATGTGTGAGAGTCTACATGTCGTTCGACTGACGCAAGCGGTGGATGTTGGAAGCAGAAGGTGCCTTTTGTTTCTGCTTCTACCGCCGATACTGTTTAGCGGTGGATGTCTCCTATTCTTGTTTTCACTGCCGAGACTATTCTGTCTCTAATAATACCGCTGGAACTATTCAGCGGTAGATGTGTTCTATTTTTTCTTTGTCTTCTTTCAACCAACAGTCTTTAATATTTTAGTTATTTAATGAGTGTCGTTTTATGCAAATATTTTTCCGCTGCAAGTTTCCACGTCAAGCATCAAATTTTGATTTTTGGGTGAAATTATAGGATTTTTCTTAGAACGTCATAGTGTGGTTCAGTATTATGAGTAACGAACTGAGTTTATATAATTCGGGGCGTTACAACGTGTCAGTGGTTAAACACACCCTCTGTGATGTTGAAAAAAAGTACTCCTTCAACTTTTGTTTTTCTTTCTGAAATATGCCTCGAATATCTCTTGCTATTGTTCTTCGAGATGACATAATAAAGTTCGGATTTAGATACAGACAAAATGTCTTAAAACCAATTCCTTCAACCACTTTCAATGCCATTTCATTGATTATAATTATCTTAGCTAGATATTTTCTAACACCCATCATAGTAAATATTGGTATTGTAGCACTCTTGCCCTCAACAGTTTTAAAGGACAAAGTTAGTTGCCTATTGTCCACATTTTATGAATACTTTTTGCATATTTTGATATGCTTTATCATACTTGAAGTCTCTTTCTTCGTCGGGTGTGCTGCATATATTTGCCCACAATAATTACACTTTGCTTGATCTGTTCCCGGTACCTTACTGAAGTGAAGCCAAGTTATAGACTTAAATTTTTTCAAATCCACATGCGAACTTTCACTTTCGGAAGGATCCATCCTACCATAGAGCAAAAGCAAATCGAACAAATAACCCACAACATTAATTAACAACCAACAAACATCACATGAATCAGCAGCCAACAAACAACATATGAATCAACAGCCAACAAACAACACATACAAATACAATTAAACAATCATCACATTAATCAACAGAATCTTTAATTTGATTTGAATTCACATCGAGGCAAGCCCACAAAGTCACAAATATAAAATTACACAACAAAAACAACCTAAAATTATAAACAGCAAACAAAAATCACAATGCTCTCAGTCAACAGTTCCAAAGAGTCTCCCACTAGACCTAATTGTTACTAACACAAAAATTACATAATAAAGAATAAATACACACAGTGAAGTTCAAGATTGGAGCAGCTGAGCGGCGAGCAGGGAGCAGTGAGCAGGGAACAATTGAGCACCTGAAGCGTCTGCAATTTTTACGTAGAATTAAGATTAAGTATTTAAGTAGTACACAACTAAATATCACAATTCACAAACATACAGTGAGCACTGAGCCATGAAGAGTAGACGAGTAGGACTAGGAGTGGACACTGGACTCACTGTGCCTGTGGACAGACTACAGAGCAGCGCCAACTCGAATTGGAGCAGGGAGCACAGAGCAGGGATAAGTCGAAACTCTGAAGCTCGGAAGTCGCAACTCAGAAGTTGGAGGTCGGATGTTCGGGAATTCTGAAGCTCGCTCGACAAATCAAAACTCGGGGGTCGGAGTTCAGAGCAGGGGAGACTGAAATCAAGGACTGCAACTCGCAGGTTGGGTGTTCAGAGGTCGGGTTCTCAGAGGTCAAGTGTTCGGAGGTCGGGACTCGGGTGTTCGCCTATTAGGGATTTAGGCATGGCCGTCTGGATTTCAGAATCTGGCGAGTGAACTGAAGACTCATTCAGTTGAAGCCGAAGGTCGAAGTTGAACGAATGGAATTTGGTTTAAGTTTGGTCTTCGGTCTGGTCCCGGTTCTTTGGGAATTTGGGCTGTGGATCGAGGACCTGACTGACTCTCTTCGGTTCCAGGGACATCAGATCGAGGATCGGACCGTGGTCCATCCCCCTAGGACCAAAACTGGACTGAAACCGCCAGTCCGGTCCAGTTCTCGATCTGCGGTCTGGTCCTGCCCACCCCTAGTTATAATCATATAAAAGATTCAATTTATTTCAGTTTTCATTAACTTAGAATTATTAGTTAACAAGTTATGTTAATCATTAAAATAATTAAGTTTAATACAATTAAACTAACATTTTATCATTTTATTTTTAAAAACAATGAGTTAGTGAAAAAAATACAGTACATGAATTTACATTCATAAATGAGTTTTTACCATTTCAAAAATAGACTTCACAAGCCATCAGTGGATTTACAACCATCAAAATTCTTTTTATTGCATTAAAAATAGGTTTCATGAACTATCGGTAAAGCAGGTTTGGAAACATTGTTATGACTATATATATATAACAATGTCACAACCGTTTTTCGTAGAAAACCATCAACCATGAAAATAAGGTCACTATGGTACCTTTGCTAGTCGATTGCCTACAAAGTGCGTAAGAGAAAGAAATGAAACGATCCATAGACCAGTCAGTCATGTAAGAGAAAGAGAATTATTGTTTGAATGTCAATCAATTAACACAATGATCACAACAAGAAAACATATTGGTCAGGTTTACAAATTTGGACCCAAAAACATATCATTAATGTCCCAATCCACCGTCGAGCGTAGAAACATAACACTTTCACACAGTAGAAGGTGTGTAACAAATAAAGGGGCCCAACACAACCCAAACAACTAGAAGTATGTCCAACACGCTGTTGTGCAAAAAGTATACAACGTAAGTTTACGTATCACAATCAAGTAGTAAATTAGTGTGGAATAAATTAAATTGGGTATCAAACAAAAATATAAATAAGGATTTGAGAATTAAATAAGAAAATGTGGCTTTGAATTGATTTCTCTCACTAAATAATTTCTTTATTACAAAATTTGTAGGGAAGGTTGTAACATTAAGTTAAATGACTTTAAAAATCTTACTTGAATCAAAGCTTGATATAGTTATTTGATTAATTCTTTTCATATTTTCTTGCAGACTTCTGAAAAATATATATTACTTAGAATTTCAATGAAATATCATTCTAAATAGTCACAAGAATTTAAGCAATCGATATGAAAATGCTTAGAATTAACACATGCCACTTGAGTTAATCATTCATGCAATTTAATACACGTCCAAATTGTAACGCCCCCAAACCCGCCCTGGGCTCGGTGCGCTACTTTGCTAAGCTATCCCGCGTTAAAATAACATTCGTGAACCCTAAGACATAAAAAAAACGGACACCGCGAAATTTAACTCTAAGTCTCCCAAAATTTTGACAAAGTAACGCCTGAAAATGGCGCCTCCAAAATGCTAAGTACCTGCACACAAACCAATTCTCAACCAGATCCAGAATATTCTTACTCAACTAATCACTCAATTATCCAACATACGAAATCTCCAAATGATAGTAAAAGGGGAAACTATAATACTAACATCCCTAAATGAAGAAAATTCACAATATAGGGGGACACATCACCCTTATCTATGACTATATACAACAAATGCCAAAAGCTATACAATAACTTTAAAAACATCAACAGACATTTACAATAAACTACCAAAAATACAAAGTCCCACATCTTCCCCGAAGACCATGGTCGAGACGCCCCGACAACTGCCCGCACCGGCATGCCTCGTACATCACTAACTGCGTCCCAATCTTAGCTTTCCTTAAGGCCCTCACCTGTATTCCAGTCGACACCTACACCACGGAACACAAAACGTAAGCCTAATGCTTAGTAAGTAGGGAATAATGCATACGAAAACACAATGCACACGGCACAAACAACCCTCACACACAACCCTAATACATGCGGTTTCTAACTCTCGGTTGTGTTCAACTCATTCTTGTTTCATTACTCAACACTCTCACTTGTGCGTCAAGCGGATACCTATCCTAACAGGATGGTCACGCGTTGACCACTCAGAGCCAGATCCGAGGCACACATCGTGTTCACACACGGGACGGCCATACATGATCTTCTCCCACGTCGATCAATGAACCTCGTTCATTATCAACTCACTGAGAGACACCTCCCGAACTGTCATACTTTCAGACACTAATTCGCGATGAGGTGACTCACACAAACACCTCCCGAACTGTCATACTTTCAGACACGAATTTGCGACGAGGTGACTCACACAAACACCTCCCGAAACTGTCATACTTTCAGACACTAATTCGCGACGAGGTGACTCACACAAACACCTCCCGAAACTGTCATACTTTCAGACACTAATTCGCGACGAGGTGACTCACACAAACACCTCCCGAACTGTCATACTTTCAGACACTAATTCGCGACGAGGTGACTCACACAAACACCTCCCGAACTGTCATACTTTCAGACACTAATTCGCGACGAGGTGACTCACACAAACACCTCCCGAACTGTCATACTTTCAGACACTAATTCGCGACGAGGTGACTCACACAAACACCTCCCGAACTGTCATACTTTCAGACACTAATTCGCGACGAGGTGACTCACACAAACACCTCCCGAACTGTCATACTTTCAGACACTAATTCGCGACGAGGTGACTCACACAAACACCTCCCGAACTGTCATACTTTCAGACACTAATTCGCGACGAGGTGACTCACACAAACACCTCCCGAACTGTCATACTTTCAGACACTAATTCGCGACGAGGTGACTCACACAAACACCTCCCGAACTGTCATACTTTCAGACACTAATTCGCGACGAGGTGACTCACACAAACACCTCCCGAACTGTCATACTTTCAGACACTAATTCGCGACGAGGTGACTCACACAAACACCTCCCGAACTGTCATACTTTCAGACACTAATTCGCGACGAGGTGACTCACACAAACACCTCCCGAACTGTCATACTTTCAGACACTAATTCGCGACGAGGTGACTCACACAAACACCTCCCGAACTGTCATACTTTCAGACACTAATTCGCGACGAGGTGACTCACACAAACACCTCCCGAACTGTCATACTTTCAGACACTAATTCGCGACGAGGTGACTCACACAAACACCTCCCGAACTGTCATACTTTCAGACACTAATTCGCGACGAGGTGACTCACACAAACACCTCCCGAACTGTCATACTTTCAGACACTAATTCGCGACGAGGTGACTCACACAAACACCTCCCGAACTGTCATACTTTCAGACACGAATTTGCGACGAGGTGACTCACACAAACACCTCCCGAACTGTCATACTTTCAGACACTAATTCGCGACGAGGTGACTCACACAAACACCTCCCGAAACTGTCATACTTTCAGACACTAATTCGCGACGAGGTGACTCACACAAACACATTGCCTCACATATCTTTACAGTTCACTTTCACAATTTGCAAACGATGCTCAAAACACGTATTTTGTAGTTTGAAAACCATGATGCATGTCACATACGATGCACAACACAAGACAAAACAAAACAATCAAACAAACAATTCTCTACCGTTCCATGGTGTAGGCCCGAAGGCAAAACCACACACATCCACTACTTATCTGATTGCTCGGCTTCCACTTGCTCACTTCCACCGGTAAATTCACTCGTTCGACGACCTAAAAATATAAAACTTAGCTTGATAAGTCACTAATAAATTCTAAGAAATTATTAAACCTAAAACTAACCAATACTTAAAGCACATTTCACACTAAAGCACTTAAACCCGGTTTTTGCACAATTTTGACCGTCGAACTTCAAACGGTCATAACTCCCTCGTTTTTCAACGGATTTCGACGTGCCACCCCAATTCGGAAACCTCTACACGTCTACTATCCATTGAAATGCTTAAATTAACCAAACAAAACACTTAGCCAATCCGAAAATGCACCAACAGATTCGGCGCCCATTTTGCATAAAACCCGGTTTTGTGGAACACTTCACCAATCTTCAACCTAAACACTTAATTAGCCTAAACTAACATATCTAACAATTAAACCATGAAATTTGGGAAGAAATCCCAATTTCGAACCCCAAAATTCGGACTCCTCCAACTAGGGTTTTCAAACCCTTATCAAAACCACTTAAAACACCCTAAAAACACTCCTAAGCTTCATCCAACCATACACAAACCAAAACCTAACAAATTTTACCTTGGATTGCCTTGAGAAAATGAAGAACAAGGGAGGGGAATCGTCGGCTATGGAGGAAAAGGGAGAGAGAGCGATGGAGGAGAAGAAGATGAATGAAAAAAACCCATTTTTCTCTTTTTAATTCATTCATTTAATTAACCTTTGTAAAATTACACTTTTAGCCCTCCTTTATTATGTCTTCCAATGCCAAAACCACCACCAATTTACCACATTCAACTCATTTTTTACCTGATTCCTATTGGTGTAAGAATTTGACTTTTCAAACACCCATTTCAACCAATTACAAGAGTTTGAATTGTCAAACTCTCTCCCTCACTTTCTCTCTTTAAATCCAACGCCAAAACTAACCTTAAATCACCATTAAATCACCATTATTTTATTAATAAAAATTTTTTCTAAATGTTTGATTGGTTTATGCATTTGACTTTTCCAAGGTTTGAATTTTCAAACCTATCCTTATTTGATTTGTCAACTTTATTCTTCTTCCTTTGAATCATTTCTAAACCTTTCATTCACCTTTCATTCCTAACATTTACCCTTTAATTGTTTAATCTAAGGCCTATACGCATTATAAAAAAATTTCTGGGTGTTACACAAATACTATAATAGGACATATAAAATAGAATCCTAGTCTTTATTCATATAACATTCATTGAATAAAATAATCAACGAACACATATTGAATTATTTAACTAAACATTGCAACATTCCATAAGAAATTATCTAGTTTGGTACTTTCTCATCTTAGCCACTTGAGAGATTAGTTCATAGAAGAAAATGAAGAAGAAATCATCATATAAAAAAATAAAAAAAAATCTTCTCTGCGATGCGATGCGATGCTGCACTAATGCTGTAGCAATGAGGTCTGGTATCAGCCTTCCTATAAAGAATCTGTTCCTCTTCTCTCGTGCATCCCTTTTCTCTCTCTTTTTGTCCACCTTTTAAAACCTTCCAAATCTTCCCTCCTTCACGTCAGATCCAATTTTTAAATTTTAAATTTCAATACTTCTTTTGACAACATTATCTCTTTTTTTAAGATTTTTTTTCTCTCTCATATCCAAAATCTTCTTCTCTATACAATTGTGAACCCTCTTTATTCTGTTAAGAATCGCCAATTTCCAACTCAACTTTAGCATCAATATACAATAATTACTAATTAGTAATAAATCCTCATAAAAGAGAAGGAGTAATAATTAAATTAATAAAAGTTGAGGCTGTGTTTGATATTATAACATTCCCTAGCAAAGTATACATTTTTATTTGATTCATCATTGATTTTTAACGAAGCGAGGGAAGAAGAAGTATAAGCAAATACTTACTTGTTTATTCACAGTAGTTGTATCATACAAAGAGGGAGAGAGAGAGCAATCAGAGCTAGAGTTTTTACAAAGAGAGAAGGCAAAACTCTAAAAAACTTGAGAAAAGAAATGCAAACTAGCTCCCTTATATAGAAACGGGAAGGGGGGAAGCGAGGGAAGAAGAAGTATAAGCAAATACTTACTTGTTTATTCACAGTAGTTGTATCATACAAAGAGGGAGAGAGAGAGCAATCAGAGCTAGAGTTTTTACAAAGAGAGAAGGCAAAACTCTAAAAAACTTGAGAAAAGAAATGCAAACTAGCTCCCTTATATAGAAACGGGAGTTACAAGCGACAAACTAGTAAAGGTAGATTCCCACATAGTGTATGGTGGGACCTAGCCTAATTACAAGACAAAAGTAAAAGCAAATAGTACTCCCATAGTGGAGTACGGAGATTCCTTCATAATGGAGTGGTAGGGACCACTACTTAACTTTATCAAAATCTTTATACTTCTGCCATAAGATCTTGCTGTCTTCACGAATCATATCTACATAATCTGAACGATCACCATTAAAAGGTTGATTCCTCTTAGCTTCAGCTTCATTAAATAAGTGACATAAAAACTGAGTTCTTTCTTTCATTTGTGCAACCCTTTGTTGCATATGACTAATATAGTTTCCAAAATTCATAGCTCTAATATGTAGAGGTAACCAAAGAGCTGGATTATGAACTGGTCTCCGATTTCTTTTAGAAATAAGAAAAGTTCTATTTCTTCGATAATATCGTCCGAAATTTCTATCAATATTTCTTGGATACCACCCAATATTCCAAGGAGCCACATTATAAGGATTCATTAACGGAATATGATGACGAATTCTATCTTCAAAAACTTGTTCTTCAAATAGTTCTTCGATATGACGTTCAATAAGTTCAAAGTTCATAAAGTCTTCTTTTTTCCTTTAGTTTTAAGCTTTTTCTGTTCCTCAACAAAAGCTTCCCAAAGATCTTTAGTAGTATAATCAATATTTAAATCAGTAATATCTTCATTAGGATCTTGAGAGTCATCTGCTAATATCTGAAAAGATCCTGAACCTGGAGTAGAAATATGATCAGATATATGATCTTCATCTTCATCAGTCATATTCAAATCTTCAACAGATCCTAATTGATCTTTCATCATAGCAAATAATTTCAACTCTTTTTCTTTTTTACTCATATGAGGATATTTCTTTTGAATATTTTCATACATTTTTCTCATATAATTGTCATCCATATTTTCATCTTTATCCGTAATAGGACTTCTCACTTTTTCTTTATAAGTGCTAATAGCAGCTTTGATTCTTTCAATACAGGCTTCAGTTTCATATCTAGCCCACCATTTAACATAAAAATTTCTTTGAACTTCATACAGACCAATAGGGTCTTGATCAATTTCCAAATTCCATTGCCATATCCAATTAATTTGGAATTCAGTACAGAACCATAATAGGTCTTGTTCTTTAATAATAGTTTTCCTGATAGATAACTCAGGATGATATTTCAACCATAGAGGAAATAACTCTTGAATAATTTGAGGAAATAGAGATAACTCAGGAGAGTGCTCTATCCACCAAACATAAAACCAAGGCGGAAATTTATCTTCTGATTTCATAATCTCAGGATTGATAGTAAAGAACCATGAATGGGTTCTTGTAGGATTTTGATAATAAAAAGCATTCTCCCAAGCTTTCACATAATCCCAATAATTATATTTCTGATCATTTTTCAGGCTTCTAATAGCAAATACATTTAAGCCCCATTCTTGAGGATGGATAATCCTGATAATATAACACTTTGAATGTGTAATAGGTGACTTTCTATATTCACTCAAATAATGGTGGACAATCTGAATAGATTGAGTTTCTAACAGAATATGTTCATAATAGAGGCGATTTTTACCCTCTGTTGTCAAATAGTTGTGAGAGCCCAAATATCGCTCTTTAATATACCAAGCATCCTTATTATGTAATAATAATTCTCTTTCATAAAAAGGAAATATAACTTCCACGCAACTCTTTTTAAAATAAGTGACAGACTCCAAAACTTCTTTAGCAGTTTTGGGAGTCAGTGTAGCAATACTAGTGCTAGCAACTCCACCAGCACTACCAATAATAGGAAAGTGATAATCGTATAAATATCTGCCACTGCCACGGCCACGGCCACGGCCTCTACCCCTACCCCTAAAGGGGTTATCCATACTGAGAAAATGCACGGATTAGTATAGAGAGAGTGACCGTCTCCCTTAATATACTCAATAGAGAAAGTATAAACAGGTAATTCTGCTAGCCATTTATCAAATATGGAGTTTATAATTGGAAAAATAAAATAATGATATGTCGGAGAGCAAATTATCTTATTGGCTGATAATAGCATTAAATTCTGTTTCGGTTAGGAAATCAAAATCTGTTTGCATATCTAGTGAAGGGTTTTCTAATTGTAACCCTTGAGTGCTTGATGAGGGTATAGGTTTTTCAATATCTTTGAGAAGAAGATTTTCTTCTAATTCAGAGAAGACCCAATGAACTTGTTCGTTTTCCAAAATATTATCGCTTAATTTTGTGCGATGCTCTTTGTTAGATGTGGTTTCTAAACCTTGGCTTTTTAATTGTTTATCAAAGCCTTCGATAAGTCTTTCTAAGGTTTTAATAGACTTAATTCTATTGGCACTTAACTCAAAGTGAGTTTGAATTAGACTTTTAACCAACCTAAAGGTTTGTGCTAATTCTTTAGCATTATAGGAAAGATCTTTTCCTGGTATATCCTTGTGCTTTATTGAATAAAATTTATTCATAATCCTTTTGGCTCTAGACTTAGGATAAGAGCCTCGTTTATACTTCGGAGAGGTCTTCATTACAAGGGGTAGCTTTATTATTAGAAGAGGAACCAATATCCATATGGGTTTCTATTTTTTCCAATCTTTCATTAATATTAATCTGATATTGATTGTAATTATACAATAATTCTTGTAATTCTTTTTTCAGATCTTTAACTTCTCTATTAAGATCTTGAATAGTTACAGGTTTAATTTTAGCCTGATCTATTCTATTAAATACTTCTGTTAAAGAATAATGATGACCTCTTAACTTATGTTTTTCAATTATTTCTTTATCATTGTTTTGATTAATAATAATTTCAATAATCTTTTTTCTAAAGATAGGATCATGTATTTGATCTAAATTATCTAAAATATTTTGTTGATTAGTTGTCAATACATTGACTTGACATTTTTGACAGGTTTCATCATCAGATGAGGACGACTCATCAATAATATCTTCTGAGTCAGAAGATTCTTCCGAAGAAGTTAATAATAGTTTTTCTAAGGCTACTTTGAACCTTTCATCTATATCAAGATTATTTAATTTTTTTAGAGTAGTACATTTAGATGCATAGTGGCCAAATTTACCACATTTGTAACATTTAATTTCAGATAAGTCCTTTTTAGACTTCTTCTTTTTAAATGTTTTATTTCTATTAGAAGATTCGGGAATATCATATTTTTGCTTATATTTTTTAAAAGCTCTTTTCTGTAATTTCTTTTTACGTTTATATTTCATATATTCTTCGCTTTTATCAGCTTTGGATAAACCTTTTAAATTAGGTTTAGGAATATGATAAGCAAATTGATCACAAAATTCACCTATTTCCTTTTTACCATCTAAATTTTGTTTTTTAAATTGATATTGTAATTTCATATCATTACATAATGATAAACCTTCTTGAACACATACACTAATTAAATGACCATAAGTACATGTTGCCCAAGGAATAAATTGTCCATCATTTAATTCTAATAATTTCTTTTTAATTCTTTTAGAAAATAAAGGAGGTAATCCATCAATAAATTTAGATTTCCAGTGCTCAGAATTAGCATCTGGTCTTTGCATAACTTTAGTTATAAAAACATCTTTATACCATCTAAACTCTGTAAGAGTTTTACATCTTAAGTTTTGTAATAATTCTCTACCTCTTTCTTGTCTTTGTTCGGTAGCTCCAATAAAATGTAATATTATAGCTTGAATTAAAGTATAAACACTATCTTCATAAACCATATTATTGTCATGTCTTACAGCGGTTAATATTTCATGACGCTGTTCTAGAGATAAATAATTATCCCACCAACCTTTTAATGCACCATTAAATCCATTTATAATAAAAGCAGCTATATCAGAATCTTTATTCTGAGAGGCTTGACAAACACTAGAATACATTAACATTTTTTGGAGTAATTCATAAATTTGATATTCAGTTAAACCATCAAGGTTCCAATCATATATAGTTTTGGCAGTATAAGAAGATTGTTCATGTAACCAATTTTCTTCCCATAATAAATCGACGGGAGTAGGTCTTTTATAATAAGTTCTTCTAATTCTATCACCACCAGGCCCTTTATCCTCATATCTAACTCTATGAATACTTAAAGGGTTTCTAGATTCTGGTAATGGATAGATATGATTACATTCAATAAAAGATTTTTCTATTTTGTTAATATCTTTTAAATGAGAAGGCATATTCTCGTCTTCACTAGAAGTATCATTAGCTGGCCAAGAGCTAGAATCAATAGTTGGATGAATTTCAGTGTGATAATTTTCCATAGAATTTTCAGCTTGTGTATTAATAACACTAATATTTAATTGTTTCATTCTTTTAGCTAATTGTTCAATAAAGTCATTATTGTCTTTGGGAGATTTAAAATTAAATTTGGATATCACTATAGGAGGTTTTAAATCAGGAATAGAAATATTTTCTTTCTTTATTCTAGATGTCGCAGAAGATGTCGTAGGAATATCTTCTATAACCTTTTTATTTGATTTTTCAGATAATTTAATTAATTGAGTTTCAACTCTTGATAATTGTTGTCCTATAGTACTCATATGAATATTATTATAATTCATTTGTTTAATGATAATATCATTCTTATCTTCAATAGGTTGAGATAAAGTAACTAAAGGTATAGCTTCAATAGTATTATTCTTTAGACTAATAGGTTCTAAAGGTGGATGTATAGATTTAATACTTTCATTGTTTTTTATATTCCAATTTTTACAATGATTATTATATTCTTCTAAAATATTAATTTGATATTTTGATACAGGTTTATAAAATATCGTCCAATACCATTCACTAAAAGTGATGAGAATCTTTTTTAAATCTAGATAAGAATAATATAAATCTTTTAATTTTTTAAATTCTTCAGATTTTTTATAATATTTTTTATCAATCCAATTTCTGAGAATAGCATTTTCAGGTGATTGATATTCTTCGTTACATATTTTTCTAATATCATCTTTGCTTAAATCTGTGTAATTCATCATAATTTAAATTCCATTTCTGAAACAGTAGGTGACTCTCTTTTAGTGTGAGAGGTTTCTCCTTTTTCATATTTCGAATTATTAAATTGATTAGAATAAACACCATGAGGTATTTGTTGTTCAGATATTTTTAAAGCTTCAATATTAGAAATAGGAGTTTCAGATACAGAAAATCTAGAACTAGGTAAATCTACTTGATAAGGAGGAATAGATGACCTAGAAGATAGACTTCTGGAAAAAGATATTTTTCTTGATTGATTATTATCAAATTTAATTTCTATATGTCCTTCAGGGGTTTGAATAATTTGATCGATTTTTTTATTAATAATTGGTTGAGGTAATACAGCTTGAGGAATAGTCCATTATGAATATACTTATATTTAGCAAAATATTTTTGAATATCTTTTAATCCTAATAATTTTATAGTTTTTTCATTAGTATCTAAGCAAATAGTTTGCTCAGAAGTTTTAACAATACGATTAATAAGATTTTCAAAAGTACCTATTTTATAAATAGTTTTTGGCTCAATATCGGGAATTGTCCAATTATTTAATACTTCTTCTTGTGATAATTCTATATTTTCTTCATTTTTAATAGAATTTTCAGAGAATATATTTGAGATCAAATTCATATTCAATTTGTAGAATTTACTTTCAAATAACATAACTACTTGACTTCAAGTTTTCAACTATAAATAGATATAAGGTTTAACTTCGTATTGATCTTCGATTCATCTCGTATTGACTTGCGGATAACTTCGTATTGATCTATTAATTCCCTCTATACTAAACATGAGACTAACAAGATTACTTGCACTGTCAAAGACTAATTTCACAAAGTTTGCAAATGTCTCTCAACCATGCAAATGGGTATTTTTGCCTGACGCCTTTCTCACGGCTAAGCGGCCACACACCCCAACACGGCAACAGAAAGACATTCACAAACAAAGTGAAATCAAAGCAAGTATTCTTTGCACATGAAAGCACGGAAAGAGTTAATAGAATCGTGTTGAAGAGATCACCTCATCGTATTGAGAAGAACAAAAGATCGTATTGAAGTTAAAACGAATATCGATTTACATTAGAAAACTTATCGACAAGTCCTTAGTTATTTGAAAGCAAATACAAATTTAGCCAATCATTTGGCTCTGATACCAGAAGGGGGGAAGCGAGGGAAGAAGAAGTATAAGCAAAGGAGAAGAAGAAGTATAAGAAAATACTTACTTGTTTATTCACAGTAGTTGTATCATACAAAGAGGGAGAGAGAGAGCAATCAGAGCTAGAGTTTTTACAAGGAGAGAAGGCAAAACTCTAAAAAAATTAAATAATCTTGATATAGATGAAAGGTTCAAAGTAGCCTTAGAAAAACTATTATTAACTTCTTCGGAAGAATCTTCTGACTCAGAAGATATTATTGATGAGTCGTCCTCATCTGATGATGAAACCTGTCAAAAATGTCAAGTCAATGTATTGACAACTAATCAACAAAATATTTTAGATAATATAGATCAAATACATGATCCTATCTTTAGAAAAAAGATTATTGAAATTATTATTAATCAAAACAATGATAAAGAAATAATTGAAAAACCTAAGTTAAGAGGTCATCATTATTCTTTAACAGAAGTATTTAATAGAATAGATCAGGCTAAAATTAAACCTGTAACTATTCAAGATCTTAATAGAGAAGTTAAAGATCTAAAAAATGAATTACAAGAATTATTGTATAATTACAATCAATATCAGATTTGTAACGCCCCCGAACCCACCCTGGCTCGGAGCGCTACTTTGCTAACCAAACCCCGATAAAACTGACTCCCAAACCAAAAAGGGAATGGACACATCTGAAGTTAAAACTAAACTCCCGAAACTAATCCTAACCTTTAAGCACCACGGCGTCTTTCCCGAAAATTTCGGCAAAGTAACGCCTGAAAATGGCGCCTCCAAAATGCTAAGTACCTGCAATTGAACCACCCCAAACAGTTCCAGAATAATCCTAACTATCTAACCAGCATACGAAATCTCCAAATCAAGCTATCCTCGACAAATGCTATCACCTAACATTGAAGAAAATCCACAATACAGGGTGACACATCACCCTGAACTATAACTATATACAACAATTACACGTAGGACATCCAACCAAAAATAACTACACCTTTCCATCAATTCTACAACCAAACATTTATAATATTATACAAGCACAAAACCCATATCCTCCGAAGACCATGGTGGAGTTGCCCCGACAACTGCCCGCACCGGCACGCCCCGTGCATCTCCGACCGCTCACAAGTCCTGGCTGACACACATGGCTCACTTGTAGCCGCGTCGTTACCTACACCACAGAACACCCACACACACGTAAGCTTACGCTTAGCAAGTAGGGAGTAACAAATAATAACAAGAAGAATGCACACACTACCCTACTCTAACACAACAACACAACACCCCTCGACACGACAACTCAACACAAAGACACAACACCACCCAATGCAACTCAACAAACTGACCCAACATAACACGACAACACACAGTGCAATCAACCTAACACATGCAGTTTCTATCACTCAGTTGTGCTTGTTTGCCGTACATTGCTTTAATTTGCTGTTTATTGCTTTAATTCTTCATAGTGGTCCCCTCGAGGCGCTACTACCAGCGACCCAGCCCGACAAGGCCCACTATTCAGAATCTCATGTTTTGCCAATCATCCATCATAGAGGTCCCCTCGAGGCGCTACTACCAGCGACCCAGCCCGACAAGGCACTCTATTCAGGATTCAAGTTTTAGCCGGTCATCTCGCATAGAGTTCCCCTCGGGGCGCTACTACCAGCGACCCAGCCCGACAAGGCACTCTATTTGAGATATAATTAACATTAACTTTAGTTGCTTACGTTTATGCTCACAATGCCAATCAATGCTATTAACCATACCTAGCGTGCTATACATGATGCATGCTTCAAATATGCTAACCCATACGAATAAACAACACAACGCAACACGAAATAAACGAAACAAAACAAACATCACCCGAGGCTATAAAGCATTTCACACTACGATGCAAGTCGCACAAATACTTAACCAGACCAAAACAAAGCAAAGAAATCGACCAACAAAGAAGGCAACCAAACAACAAACAACAACCCTACCGTTCCGTGGTGTAGGCCCGAAGGCAAAACAAACGTCCTCTACTTACCTGGCGTCCTAGCTCGCTGAGGCTACTCGGTTAACTGTCCACCTACGGCTCGACCTACGACAATAATTCAAACTTTATTAAATCAGGCTTACTTTCACCAATTAACTCTAAAACTACTATTTCTAACTTAATCCAACTAAAACCAAACTAAACGGGCCACCAATTTGGGTTCGGTAAAAACCGACCCGAACTTCAAACGCGCGTAACTTTTGCGTCGGATATCGGAATCGAACGATTCCAACGGCCACGTACTCCTCTAATAACCTATTTTAACTTGCCAAAAGGAATTTCAAAACAACTAACCCTAACTAGGTCAAAATCCCCAAAACCCGAGCTGCCTAAATCGGGAATTTTTCCCCTTTTCCAATTTTCCTCAATTCTCATCAATTTCTTCACCAATCGACCACCTATACGCTCAATTAACATAAACTAACCAAAAATCCCGAACTACAACCCAAAACCCGAAATGCCCTAAAGAGGGCTTTCTGAATTTCGCCCAATTCGGGCTCCTCACGGCCAATCAACCATAGCCGGTCCAAGGGTCGGCAAACCCACGCCGGAAACGACCTAAAACCACCGGTGATCGGAGCCAAAACTGGCTCGTCACCCTCGGCCAAAAACAGAGCCGAAAACAGGGAGAAAATCGGTCTAACCTGACGGTTCGTGCGCGGAGAGAACCAGGCCCAGCTCGTCGCCGTCGTCTGGCCGGAGAACGCCGGAGACCGCCGGTGATCGTCGCGCTCCGTCGATCGTCGCCCTCCGACGCCTCTCCCCTGCCCTGCTTCGCGCTCGGGCTCCTCCCACGAACAGAATGGCTTCGGCCATTCTGTTTTATTATTATTTTTTTAATTTAATAATAATAATAATAATAATATAAATTATAAGGTCAATTTGCCCTTACGTGTTTTCGACCATTTCAAATTTCGTTAAATCACGTTCTTAAATTATAAATTTTGTAAATTGACCCTCACTCTATACACGGCTTAATTTCTCCAATTTGAATATCCGAACAACAATTAATTAATCAATTATTAATCCTTTTATTTTCTCTCCGATTTTTCCTTTAAAAAAAACTCGGGTGTTACAATCCACCCTCCTTACAAAAATTTTGTCCTCAAAATTTGCGGCCTTGTTATTTCTCAATTTACTCAACTCAACTACCCAACCCTACTCACCTATCGGGTGCTACATTCCCCAAGTTCCGACTTCACCTAACTCTGCCTCTCTAACTCGATTATTCACACGTCCACTAACTGTAATCGAATTCATACCCTCAAATCCTTCTAACTGAATTATCAACTCAATCTTTTCTCTAGCTCAGTTAATCTAATTCCTCACTTCCTACTTCTGTGTCTGCTAAATACGCACCTCTATGCTACCACAAATGAGTAATCCTAGGATACTAATGAGTACAATTCTTACCTCAAGTTTTACTAATCTCTATAAATTCTTAGATCAGGACTACTCGTTCCTAACTCATCACACAATACTCTAAATGGTATACATCATAGCCTCAATGCCCATTATCTTCAACCCCCTTGAAGCCTCCCAACTTAAATCCTATTAGTGAATATCATTTGACTGAAATATCTATAGTGTAATTCACAGCTTTAAATCTTCCTAACTAAGTTCACCTAGTCACTTACTTTTCTAATTCAGACACGTATCTAACTTATTTCAACCCTTAAGGTATGCTCAATCACGTAACACTAAAATCTACTGAGTACACTTCTTATCCTAAGTCCTCAATTTAACTTCCTCTATATTTTACTATCCATTTCGAACTTATCATTTCCACTTTTGGTATCTATTTACCTTAAGTACTCAAAACATTTCATTAATCATTTTAACACAACTCTCATATTCAAAGTTATCAAAGTTTTCATCTTTTAAACCTATCAACTATTTCTCAAAGTATACTATGAATCTTCATACTTACATTCGCTATGCTTAATTTGTCTAACTCTTAATTTCAGTCATTACCAAACACTTAAATTCTTAAGTCTAAACTAATTCTTTCTCACTACTCACCCAATATTCTAAACGGTGTACCACCACTTTAATTTTAACTCTCAACCTTCCTCAACTATATAACACTAAAACTTCGTACCCTAAGTTTTCAGTTCAACTTCCCTTCTAAGTTACTATCTCATCCTCCACCTTATTACCTCGAGAATTCATGATATTCCATTAATCACTCAAACATCATCCACTGATCTTGACATAATAAATCCTCATCTATACACTCAACTCTTCTAATTGAGTTCTCCATTCCCTCTAACTTAGTTCTTAACTCTAATTGTTCCTTGAGCTCAATTCGCTTAGCCCCTCACAACCTTTCTTTAAAGTACACTTACAAAATCTTGAGTTGTCACGCTAAATGTCAACTACGTTACTGCCCAAATCACCTACTGAGGACTCCTAATAACCTATCGAGCAATGAAAATAATTCCTACACTTAAACTTTCCCAGCTACGATCTTTAACGTTCTTATGTTCATCACGCATTTGAATAACTTAGTCTAACTTTCATTCCTTTATTCACTCCTCACTTATCCTTTCAAACTTTTACAATTTAATTCCCACTATCCTTTAAGTTGTGCAACTTCATATGAGGCTACTCTCTTATCCTAACTCTCTCTCTTAGTTAAATAATCTCTCTCATATGTTCGCCCCAAATCTAGGATTTAATCTCATCATTCTTCTAGCTTACATCTCTCAACCTCTACTAATACTCGAGTTCATATCCACATCTCACGCCTAAATTCACTAACTCTTAAGCTTATCAACTCTAGTCTAATCAATTACGACATCAACAATTTCGACTTCGTTACATACGAGTTGAACCTTAGAATTTTCTAACTTAAAGTCACTCAAACACTTTTCGTGTCCTCAGATCTTTTCGTGTCCTCAGCTCATACGCTACTAATTACTGAAAGTTATCGTAAAGGAATAGTCCAGACCACAAATACTAACCTTCCTCTTACACTAATACAAATATGTAATTTTTCTAAAGATTCCCTTCAAAATTTACTAACTACTACACTCCTTAGTCTTCATATTCCTCTAACTCACTAACTTTCATTCAGCAAGTCACCCAACAACCTTCTTGTTAGCAAACTTGTTGTAGCTGAAATACCACCCAAAATACTAATTTCCTACCTATTCCTCGACGAGTCACCATTTCTCCTAACATCGCGCTCATTAATCTAAACCTCAGAACATTATCTTAATTCCTTAAGATAGTACCTATAGCTTAAGATATTCTTTGATCCTTTAATACCTCAAAGTCTAATGGCTTTCTAACTCAAAATAACTTTCGCATATTCCCATCCTCGATACTACTAAATATGAATACTTCTATGTGATCACTCAGAGATTTCACAACCACCACTTTACTCCGATCAAGTCTAACCTCAGCAAACACTACAGAATTACAAATTCTCATTTCTACCTACTCCTATTCTACGTGAATCTACAGATCTTACCTTTTGCTATCTCCATTTGTCCACGTAAAAGCAGGAAGGATATCTCAACATTCTAAGAGATCTCCCGGAAAAGTCACTCCTATCTATTTCGGGTTGCTAACTAAAGTCAACTTTCTATCCATTCAAATCTTATCTCTCATGGAATATATCTCTCTAGGATAACAAAATCCTAGATTATCTAGTTTTACGCATAACTCTTTCATGCTAAAGTCTAGCTCGCCGTACCTTTAATCTATCACTAAGATATAACTCATACCTTTCCTAACGACTATCAATTTAACGAATAACACTTCTACCCGGGCTACCATTTACATTTAACTCGGATCGATCCTATCTTTTTCCCACATTCATAGGGTATCAGACTTACTCTCATCCTAAGATTTTCTAATATCTGTTTTAGTTTCACTTTTCCAATAAATTGTCTAGCTCTTCGTACTATCGATTACTAAGTCTATGAATTGACTTAAAGGATCCACCAAGGTTGTCTCCGTACCCTTGACACTCTCTAACCCACTACCATCACAAAACCAACAGGAATTAGCATCTAATAACATACAAAATTCTAAACACTTAACCAAGTTGTCTCGGTACCCTCGAGTTTCTCGTTCTAAGCCCGACCAAGACTACACAATCAAAAATCGAAATTCAGCTCAAACAACTAAAAGAAAAGAATTACTTACAGTCGGTGAAACACGTTGCATAGCGGCCGGCATTGTCGGGTAATTCTTTGAACGACTCAACCATTTATGCTCTGATACCATCTTGTAACGCCCCCGAACCCACCCTGGCTCGGAACGCTACTTTGCTAACCAAACCCCGATAAAACTGACTCCCAAACCAAAAAGGGAATGGACACATCTGAAGTTAAAACTAAACTCCCGAAACTAATCCTAACCTTTAAGCACCACGGCGTCTTTCCCGAAAATTTCGGCAAAGTAACGCCTGAAAATGGCGCCTCCAAAATGCTAAGTACCTGCAATTGAACCACCCCAAACAGTTCCAGAATAATCCTAACTATCTAACCAGCATACGAAATCTCCAAATCAAGCTATCCTCGACAAATGCTATCACCTAACATTGAAGAAAATCCACAATACAGGGTGACACATCACCCTGAACTATAACTATATACAACAATTACACGTAGGACATCCAACCAAAAATAACTACACCTTTCCATCAATTCTACAACCAAACATTTATAATATTATACAAGCACAAAACCCATATCCTCCGAAGACCATGGTGGAGTTGCCCCGACAACTGCCCGCACCGGCACGCCCCGTGCATCTCCGACCGCTCACAAGTCCTGGCTGACACACATGGCTCACTTGTAGCCGCGTCGTTACCTACACCACAGAACACCCACACACACGTAAGCTTACGCTTAGCAAGTAGGGAGTAACAAATAATAACAAGAAGAATGCACACACTACCCTACTCTAACACAACAACACAACACCCCTCGACACGACAACTCAACACAAAGACACAACACCACCCAATGCAACTCAACAAACTGACCCAACATAACACGACAACACACAGTGCAATCAACCTAACACATGCAGTTTCTATCACTCAGTTGTGCTTGTTTGCCGTACATTGCTTTAATTTGCTGTTTATTGCTTTAATTCTTCATAGTGGTCCCCTCGAGGCGCTACTACCAGCGACCCAGCCCGACAAGGCCCACTATTCAGAATCTCATGTTTTGCCAATCATCCATCATAGAGGTCCCCTCGAGGCGCTACTACCAGCGACCCAGCCCGACAAGGCACTCTATTCAGGATTCAAGTTTTAGCCGGTCATCTCGCATAGAGTTCCCCTCGGGGCGCTACTACCAGCGACCCAGCCCGACAAGGCACTCTATTTGAGATATAATTAACATTAACTTTAGTTGCTTACGTTTATGCTCACAATGCCAATCAATGCTATTAACCATACCTAGCGTGCTATACATGATGCATGCTTCAAATATGCTAACCCATACGAATAAACAACACAACGCAACACGAAATAAACGAAACAAAACAAACATCACCCGAGGCTATAAAGCATTTCACACTACGATGCAAGTCGCACAAATACTTAACCAGACCAAAACAAAGCAAAGAAATCGACCAACAAAGAAGGCAACCAAACAACAAACAACAACCCTACCGTTCCGTGGTGTAGGCCCGAAGGCAAAACAAACGTCCTCTACTTACCTGGCGTCCTAGCTCGCTGAGGCTACTCGGTTAACTGTCCACCTACGGCTCGACCTACGACAATAATTCAAACTTTATTAAATCAGGCTTACTTTCACCAATTAACTCTAAAACTACTATTTCTAACTTAATCCAACTAAAACCAAACTAAACGGGCCACCAATTTGGGTTCGGTAAAAACCGACCCGAACTTCAAACGCGCGTAACTTTTGCGTCGGATATCGGAATCGAACGATTCCAACGGCCACGTACTCCTCTAATAACCTATTTTAACTTGCCAAAAGGAATTTCAAAACAACTAACCCTAACTAGGTCAAAATCCCCAAAACCCGAGCTGCCTAAATCGGGAATTTTTCCCCTTTTCCAATTTTTCCTCAATTCTCATCAATTTCTTCACCAATCGACCACCTATACGCTCAATTAACATAAACTAACCAAAAATCCCGAACTACAACCCAAAACCCGAAATGCCCTAAAGAGGGCTTTCTGAATTTCGCCCAATTCGGGCTCCTCACGGCCAATCAACCATAGCCGGTCCAAGGGTCGGCAAACCCACGCCGGAAACGACCTAAAACCACCGGTGATCGGAGCCAAAACTGGCTCGTCACCCTCGGCCAAAAACAGAGCCGAAAACAGGGAGAAAATCGGTCTAACCTGACGGTTCGTGCGCGGAGAGAACCAGGCCCAGCTCGTCGCCGTCGTCTGGCCGGAGAACGCCGGAGACCGCCGGTGATCGTCGCGCTCCGTCGATCGTCGCCCTCCGACGCCTCTCCCCTGCCCTGCTTCGCGCTCGGGCTCCTCCCACGAACAGAATGGCTTCGGCCATTCTGTTTTATTATTATTTTTTTAATTTAATAATAATAATAATAATAATAATAAATTATAAGGTCAATTTGCCCTTACGTGTTTTCGACCATTTCAAATTTCGTTAAATCACGTTCTTAAATTATAAATTTTGTAAATTGACCCTCACTCTATACACGGCTTAATTTCTCCAATTTGAATATCCGAACAACAATTAATTAATCAATTATTAATCCTTTTATTTTCTCTCCGATTTTTCCTTTAAAAAAAAACTCGGGTGTTACAAGATTAATGAAAGATTGGAAAAAATAGAAACCCATATGGATATTGGTTCCTCTTCTAATAATGAAGTTACCCCTTATAATGATAATGATATAAATATTTTAACAAAATTGAGATTTCAAAAATGGTTTATTAAAATTAATCTAATTATAAATCAAGACTATATTATCTCTGATTTAATAGCCCTTATAGATAGTGGTGCTGATATTAATTGTATAAAAGAAGGAATTATTCCCACTAAATATTTTGAGAAAACAAAACAATCTTTATATTCAGCCGGTGGAAATAAATTAAAAGTAAACTATAAATTATCTGATGCTAGTGTTTGCAATAATGATGTTAGTATAACAACTACTTTTTTATTGGTTAAAAATTTACAACATAAAATTATTTTAGGCACTCCATTTTTAAATATGATAATGCCTATTAAAACTATTGATGAAAAAGGTATAAGTGCTACTTTTCATAATCAATCTATTTATTATGCTTTTATTATGTACCCTGAAGATACTTTTATAAATGAATTAAAAACTCAATATTTAGATAAACAAAAACATATTAGTTTTTTAAAATCAGAAATTTATTATTTAAAGATTGAAGATCAATTAAAACAACCTAAAATAATTGAAAAAATTAAAAATATTGAAAATACTTTTATTACTGAAGTATGTGGTGATACACCAAATATATTTTGGGACAGGAAAAAACATATTGTTGATCTTCCTTATATTGCTAATTATAATGAAAAATTCATTCCTACTAAATCTAGACCAAGCCAAATGAAATCTGAATATTTAGAATTATGTTCTAAAGAAATAGAATCCTTATTAGAAAAAAAACTTATTAGACCTAGTAAATCACCTTGGAGTTGTACTGCATTTTATGTTAATAATGCAGCCGAAAAGGAAAGAGGTGTTCCTAGATTAGTTATAAATTATAAACCTTTAAATGATGCTTTACAATGGATTAGGTATCCTATTCCCAATAAAAAAGATCTATTAGACCGACTTCAGTCTGCCTTAATATTTCTAAATTTGATTTAAAATCAGGTTATTGGCAAATTCAAGTAGCGGAAAAGGATAGGTATAAGACTGCATTTGTAGTCCCCTTAGGACATTATGAATGGAATGTTATGCCATTTGGCTTAAAAAATGCTCCCTCTGAGTTTCAAAATATTATGAATGACATATTTAAAATTCATTCTAAATTCTGTATCGTTTATATTGATGATGTTTTAGTATTTTCAGAATCTCTAGATCAACATATAAAACATTTACAAATTATAAAAGAAACTATTAAATATAATGGACTAGTCTTATCTGCTCCTAAAATGAAATTATTTCAAACAACAGTTAGATTTCTAGGACATAACATTAATCAAGGTACTATTATTCCTATAAATAGATGTATTGAATTTGCATCTAAATTTCCTAATGAAATTACAGACAAAAAACAACTACAAAGATTTTTAGGTAGTTTAAATTATTTAGGAGATTTTTATAAAAATTTAGCTCAAGACACAGCTATTTTATATCAAAGATTAAGAAAAAATCCTAAACCATGGAGTGAAAAACATACTCAAGCTATTATTATTTTAAAACAAAAAGCTATTAGTTTACCCTGTTTAAATTTATCTAATCCAGTTTGGAAAAAAATTGTTGAAACAGATGCTTCTAATATTGGTTATGGTGGCATTCTTAAACAATTAAATCCTAATACAAATATTGAAGAATTGATTAGATTTACTTCTGGTCTATGGAAACCAGTTCAATTAAATTATTCTACTGTTAAAAAAGAAATTTTATCTCTTATTAAATGTATTTCCAAATTTCAGGATGATTTATTAAATCAATCATTTTTAATTCGAATTGATTGCTCATCTGCTAAAGATATATTAGAAAAAGATATTAAAAATCTTGTTTCAAAACAAATATTCGCTCGATGGCAAGCAGAATTATCTGTTTATGATTTCTCTATTGAATATATTAAGGGAGCAAGTAACTCTCTTCCTGATTTTTTAACACGAGAATTCTTACAGAATGCATAATCCCTTTCAAAGTAGGGGTAAAAGCCAAGTATTTTGGTTATATTCGCAACAGCCAAGTATTTTGGTTATATTCGCAACAGCCAAGTATTTTGGTTATATTCGCAAAAGCCAAGTATTTTGGTTATATTCGCCAAAACATATGGGTCATACAATATTATTTCCCTTTTATGGAAAAGACTTATTATTTGATTCCGCTCGATTTTATTGCGGTTATACATATACGTCTAAAGCCTGATATTGGGATTATACATATGGTGGATAGAGCACTCTTACGAGTTATCTCTATTTAGGCAAGAGCTATTTCCGATATGGATTTCCGATATGGTTAAATTTTTATGAGTTATCTATCAGATATAAAACGAACTTTTATAATGGACTCGTTATGAGCCTAATAAATATTGATTATATTGATATTAAGACAAGTGAATTCTATTAAGACATCCATTGATAGCTGCAGAAACTGAAAAGGATCTGCAGAAACTGAAAAGGATAATATTGATTATATTCATGCTTCTATTTCTCGATTATATCCTGATATGAATAAACTTATATGGATCCTATTGACAGGCATTATGGACTTTCCTATTTCCAAGCGAAATATTCGTCATATTATTATTCAGCCTTGGTGGCAGAGATATTATAGAAATTATAATTTTCATGAAAGATATATGAATGCATATAAAATTCCTCATCGAGAATTTGAAACTTTTGGCGCCTATATAACCTATAGACCGGGCTGCCCTTGCAACTTCTGTATAGCAGAAAATAAGAAACTCTATAAATCTACATCAATGGGTCATTCTCCACCAGATAAAGTTTTACCTTTCTGGAGCCGAAGATATGGAGAAACTTATGATGCCGATTTTATTCGCTATGGCAAAGAAGCTTATGGTGCTAAACTATTTGAAGAAATTAAAGCGGGAAAGAACTAGGGGTTTATCCATCCTTATCTGATAGACAAGGTGGCCCCTACTATTTTATTAAAGGAAGCATCTTAGTACTCTCCTATAAAGAGTTTTGTTTGTAACTAGACTAGGTCCCACCATACACTATGTGGGAATCTACTTTTATTATTATGTCTCCTTTTTTAATTTAGCTTTTGTACCTCCCGTGGCTATATAAGGGAGTGTAGTGTGCTTTTCAATTCAAGTTTTTTAGAGTTTTGCCTTCTCTCCTTGTAAAAACTCTAGCTCTGATTGCTCTCTCTCTCCCTCTTTGTATGATACAACTACTGTGAATAAACAAGTAAGTATTTTCTTATACTTCTTCTTCTCCTTCGCTTATACTTCTTCTTCCCATATATATATATATATATATATAAAGCACTTAGGTAATAAGTCTTTTTTAAGACTTATTACACACCCAAACTTGAATCATTGCTCGTCATCGAGTGATGTAAACCAAAGAAAAATAATCAACACTTGAAAATAACTTTAATCATGCTTCAAACATTATCATCCAAAATTCTCAGGGTTACCTATAACTCTCAATCATTGAAAATTCTAACATATCATTGAATATTCAAGTTAAGATAATTCCAAATGAATCTCAAAGCAATATATCCCTCAAAATGTGTGTGTGTATGTTAATATTTAAATCTTTTCCAAATCACCTAAGTTTTGTTGGATCATGCTGAATTCAATACTTTATATGGTAATTCCATGAATTCTATCTACTAACCAAAAGAAATTAGAAACTTAGGATCCACAAATCAATTTTTATTATAAGTAATTGGAGGAATTAAGTTTTTTATTCATTCATTTGTTAACTTCTCTCCAAGTCACATTACTTTTTTATGCGATTAATAACATTTGTGATGAAGGTCCCCAGTTACTTAATAATGTTACTAGGAGAGATAAAATATAAGAAAATATAGCTAACAAATTGTGATGAAGTTTCTCCAAAAGTCCCTATTTATTATTGTGATTTTTCATCCATCGAGTATCTAAAAGGCTCACTCGAGTTTGAAAGTCTATTAGGGAATCACAATTATTATTTTCTTCTTTTTTTTTTAATGTATGTATATTCCCCCAAGCTTATGCCTTTTACTTTCTTATGAATTCTTCAAGTCTAATTTCATTTTGTTTTGTATTAAGAATTTATACATCTAGTATAAAATTTTAAATTTGAGCATTGATCAAATAATTCTTAGTATATTCGAAAAATTCTTAATTTCTAACAAAATGTGTAAAAAGGATGTGTCACAATGAGATTAATCCTAAATTATTGAATTTTATTAAGAGGAATAATGTTGAAATATGATTAAAAGAGATTTTTTTTTTCATTTGACTCCTAATGAAAATAGATAATAAAATTTCACGATTAATAAAAAGAAAAGATCACAGATAGGTAATATCTTCTTCACCCCAAACTTAATTATGACAGTGACATCACTGTCACACACAAAAATAAAGTCTTCAAAACAAGAAAAGAGATATAAAGGACTTCCCTGAATATTGCTGAATCTTTTACTTCTTCTGAAATGAAGTGGGGTATTCTAGAGGTTTGTTGACCACTTTCCTTGTTCCACATTGGCATCAGCATCACAACTTTGAAATGTTATGTAATTACTTCATTGAATGAATGTTGCAAATAAATCAACATTTTATTATGAAATCGATGTTGCAACAATTACTGCAACTTTGCTTTATTTTCAACGTAAACCTGCAAAAACAAACAAACAAATCAGTTAACCAAAACTAGAAAAATAAGATTAAAAACTTTGAGCTGTCTCCCACAAATGCTTGTTTTTTTAATTGACGGCCCGACTACTGCCCTTTTTCTTCTCAACCTGAATCTCGCAGAGGCAAAAATTTTATCCCTTTCTAATCTGAATTTCCATTCCGAATAGTTCTTTCAAAATTTCTTTTTTTTTTTTATCGCTATCATTTCACATTCACTAGGTTTTCTTTTCTTTGACAGGATCTCTTTAAAAAATTCGGTATAGCTTGACATTTGCTCAAAAGGTTCAATGAGAGGGATATTGACGTGAAGTTGCTTTGGCACCTCCAAAAATTTCTTCAATTGTTCAGCTTGATGTTGTATTTGAAGACTGTATGGAAATAGTGGAGGAAGTTGTTCAACTTGATTTTCTGCAACTGTTTGCTGCGGTGATGCTGTAACATCGCAAATTTCAATATTGTTTTTCTGAACTAATGAGCTTTCTTTCACAGTTGTTTCTCTATGAACTTCTGCGATTTCCTCCTCTCAATCTTTATGTTTCTGCACTATTTCTACTTCTCTTTCATTGCTCATAATTATTGACTTAGCATGCTTTTCACCTCCTCTTATTGGGACTTCTATATCGCTTGGCAAAGCTCCCGAAAGTTTATTAGTTAGAGCTTGAGCCATCTGTCTGATTTGATTCTCCAAACTCTTTTGTGAAGTCACTTTTGGATTAATGTATTTAAACTTTAAACAATGACATCATTCTTTATCATGTACTCTCTCACCATCTGCTCCAAAGATGGTTGCTGTTCATTTTGAAGTTGTCTTGTTTGTTGTGAAAAGGATTGCTAAGACGCTAACGGTTGTGAATAATTTTGATTTGATTGAGAGAATCCAGAGAGATGGGAACTTGCAACTTTGTTTTGTTGAATTCCTTGATTTGCATTTTGAGAATTCCATTGAAAATTAAGGTGCTGACTTCAGCCAAGATTGTAGAAATATGAAAATGAATCATTATTTCTGTTGTAACCCACGTAGTTGACAAATTCTGAATTTGACGGACAATGCTCATATCGATGTGCCCCTCCACAAAATGTGCATGAAATATTTGTTGTTCTCTGGCCATATCTCATGCTCCTCGACTTAATCACATTGGTAAGTGATGAAACTTCAACTGTTAAGGCCCTCATCATTGCATCAAGCTCATGTCTACTAGCAACTTGCTGACTTGAATTCAAACTCCTGGGTGACTACTGATAATTTTCGTACGCCATTCTTGTTTCACTTTGATGTACCTACAAAAGAAACAAAGATAAATATCAATTTTTTGAAAAAAAAATGTTTCACAAAGATAAAAATTTTGATAAAATTATCCCTGTCAACGGTGTTAAAAACTTGTTGTACAAAAAATACACTACGCAAGTATACGTATCACAATCAAGTAATAAATAAGATATCGATCCCACAAGGACAAATATATCGAAATCTAAATTAATGTGGAGTAAATTCAATTGGGTATCAAACAAAAATATTGATGATTAAAATAAGAAAAAAATACTAAATAAATGGATTTGAGAATTAAATGAGCAAAATGTGGCTTTGAATCGGTTTCATTCACTAAATAATTTCTTTACTACAAAATTTGTAGGAAATGTTGTAATATTAAGTTAAATGACTTATAAAATCTTATTTGAATCAAAACTTGACATAATTACTTGATTAATTTTTTTTCATATTTTCTTCCAGATTTATAAAAAATAAATAACTTTGAATTTCAATGAAACATCATTTTAAATACTCACAAGAATTTAAGCAATCGATATGAAAATGCTTAGAATTAACACATGCCACTTGAGTTAATCATTCATGCAATTCAATATAAGCCCAAATCACTATTTTAGGACATATAAAATATAATCATAATTTTTATTCATGTGACATTAATTGAATAAAATAATCAACAAGCACATATTGAATTATTTAATTAAACATTGCAACATTCCATAAGAAATTATCTGGTTCGGTAATTTCTCATCTTCGCCACTTGAGAAATTAATTCATAGAAGAAAAAGAAGAAAAGAAAGAAGAAGAAATCATCATATAAAAATAAAAGAAAATCTTCTCTGCAATGCGATGCTGCGCTGATGCTGCAACAACGAAGTTTTGTATTAGCATTTTCAAAAGGAATTTGTTCCCCTTCTCTCGTGCATCCATTTTCTCTCTCTTGTTGTCCACCTATTAAAGCCTTCCAAATCTTTCCTCATTTACGTCGGATCCAACTTTGAAATTTTAAATTTCAAAGCCCCCTTATCCTCTTTTGACAATATTCTCTCAATTTTTTAAGTTTTTCTTTTCTCTCTCATATCCAAAATCTTCTTGTCTAAACAACTGTGGACCCTATTTATTCTGCTAAGAATCACCAATTTCCACTTCAACTTCATCATCAATCTATAATAATTATTAATTAGTAATAATTTCTCTAAAAAGAGAAGGAATAACTAAATTAATAAAAGCTGAAGCTATGCTCGATATTATATTACCTGGCAAAGTATACATTTTTATTTGATTTAACATTGATTTTTAGCAATATGTACATAAAAAGCACTTGGTAATAAGTCTTTTTCAAGACTTATCATACACACATCAAATGAAAGAAAATAGTACCATGTATGCATAGAATAAATGTGTAAAATTGGCGTACATATGATATGAATACGGATATGCTGTTAAACAGTACATGTTGGGTTTTATGTGTCACTTACAAATAAAAATTTTGAAAATCATGAAATAATGCAATATAGTAAAGAAACTTTTACCTCAGTGACAACAAAAACCTTACAAACATGTTAGAACGCATTATCGAGAACATGTATTGAAATTAGAAACATCGTGGGAGCCCAAAACAAAACTAACATAAAATGTCAACCAAGTCACTAGGGATAATAGATAAGTCATAAATTGGGACTAAGAACCCAAACCAGGAGTAATCAAAGACAATTTTTCCATGAAACTCAACGTGCGGTCTAGCAACATTGTAGGGGTCGACTAGACACTGCAGTTGTCGACCAGCCCTGCAACGATCGATCAGAACGTGCAACGATCAACCTATACTCTGTAACAGTCGACCTAGCTTCTGGTGTGGTCGACCAAACCTGCTCCATCTGCAGTCGACCGGACTCGAACAACAGTTAACTGGGGATGACATTTACAATGATGGGTTTCACGAGTTTTGAAATTTTACTATGCGGTAACTTCAAAATCTTCCAATTTGAACATTTGACCAAAAAATCACATGTGACCGAATATTAACTCTGTCGCAAACTAGACATGAATTGTCTATGAACTAAAAAAGAAAAAAAAATATATATTATAAAAGCTTTATTGCATAGATGAAATTGTACTTATGAGATGTTAAATATATTCGTACAATATAAAAATGTTTTGAATGTATATTGCATGAAGTTGGATAATTATTCACTACAAAGTTATATTGAAATTTTTAAGGAACTTGATTGACTATATGCCAAATCAGTTAGTGATTTTCTGAAAACTTTTGTGACGACCTGAATCCGGATCCTGATCAGTAGGACCCGAGAGCCAAGCCGTCACTCCGGGGCGATTAATGGAAAACAGGGACTACATTTTTTTTTTTTGACATTATACTTTTAAGACATTTACAGTGGGAGAGAAAGTTCTCTGGATTCGAAATCAAACGAGAAAGCAGTAAAAAGAGATTATGGATAACAGTTATAAATGGAAGTAGGAAACAGGAAATATTGGCAGAAGACTGGCGGAAGACTTAGTTTTCAAAAGCAAACAAAATACTGTTGGGCGGTGGATGAAAATTAAACCAGAACGGTGGATGTCATTTAATAAAACAATGAACCGAAATCGGTGGATGTAAATGAACCAAGGCGGGTGATACAATTAAATCGGGTGGAGGATGTGAGCTAACGTCAGGCGGAAGATGCATTTGCAAAGACAGAAGTAAGGATGACGTCAGGCGGAAGATTAAAGCTATCGGTGGATTCAGATACGACAAAAGATGAACAGTGTTCAGCGGAAGAGGCTGAGTAAAACTGGGCTGAAGAGGTGGTGACATTAGCCGGAAGGTGGGTGACGTCAGGTGGAAGATACAGGCATCAGACGGAATTCGGATGATGTGATGACATTAGCCGGAAGATGGATGACTTGTAACGCCCCGAATTTTCTGAACCCAGTTAGTTACTCATAAACTCGAACTTGACTAAGAAACTTTAGACCAAATTTAAAATTTCGCTCGAAAGTCTAAATTTGACATTTTCTAAAACCTCAAAACATTTAGAGACTTGCAGCGGAAATCATTTGAGCAAAAAAAAAAAGAACTAAACCAACTATAGAACAATGTTTGAATAATCAGTTGAGATGTTAGGGAACATTCGGCCAAAAGAAATAAAGGTTTAATTCGCGAAATACTTTGAAAGTTGAAAAAGTCAAACTCGTCTGCCGCTGCACAAAGTCAACAAGAGGGCAGAAATAAAATTGAAGGTCTCCACCGATGACGTCAGTCGGAGGAGTCATTCTTCAAGCCTCAGCCGATCGCAAAACGACAAGTTTTGCTACTGTATCTACCAGTGACGTCAGCCGGATGATTCGTTCATCCCGCCTCAGCCGATCACTAGACGACAAGTCTTTTACTCACGCCTTCCAGTTACAAAACGACAATTTTCACCATACATCTTCCGATGGATTTAACACACGACATCCACCGGTGACTAAACGACAAAACTTCTACTACATCATCTGGTGGATTTAACACTCGACATCCACCGGTCACTAAACGACAAATTTCATTCTACATCATCCGGTGGATTTAACACTTGACATCCACCGGTCACAAAATGATAAATTTTCTACTTATATCTTCCGATGGCTTCCATTGAAGACATCTTCCGATAGACAACAGAACAACAACTCAGCATCTGCCAATAGACATCGTCTATCACAGAGAACAAAGCGACATTTCAACTACTCCTTGCTATACAAACACAACTTTGACTACGAAGAGGAATTTACTTACTTCACTGTAACTATTCAGGGACAATTCAAAACATGCATTACTCAAGATTCAGTAAGAACCAACGTTAAAACTCAACAAAATACTATTATCAGATAGATCTCAAAGTCGTATTCAAAATATTGAAGCCACTATTGTCATGAAATCTCAACACACTTAAATTGAAACATTGTCAACTAAACCTTCCCACCAACAGACATCAGTTAAACCGCCTCATCAGAATACCAGAGCATGGCATGAATGTGCTTCAACAACTTCGCCTATTCCTCAGTAAATTCAGAGAACTCTCCAGTAGTTACCTCAACACCTACATCACAAAACTCATCTATTAGCCTAATGCTAAGCAAGTAAAGCAATAATGAAATGACATGCTGAAACATAAAACCTAAACATGCAGTTTCTACTTTCTCATCTCAGTTGTACATTCGTTCGTTTACTGATCTGATCCCTCGGTTCCCTTGGGAGTGGGATCAATTCTCCCAATGTTATACATCCTCTACTCAATTAAGGGGTGGATGAATTCCCTTAATAGCTATTCTGATCCCTCGGTTCCCTTGGGAGTGGGATCAATTCTCCCAATGTTATACATCCTCTACTCGATTAAGGGGCGGATGAATTCCCTTAATAGCTATTACATTTCAATCTGTACTTGTCTTTCCATGCCACTACATATAAATTCATTTTCGTATTCTTTCAAAAACATGATGCATAACACGCAGAAATACTCAAGCATGCATAAACTGTTTTATGATGTAGGCCCGAAGGCATACACAATACTTCACTTACCTGGATTCCTGGGGAAATGTTTGGTTGTTAACCACTTCGGGTTCTGCTCAAACCTAAAACCATAGACAATGTATTAGTTAAACTTCATTCTAAACTATCCAGGAGTCTAAGGAAATTAGTTTGGGAGCTCAGATCTTCGTGCATTCCCGATTCTGCACTTAACCCGAAACTACACTCATTCACAACACTCCCAAAACACATACATTGCACTCTCTCAGTTATCTAACCGTCTAGTCATAAAGAAAAATGAAAGAACTCACCTAAGTCGGAGAAATCGCTGGAGAAATCGAAGGGAGGGCCTCCTAGAGCGCTCTGCTAAGCTGAGGAGCTGAGAGTCAAAAAGAATTGGAAAACAGTGGCGGCTACAATGCATTTAATCCAAAAACCTATTCCTTAAATACGTTATCCATTTTAAATTTCCAATTACTCTTATGTCCTTGCCTAGTCATCCATTAACCCCACTTTTACTATTGTCATTAAAGTGTGTCATTAATTTAGAAAGAAATAAGAATTGGTCCAATAGAACCAGGTGTTACATGACGTCAATAGGAAGATACAGACAGCAGATGAAACCGGATGGGGTGATGACGTCAGCCGAAAGATACAGACAGTAGATGAATTCGGATGAGGTGATGACGTCAGCCAGAAGATGGATGACGTGAATAGGCAGATACAGACAGTAGATGAAACCGGATGGGGTGATGACGTCAGCCGGAAGATACAGACAGTAGATGAATTCGGATGAGGTGATGACGTCAGCTGGAAGATGGATGACGTCAATAGGAAGATACAGACAGCAGATGAAACCAGATGGGGTGATGACGTCAGCCGAAAGATGGATGACGTCAGCCAGAAGATACAGACAGTAGATGAATTCGGATAAGGTGATGACGTCAGCCGGAAGATGGATGACGTCAATCAGAAGATACAGGCATTTACGTAATCGACAGAAGAAAAACCTATGGCAGAACCACTGTTTGGCGGAAGATGCGAATAAGACAAAATGTGAACAGTGACTATCGGTGGATGTACACTTAAAACAACAGTGAACGTGATCGGAAGATGCAGTTTTTAAGGCAGGACTTGGCAACTTTAACAGGAAGACATACGAACAGAGGGCATAAAACAGAAGGCAATAGAAGTTTCAGATCTCCAAAACCCGAATCAAAACAAGGTTGTGAAACATGCTTTTGACAGATTCAGGAAGACACACTGCATGGATAGCTCAAAAACCAGAGACCATCCATGCATAGACTAACAGAAAATATTCCAAACCATTTCAGAATACTTCAGAACATAATTCAACTGTCAAATACAGTACAAACAGAAGGCATGAAAATTGTAGACTTTCAATACCCGATTCTAAACAAGATTGTAAAACATACTTTACAATTAACAGATTTAAAGAAACAAATTGCATGGATAGTTCCAAAACCAGAAATCATCCATGCACAGATTAACAGAAAATATCCCAAACAATTCCAGAATACTTTAGAATATAAACTTAACTGTCAAATACAGCGGTTTTAAACATTGACACAGAATCTATACATTGTTTCAAAATCTCAGAGACAGTACATAACTTAACATATAATTACAAAATTTCCCAAAACAGAAGTTTTTAAAAAAAACACAGAACGACAGCTGAAGTTTAAAAACAAAACAGCAGAATCTCAGTAAGGTTTCACAGACTGGTACATCACTAAAAAAAACTTAAACCTTGGGACAGAAATATGCCTGGCTGCAGCAACCAAATCCCCCATGAGCTCGATTCACCAGCCACCTATTCATCAGACTGAGGCACAAAGTCCTCATTTTCAGGTTCAGTACCTACATCAGAGAGTTCACCTATGAGCCTAAAGCTCAGTAAGAACATATAAAATGCTGTGATGCATATGTTATGTATGCGGTTTTTTCAGAAATTCAGTGACAGTACAGTACATTACGTTTCAGTGACAGTAGGGTATAAGTGGGGCTTATAGGGGAACTGGCGAACAGTGGGTGTACTATCAGGCACAAACAGTAATACAGTACAGTACAAAAACAGATCTGGAGGCCAGTCCCCGTCCCGCACTTAACCAGTACATTTCAGTCAGATTTTATCTTGTTTAGTTTCAAACAGTGTACAGAAAATGGTTTTGCATGAACTTTCGGGAAAAACGTGTATGCATGATCGAGTACAGTTCTTCAACTTAAACAGCAGAGAACAACAATTAAGATAACAGAAACATAACAGGGGAATCACAGAACATAACTCTAATCCTTCTGCCCGAAAATAACCCGACAGAAAAGAAATACCTAGTACCTCTGTGATGTAGGGCCTTAAGGGCCAACCTACGGGTATGAACTTACCTGTTATTCGCGATGCAGTTGGCTGAAAAGTCTCGGAAATGCACAGATCTGTAACAAGCACAAATAGAAATAAACAATGCTACAAATGCTAACTAACAAGTTAGAAGAACCAGCAGCAACACGTTTCAAATCTTTAGAAAACACACCAACGTGTTTTCATCCAAAGACAGTGAGTTTTTCTCTAAATACCATAACCCTAAACTTCGGTAAAAACCCACATTAAACTTGTCCAAACTTGTTAGCATGAGTAGATGCTTACCTTTTGCTGAAGGAAACAGAAGAAAGCAGGAGAAACAAGGTTTGATACTTTGTTTCAGTCGCCTGGAAGAGAGAAAGCAAAGAGGAAAGGGAAGAAGCAGAGAAGTGAAATGCAGATTTCACGTAGGAGGAAGGACTTAGCTTCTTCAACAAGCTGCCAAGTGTCAGCTATCCATTGGCTATCTCCCACCAACCTTAATTTCTCTCCAATTTGCCCTTCCATTGGTTTTTAACTAAAATATTATTTAGTTAGTTGATTCGGTCTCACGAATCACCTTCGTTCTATTAATCACATCGACAATTTTATTAAAAACAGTCATTGCATTAATATCGGAGTAATCCCGCTTAATTATTCGGGGAAATAATTACACGAAAAATGCCGGGTGTTACAACTTTTGATACGTCTACAAAAGTATTTTGCATGATTTAAAGTCTTAGTATTTGTTATGTTCTATTCTTCTACAATTCATTACCATTTGTTATATGTTTGCTAACTTTTCTAATTTAGGTGTATTTTGTATCGTAATTGAAAAAATGAAAGAAAAATTTTACAAATATTTTGATAATAATGGGTTGGATGCGATATTTTTATTAGGTGTAATTATTGATCCTAAGTATAACAAAGAGACTTTAAAACTTTGGTTAGATTTAATTTATGAGCATGATCAACAAAACATGCCTAATGTTTTATATTCTTTTGATAGTAAATTGAATGAAATTTATTTGTTTTATAAACAAAACATTGATATTGATATACCAGAGTCTTCTTGTCCATCTTCAAACTAATTCTTTTTCTAAAATTTATTTGCAAATTTTCAAGAGTAAAAAATCTATTATAGGCACTTCAGAAATTAATAGTGTTTCAAATATACATTGTTCATGATCAACCATTGGTCTCAATAGATGATGGATATAATATTTTAATATTTTTGCATGGTGCAAAACACAATAAAAAAAATAAATTATTTTTTTAATCAAACCATAATATTTCACTTGGATACCAAATGACATATGAGAAATGATTGGAATTGTAAAAAAAAAAAAAGAAACACAGGATAGTAAATTGCATCACAGATAGGGATGAGCAGGACCGGTTCGCCTCCCAAGAACCAGACCAGACTAACGATTTTGGTCTGGTTTCGATCGGTCCTCCCGGTTGCTCGGTCTAGGACCGGTCCTCCCAGATGAATTTATGTCTAGTTCGGTCCGGTCTTCAGTCCGGGTACTAATATCCCAAAACTAGACCGTGGAATCTAACCCTTCATTTTAATTTTTACGTTTTTAACTCACTGGCTGCGTCTTTCTGGCGCTCTCGCTCTCGCTCACCCCTATTCTTCGTCTGTTCATCACGATTCACGCTCAGACGATCACCCTTGTTCGGCATCACGATTATGCAATCTGGTTCCGCAGTTTCAATCTGCCTTCTTCGGTGGTTCTGTAATCAGACCGCAATTCACCATTCGGCGTTCACGCCTCACTCTCACCATTCGGCGTTCATGCCTCACTCTCTCAAAAGTTAGGGCTCGGCCTCGGCTCGCGAGTTTAATTTTCAGGCCAATCTCTCTTCAATCTTCAGCCCTCATGGCTCACACACTACGCAGCAAGCAACCCGAAAAGAACTCAATGCTCACAGCTCACGCACTCGGCAGCAAGCAACTCAAGTCTGGAACTTCAAGGTGCATTTATTATTCACTACTAAATTGTATCATTTGTGTTGCCTGCCTATTACAGAGCAAACAGTTGGAGCTAACACTGATTAGATTTACTTACTGGCACTTGTTAAAAAAAAAATCTGATTTGTAAATTTGTGTTGTCTGACTGCATCGAAACAAAATGGTGAAGGTAAATCTGATTAGATTTGTCCACTAATGCATCAAGAATAATGTACTTGTAGATTTGTGTTGCTCTCTATTTCAGAGTGATAGATTGGGGGCAAAACTGATTAACTTTGTGTATGGCATTAATATATTGAGAATTGGAGTTTGTATGTCATTCGATTTTCAGCTTCTATGATGACTTTCGGTTGTATCAACTGGTTATATTTTTATTTGCTATTATGAGTTTTACAGGTGGAGAGATGAAAGAATGACGAAAGAATAAATGCTCAAGTTAAGTTGATATTAGCTTAAATAAAGAAATATGGATGATGTGGAGTTATGAATTTAAATGTAAAGGATCTCAATCCATCCATCTTCAACTCTTTTGTAGGCCTCTGCAAACACTATCCTCTCTCATTTCCTGGGACTTGTCTCCTCGTTGGAGTTACTGCACTCAGTGACCAGAAATTCACCGAAATGGCTCCTATACAAAAAATGGCAGGATCTCTGACCTTCTTCCGGGTTAATATTATTATGTTTGGTCATAGTAGATTTACTCCTTGTTTAGTCATCTTATCCATTATCCAATGTATTAGATAATCTAAAACCAAATCTTTATGTTATTCAAAGTAGATTTACTCCATATCTGAATTTTTGACAAATATTTAAATACAAAGTTTGATGCGTTGTGTTGATCGATCAACACTTGCTCCCAGCAACGTCCACTACCTAACATCGTGCTTCTCTGGCCACTGGAAGGCTTCGTTAATGTAATCTAACTAGAGATGTTAAACGAGCGAGTCGAGTCGAGTCGAGCTGAGCCTGGAAAGACTTGGTTCACCGAGCCTGCCGAGCCTAACGAGCTGAACTCAAAAAATTTTCAACCCGAGCCGGCTCACGAGCCACGAGCCTAACGAGCCGAGCCAAGCTGAGCCGGCTCAACGAGCTTAACGAGTCGAGCTTAACAAGCCGAGCTTACATAAATAAAATTATTTTATATAAATATATTATATATTTCATTCAACTTTTATTTATTAAAACTATAATAAATATTTATTATAGTAATGATAAAATATGATAGATATTTAGTCGTATAAATAATAGAAATATTTAATTAATACAAAAGTGACGTTTAATTACAAAAAATGAAAGAAAATAAATATATAAAAAATATAATATTCATTATAAATTTGACATTTATATCACTACAAATTAGACACATCTCAACTAGATTGTCACCCATCTAATTGTCAATCATGTGCAAAATGTTAAAAAAAATTACAAGTTAAAAAAATACTTCAAAATTTAAATTTCAATGCTAATCTTCAACATCCAAATTTTTAAAGTCTTCAAATATTTCGCTCATCAAGAAATATGCGAAATTTATATTTATTTATATCTATAAATTCGGGCCATAATTGATAATTCAAATAAAAAAGGTAAAATAAGCAATTCAATAAAGACAAAGTTGACTCATGCAGGGAGCCGAGAGGAAAGAAAATCATGAAAGAAAAGGGAAGACGGGAGAGTAGAGAGAGAAAGAGAGTGACCTTTCTAGTGAGAGAGAGACCAGAGACGTTAAAAGCAGGGAAACTGGTTTCCGATCATATGATATCAAATCCACTCGGAACGACGGGAACAACAGACATCCCTGCAATATCGGAGTCACCGGCGTCGACGCTGTCGGCGTACCACCACCCTCAGATTCTCACTCTCTCTTACTACTTTCCACCAAGATAAAATGACAGGAAAATGCTCTTTTTTTTTTGTTTTTTCGAAGAAGACAATGAAGAAGGAAGAAGAAAAGCCAATCTAATTAAACTAGAGAAACGGAAGACAGTTTCAGACGGAGACGGAGAGAACCGCCATTGACGCGATAGAAGATCTCGACGAGACGACGACCTTGTTGACTTATAGAGTGTTTAAGTCATAATTTGTTTTTGATTATGTATTTGTGTATTAAGTATACAATTTGATTATGTGTATTTAAATAAGAATTATCAATACAAGTTTGGTTGACAATACCCTGAACAAGGGTATTTTAGTTGTCTAATAAAATCGGTTGGAGTATACAGAGCAGAACAGAAAAACAGGGCTGTAAAACGCATGCTTCTACCGATGACTATACATCAAAAAAATGGAAGCCTCTGTCGATTGCTAAGCAGAAGAAGACGCCGTTTAGAAGTTATCATCTGCCGATAGCGTCTTTGATGACATATGCCGATGACGTGTCAAGTCAGTACATGCTTTCTCTGCCGATAGCTGTTTCTGAAGACAGATGTCAATGATGTGTCAAAGTACTTATTTGTTTCATCTGCCGATGATATGTGAACACGTATGCCGATGATGTTTGAAGCTACTCCTGCCGATTGACTAAACGACAAAAGGAGATAATAACCAAAGCATGCACATGCCGGTGAAATTTAAGGATGCGTCTGCCGATGGAATTTAACGCCTACACCTGCCGATAGCTTTTAAGCTTGCTCATGCCGATCACTAGACGACAAGTTTCATGAGTTCATCTGCCGATGGTTTTTAAAAAGACTTCTGCCGATGGCACTTTTAAAGATGCTTCTGCCGATGGAATTCAAGGATATATCTGCCGATGGCATTTCAAGCAGCATTCACCGATGACGTGTCTCCGCTCATTAGTTGCATCTGCCGGTGAACTTCCGCCAGAATTCAAAGTTAGCCGCGAAGCTACAGTGACGTCGTTTTCAGCATTAACTCCAGATCTTTAATGGTGACGACGAACAACATTTTCAGAAGCAATGGATATATGCTTCAGTACGGATGCTTCCCAACGGTAACATTTCTCCATTTTGAAGAAAGAAGCATTCAATTTTGTGAAGCAATTTTATACAGAGTATATAAGCAGAAGAAAAGGCTCGAAGATTAACTTTTGCCAAATTTGAATTCTGAGCCCTAGCTGCGAAAGTTATTGCACACTCTGTTTTCCTCTCTACATCTCTCAATCCTAACTTGAGATTCACTTTTGTGAGATTGTAGTCTGAGCTTTATATTTCAGAAACTCAAATCTGTATAAGGCAGTGGATTGGCGCCCGTGAAGTTCAATCCAGAATTGTAAAGGCAGTTGATCGGAGCCCGGAATCCCGATCTGTTATTTCTCGTGAGGAGAAGGGTAAGGATCTTCAAGGGGTGAGCCTTGGAGCGTGGACGTAGGCAGTTTGGCCGAACCACGTAAAAAATATTGGTGTTGAATCTCTCTTACTCTCTCTTTAATTTTGATATTACCTTATTTGCAATTAAATTAATTAAGAGAGTAACACTAATTGATTATTAGATTAATTTTTAAAAGTCTAATTCACCCCCCTCTTAGACAATTCCGGTCCTTCAATTGGTATCAGAGAGAGGTATTTATTGTCTAAGTTGTTTATCTAAGAGATATTGCTATCTGAAATAGCATTCAACATTAACAACTCACAAATAGAAGGTCAGGCAACAAATAGACCTCCATTCTTTGATGATAGTGACTATGTCTATTGGAAGTCTAGAATGAAAATATTCATTCAAGCCATAGACTACGAGACCTGGTGTATTATAGAAAATGGTCCTTTTAAGGCCATGAAAACTGTTGATAGGAAAAGTATCCCTAAGGACTCTTCTGAGTTAACTGAGTCCGATAAGAGAAATCTAAGCCTTAATGCTAAGGCTGTAAACACCTTGTACTGTGCCTTAAATAGAGATGAATTTAATAGGGTACAAGGGTGTCAAAGTGCTCAAGAAATTTGGCACTTATTAGAGGTCACACACGAGGGCACAAATCAAGTAAAGGAGAGCAAACTGAATATGCTCATTCACGAGTATGAATTATTTTCTATGCCCAAAGATGAGTCTGTCTCTTCAATGTTTACAAGATTCACTAATATTACTAATGGTTTGAAAGCTCTTGGTAAGTCTTATTCTAGTGAAGAACAGGTCAGGAAGATTCTCAGGTGTCTTCCAAGAAGCTGGCAGCCAAAGGTGACTGCAATTCAGGAAGCTAAGGATCTCAAAGCCTTAAAGCTTGAGGAGCTCATTGGATCTCTCATGACGCATGAGATCACAATGAAAGCAAATGAAAAGGAGGACCTCAAAGAGAAGGAGGTAACAAGAAAGAAGGACATTGCTCTAAAGGCTTCCTCAAGTAAGCAAGAGGATTCAGAAGAAGAAGAAGAAGATGAGGATATTGCACTCATCACTAGAAGGTTCAGTAAGTTTCTGCAACGAAAGAGGATGCAGGGAAAAAGATTTCCGAAGGGTGAGAAATCTCAAAAGGAAAAGCAAATCACGTGCTTTGGGTGTGGAAAGCCTGGTCATATGAAGGCAGACTGTCCACAAGCAAAGAAGGGTCCTAAGAAGTTCAAGAAAAGGGCAATGAAGGCCACTTGGGATGATAGTGAAGAAGACGCCTCTTCATCAGAAGATGAGGAAGTAGCAAACCTGTGCTTTATGGCACTCGAGAAAAGGTAGTGATAGTGATAGTGATAGTGATAGTGATAGTGATAGTGATAGTGATAGTGATAGTGATAGTGATAGTGATAGTGATAGTGATAGTGATAGTGATAGTGATAGTGATAGTGATAGTGATAGTGATAGTGATAGTGATAGTGATAGTGATAGTGATAGTGATAGTGATAGTGATAGTGATAGTGATAGTGATAGTGATAGTGATAGTGATAGTGATAGTGATAGTGATAGTGATAGTGATAGTGATAGTGATAGTGATAGTGATAGTGATAGTGATAGTGATAGTGATAGTGATAGTGATAGTGATAGTGATAGTGATAGTGATAGTGATAGTGATAGTGATAGTGATAGTGATAGTGATAGTGATAGTGATAGTGATAGTGATAGTGATAGTGATAGTGATAGTGATAGTGATAGTGATAGTGATAGTGATAGTGATAGTGATAGTGATAGTGATAGTGATAGTGATAGTGATAGTGATAGTGATAGTGATAGTGATAAGAAGAAGAAGAAGAAGAAGATGAGGATATTGCACTCAT
The DNA here is from genome assembly GCA_022432975.1 of Begonia masoniana. NCBI lineage: Eukaryota > Viridiplantae > Streptophyta > Magnoliopsida > Cucurbitales > Begoniaceae > Begonia > Begonia masoniana. Next base: position 28,289,756 of record CM039510.1, read on the forward strand.
CACTAGAAGGTTCAGTAAGTTTCTGCAACGAAAGAGGATGCAGGGAAAAAGATTTCCGAAGGGTGAGAAATCTCAAAAGGAAAAAGCAAATCACGTGCTTTGGGTGTGGAAAGCCTGGTCATATGAAGGCAGACTGTCCACAAGCAAAGAAGGGTCCCTAAGAAGTTCAAGGATAGTGATAGTGATGATGAAGAAGGTGAAATCATTGACGCCTTTAATGACTTAGTTAAACAGTTTGGCATGCTGAAAAATAAATACAATCTGTTGAAAAAGGAGAATACAGATCTATTAGAAAAGCATGCTAAAGAAGTAGACTTGCATGTCAAGGAAATTGATGAGCTTAAAAGTAAAAACGAAGATCTGAATAATATCATTCTGAACTTCACCAAGGGCGAAAAATTATTTAAGATGATAATAGGAGGTCAGAGAGCAAATTTTGACAGAACAGGATTAGGATATGACAAGTCTAATAAAAAGAAAGCTTTTAAGAGTTTCTTTGTTAAATCTACTGTATGTCATAAGTGTAATGAAGTAGGACATAAGTCCTTTGTATGCCCACTAAAAACAAATGGCAAGAAAGATGGTTGTAAGTTACAATGGGTTCCTAAAGGAACCAGGCCTAACACTAAGACCCAAAAGTTTTGGGTACCTAAGAAGACAACCTAATTTCTGTGTTGCAGGATAATGCATCTCCTCTAAGAAATCAGTGGTACCTGGACAGTGGTTGTTCAAGGCATATGACTGGAGATGCAACTAAGTTCGCTGTTGTCAACAAGAAGAAAGGAAGTGTCACTTTTGGTGGAAATCAAAAGGGCAAAATTGTTGGCATTGGCAACATAGGTAACCCTATCGATCCTGTTATAGAAAATGTTTTATTAGTTGATGGGTTAAAACATAATCTACTTAGCATTAGTCAATTATGTGACAAAGGTTATGAAGTAATATTCAAATCAGATTCATGTATAATTAAAGATGCTGCAAATGGCAAAATTCTCTTTACTGGTTTTAGGAAAGAAAATATTTATGTCATTGACATTGATGATATTGATTGTAGTATTGAAAAATGTTTTGCTGTGAATTCTTCTATTGACGGTTGGATCTGGCATAGGAGATTAGGACACGTAGGGATAGATACCTTAGCTAAGATTACTAAGGAGAACTTAGTTAGAGGTATTCTTAAGATATCCTTTGAAAAGGATAAAGTCTGTGAAGCTTGTCAAATGGGCAAGCAGATCAAAAGTTCCTTTGTATCTAAGAATGCAATTTCTACTTCTAAGCCTCTCCAACTCCTTCATATGGACCTCTTCGGTCCTTCCAACATAGCCAGTCTAGGAGGAAAATTCTATGCATTCGTCATTGTTGATGATTTTTCTAGATTCACTTGGGTTCATTTTCTGAAGTCTAAGGATGAAACCTTTGACACCTTTTCTAGTTTTAGGAAAAGAGTTCAAAATGAAAAGGAGCTCACCATTGTTGCTATTCGTAGTGATCATGGTGGAGAGTTTGAAAATGAGAATTTTGAACTCCTGTGTCTCAAGTATGGAATTGAGCACAATTTCTCTTCTCCTAGGACCCCTCAGCAAAATGGAGTTGTTGAGCGGAAGAATAGATGCCTTCAAGAGCTTGCTAGGACTATGCTTAATGAAAACTCCCTTCCTAAGTATTTCTGGGCCGAAGCTGTAGCAACAGCCTGCTATGTACTTAATCGGGTCTCCATAAGACCTATCCTAGAGAAAACTCCATATGAGCTCTGGAGTGGAAAAACTCCTTCTGTCAAGTATTTTAGAGCCTTTGGCAGTAAATGCTTCATTCTCAATACTAAGGATAACTTAGGAAAATTCGATTCCAAATCTGATATTGGAATTTTTCTTGGTTATTCTCTGACCAGTAAAGCATATAGGGTTTTCAATAGGAGAACCCTAGTTGTAGAGGAATCCGTTCATGTCAACTTTGATGAGTCCCCTCAGCCCACAATAAATGTGGATGAGGATGGTGTTTTGAATTATCAACTGGATTCTCTTTCCTTAGAAAAACCTACTGATCCCTCTCAAGCAGAAAAATCTTTAGAACCATCTTCTACATCTCTAGGTATAATTCATGTCAAGGATGAAAATCCTACTCTCCCTAGAGATTGGAAATATGTTAGAAATCATCCATTAGATGAAGTCTTAGGTGATCCATCACTAGGTGTTAAGACTAGATCCTCTCTTAGGAATCTTTGTGCCAATGTGACATTTATCTCTCAAGTAGAGCCTAAGAAGTTTGAAGAGGCCGAGAATGATGAGTATTGGATTTTAGCTATGCAAGAGGAGCTAAATCAATTTGAAAGGAGCAAGGTATGTGAACTTGTTCCGAGGCCTTTGGTTCATCCCATTATTGGAACTAAGTGGGTCTTTAAGAATAAATTGGATGAAAATGGGATTGTAATAAGGATCAAGGCTAGACTGGTTGCTAAGGGGTACTCTCAAGAAGAGGGTATTGATTTTGAGGAATCTTTTGCCCCTGTTGCTAGATTGGAATCAATTAGGATGCTTCTAGCTTTTGCCTGCTACAAGAACTTCACACTCTTTCCAATGGATGTAAAGAGTGCATTTTTAAATGGTTTCATAAATGAAGAAGTTTTTGTTGAGCAACCCTTAGGGTTTGAATCTTTTGACAAACCCGATCATGTGTACAAGCTTAGGAAAGCTCTGTATGGACTTAAGCAGGCTCCTAGAGCTTGGTATGACAGATTGAAGAATTTCCTTGAGGAAAGGAATTTCAAAAAGGGTAACTCCGATTCAACTCTGTTTACCATGCAAAAGGAGAAGGACATTCTGTTGGTTCAAATTTATGTCGATGACATTATTTTTGGCTCAACTAATGTCAATATGTGTAATGAGTTTTCTTCCCTCATGCAGAGTGAATTTGAAATGAGTATGATGGGGGAGTTAAAGTTCTTCTTAGGATTCCAGATTAGTCAATCTCCTGATGGAATTTTCTTCTGTCAAGAAAAATACATTAAGGAACTCCTTAAGAAATTCGGATTAGAAACTGTCAAATCTTCTAAGACTCCTATGAGCACCACTACTAAGTTGGATAAAGATGAAAAAGGAATCAGTGTAGACATTAAGAAATATCGTGGTATGATTGGATCTTTGCTATATCTGACTGCAAGCAGACCAGATATTCTTTTCAGTGTGTGTCTCTGTGCTAGATTTCAGGCTGCCCCTAAGGAATCTCACTTAACTGCTGTCAAAAGAATCTTTAAGTATTTAAGTGGAACTCCTGACTTAGGATTATGGTATCCAAAAGGTACTTCTTTCGATCTGATTGGCTACTCAGATTCTGATTATGCAGGTAGTCTAGTGGATAGGAAAAGCACCAGTGGAACATGTCAATTCCTTGGTGAATCTCTAGTTTCCTGGTATTCTAAGAAACAAAATTCTGTCGCACTATCAACTGCTGAAAGTGAATATATTGCTGCTGGCAGTTGCTGTGCACAAATGTTATGGATGAAACAAACTTTGGAAGATTATAATCTATTTTATGATAGGATTCCTATTCGGTGTGATAACACCAGTGCCATAAACATCTCTAAAAATCCTATTCAACACTCTAGAACAAAGCATATAGATGTCAGATATCATTTCATTAGAGATCATGTTCAAAGAGGAGATGTTTCTTTAGAGTTTGTCAATTCTGTAGATCAACTTGCAGACATCTTTACCAAGCCTTTGGATGAGAAGACATTCAATAGTATTAGAATAAGGTTAGGTCTCATTCGGGTTGAGAGAAAATGAGATTTTGTCTCTGTTATGAAAAAAAAAAATTCCTAAGTGTTAGAGCTTCTCCTTCTGTGATAGCATCGGTAGATGCTGTACCTCTCTTTTGTCATCGGCAGATGTCTTGATACCGGTAGGTATCGGCAGATGCATAGTATCTGTAAGCATCGGAAGATGTATTGTTAATCTGCCGACACGTGTGGTTCATCATACCTATCAGTTCTACACGTGTGTCTCCCTCGCGTCGAGAGATGCCCCCTCTTTGTTTAAACTATGTGTCTTCTCGAAGACATTTCATTTCGCGCTCTTTCTGTGAGAAAATCCCCCTGCCCTACCAACCCTCTTTCTCGATTCCTAATCTTTCAATGGAGCATATCGGTTCTTCAGCTCAAGCCATCTCCGTTCAGGCCAAGAAAAAGGCTAAGGTTTCTGATCGCCCTCCTCGTGAGATTCCAAGGGCAAATGCGTTTCCATCCTTCTACTTTCTCACTAAAGCTGCCGAGAACAAGTTTCATGCCGATTACCAGTTCAGGTCATTAATTCCCAGTAAAGGTATTGATTTTGAAAGTTTAGCTGGGATGAACATTGTAGAACCCTTGACGGATCTTGGGTTAATAGGATTGTTTGAAACCGAATCCTTCTTCTATCCGGAAGCTATCCGGATGTTCTATGCCAATCTTAGCTTTACTGCTGACCCCCCTTCCATTAAAAGCTATGTATATAACAAATGCATAGAAATATCCCCTCAGTCCATAAATGCTCTTCTGGGAGCTCCTCATTTGGATAGCTGCCCCTATAAATATGTGACAGGCCATGAACTACCTTTCTTTGGAACTTCTGATGTTATACAGTTTCTCAGGGAAATTGCTTTGGACCCTAATTCTTCTCCTGATCAGTTAAAGGGCAGACATTTGACCCCGAGGGCCAAAGTTTTTCGTCATATGATAGATTTCAATATTGTTCCCAAGGGTGGACATTATGATGAGGTGAGCGCAATGGAGCTATTTGTTCTGTTTGCTCTCTATTTCAAGACTCCTTTCAATGTAGGATACATTGTGGTTCGAAGGATGATTTTGGCAGTATCCTCTAAGGCTACATCCTTACCGTATAATTTGCTTCTTATGCGGTTATTTGCTCATCTTGAGGTTGTCCTTCCTGAGGAGGAAGAGCCTGTGAGACTTCTGCCCTCCAATTATTACTCCCAAGTCACTCTTAATAAGATGGGATTAAAAAGAATCGAAAAAGGAGTGCCTGCCTTAAAGAAGGCTAAGCAGAAGATTTCTAAGCCAGTTCCTGTCAGGCGTGGTAAACGCAAGCTTATCCTGCCTGAGGAGCCAACTGCTGAGGGAGAAGGTGAATCAGGAATTCCTGATTGTGCTATTTCTCCATCTCAGGATTCCAGCTTTGATCCTCCTCCTCTTGTGCGTAGGCGCAGGACAGATCCTTCCTCCATAGCAACTTTTTCTGAGGCCACCTCTGCTCCCTCATCTGTACCTCTTCCTATTCCTGAACAGCCTCCTTCTCCTCCACCTTCTCTCGTATTACCTTCTCAGCCTGTTTTTCCTTCAATCTCTCCGGTAATTCGAGCTATTTCTTCAATTTTCACTCATGGTCCTCCAGCTCTACCATCTCCAGTTCCTCCACCTCCCTCTCCACCTACGGCTCCTCCAGTTCCAGTTCAACCACCTTCAGTTTCTCCACTCCTTGAACCTTCAGCACCTCCATCTCCAAACCATGAACCTTCAGCTCCTACCTCTCCAATCCATGTACTTTCATCTCCTCCATCTCCGATTCATGAACCTTCAACTCATCCATCTCCCGATCAGCAAGAGGTGCTCCCTCCATCACCTGTTCAACCTGCTCCAATCGCTCTGCCAGTCCAACCCCTTCTCTCCAATACTCTTGTAACTCCCCTGACATATCACAGGAGATTTTCTTTCACTGAGGCTCAGTACAATGAGATGCAAGCCTCTATTACCAACCTTGGCATTGCCCTCAGTACCATCCAAAGTAAACTTGATGAGAATCATCTGGCCATGGGCGTTGCTTTGGATACAGGTCTTGGCCTGCTGTCTACAAAGATTGATGGTGATCGACGTATGGTTGTCAGGGAACTTGAGAAACTCCAATTGTCCATTGCCGCCTTGACACCTGAACCTGAGCCTGAACCCGAACCATCAAGTTCTGGTCTCAATGTTCCCGAGGCCTGCTATGAAGATTTGCTTCTTCCCCTTTCCAGGCCTGCTGTTTTTGAAGATGTGCGTCTCATGCCCCTAGATATTTATGAGGCTGAGCTCAAGTTCACTCTTCCTACATCTTCCTCAGCTCCTGAATCTTCCTCTCCTCCAGCCTGTCCAATGGAAGCTTCTCCTCCACCATGTATGGATGTGTGCTCTGGTCCTTCTGTCGAGTCTCCTTCCTGCATGGACGTGGAGTTGTCCCGAGAGCCTTCTCCACCTCCTGCTCCCTGTCTGGCAATGGTGGTCTATCAATCGCCTCTCCCAAGAGATCGTGCTTTCCTTCAAGCTCTGGTGGATGGCTTTTTCAATCCCCACCGTGACGTGCCCTCTTATGTTCAGAGCGCCTTTTGGAATCGTCATTTAGATCTCTTCAAATAGTGATTTTTAGTTATATACATTTCTTTTAATGACTATTTGTTTCCTAAACATACTCTAATGTTGAATGCATTTTTTTTTATAATGTCAATGGGGGAGAATACTATATTTGATTGAGAATACTATATTTGATTGAGTCTATTCTTTGGATATACACTGTACACTGTGATTTTGGAATTGCTCTGAATGGTTAATTGAATAACATGCATATACTATGGGGGAGCGGCTGGAATTATGGGGGAGTATCCTAGTTAATCAAATTTATATTGTCATAATAAAAAAGGGGGAGATTGTTGACTTATAGAGTGTTTAAGTCATAATTTGTTTTTAATTATGTATTTGTGTATTAAGTATACAATTTGATTATGTGTATTTAAATAAGAATTATCAATACAAGTTTGGTTGACAATACCCTGAACAAGGGTATTTATACATCAAAAAAATGGAAGCCTCTGCCGATTGCTAAGCAGAAGAAGACGCCGTTTAGAAGTTATCATCTGCCGATAGCGTCTTTTATGACATATGCCGATGACGTGTCAAGTCAGTACATGCTTTCTCTGCCGATAGCTGTTTCTGAAGACAGATGCTGATGATGTGTCAAAGTACTTATTTGTTTCATCTGCCGATGATATGTGAACACGTATGCCGATGATGTTTGAAGCTACTCCTGCCGATTGACTAAACGACAAAAGGAGATAATAACCAAAGCATGCACATGCCGTGAATTGAAGATGCTTCTGCCGATAGAAGTTGAAGATGCTTCTGCCGATAGAAGTTGAAGATGCTTCTGCCGATAGAAGTTGAAGATGCTTCTGCCGATAGAAGTTGAAGATGCTTCTGCCGATAGAAGTTGAAGATGCTTCTGCCGATAGAAGTTGAAGATGCTTCTGCCGATAGAAGTTGAAGATGCTTCTGCCGATAGAAGTTGAAGATGCTTCTGCCGATAGAAGTTGAAGATGCTTCTGCCGATAGAAGTTGAAGATGCTTCTGCCGATAGAAGTTGAAGATGCTTCTGCCGATAGAAGTTGAAGATGCTTCTGCCGATAGAAGTTGAAGATGCTTCTGCCGATAGAAGTTGAAGATGCTTCTGCCGATAGAAGTTGAAGATGCTTCTGCCGATAGAAGTTGAAGATGCTTCTGCCGATAGAAGTTGAAGATGCTTCTGCCGATAGAAGTTGAAGATGCTTCTGCCGATAGAAGTTGAAGATGCTTCTGCCGATAGAAGTTGAAGATGCTTCTGCCGATAGAAGTTGAAGATGCTTCTGCCGATAGAAGTTGAAGATGCTTCTGCCGATAGAAGTTGAAGATGCTTCTGCCGATAGAAGTTGAAGATGCTTCTGCCGATAGAAGTTGAAGATGCTTCTGCCGATAGAAGTTGAAGATGCTTCTGCCGATAGAAGTTGAAGATGCTTCTGCCGATAGAAGTTGAAGATGCTTCTGCCGATAGAAGTTGAAGATGCTTCTGCCGATAGAAGTTGAAGATGCTTCTGCCGATAGAAGTTGAAGATGCTTCTGCCGATAGAAGTTGAAGATGCTTCTGCCGATAGAAGTTGAAGATGCTTCTGCCGATAGAAGTTGAAGATGCTTCTGCCGATAGAAGTTGAAGATGCTTCTGCCGATAGAAGTTGAAGATGCTTCTGCCGATAGAAGTTGAAGATGCTTCTGCCGATAGAAGTTGAAGATGCTTCTGCCGATAGAAGTTGAAGATGCTTCTGCCGATAGAAGTGCGTTGCTCTAACGATGCTATACATCAAAAAAATGGAAGCCTCTGCCGATTGCTAAGCAGAAGAAGACGCCGTTTAGAAGTTATCATCTGCCGATAGCGTCTTTGATGACATATGCCGATGACGTGTCAAGTCAGTACATGCTTTCTCTGCCGATAGCTGTTTCTGAAGACAGATGCTGATGATGTGTCAAAGTACTTATTTGTTTCATCTGCCGATGATATGTGAACACGTATGCCGATGATGTTTGAAGCTACTCCTGCCGATTGACTAAACGACAAAAGGAGATAATAACCAAAGCATGCACATGCGGTGAAATGCGTCTGCCGATGGAATTCAACGCCTACACCTGCCGATAGCTTTTAAGCTTGCTCATGCCGATCACTAGACGACAAGTTTCATGAGTTCATCTGCCGATGGTTTTTAAAGAGACTTCTGCCGATGGCGCTTTTAAAGATGCTTCTGCCGATAGAAGTTGAAGATGCTTCTGCCGATGGAATTCAAGGATATATCTGCCGATGGCATTTCAAGCAGCATTCACCGATGACGTGTCTCCGCTCATTAGTTGCATCTGCCGGTGAACTTCCGCCAGAATTCAAAGTTAGCCGCGAAGCTACAGTGACGTCGTTTTCAACATTAACTCTAGATCTTTAATGGCGACGACGAACAACATTTTCAGAAGCAACGGATATATGCTTCAGTACGGATGCTTCCCAACGGTAACATTTCTCCATTTTGAAGAAAGAAGCATTCAATTTTGTGAAGCAATTTTATACAGAGTATATAAGCAGAAGAAAAGGCTCGAAGATTAACTTTTGCCAAATTTGAATTCTGAGCCCTAGCTGCGAAAGTTATTGCACACTCAGTTTTCCTCTCTACATCTCTCAATCCTAACTTGAGATTCACTTTTGTGAGATTGTAGTCTGAGCTTTATATTTTAGAAACTCAAATCTGTATAAGGCAGTGGATTGACGCCCGTGAAGTTCAATCCAGAATTGTAAAGGCAGTTGATCGGAGCCCGGAATCCCGATCTGTTATTTCTCGTGAGGAGAAGGGTAAGGATCTTCAAGGGGTGAGCCTTGGAGCGTGGACGTAGGCAGTTTGGCCGAACCACGTAAAAAATATTGGTGTTGAATCTCTCTTACTCTCTCTTTAATTTTGATATTACCTTATTTGCAATTAAATTAATTAAGAGAGTAACACTAATTGATTATTAGATTAATTTTTAAAAGTCTAATTCACCCCTCTCTTAGACAATTCCTGTCCTTCAGACCCAAGGTCCAGGGAGAGGGGGGCTCGCGGGTCGCAGGGTGGGCTCGCCGAGCCAACGAGCAGGCTCGCCGGGCCGGCTTGTTTGGCTCGGTCCCTGGCGGGCTCTCGAGCCCAGGAGCTGGGCTCGCGAGCCTCTTAGGACCGGGTCAGGCTCGACTCGCTACAGTAACGAGCCGAGTCAAGCTCGGACCGCTACTGTAGCTGGGCCAACCCGCCTGTTAAACAACTCTAAATCCAACTTCACCATTTATTGCAAAAAATTCAGCATGTGGGAGAAATTGGAATCGGACCGGGACCGTACCAAAACTTTTGGTCTGGTCCGGTCCGATCCGATCCCAGTCTTTTGTCGGGCCGGTTCTGGAATTTGGGATAAAAATCCGGAATCCCACGGTCCGGTCCAATACAGTCTCGGAAATGGACCGGACTGGACCATGCTCACCTATAATCACAGATGCTTTAAGCCGTTGTGCAAATGCCTTTGATCCAAAAAAAAAAAATGCGCATTCATTTGCGCCACAACATAGGATGAAGGAAGTCACGAATCTTTTTTTTTTTTTTTTTTTTTTTTTTAAATAAAGACTTTGCGTTGCATGTATATCCTTGGGATGCCGTGACACTCACACCCTGTTTCAAAGATAATATAACAATGTCCCAAATGTCAGCCAGAACATTCAAGATCAACATGCTAGACCTAGGACCACCCCAAAAAAGGGTTGGCTGGTCCAACTTGGACCTCGAGACAAGCCTAAGACTCATTGTGGGGGGCCAGGCAGGGCAGACTTGATCTATTGTCCGAGCTGAGTGAAAATTGAACCAAATTGACTAAAATCAACCTAAACAAACTCAAACTTACTAAAATCAACCAAAACCAAAGTTCAAACCAACCCAAATTGAGCTAAACCGAAGTTGAAACCATAATGAATTAAGCGAAATAAAAAAAAAAAAAAAAATCAATTTTGTTCTGGTTCGGTTACAAAACTGACAGAGTTCAGTTTTGGTTTCTATAATCTTATAATCGAACCAATTTGTCCAGTTCCAACTAGGGAATGGCTAGTTAAACGATCCATCCCATCCCTACTCCATGTACGAACATATTATAATAAAAGATTACACTATATTTAGTATCATTAGTTAATAATATATACAATGAAATTTAGATCATAGTTGTTTTTTTGTTTTCAATTAATGATTATGTTCTTACTTTTGAAAATCTTTTTGAAAAATGTTCACACTGGGAGCCCACTTTGTCATTTCAATTAATTAAAATATCTCTTCACCTAGTCATTTTCATGTTCCACTTTCTTTTCTTGCCCAAATTATAATTCAAATGTACAAATTAAATATCACAATTTCAACATATAAAGTATATTTGGGGGCAACTAAAAATTATTAACTTGTACAAGGATTGTTAAAAATACATTAAAAAAATGAAATTCAGAAAAAAAAAAAAAAGGATTTATCATTTTAATTACTTATTTTTTGTTAAAAGAGTAAACTTAAGAGATTAAAAAAAAAAAAAACGCGTTTATTATTTCAAGACATGATTCAAATTATTTGGCAAAAAAATAAAATATTGTTAGTTGTTCAACTAACTTACGAGATTGATTATGAGATGCTTTCACATAATTAATTACCCTTTAATTACGCGCTAATTTTTTGTTCTGTGTCTTAGAGATGAGATGATTGAGTAGACTATTCGGGTCAACTATTTTGTCTGGATGCCTACTTTTGTCATTTGCCATTTCAGATACCTTATCACCCACGGCGAGGCTGTTCAGCAAAAACGCCAATCTCTTTTCTGAAAGGGACTTTAGACAGTCTTTACGTGTTCAATTGTCGATAATACCCCTTTTATAATATAGAATTTAAAAAAATTATAATATTTACCTTTTTTTTTTCCCTTGAAATATTGAGGAGTTGTTAATGCATTGGATTTGTAGGCTGTCCATCATATATTTACCAACTTTAGACTAAATTTGAAAGTATAATAATGTCGTATAAACTTCCCGAGCATCTTCCTTACCAATTAATACATATATTATACGAGAAATATAAAATATATACTAGTTAAAATAACGTAAGATTGGAGAGGAAATTTGAAATTAAGATAAGTTTAAACAAGAACTGATCATTAAAAAAAGTGCTAAATATTCTATCTTATTTTACTTTTCTAAATATGATGTATCATTAATCCGTAAGTTAAGTTTATACAATATGAAGTTTGTTACTAACATGCGAAGATGCATGATTAATTTTATTTAATTATTTAATTTATTATATTTTTTAAGATTTGTGTTACGTATTCTATAAATTAAGTAATTATATATAAAATAATGCTAGGTTAATTCTTGATGTGTTGATATTAATTGATAAATTTAATAAAATTTTTTTAATTATTTATTAATTTTTACTTTAATTAAGGAGTAATACGTAAATGTCACGATAGAAAAGATAAACGTAACTTTAATGTTGAATAAAATGCATTGTACGTTGTAAAGTCGAAGGGTGATTAGGTATTCTCAACCAATGACTCAGCGTTGGTCAAAGGTCTTATATAATCAATCGTTGACTCTAACGGAGTCGTGTCGGTTAATTTCGGTGGACTAGAGGGCCATTTCTGTCAAATCAACTTCAGCGTGTCGTAAAGAAGAAGGGTACTTTGGTCAAAGCACCCACTGTTCAACAACTAGAGCATGTAATTTCGTTCCGTGGAGCCAGTCTGAAGACGAAGCTGCATTTCTTGATTTATTTCCTCTCTCTCTCTATCTCTCCTCTCTTTCTCTCTCTTCTTTTCATTTGTAGGCTAGGCTCGCAGCTTGCCTGGTTTTTGGGGTTGAGGAAGGATAGGCAAAGATGATGATGTTGTTGAATTGTGGTTCTTCATCCAAATACGACACCATTTTTTCTGATTCAGCTCTGGATCTTTGGATGTGAATTTTTGCCATTGAAGAGGTCAGGGTAAGCTTCGTGACTGTTCGAATTGTTTTTCGTTTTTCCATGTGCTACCGTGATTTCTTCCATTATTGATTTTGAACTGTCTTCGATGAGCATTAAATGGGATAGATGGCTTCCCAACGACATCAAAGCCCCGCTTTAATTCCTCCATTAACTGCTGTATTTTTATTTCTCTTGTTTTGCTTCCAAATGGAAACCTGGCTGAAAACACAGCAAATCTATGGTCGCGATCGAAACCTTCTTTGTTCACTGACTAGCGACTTTCCTATCTGATTCCATCTACTATTGGTTTTTTTTTTTTCCTGTTTGATTTTTAATTTGCAGGAAGGTAATGATTTTCTCCTTTTTCATTCGTTTTTTCTTGGCTCAGCTCCATTCAGGCCTACCATGTTTCTTCCGCTTATAATTACAATTTTTATAGTCTCTGCAACTACCGTTGAATGCGCAAATTCAACGAGCTGCAATAGCGGAAAATCAGCAAAACCTGTTCCCTATCCGTTTGGATTCGCACAATCGAACTTAATCCGATTAAATTGCACGAATGGAGATATTAAGATCGGGGAATTTGTCGTGCGGAGCTTTTCCGCCGATAGTATCCTCGTAAATGTTCCTGCACTATGCAACCGTTCAATCCAGTCAGTTTCATCACTTTTTGGGAAGAACTTTTGGCCAACAAATCGCAACAATCTTCTTCTCCAAGGTTGCAATTCCCCTGGAAGTTGCCCGTTACCTACAACTCTCTTACCCGACCAAAATCTGTCGGCCAACTGCGATGCGAAGAACCATAATGTGACCTGCTTCTTTCAGAATATTACAGGAAGAGGTTTCTTTATCTCGGAATTGAACCAGAATCATTGCCAGTGGCTCTACTCATCAATTATCATCAATTCAGAGTTGAACTCACTCGCCTTAGAGGCCATTGAATTACAGTGGTGGCTCGAAGGAGCCTGCAAATGCTCAAATAACGCAATTCTTTCTGACATTTCACTTCCAACTGGGAATTTCGGGTGCCGGTGCAATTGCCGAGAAGGGTATGAAGGAGACGGCTATGCGGACGGCAAGGGTTGCCGGAGGATAGGTGAGTTTTTCCCTTTTTCACTTCATTTTTTTTTCCTGAATGTTTCTTTTTCAATTGCTGGCTGCCCTAACTCTGCCTTTGACAACCACAAAGGCAACTACTAAAGCAAAAGATTATAATGAAAGTAAACGATGATGAGCAGGGCCAGTGATTAACCAATTAGGAAACGCCAATTAATGCAGTTTAGTGATTCCTCTGGTCTTAAAGGCGTTAATTAGGTAAAAGCTAATGCTAGTTGCTTATCTTTCGGAGCTAATGACAGAAACTAAGAAGCTGAGGCGACATCAGTTTTAATGACTGAGTCTTGCCTCTTCCCTTTTTCGCTTCTAATTTTTTGTTTTCTTTTTCTTATTTCAACCAACAGCAAAGTCTAATTTTTCATCCCGTCCAACCAAAAAAAAAATTACTTTTTTTCTACCTTTTTACCCTGAAACTTTTATGGACTTTTGAGTGGAATTTAATCTTGAGGAGTTATCTTCAATGTGTAAAAACTGAGAACAGGATCAAAGACTAATCGCATTATGGGTTTGTCTCTGTATATGAAATTTAAAATATTTGGAACCGGTGAAGTCATTGGAAGACAAAATGCTATGTTGTGAAATTGTAACATTGTCGGACAAAATACTATTGCTCATTTGGGCTATGGACTATGGAATGAAGAAACGACCAGTAGATCGTTAGTTAATTCCGCTTTGGGTTGACAGCATTCATCATAATTTTCTTTGGGTAAAGTGCATTTAGCCTCTTGAACCTTGGGGTGGCTCCTTACAGTTTTTTTTGAACACCTGACAACTTGATCTTAGGACTGTAAGCAAATCAGCCTCTAATATTAAATGGTCTGTTAAAATGTGGATATGATAGTGAAAGGATTGTAAATTATGTGGAATTGGATAGCTCCTCGCTTTTGAAAGATTCTTAATTTGCTTGTGGAGCATGTAGAAGAAGATCAACTATAATTGAAATGTCTGATGTCCAGCATTGATTGCAATATATTAGAATATATGTTTAGAATCTTTATTTAGGAAGCTGACAAAATAGTTATGATCTTGGTGTATTAACTCTTTGAATGTTCTTATAAAAAAAAAAACTTAAAATCTTATAAAAAATATTTTATTACTTTAGAAGTTGACATATTATGAAACTTTTGTCTCTAAATTACTTTACTGATGTCTTATTATGCATTCGACTATCACTGATGACTAAAAACTAAAACTAAAACTGTAAGCTTAATGATTTCATGGTTGATAATTTGTCCTTTGTTTGCCCCGGTGTCAGATTCTGGATGCAATGCTCAGGGCATGTCTGAAGAATGTGGAGGAAAAATTAACGTTGGGACTCTAGTTGGAGGTAAATATACGGTTGATTTCATTTGAAGAGAACAAAAATCAGCAGCCCCTAAAAGTAGATTCTTGCCTCTAGTTTACGATTAGTGACATTTCCTCAATTATTACTGCTGTTTTTTCATTACTTTAAAAGAAGATGTTAATGAAGCAAGTAACGAGTTGGGCTTAGTAATTGCTTCTGTTTCTTCAAACCCTCAATCTCGTCATCAACTTTGTTAGAATCCTAATTGGAATGATATTCAAGTTTTCATTACAATATATAGAGAAGTATTAATTTTACTTCAAAGTAAAATTCAAACCTATGCCTACTAACTACATACACTTATTCTTAGGTATAATGGCTGGTGCTTTTCTGGTGGCTGGTCTTGCCCTCGTTTGTTATTTGATACGCCGGCGGGTTTCTTGTATGAAAAATCAAATGAGTGCACAGCGACTTGTGTCTGAAGCAGCTCGGCACTCCACCATTCCCATTTACTCCTTCAAGGAAATAGAACGAGCCACTAATGGCTTCTCTGAGAAACAAAGGCTCGGAACTGGAGCCTTTGGCACTGTTTATGCCGGAAAAATTTTTAATGACCACTGGGTTGCCATAAAGAGAATCAAATACAGAGACCATAATAGTATTGGCCAAGTCATGAATGAGATTCGGCTTCTTTCGTGCGTGAGCCACCCCAATCTAGTCCGCCTCTTAGGC